>JBBDGP010000048.1:995000-1627500 GCA_037952835.1 Lithobates septentrionalis | reverse complement strand
TCCAATGTCCTCGAGCACAGCGGACCCCATCTAGGTGGTGGGTGGTGGGCTGCGGGCAGCGGCTCCGATGTCCTCGTGCACAGTGGACCCCACCTAGGTGGCGGGGGTGGGTGGGCGTTGGACCACATCTAGGTGGCGGGCAGAGGGCTGCGGGCAGCGGCTCCGATGTCCTCGATCGCGGCGGACCCTATCTAGGTGGTGGGGCTCCGCTATCCTCTCCCCCAGCATGGCGGCTTCCTCCGTGCAAGCCACCATGCATCTCCTCTCTCCTCCTCCTAGGTGCTAGGCGTCCAATAGGATCACCTGATGTGTTGGCCAATTGGGAAATGGGTCTCACAACCCGCTTCCTGATTGGCAGGAGGGAGATTTAGTGTGAAAATAGCGAATATTCATTTGCTGTCTTTACACAACTGGCCTCTGGCTCCAATAACGTGCTTCAAACCTTCCCCATTGGAATGCATAGTCCGACGCCCTGTATGTAGATCAGGGGGCCGGATGCATGGATAGTGCGCCACTGCCTCCCACACTGTTAGAAAACACTAGCAAGGCATACAGTTAACCCTTTCATCGCCCCTGATGTGTAACCCCTTCCCAGCAAGTGTCATTAGTACAGTGACAGTGCTTATTTTTAGCACTGATCATTGTATTTGTGTCACTGGTTCCCACAAAGTGTCAAAAGTGTCAGTTAGTGTCCCAACTCTCCACCGCAATATCACAGTCCCACTATAAGTTGCTGGTCGCCGCCATTACTAGTAAAAAAAAAGAAATTAAAAAGAATTAAAGAAAAATATCCCATAGTTTGTAGACGCTATAACGTTTGCATAAACCAAACAATATACGCTTTTTGGGATTCTTTTTACCAAAAATATGTAGCAGAATACATATTGGCCTAAATGGATGAAGAAATTAGATTTTTTCATTTTTTTTATTGGATATGTTTTATAGCAGAAAGTAAAAAAAAATGTTTTTCAAAATTGTCGGCCTTTTTTTTATTTATAGCACAAAAAATAAAAAACGTAGAGGTGATCAAATACCACCAAAATAAATCTCTACTTGTAGGAAAAAAAAGGATATCAGTTTTGTTTGAGTACAGCTTCGTACGACCACGCAATTGTCAAATGACACAGTGCCGTATTGCAAAAAATGGCCTGGCCATGAAGGGGGGTAAATCTTCCAGAGGGCAAGTGGTTAAGGAATCCAAAGATGACATGTTTTTAGGCATTCAGACTTTTTTTTTTTTTTTTTTTACTGATCTGAAGGCAACCCATCACGTTTAACCTGCCTGTACACACAAGAGTGTAAATATCAAATAGCTATAAATGTAGTAGAAGATATTTTATTATAAACAATTTACTATATTTTACTGTACTATAAACTACTTACTATAAATATACTATAAACTATTAACTATATTTTACTATCAATCTGCAGCTCTGTAATTTTCTGAAAATGCAATGAAATATGGCTACCTGGAGGTGTTCACACAGAATATGTACAGAACGCCCCCCCCAGACATGTCATTTCCTGCCTGTGTGATTGGCTCACCGATTTTCCCAGAAGTCAGATTTCAGGCATCCCCTGCAACACAAATGTGATTTTTGGTGAGATATTCCCAATAAGAAATCACTCCTAAAGGGATGCATGCCCAGCAATTTTCCTTATTAGAGCCCTTCAGGTGCTGCAGCTGACTAATAATTAAGAAACCATTCCCGTTAGATTCACTTCTGTAAAGGAGACAAACACACAGAGATTTCTTCAGAATAACAAAAGGTAGGAATCTGCAACAAAGTTTGTCAAAACCCCTGCAATGGACATCGATCACCCAGAGGGGAGGGTTTTTTCTCAACAAAAGTGGAGTTATGCCGCATACACACGACCGGTCTTTCCGTCGGAATGAACTCTGACAGTTTTTTCGACGGAGTTCCGCTGAAACGGACTTGCCTACACACGATCATACCAAAGTCCGTTCGTTTAGAAAGCGATGACGTACGACGGGAATAGAAAAAGGTAGTTCAATAGCCAGTAACCAATAGCTGCCCTTGCTTCGTTTTTGGTCCGTCAGACTAGAATACACACGAACGGTTTTCCCGATAGGAATTGAGTCCATCGGAAAGATTTGAAAAATGTTCTATTTCTAGGTCCGTCAGAATTTTAGAAAGAAAAAGTCTGATGAAGCCCGCACACACGATTGGAATGTCCGACGGAATGATTCCATCGGACCTTTTCTGCCGGAAAGTCCAGTTGTGTGTACGCGGCATAACTCTTTAAATTCTGGCCTTGAAGCCGTGGATTGCATATCCCTCTTGGTCACAAATCTCTTGTGGCTTCCCCACTCTGACCAGAAAGGCCTTTCCAACCTGATCACAACTCATTTCTTTTGCCTCTGGGATCATCCTAAGACCCGTTTTGCAGTCCACAACCCACTATTGTCCTTCCTCAAAAATCCTCATTCTATCCAGCCTTTACCTCTCCCACTTCTTTGCAAGCCTGGAAATTTGCAAACTTAGGGCTCTTTCTCACGGGGCTGATCAGTGATGATCCGCCCCGTGAACACCCGCTTGCTCAGCGGGGATCGCTCCGCCGATCCCCGCTGAGCAGGAAGACAGACCTGTCAGAGCGCCGCTCTCCCCTATGGGGGGATCGGATGATGACGGACCGTAGTGTCCGTCGTCACCCGATCCGATCCAAAAACGGATGGAAAAGTAGGTTTTTCCTCCGTTACACTTTTCGGATCGGAGTGGGTCGGATGTCAGCGGACATGTCACCGCTGACATCCGACGGTCCATAGGGATACATGTATGTCCGTTTTTCATCCGAAAACGGAAGGATGAAAAACGGACATACGGATCGTTAGTGTGAAAGAGGCCTAAATTAGAATTCATAAATTGACAACCGCCTCAGCCTTCAAAACATTTTCCTCCCTCCAAGAATCTCATGGCCTCCCTGCTTCCGAAATTTTCTCTCCCTATCTCATATCATCTTCCCCTTTAAACTGAATGACTTATTTTGAAAATGTCTGCAAGTAAGACCCCCACGCCCCCAAGGCCTCATTTCACAACTCTATTTCCAACTGTTAGATAAGCCAAGCTCTAATCTACCTAATAATAGCTGGGACTGAAGCCGGTCATAGGCAATTCAAATCTTGACCGTTTCAGCAAAGACTGGCCGAGATTTGATCCATGTTTGGGCAGGTTGAATATAACCAAGTTAATTGATCCAGTCTGTCAGATTTTACATGCGATTATTGCTAATGGGGGCAGCTTCCCCGCCCCCTCACCAGAAAAAATTCAATGGCTCCTCGGGAGGGATTCCCCCATCAACACTGGCTGTGTTGATGGGGTAATGGGGTGATTTTCTTTACTGCAACCAAAAAAAATTGTTCCGTCTATAGATGGATTTAGAACTGGGATTCTCTTTAGAACAGCTTAAAGTGGTGTTCCGGTCAAAATTATAGTTTTTAAATAAAAATACCCCTATAATACACAAGCTTAAAGTATTCTAGTAAAGTTAGTCTGTAAACTAAGGTCTGTTTTGTTAGCTTATAGCAGTAGTTTGTTATTTTATAAACTTACAGCAGGCCGTGGCCATCTTAAGTGTGGGCATCTGAAGCCAGACTGTATTTCTTCCTGGATCTCATCCTTGCAGATCTCGCACATGCTCAGTGTAGCACAAGCAGTGTAATAGGTTTCAGGTCAGGTTTCCATAGCAACGGCAGTGTCAGAGGAAGTTGCCGCCCCTTCCCAGAAGGCATTGCAAACAGGAAATGATGCGATGGGCCACGGCCAGGGAGGAGGAAGTGAAAAATTAATACAGCAGATATACAGTAGGTGCTGAGAAATCTTTTTAAAAAATATCCAATTAGTTTACAGTGCACAGTTTATTGAGGGATGCTGAAGAGTTGTAAAAGTGGGTGGAACTCCACTTTAATGGGTCTGATGTTTGGGCTGCAACCAAATCCTCTGTGCAAAGTATCAGTGCGCTGGAAGCCAATTGCAAAGTTCTCACCCGATGGTATCCGGTCCCTGCTAGGCTTTCTAAATTTATACCAAATTATTTGCCAACCTGTTTTTGGAGGCTGTGATGAAAGCGACACTCACTTCCATATTTGGTGGTTTTGTCCCGCAGTACATCGCTTATGGGAGTAAATATTAAAAATTCTCTCCACACTTTTCTCTATCAATATTTCCCCGACCCCTTTCTAGCACTACTCAGTCTACGTCCTCTCAACCTATCTCGGATTGAATTTAAATTGGCTCTTTAAGTGACTACACCCACTAAACAAACAATTGCAAAAGCTTGGAAGACTAACTCCCTTAATATCCTAGAGATCAAACATAGCATTACCAGGACTAGGATCCATGCCAAAATTTACTCAATCCTTGAAGACATGGTTGAATATTATACTGATTTATCCCTGGGTGCATCAGTTCCTCCCTTCCCAATTTGATGACAAACTATTTGCTTGACGTATCTATCCCAGTTTCAGATGGTCATATCTCCAGTTATCTATAGAGTCTTTCCCCCTTCTCTATTTCTTTTCTTTTCCTTTCTCTTTACTCCTTTTCTCTTACTTACTTTGGACATGGTTTTTCATAGAGCTCTCTTCTCTAACCTCAGTCCCTTCTTGTATTGTGGTCACTGGTGCATGCCATATCTTACCTTCCTAGGTCCACCAGAATGTATTCTCCACCTTTATTTCACCTTCTGTATTGTTCCAGATTGATACCATATTCCTGTAGATTGACCAGCGTGGCTATCACCACGTGTCAGTTCAATGTATTTGATGTCACCCATTTACATATCTGTTTTATATACTTATATACTAAGTTTATCTTATACCACTATTGTCTGTGCATTGAGATCTATGCCTTCTGTTGTATTGACACAAAAAATGAGAAAAAAAATATAATGTAAATTTACTAGAAACTATTTACTATGTAGCGGTACCCCGTAGGGGCTGCTGGTAGTTGTGGTCCACCTCTCACCCTGCACAGCCAGACACACAAATCTTCTGACATTCAGTAGTCAAGAAGCAGTCCTTGTACTTTGTTTTTATGTTTTATTGAGGGGATTGTAACTTGGATGGGGATAGAGTAGATATGGTATGCCCATTTGATCGTAAAAGTATAATAGGGACTGAGAACTCTATATAGCTCCAGTATATAAAACCTCCTCTCTTCCTCCAGCACATGCACCTAATTGCAGAATATCACTCCCCGGGACCAACTAGCACTGAAGCTGTGGCCTGACACTGGCTCAGCCAGGCCCAAAGCAAATGCCCTTTGCAGGCAAAGGAGTGCGGTCCCCTATGGTGTAGCAAAAAAATGGTAGTCCTAGTGCTAGGGGTCCCATGTGGCTACTGATCCCAGTACCACCTCTTCAGGCCTTGCCAGCCCTCCTGGCTGCAGCTGCCTCTTTCCACTGCCCGTGCCAACACAGTCATCCTTACTAGCTCTGCACCCATCCCAGACTGCTTGCTCCCAGTCCTCTCAGGCGTGCCTCCCAGTCCTCCTGACTGTGTGTCACTCACCAACCCTCATGGCTGCAACTTGTTGCTCCTGGAGACTTGCCTGGTGGGGTTCTCCTGCTGTCCTATCCTTGCTCCTGCGCCTCCTGTCCAGGACACCTCCGTTGGTTGTAGGAAGGTCCTGTCCGCACCTGAGCACAGGACCAAGGTCACCACCCCCAGACTGGGGAGGTCCCTCAAAGGCCATGACTGCCTAACACTCCATCTCCAGCTTCCACCCGAACAACTCCTCCCCAGCTGGGCTGACCCAGAGTATTTGAGGGAGCCTGCCCCCTGCCAACCCAGGTTGGGGATTGGTCAGGGCCCTCAGCATATTCCTGGCAGCTTTCCTCTCCTCCTCCTTTCCAGAACATTCTAGTGCATTCTAGAAAGAGAGGGGAGGGCTCAGTGATGCTCCCTGTGAGTCATCCAGCTCTCCCTGGATTTCTGCCAACCCAGGAAATAAAAACATGCAGGCCTGCTTCCAGCCAAGGCTGCATAAATCTGCCTACACTGACAAAAAAAATATCTTTACTCCTAGTACACTGGAGGGTGCTACAACTATAAATATATTAAAATCCTAGGTTCACACTAATGCGTGTCTAGAATGCATACATAATCACACAGAGACGTGCTGCAATCTAACGGTCACGCGGGCCAGCCATTATTACCCAAAGTGGAACTTCACTCTCCCAATCAACATTGAATATTTTTAATCCTCATACTGCTAGCATTAGTAAACAGATAGGAAAGTATATTGTATTTACTTTTTTTACATTTCTTCAGTTACAGTACTTCCTGGTTTCTGGCCTAGGCAAATGATGTCATACACCCTGGGAGTCTTCAGGAGGGGAGAAGAGAAGGAGGGATTTTCTCAGCTAAGCACACTCTGCTGCATGCTTGAGCTAATAGCAGATGGATTCCAGGGAGTAAATGCTACGTGAATCACTTGTCCTTATGGCTAGCCATCCATTTTGTAGATTTCTCAACAAAACAAAGCATAAAGACACGGATGGATGGGGGAGTTTTCTTTGAATATTAAAAGGAATTAAATCGTTTTTTTTTGGTTTGTGGTGCTCAGATGCGATGGTGAAGATCCGCTTTAATGACACCGCCACACATCGGCAGCCCTGGTGTGCTTTCACACACGCCAAACCACATGGTGCTGCAGAACCATGCAGTTAGGTGCGGCGCAATTTAAAAAAAAAGGTTGAGTACTTGTTTCCCCTCGTTTTACCGAGATGTGTGCGTTCAAACAGTGGCTTAGAACAAAATCCATAATAAAAGTAAAACCCCCCCGCCCCCCAAATACACCCCAAAATTTGTATGGAAAATTAAAAATATTTTTATTGAAAATTACAGGACACTATATGATTGTACAGCACCCCATAGATATAACCCACAGATTAAAACATTGAAAGAAAAAAAAAAAAGAATATCAAGAAACATAATAATGCTATCAACCATCAGGGTATTGAAATAGAGCCTTGGATGACACCAACATATACCAAATATAGATAGATAGATAGATAGATAGATAGATAGATAGATAGATAGATAGATAGATAGATAGATAGATAGATAGATAGATAGATAGATATGTACAGTATATTACAAAGTACAAAAATATGATATGTAATAACACTAATACATAGCACCCCACACAGCCAGTGAACTAACATCTATGCAAAAATATGAAAAACAAAACATATTTATACTTATTGATATTGTACCCTCCAAAATAGGTTGCTAGGTTGGTTATCTAAATGCAGTTCTGTTGGCTCCTCTGTAATCAATGGAGCAGTGTGTGATTGCTCTGGCCTGCTCTGAGTTTCACTGGCTGTGGGTTTGACTGCTTCCTCCTGCCTCCTTGAGAGTTCTGTAAAGTAGTGGGCTGGATGAAGCAAATCAGCAGCTGAATATTTATGTTGTCTCAGCCAATCCCTGGGGGGGAGGGTACCCAGATGGTGTCTGGCAGGGGCCTATTTCTCGAGAATTGTTGGGATTGGTCCTGCTCCTTTTTTGGGGTGACAAGCACGATTAATTGCTGCACAACAAAATCAAACTGCGATTGGTGTGCCATTTAGAATGAACGGCGCCCCGAACTTGCGCATTTTGCAGCAATTGCCACACGATCACCCAAACGCATGTTGTGCAATTTTCAGAGATTGTCACTCCATTTGAAATTCGTGGGCAGAATCCTGCCGATTCTGCCTGCGATTCCAAGTCTCCCAGTGTGAATGGGGCCTAAATCATTTTCAGAAAAATCACTATCCACACACATTTAGCCTAGGTTCACACTGACAGCGGGAATGAAATTGTGCGAGTTCAGCGCGATTTCATTCCCACATGTCAATCTCGACTTTGGAGGGCGATTTCATAGACACCTGTGTGGGTTGCTGCACAGATGTCTAAGGAAATTGCACCCCGAAATCGTCAAATGTAGTACAGACACGACTTTTGGGAATCGGTGCGGGACCACAAATGCGGCGTTGCACCAATTCGGACAGTGCCGTTTTCCGGCGATTTCCGCCGATTTGACATGTCAAGTCGCATGCCAAATCACTCCAATGTGAACCGAGGCTAAAACACGGATGTTTGTAGCAAACAAGACATTAATGTAGGCGTGATGATTACATTTTTATTCAACAAATTAAACTAAAGTAACATTTTTTTGATACATTCTCACTTCAAAGTCACACTTTCCTTTGTGACATTTAATCACAGGGACATTACACCAAATATTTCTCTACAGAGACTTTAATTGCTTTACTCTGCATCATCTTTTTGTCAGCTCAGGTAGTGTTATTGTGACATTACTCACTCTACAGAGTAATGTATTTTTTAATTAGTTGCAACATTTGAAAAGCTGTGACCGTTCCATTATGAACGCAACCATCTTGTCACTCCAAAATTTATTTTAATATTTTTTAATATATATTTTTTTTTTATAAGAAGATCTACAAAGGAAAGAGAGCTAAGTGATAAGTAAGCTCCGAAATTGAACCCCGTGGATGAAAAATCAGCAGTATGGGTAAGAAGAGACCTGGGATGGAAAGGTCTCCTTCCATCCCAGGTGGAGCTCAACTCCAAACAATTTATTTTTTTTATAGTTCTGGATGGAGTGGAGCAGTGTTAGAACCAGTATATTCTTTTTTAATTGTGGTCTGTGTTTCTGTATGTGAAGATTATGTCTTTATTCATGGCCTCCTAAAACTGGGAAAAGTTCAAAACTCTGTCCCGAGCTACATCACTAATCTTGTCTCAAAATATCACCCAAACCGACCTCTCCGCTCCTCCCAAGACCCCCTGCTCTCTAGCTCTCTTAAATCCAGGACTTCTCCAGAGCCTCTCCCATCCTCTGGAACTCTCTACCTCAATCTGTCCTACTTTGGCCACCTTTAGGCAATCCCTGAAAACTCATGTCTTGAGGGAAGCCTATCCTGCCCCCACCTGAACTTTTAACTCTTCCATCAGCTCATCTCCACAGTTATTTCCTTTTTTTTTGTACCATTTGCACCACCCTATTAGATTGTAAGCTCTTATGAGCAGGGCCCTCTTGACCCTGTTGTATTTAATTGTATTGTAAATGTACTGTCTCCCATAATATTGTAAAGTGCTGCACAAACTGTTGGCGCTCTAGAAATCCTAAATAATAATAATAATAAAGGTTTGGAGCAATTTTATTTTTTTATGTACAATATTATGTAATTAATTTTTTAAAGTTTTAAAATTATATTTTACATATAGTCAGGGCTTTTTTTTCTCAGAGAATAGGTGAAGGTACTCCTCCATTCCTGGTCACCCCTTGTCTCCGCCCCCTACCCAGCTCCCAGTACCTTCCCTTGTTTCCACCCTCTAACCACCTCCCAGTACCGCCCCTTTTAGAGAACCAAGTATCATTTTGTGGTGTTAAGTAGGGATGAGCCGAACACCCCCCGGTTCGGTTCGCACCAGAACCCGCGAACGGACCGAAAGTTCGCACGAACGTTAGAACCCCATTGACGTCTATGGGACTCGAACGTTCAAAATCAAAAGTGCTAATTTTAAAGGCTAATTTGCATGGTATTGTCCTAAAAAGGGTTTGGGGACCCGGGTCCTACCCCAGGGGACATGTATCAATGCAAAAAAAACTTTTAAAAACGGCCGTTTTTTCGGGAGCAGTGATTTTAATGATGCTTAAAGTAAAAAAAAAAAAAGTGAAATATTCCTTTAAATATCGTACCTGGGGGGTGTCTATAGTATGCCTGTAAAGTGACGCGTGTTTAGAACAGTCCCTGCACCAAATGTAATTTTTAAAGGAAAAAATCTCATTTAAAACTGCTTGCGGGTTTAATGTCATGTCGGGTCATGGCAATATGGATGAAAATCAGTGAGACAAACGGCATGGGTACACCCCAGTCCATTACCAGGCCCTTTGGGTCTTGTATGGATATTAAGGGGAACCCCGCACCCAAATTAAAATAAGGAAAGGTGTGGGGCCACCAGGCCCTATATACTCTGAACAGCAGTATACAGGCGGTGCAAACAAGACAGGGACTGTAGGTTTGTTGTTAAGTAGAATCTGTTTGTAATTTTGAACATTTTTAACGTGTTTAGCTCCAGCCAAAAAATCTTTTTTAAGCTTTTTGGAAAACATAGGGAAGGGTTATCACCCCTGTGACATTTGTTTTGCTGTCTTTCCTCCTCTTCCGAAGATTTCACCTCACTTTTTTGTCCCAATGAAAAATGTTTTTTGAAAATTTGGGTTTTTTTGTGGAACAAGGATTGGAAAGCATCAGTGGAAAGGAGAAATTGTTTTCCCATATTAACTCTTACAGGAGAGAATTTTCCTTCCTAGGGGTAGATTTCATCTCACTTCCTGTTGTCTCCTTCCGTTTGCAAGTAGGAGTCGTTTGTAAGTTAGATGTTTGAAAGTAGGGTCCTGCCCTATATACTCAGCAGAAATTTGGGCCTTAGGTGTTGCTGTGGCCACAACACTGTAAGCCCTCACAGGGCCCTGCTGTGAAATATTAGATCAAGAATTGTAATTACATGCCCCTGTTGAACAGGAGCTGAAAAATTAGGCCTTAGGCACTGGTGCTGGTGCCACAACACTGCAACCCCTGACACACACTCTAGTTGGAACGCAGGAACGAGCCCTGCTGCAAAGTATTGCATCAAAAATTGTAATTACACGCCCCTGTTAGACAGGGGCAGAAAAATTGGGCCTTAGGCACTGGTGCTGGTGCCACAACACTGCAACCCCTCACAGACACTCTAGTTGGAACGCAGGAACGAGCCCTGCTGCAAAGTATTGCATCAAAAATTGTAATTACACGCCCCTGTTAGACAGGGGCAGAAAAATTGGGCCTTAGGCACTGGTGCTGGTGCCACAACACTGCAACCCCTCACAGACACTCTAGTTGGAATGCAGGAACGAGCCCTGCTGCAAAGTATTACATCAAAAATTGTAATTACACGCCCCTGTTAAACAGGGGCTGAAAAATTGGGCCTTAGGCACTGGTGGTGGCGCCCAGAACCAAAAATGTTCTTACAAGCTATCAGCATGATGATTGAGGAGGAAGAGGATAATTACTCAGGGATAGTCACTCAGCATCAGCATAGGCAGTCTTTGAAGGGATCTGAGATTTCAAAAAAAATTATTCGGTTACATAAGCATTAGGTGCTTGGTAGCTGGTGGTGATCCAAGACTGATTCATTTTTATGAAGGTCTGCCGATCGACCGAGTCGGTGGACAGACGCACCCTGTGATCGGTTACCACGCCTCCAGCAGCACTGAATGTGCGTTCCGAAAGAACGCTGGATGCAGGACAGGCCAGTAGCTCAATTGCATACTGTGCAAGCTCTGGCCAGTGATCCATCCTCAAGACCCAGTAACCCAGAGGATTTTCGGTGGGAAAGGTGTCCAAGTCTGATCTTGCCCCTAGGTATTCCTGCACCATGTAAAACAGACGCTGGCGATGGTTGCTGGAACCGATCATACCTTGGGGCTGCGGACCAAAAAATTGTCTGAACGCATCGGTCAGACGGCCACCTTCTCCACCGCTCCTTCTTTGACTGACTGAAGCCTCAGCAACACGTTGTCCAGAAACAGGAGTTTGTAACCTCCCAGTCTCTGGGAACGCGTTGCACAGACCTTTCTGCAAGGCCTCCCGAAGATGTTTCATCCTCTGCTCCCTCTGCGATGGCAAGATAAGGTCCGCAACCTTACCCTTGTAACGTGGATCAAGGAGGGTTGCCAGCCAGTATTGGTCCTTCTCCTTGATACCACGAATACGAGGATCCTTACGCAGGCTTTGCAGGATCAGGGAGGCCATGCAGCGTAGGTTTGCTGAGGCATTCGGTCCGGAGTCCTCTGGGTCACTAAGGACAACAACGTCCGCAGCCACCTCCTCCCAGCCACGTACAAGTCCATGTGTTCCTTGGGACTGATCCCTTAAAGACTGCTGCTGATGCTGAGTGCCAGGCTCCACCTCCATACTGACACAATCTTCCTCCTCCTCCTCCTCCTCCTCGTCCTCTTCCTGTGTGATCGGCGGGCACGCAGGAACACTGTCTGGATAAAGGGGGCCTTGAGAGCTAAGGAAGTCCTCCTCTTCCTGCCTCTGTTCTGCCTCAAGTGCCCTGTCCATTATTCCACGCAGCGTGTGCTCCAACAGGTGGACAAGGGGGACAGTGTCACTGATGCATGCACTGTCAGTGCTCACCATCCTCTTGGCCTCCTCGGATGGTGACAGGACAGTGCATGCATCCCTGATCATGGCCCACTGGCGTGGGGAAAAAAAACCAAGCTCCCCTGACCCTGTCCTGGTGCCATAGTCGCACAGGTACTCATTGATGGCCCTCTGCTGCGTGTGCAGCCGCTGCAGCATGGCCAACGTTGAGTTCCACCTGGTGGGCATGTCACAGATTAGGCGGTTCTTGGGCAGGTTAAACTCCTTTTGGAGGTCCGTCAGCCGAGCACTGGCATTATATGACCGGCGGAAATGCACACAGACTTTCCTGGCCTGCCTCAGGACATCCTGTAAGCCTGGGTACCTGCCCAAGAACCGCTGCACCACCAAGTTAAGGACGTGAGCCAAACAGGGCACATGGGTCATTTGTCCCTGTCGGAGGGCAGAGAGGAGGTTGGTGCCATTGTCGCAAACCACCATTCCTGCCTTAAGTTGGCGTGGCGTTAACCACCTCTGAACCTGCCCCTGCAGAGCTGACAGAACCTCTGCCCCAGTGTGGCTCCTGTCCCCCAAGCACACCAGCTCAAGCACCGCATGGCATCTTTTGGCCTGCGTACTTGCGTAGCCCCTTGAACGCCTACGGAGCACCGCTGGTTCCGAGGAAGAGGCCATGGAGGAAGAAGAAGAGGAGGGGGTGGAGGAGAGAGGTGTGTCACAATCAGCATTTTGGAGGCGTGGTGGCGGAACAACCTCCAACACTACTGCACCTTGTCCTGCATCCTTCCCAGCTGCCAGCAGAGTCACCCAATGCGCCGTGAAACTTAGGTAACGTCCCTGTCCATGCCTGCTGGACCATGAGTCAGCGGTAATATGCACCTTACCGCTGACCGCCCTGTCCAGTGAGGCATGGACATTGCCTTCCACATGCCGGTAGAGAGCCGGAATCGCCTTCCGTGAGAAAAAGTGGCGTTTGGGTACCTGCCACTGAGGAACCGCACATTCCACAAACTCACGGAAGGGGGCAGAGTCTACCAACTGAAAAGGCAGCAGTTGAAGTGCTAGCAATTTTGCCAAGCTAGCATTCAACCGCTGGGCATGTGGATGGCTGGGAGAAAACTTCTTTCGGCGGTGCAGCAGCTGGGGCAGGGAAATTTGCCTGGTACAATTGACGTCGGTGTACCAAAAGCAGATTGCCCACAAGTACTTGGCTGTGACACACCTAATTCTACACCTTCATTCCTCTCACTGTAGGTCTCAGAGAGGACTGGAGGTCTAGTGGGGTTGGAAATCTCAGCTGATGAGGAGCAAGGAGAGATCCTCTTTGTTCTTTGGTGTGGGTCTTTTAGATACGCTTGCCAACGAACTGCATGGCAGGTCAACATGTGTCTGGTCAAGCATGTGGAACCCAAGCGGGAGATGTTTTGGCCACGCGAGATACGCTTGAGACATATGTTGCAAATAGCAGCGGTGCGATCTGATGCACTCGTCTCAAAAAAGGCCCACACCAAAGAACTTTTTGAATAACGCGCAGAGACTGCAGCGCCCTGCACATGTGGAGCTTTGGGGTGTGATGCAGTCAATGTGCTGCCCTTAGGCTGGCCCCTGGAGGGCATCCTGCCTCGTTGGTGATGTGCCGCCTCCTCCTCCTCCTCCTCCTCCTCCTCTCTCCTATCAGGCACCCACGTTGAGTCATCACTGGAGCAAACCTGGCAGTATGCTGCAGCAGGGGGAGCATGACTGCCAGATTGCTGTCCTTCTTGGGCACCCCCTCTGTCCGTGCTCATGTTACTGCCTTCATCGAGCTCAGTATCATCATCAGAGCCTTCCAAACGCTGGGCATCCTCCTGGAGCATGTACCCAACACTGTGGTCAAACAGTTCGAGGGAATCCTCAGGAGGACATGGTGGAGCTAGGGAAGGAGTCACTGATGACATTGAGCTGAGGGAAGAGGCCGCTGCTTTGCCAGACAAAACACCCTGGGCATGGGTGAGAGAGGATGAGGAGGATGAGGACGGCTTGGTCATCCACTCGACCAAGTCTTCCGCATGTTGCGGCTCAACACGGCCAGCTGCCGAAAAAAAGGCCAAGCGTGTCCCATGGCCACGTGCTGATGAGGATGCACCGTCTCCACGACCAGCACTAGACACAGAGCCTGCTTGCCCTCTCTTATTGGCTTGTGACTGTCTGCCTCTCCTTCTTGGCCTTCCAGACATACTAATGGCCTGTAGCTGCACTAAGCTGGGATAGAACACCTGTAATTTTCTTCAGGTAGCTTTATATACTGTAACCAGACAAGCCTGCCTGTCAGTAGGAAGATAACAGGAACGGATCTAGCTGAACACTGTGAGCAGGACGCACTGTACTAAATGTAAATAGTCTAGCTGCCTGACCGTGGTACTAATAGGATCAAATAGAACACCTGTAATTTTCTTCAGGTAGCTTTATATACTGTAACCAGACAAGCCTGCCTGTCAGTAGGAAGATAACAGGAACGGATCTAGCTGAACACTGTGAGCAGGACGCACTGTACTAAATGTAAATAGTCTAGCTGCCTGACCGTGGTACTAATAGGATCAAATAGAACACCTGTAATTTTCTTCAGGTAGCTTTATATACTGTAACCAGACAAGCCTGCCTGTCAGTAGGAAGATAACAGGAACGGATCTAGCTGAACACTGTGAGCAGGACGCACTGTACTAAATGTAAATAGTCTAGCTGCCTGACCGTGGTACTAATAGGATCAAATAGAACACCTGTAATTTTCTTCAGGTAGCTTTATATACTGTAACCAGACAAGCCTGCCTGTCAGTAGGAAGATAACAGGAACGGATCTAGCTGAACACTGTGAGCAGGACGCACTGCACTAAATGTAAATAGTCTAGAAGATAACAGGAACGGATCTAGCTGAACACTGTGAGCAGGACGCACTGCACTAAATGTAAATAGTCTAGAAGATAACAGGAACGGATCTAGCTGAACACTGTGAGCAGGACGCACTGCACTAAATGTAAATAGTCTAGAAGATAACAGGAACGGATCTAGCTGAACACTGTGAGCAGGACGCACTGCACTAAATGTAAATAGTCTAGAAGATAACAGGAACGGATCTAGCTGAACACTGTGAGCAGGACGCACTGCACTAAATGTAAATAGTCTAGAAGATAACAGGAACGGATCTAGCTGAACACTGTGAGCAGGACGCACTGCACTAAATGTAAATAGTCTAGAAGATAACAGGAACGGATCTAGCTGAACACTGTGAGCAGGACGCACTGCACTAAATGTAAATAGTCTAGAAGATAACAGGAACGGATCTAGCTGAACACTGTGAGCAGGACGCACTGCACTAAATGTAAATAGTCTAGAAGATAACAGGAACGGATCTAGCTAAACTGAATACAGTGTATATATATATATATGCAACACCTGGGATGCATATATATACACAATACACTGTAAGTGCAGCTAACTGACTGACTGTTCTGCCTAATCTATCTAACTCAAATCAAATGACACTGTCTCTCTCTCTCTCTATCTCTCAGCACACCGGAACACACTACACAGGGCCGCCGTGCAGGCGGCCTTATATAGTGTGGGGCGTGTACTAAATCCCCTGAGCCATAATTGGCCAAAGCCACCCTGGCTTTGGCCAATTACAGCTCTCTCTACTGACGGCGCTGTGATTGGCCAAGCATGCGGGTCATAGTGCATGCTTGGCCAATCATCAGCCAGCAATGCACTGCGATGCCGCAGTGAATTATGGGCCGTGACGCGCCACACGAATTTGGCGCGAACGGCCCATATCGTTCGCAATTCGGCGAACGACCGAACAGCCGATGTTCGAGTCGAACATGGGTTCGACTCGAACACGAAGCTCATCCCTAGTGTTAAGTAAATTGTATGGAATCTGTTAATGATAAGACAGTGAAATAGATCCCCTGCAGTCAGCAAGATTAAATCCCCCCAGCAACAATAATTTCACCCCCCCAACAACAATAGATCTCCAACAACAACAATAGACCTCCCCTAGAAACAATAGATCTCCCCCAGCAACAGTAGAGGCCCCCGAGCAACAATAGTCCCCCATCAACAATAGTTTCCCTCAGCAACACTATATCTCCCCCAG
The DNA here is from genome assembly GCA_037952835.1 of Lithobates septentrionalis. Classification (NCBI taxonomy): domain Eukaryota; kingdom Metazoa; phylum Chordata; class Amphibia; order Anura; family Ranidae; genus Lithobates; species Lithobates septentrionalis. The sequence continues at coordinate 1,611,191 of JBBDGP010000048.1, read as the reverse complement.
CAACAATAGATTCCCCTCAGCAGCAATAGAGCCCCCTCCCCAGAAACAATAGATATCCCTTAGCAACAATAGATCGCCCCAGCAACAATAGATTCCTTGCAACAATATACCCCCAGCAACAATATATTCCCTGCTACAATATACCCCAAGCAACAATAGATCCTCCCCCTCAGCAACAATGAATGCCCTAACAACAATAAATTTGCTAGGAGCCAGCATCAGTAGACACCTCCCTCAACAGTAGATCCTCTCCCAGCAACAATTGAATCCCCAGCAACATTAGAACCCCCCCCCCCCACAACAATGGATCTCCCACAGAGACAATATCAATAGACCCAATAGCATCAATAAACCCTCCAGCACACGCCAGCACCCCGTGCCATTATATACAATCAGTGCTGGAGCTGCCGGAACTGTGTTCCCTCGCTAAAAAAAAAAAAAAGCCCTGCATATAGTTTCATATATATTTCACAAATAAACATTTCATACATGACAAATGATTCACAGAGCACCTAGGGTTATCCTAAGAGAGAAAACAACAGAAGCTGCCTGCCGGATTAGAACCTTCATTAAAAATGTACATTGGGAGGAGGGGAGGACTCACCAGTGTGTGTAAAACTCAGTTTGAGTTACTGAGTCCTGTAAACAACTTTTTTTCAGCAAGATAAGAAGGAAACTGAAAAGAACTTCAAAAGGGGCCTACCTGCTAAAAATGAGAATATACGTACAAATATCTAAAATGATATATACACAATTATACATAAATTATACACAAAACCATTTGTGCGCATGCATACAGTACAGTGATTTAAATTGAGCGTTTACCAGGAGCTAGGGAAAGATAAGTTACCCTGCATGAAAAGTGTCTGCTCTCAGGGCCTATAAGGGTACTATATTGATAGCAAGATATGCTTTTTATACTGTGTAAAATAAAGACCAAATTCTTTTAGACATATTGTATGTTATTAGCATTTGTTTATATGCAATTGTGCACATCGGGGTATATTTAACGTTCCCTTTTTGCTACATATGATCTATGTTCTAACAAGGGATTAGACCATTGTGGTATGCATGGACATTGTATTATAAGAAAAACAGAAATGGAAGGCGCGCACTTTAAAAAAACAATGTTTTATTTAAAAGTGGGTACTCACAAAATGCAACTGACAAAAGGCCATAAAAACAATGCATGGACATGCACAGAACACGGAGTACAGTTAACGGGTTTCGGGGGAGCACCCCCTTCCTCAGAGCCTAGCTTTTTTTTCAGCAAATTAAGTATATTCTTGCATATTCACGAAAAAAAAAGTCTCTAAAAATCTGGCAAAATGACCGGAGAAAAGAAGTATATTTACATGTAATGGGGTGGATTTACTAAAGGCAAGTAGACTGAGGGCTTTGCAAGTGCAGTTACTCCAGAGCTTAGTAAATAAGGGGGATCTCTGACTTCCATCATCCAATAATGAACAAGCAAAAATGCATATTTTTTTTTTATATTCCTTGCATGTGATTGGGTATTCTTTGTAACGTGAAGCTTTACCTCATTTACTAAGCTTTGGACCAACTTGCAAATTGCACAGTCTATTTACCATAAGGTAGAACTATAGGCAAAACTTTTATTTCCATTTTGGATAAAGTAAGGTAGTGTTATATAAGTTTTTTTTTGGTTTTTTTTGGCCATCTGTGCCCCATTGATTTCCCCTCTATAACTTTTCTAGGGACAACCCAAAATTTGGGATTTTCTTTTACTTTCACTTTCAATGATAATAGTAAACAGGACAAATAGAGAGGATGACTCTCCCTAATGGGAGCACAGACAGCAATAAAAACGGACAGGGGTTCTAATCCCTCTCCACTCTATCTAAAACGAAACAAAACTTTTTTCCTTTAGTTATACTTTAAGTAAATCAACCTCAATAATTTCCATATTTCCATATTTCCATATTTTGGTTTCTATGCGCTACTATTGAGAGAACTGATCAAAACATGCAGAAACTACTCAAGATCAGCTATTATATTTTTACATTCTTTAACCACTTGCCCTCTGGAAGATTTACACCTCCTCCTAACCAGGCCATTTTTTGCGATACGGGCACTGCGTTACTTTAACTGACAATTGCGCAGTCGTGCGACGTTGTACCCAAATAAAATGTATGTCCTTTTTGTCCCACAAATAGAGCTTTCTTTTGGTGGTATTTGATCACCTCTTCGGTTTTTATTTTTAGCACTGATCACTGTATTGGTGTCATGATCCCTAAAAAGTGTACAATAGGTCCGCCGCAATGTCGCTATAACTTTTGTGCAAACCAATCGTTATACGCTTATTGGGATTTTTTTTTTTCAAAAATATGTAGCAGAATACATACAGTGGAACCTCGGATTACGAGCATAATTAGTTCCAGGAGTATGCTCGTAATCCAATGTACTCGCATATCAAAGCGAGTTTTCCCATTGAAGTCAATGGAAACGAAAATCATTCGTTCTGCATTGACTTCAATGGGATGCAATACCGCATGCGGCCAGAGGCGGGGGCGCCGAAGAGCCTCGGAAACGGCCGAAAAGGCCCGAGGGACACTTCAGCAGACCTCGGCAAAGCTCGGAAAGACTCCATTCACGAGCCTTTCCGAGGTTTGCCGAGGTCAGCCGAACTGTCCTCGGGCCTTTCCGTGCATTTCCGAACGGCGCCGATTGGCGACTTTCGGCTCTGCTCGGCTCCAGCGACCCCCCACCTCAGGCCAAAAGCGGTACCGCACACGGCTTTTGGCCTGAATCCTGCTCGGTTTGCGAGACAACACTCGCAAACCGAGTTAGGAATTTTAGTAATACAGTGCTCGGTTTGCGAAACGCTCGTTAACCACCTTACTCGCAAACTGAGGTTCCACTGTATTGGCCTAAATTTATGAAGAAATTTGATTTTTTTCAATTTTTTGTATTGGATTTGTTTTATAGCAGAAAGTAAGAAATTATACATAAACATTAGTCAGTAAGTAAAAAAAAAAAAATAGTCCATAGAATAGTCCATGAAGTATGTGGGGTGATCCATATCTCAACAGAATCTTACGAGAAATCACTAAGTTCCTGAATACCGTCACCGATACACCACGTGCACAAATATCCCCTTTGGGAATGCGCTCACCACAAGAATGAGTCAATCAGCCTGATATCTCCACACAATGTTTGATAGACACCTGTCCGTGGATCATGAATGAAGGTTCCTCATAAAGTGGCTCAGAAGTGCATTGTTCAAAACAAAGGAACACTCCACATAGCGTAATACTGTAATTTTATTAAGAAATATCCCCCACAAACAATATATGCTTACAGGAAGAACTATAAAAACAGCATGTATCCATAAGCCTGTACAACACAGCATATGTCCTCTCACCGCTCCCTGGGGTGGCTGGCCGCGATGAGACCCGGGATGACACACACAATGATTGACAAGAGAGCTGCGTAGTCACGCCTTCACGCCTTAGGGCGTGACTTTGTGGCTACGATACCTGGAAAAAATGGACAACGATCAGATGTCGAGGCCCTCGTTCTAAGATGAATATTTCATAGTGAACTAGTATGCGCTGCATACTAGCTCATTATGCCTTTGCCTTGCAGTTTTTTTTTGTTTAAAAAAAAAAGGTGCGGGTATACAACCGCTTTAAAGAGGAAGTAAACTCTCCCACTCTGATGCTGCTTTTCATTTAGTACATTATAATAAGTAATTACCAAACTATAGCCACTGTAATCCAGCCCAAATTGCATATTACTTACTGTTTAAAGAAACTTTAAAAAAACTTGTTTCCAGGGGTTAGGCAGCGCCATCTTAAGTATGGTTTTCTGAGTCCAGAGTAGAGTGTATTTCCGCCCTTACATTGAGCACTTCCTGTACTGTTAACCAAGCCTCTTTCTCAATCCAAAGTTTCTATGGCAACCCTGCTTCACTGCTCATAGTATTTCATAATATTTATTTGTGGCTATTATCTAGTGTTTGCCTGTGTCAGTCTTATCAGCTGAAGCTGATAAGGCTGCAGTAATGCTGTCCGTTGTCCAAGTTTACACTCCATGTGATGTCACATGGTCACATGGGGGTGTAGTAGGAAGCTCTGAGTGATTATGAAGTCTCGTGGGATTTCAGTGTCGTGCAGTAGGAAGATCTGATAATAGACAGACAAGCACACAGAGTGTGCCGTAAATTGGGGGAGATCTGGGCATGCTCAGGGAAGTCGTTCTAAAGAACAAAAAGGATTACAACAATACTAAGCAAGTAAGGAGATATCTACAAGCAGTGTTCATTAGGGTTTTTAATGCTGATTTACATGGGACAAAGTTGTCGGGGAGAGTTTACAACCACTTTAAGTCTCATGAGAACTTCTGTATTGTCCTCTGCTCTGATGTTAATAAATTTACCTTTTGACAGCACCTGGTGTCTGCTTTTTTTTTTCCCTCCCTTTGTGTGTGCTAGTTAGGTCCCAAGGTTGTGCTGGCATGAGGCTGAGCGAGGAAAATGGAAAATTGTTATCAATACTTACCGTAATTTTCCTTTCCTGGGTCTGCCAGCACACACCCTTCCTGGGCCGTCGCAAGCTATTTACAAGAACATCTGCACCAGGTATTGCTTGTCTTTTATCTGTCTATACAGGGATGTCCTATACGGGGTGGAGCTGACACGAGGGTGTGCTGTCATGAGGCATAGCCAGGTAAGGAAAATTATGGTAAGTATTAATAACAATTTTCCATTTTATATATATATATATATATATATATATATATATATATATATATATATATATATATTTATATTTATTTATCTCCTTACATAAAATTGTCATTGTGTGCTATAATGGAATACTTCAAGGCACCAATTAACGTTTTTTCTGTTACCTGCATCGGAAGGGACGCTCGACAGGCCAGGAAAATAAAATTAGGCACTGAAGTATTTTTAGCCTTGTCATCACCATTTCAGAATAAAAGAAGCAGCACTGAGCAAATTAAATGTAATAGCTGTCCCTCTGCAGGAAGCCTTGACTGCACAGTGAGTATTACCTGAATAACATCTTAATATATTCAGCCTTTCTAGGTCTAAGTCCAAAATGTTGTAACCCAGAACCACCTATCAGAATTTCTTTTTTGAAGTCAGAGGGTTGGTTCTAATTGGTTCTAGTTGGTCTCTGTGAGTTCTGTACCTTGCACTATTTATGTATTCTTCAACTATTATTATTGAATATATCTGTGTACTAATATTAGTATTTTTAACTCATCTTTTGCCCATTAAGGGTGTTCTGTTTCAAACGCCGCTTTATGCATGGACATATCTCCTTAGATCCGGACAATATAGTGACCTGCGGTCTTGACACCATCCACAGGCAGCTTAACTCTTCAATACGTTGAATCCAACGCAATTTTATTTCAGCTAATTGCAGTACAGGAGATGTTGTTCCAGTCTTTTGAAGTGTAAGAAGACAATGACTTTTCTAAGCCCTGTTTTTGCAAAGCGCTAACACTGACTGAGGGAACATAATAGAAATGAATCCCACTTTTACCACTTGCCAAATTCATTATTACTCTTTATTTATTTTTTATTTTTCAAATTTACTCTCAACTACCCTTGACAGTATAGCATTATACAATCTTCATATTTAGTTTTTTTTCAGTTACTAACTTGACTGGCAATCATTTCTTACTACACTCGCACCAACCTACATTCGATATATGGTATTCATACAACAACTTTTACCTCACGCCCTATATTCTACTTTTAATTTCATTTTTACTCTTCAACATTTACTACAACCCGTTTAGACTTATCTTAATTTCTTCTTTACTCTCAGGGATTCCATTTTTTGCCTCAGTATACCACTCCGGCCGATACGCATCCATGTAATGCGGGGGAAAACACCCTCTGATTGAGGTTGCTATTAAGTGATATACTCCCATATTACTTTATGATGACCATGGTGTTAAAGGGACAGCAACCCCACCAGCATTAATTGTCCAATGCTATCTCAACCTCAGGTTCTTAATACAACTTAACGAAACATACCAATAATTACTCCACCTACAAATACTATGTAAGTGATCTGTCGATTATTTAACTTCAAGTGGATAACTGTATGTGTCTACATGTTGTGGTAATTTACTTATCATTCTACATTTTAATCACCCCAGATGAACTTCTCTTTTCTTCTCTTCTACACCCCTGAAGAAGGACTAAAATACTGTATATCCCGAAACGCGTCGGGTGTGAAAAGAGTCTCTACATAAATTCACTGTGTGGTGACAGTAATGAATTTTTTCAATATGCTAATGTTTCGTTGAATATAATGTACACAATGTTTTAACACAATTTGTCTTTAAATAAAATTTGTTAATTTTTAATATTTTGCTATACTCCTTTAATACTTGTAATTTCTTAAAGCGCCTTAAAAGTCTGCTTAGGGGAACACATCTTTATATTTAATAGAAACAGGTTGGGTATAGCTAAGATTGAACTAACTAGTACTAAACAGGATGGGAGATACCAAATCACCTAGGTAAACAAGTTATACTGGTTCAACCACCTTTAGATGTTGGCATACTACTGAACAATACTAACCTGATGCAGTTCAATATAACACAGACACAGAACACAGAAAAATACATACACTATATTGTCAAAACTATTGGGACACCTGCCTTTACACCAGTGTTTTTCAACTCCAGTCCACAAGGAGCATGGAAGAATGGTCAAACATTCCCATAGACACACTCCTAGACCTTATGGACAGCCTTCTCAGAAGAGTTGAAGCTGTTATAGCTGCAAAGGGTGGGCCAACTCAATATTGAACCCTACGGACTAAGACTGGAATGCCATTAAAGTTCATGTGTGTGTAAAGCAGTGTTTCTCAACTCCAGTCCACAAGGTGCCCCATCAGGTCATGTTTTCCCTCAGATGAAACGGCTGTGGTAATTATTAAGGCACTGAAACTGATCAAATCACTGTGCAAAATCACGGGAAGCCTGAAAATATGACCTGTTGGGGCACCTCAAGGACTGGAGTTGAGAAACACTGCTTTACACACACATGAACTTTAATGACATCCCAGTCTTAGTCCGTAGGGTTCAATATTGAGTTGGCCCACCCTTTGCAGCTATAACAGCTTCAACTCTTCTGGGAAGGCTGTCCACGAGGTTTAGGAGTGTGTCTATGGGAACGTTTGACCATTCTTCTAGAAGCGCATTTGTGAGGTCAGGCACTGATGTTGGATGAGAAGGCCTGACTCGCAGTCTCCGCTCTAATTCATCCCAAAGGTGTTCTAGCGGGTTGAGGTCAGGACCCAGCCAAGTTCCTCCACCCCAAACTCGCTCATCCATGTCTTTATGGACCTTGCTTTGTGCACTGGTCCAAATCATTTGGTGGAGTGGGGGTTATAGTGTGGGGTTTGTTTTTCAGGGGTTGGGCTTGGCCATTAGTTCCAGTGAAGGGAATTCTTAAGGTGTCAGCATACCAAGTCATTTTGGAAAATGTCATCCTCCAAACTTTGTGGGAACAGTCTGGGGATGGCCCCTTCCTGTTCCAACATGACTGTGCACCAGTGCTCAAAGCAAGGTCCATAAAGACATAAAGTTTGGGGTGGAGGAACTTGACTGGCCTGCAGAGTCCTGACCTCAACCTGATAGAAGACCTTTGGGATGAATAAGAGTGGAGACTGCCAGTCAGGCCTTCTCGCTCAATGCCTGACCTCACAAATGCACTTCTGGAAGAATGGTCAAACATTCCCATAGACACACTCCTAAACCTTGTGGACGGCCTTCCCAGAAGAGTTGAAGCTGTTATAGCTGCAAAGGGTGGACCAACTCAATATTGAACCCTACGGACTAAGATTGGGATGCCATTAGAGTTCAAGTGCGCGTAAAGGCAGGCGCCCCAATACTTTTGACAATATAGTTTATATATATATACACGGAGATAGATAGACAGACAGACAGACAGACAGACAGACAGACAGACAGACAGACAGACAGACAGACAGACAGACAGACAGACAGACAGACAGACAGACAGACAGACAGACAGACAGACAGACAGACAGACAGACAGATAGATAGATAGATACTTGTTTTTTGTTTTTCTTGCAGAGGGGAAAAAGGATGTTTGTATTTTTAAACCTACTTCAGCCTTAATTTCATTTTTAGAGATTCATATTTCTATGGGTAGTGTTAGTGTTTAATCCTCCCATACCATCTGCAGACCAAATAGAAAGATCTTTTCTCTTGCATTAGTTTATAATGTTCCTTGTTACAAAGCAAACTGGAATCATTTTGTCTAATAAACCCTACCAGCTTATGTTGCCATTTTTTTTTTTTTTTTTTTAGGGACCTGAGTTTTTTTTTTTTTTTCTTTCTTTCTAGCAGAAAATTCAGCACCTGGCAGGGTGTGTGGAATTATTCAGAGTGAAGGATCTTCCCCAGTGCTGCTTCCACAGCTGGACTTCCTACCGCTTAATCTGTCCTCTCTGTGGGACGCAGCACTGATTCGCTGATTATGAATACAATACCGTTCCTCTTGCCAGAGGGCATGACATATCGCTTGGCATAGCGTAGTCTGCTCGCCACAGTTGGCTGTAACTCTGGAAAGACCCCCTGACTCCTAATATTGGGCCATGTGTCATTTATTCTTTTGTTTGGCTGGAAATCTAATACTAAGTTAACAGAGTGGAAAAAGAGCTCCATTACCCGTGAATCTCGGGGAGCGCCTCAGATTGCAGGCAAGGAGGAGATACCGGGAGATTTTCGCATTATGCCGTTATCTTTTTTTTTTCTTCTTTAGCATTTAAGCCGCAACTATTAACAGTACACGTTAGTTTAAAAATGCAAATCAAGGGACCACAGTAGCAAAAGGATATTGTATTCTGGTAACTGTATGGGGGTTAATACCTCTAAGAATAGCATTCACTATATTAAATTCTTTTTTTTTATTTTTTTTTATTTCACATGGCATTTTTTATATTTTTTTCCACATTTACATACAGGCCAAGCTCTATAGCTGTTACAGGGGTTGAGACGATTGTAAAAAATAAAAAAAAGTATTTCTGTAACACTGAAACTGTTTAAAAGTATTAGTTTGGATTAACTAGTTAGTTATATAACAATAATAATAATAATAATAATACTAATACTGATAATATTACCAAATAATAATAATAATATTATTATTATTATTATTATTATTATTATTATTATTATTATTATTATTATTATTATTATTATTCTAATACTACTACTACTACTACTACTACTACTACTACTAATAATAATAATAATAATATTAGTATTATTAGTATTATACTAATAACACTTATAATATTAGTATTATTATTATTAGTAGCAGTATTAGTAGTATTATTATTATTATTATTATTATTATTATTATTAGTAGTAGTAGTAGTAGTAGTATTAATATAATAATAATAATAATAATAATAATAATAATAATAATAATACTATTAACAATACTAATAATAATATTAGCATTAGTATTATTAGTATTATTAGTATTATACTAATAATACTAATAATATTAGTATTAGTATTATTATTAATATTAGTATTATTAATATTATTTAGTATTATTATTATTATTATTAGTAGTGGTAGTAGTAGTAGTAGTAGTAGTAGTATTATTATTATTATTCATTCATTAAATAATTAGTATTAGTTAGGCTTAAAGAGGAACTGCAGTCTGCTCACATTATTTGTAATAAAAACATCTGAAGCTTCCCTCCAACCACTTTGCATATTATTTTATATATACTGTGATTCTGTACTTGTCAAATATTCTGCAGAAATCTCCCTTTGCTGATTCTGGCTGCAACCATTTTTAACTGTGGGCAGCTGAAGCTGCTGCCTGTTTACTTCCTGGATTTACACAGACACACAGAGGCACGCCTCCAGCTCTGCAGCTCTCATTGGCCCTCTTATGACTCATTCCCCCTCCTTTCCTGGCAAACTCTCAGGAGAGTGAGGGAGAGCTGTGCATGATGTCATAAGCCTAGGCTAATGACCAGACAAGAAACAAAGAAACAGGAAGTGGGTTGTATAAGGTATTTACTGACAAAAAAAATGTTTTACTATCCAAAGTTAAAAAAAAAAAAAGGGGGCAGAAGATTTAATAGATGGAAAGATGAAAAAAGGACTGAAGGTCCACTTTAACTGGTTAAAAAATAATAATAATAGTTTTTATTATTATTATTATTATTATTATTATTATTATTATTATTATTATTATTATATGACCATTCTTTGCACCTACTGTAATGGTGAAACAAATGTTAATGCCTAAGCACAATTTTGCAACTTTCACATGTGTTAGTAAAGCTGTACATATCTTCACAACTACTTTGTGCATCCAGGTGTAATATACCACATTTTTTCAGGACAAATTGTGCCTTAATTTGTTAGTAAATGGTAATGGATATCTCCAGATTTTTTTCTATTATCAAAAGAATACTCAAAATAGTAAAAAAAAAAAAAAAAAAAAAAAAATCAAGTTTAGCTGTATACTTCTTGCTACTACCATACCCTTTCACCAAAGAACAACCCAAAATAAAATCTCCTGCTCCTGATAACTGCAGCGATACCACATACACTATATTGTCAAAAGTATTGGGACACCTGCCTTTACACGCACATGAACTTTAATGGCGTCCCAGTCTTAGTCCGTAAGGCACAACAGGGCCGTATTTAACATTAACTGGACTCTGGGCAAACATTTTCCTCACAAATTCTCTTATTATTTGCGGGCAGTGTGGGCTCAAGGGGCAAGTGCTTTGGGCTCCACAACAATGACTGGGCCCGGGGCAGCTGCCCCTTTTGCCCTTTGCGAAAGACAGCCCTTGGGTTCAATATTGAGTTTTAATATTGGCCCACCCTTTGCAGCTATAACAGCTTCAACTCTTCTGGGACGGCTGTCCACAAGGTTTAGGAGTGTGTCTATGGGAATGTTTGTCCATTCTCCCAGAAGCGCATTTAGGAGGTCAGGGACTTATGTGGAGGAGAAGACCTAGCTCACAGTCTCCACTCTAATTCATCCCAAAGGTGTTCTATCGGGTTGAGGCCAGTCAAGTTCCTCCACCCCAAACTCACTCAACCAAGTCTTTATGGACCCTGAGTGTAAGGAGCTTTTAAAGTGCAAAACATGGATAAACTCCAAATGATAGAAGGTAAAAAGGAGGAGTATTTTCCTAATAACAAGTGAATTCCCGGAGGTTAGGAAAGTCGTTAGTTAATAAGCATTAAAAAAGGTCTCTAGCTAACACTGACAATACATGTGGGGCTGCCTTCTCAGAATAGACTGGGACTCCACAAAGTGCAAGATAAAAGGGGGAGGACAGAGATTGTTTTATTAGGTTTTATTTATTTTTTCTTTGGTGCCTAAAAAATCCCATTTCCTGTTTTTTTTTTTTCCTTTTTGCAAAATAGATCTGATGACAACCAAGAATTTCCCCGATTTAGAGGGATCCTCAATTTGGAGGGATTTCATTTCACTTCCTGTTTTAGCTATGGGGCAGGAAATTGAAGGGAAATCTCCCCAAGGGGACACAGATGCCAAAAAAGAAAACCCCAAAAAAGAAAATAAAAAAGAAAATTGACAAAGATTTCAATGGCAGGAAGAGATTTGTTGCTGTGTGTCTTCTGCAAAAAAAGTTTTTTACCTTCCAGACAGTTGGGGGCCGCTCCATTAGGGGCGCTGGGGTACTGATCAATGCGCACGGCTCCTAATCTACATGCAGGGCACCAGACGCATGGGCTTCAATGTGTTTTTTTTTTTTTTCTTTTAGACGCACATGATTAGAGCCCAAGGCTGTAATTGGCTTCAAAAAGGGTGGGCTTGGGTCGCGCGACAAGGGGTTTGGAGGGGGGTCAGTGGTTTGTTTAACGCCCCCCGCCACAAAAAAAATAGAGCACCAGCCGCCACTGCTTCCAGATTCCTTTGGATTGAACTGAACCAAGCTCAATGTATAATCTCTGCTTGCCTTAGTGCGTAAAGGGTCAACCCATCCCAGGATAGCCAATCAAGATAACTGAAAATGCCATAACCAAAAGAAGACAGAGTGAGGACATCTGCACCAGTGGCGGAGCTTGTGGATGTTACTTCGCTGGAGGGCAGGTAGTGCTTTCTTTAGTTCTGCTTTAAAGCTACATGTTGTCCAATCTGCTGACAATACTGTTGCGGGAAAGACTGCAAAATGAACAACGGTGTCACTTTGTTAAAAGAAAGGAGAAAATTATTTACAGGTAACAAAACTACACCGATCAGCCATACCAATATGACCACTGACAGTTAAAGTGAATATTGCTGATTGTCTTCTCACAGTGTTATCTGAAAGTGGGTGGTATATAATAGGCAGCAAGTGAGCATGTTGTCCCTGAAGTTAGTGTGTTGAAAGTAGAAAAAATGGGCAAGTGTAAGGATTTCAGTGAGCTACAGTAGCTAAAATGGCTGAAAAACGTAAAGCTGGTTCTGATAGAAAGGTGTCAGAACACACCGTGCATTACAGTTTGTTGTGTATGGAGCCACGTAGCCACAGACTGGTCAGGGTGCCCATGCTGACCCGTGTCCACACAGCCAAAAGTGCCTACAATGGGCATGTGAGCATCAGAACTGGACATCAGAGCAATGGAAGAAGGTGGCCTCGTCCAATGATCTCAAGAATAGTTTGAGAAACACAACTATGAGTTTCAAGTACAGTGGAACCTCGGATTACGAGCATAATCCGTTTCAGGAGTATGCTCGTAATCCAATGTACTCCCATTGAAGTCAATGGAAACGAAAATAATTTGTTCCGCATTGACTTCAATGGGATGCAAAACCGCATGCGGCCAGAGGCGGGGGGCGCCAGAGAGCCTCGGAAGTGGCCGAAAAGGACCGAGGGACACTTTGGATGACCTCGGCAAACCTCGGAAAGGCTCCGTACACGAGCCTTTCTGAGGTTTGCCGAGGTCAGCCGAACTGTCCTCGAGCCTTTACCTGCATTTCTGAACGGCGCCGATAGGCGACTTTTGGCTCTGCTCGGCTCCGGCGCCCCCCCACCTCAGGCCAAAAGCGGTACTGAACACCGCTTTTGGCCTGAATTCTGCTCGTTTTGTGAGACAACACTCGCAAAGCGAGTTAGGATTTTTAGAAATACAGTGCTCGGTTTGCGAAACGCTCGTTAACAGCGCTACTCGCAAACTGAGGTTCCACCGTTGACTTTTGACTATTGACTTTGCCTACAAGTTCTCCAGCTCTCAATCTAACCAAGCATCTGTGGGATGTGCTGGAAAACAAGTCTGATCCATGGGTGCCCCCCTCAAAGCTTACAGGACTTAAAGGATCTGCTATTGATGGCTTGGTGGCAGGTACCACAGCATACCTTCAGAGGTCTAGTGGAGTCCAAGCCTCAACGGGTTATGGTGGGTGGTCATAATGTTATTACTGATCAGCGTAAGTTTCAAACCTTCCAAATTTCTTTAGATTGTTCATTGAACTGAGCAAAGCTCAGTGTATAATCTCTGCTTGCATCAGTGCACAATGGTTAGCTTATCCCAGGATGGCCAATCAAGACAGCCAAAGATGCCATAACCAGAAGAAGACAAGAGTGAGGACATCTTCACCAGTGGGGGAGTTTCAGGACGTTACTTCGCTGGAAGGAAGGTCAGTAGTGCTTACTATAGTTCTGCTACATGTCATCCAACCAGCTGACAACACTGTTGTGTGATATGTCTGCAAGGAAGTAAAAGTCGTGGACTAGTGACAGGTTCATCGGGGGGCCAAGGCTCAATGATGCATGTGGGGAGCACAGGATTGCCTGTGTAGTCCGATCCAATACTACAAGAGCTACTCTAGCTTAAATTGTTGAAAAAGTTAATGCTGGTTCTGATAAGAAGGTGTCAGAGGACATTGCAGTTTGTTGTGTATGGGGCGGTCAGGGGGCCCATAGTGACACGTGTCCACAACCTAAAGCTCCTACAATGGGCACATGAGCATCAGAACTGGACCATGGGGCAATGGAAGAAGGTGACCTGGTCTGATGAAACATGAAATTTCTATTTTAGGGGTGCCTAACATCTGACTTGTATCTTAGTACAGACTTCTGGGAAAATTAGTGAGCCAATCACATAAGAAAATTACGCGCAGAATGTCTCCAGGTTGCCATATTGCATTGAATTTCACAGGAAAATACAGAAACTGCAGGTTGAAAAGGAAAGGTCATTTTTAATAACATTAAATTACAACATGGCTTGGGTAGCAATTGTATATGCTATATTATTATTATTTTTTATTATTTTCTATTTTTTATTCCACAAAGTGCAGTAATTATTGCTGCATTTAAATGCAATAAAAGTTTATTGTGAATTTGTGAACTTTATTGTAAAAAGTGCTGGGAATAGCGATTTTATCTCATAAGTGTTTTTTATTTTTTCTTATACAGTAATGGCCAAAGATATTGGCACCCCTGCATTTCTGTCAGATAATGCATCACTTTCCCCAAAAAATTATTGCAATTAGGCATTCTCGTGTTTATTTCTTTTGTTTGTATTGGTACGACACAAAAAAGGTAGAGAAACAAAAAGCCAAATCTGACACATTCCAAGCAAAACTCAGATTATAAACTGGACAAAATTATTGGCACCTTCTCAAAATTGTAAGAAATAATTGCATTCCGAGTTTGCGATGCTCCTGCAATTTGTAAATAAAATCACCTGTATCAATTAACCACTTGCCGACCAGCTCCTGTACATATACCGCGGCAGGTTGGCTCTCCTGCGCCAATTGCCGTATTTGTACGGTGGCTCCTTTAAGAGCCATAGCAGGCGTGCGCGTGTGCCTGCTGCACGCTGGAGGACCCGATGCGCGGGCACGAGCACGATCTCCGCCGGCCACCCGCGATCATTGGCACGAGAGCCAGAACTGGGATTTGTGTGTGTAAACACACAAATCCTCGTTCTGACAGGGGAGTAGAGACAAATCTGCTGTTTGCAGTAATCGCGAACAGCAATATGTCTCCTTCCCCAGTCAGTCCCATCCCCCCCACAGTTAGAAACACTAACTAGGGAACAAATGTAACCCCTTGATCGCCCCCTAGTGTTAATCCCTTCCCTGCCAGTGACATTTACACAGTAATCAGTGCATTTTTATAACAGTGATCGCTTTATAAATGTCAATGGTCCCAAAAATGTGTCAAAAAGTGTCCGATCTGTCCGCCGCAATGTCACCGTCCCGCTAAAAATCGCAGATTACTGCCATTACCAGTGAAACAAATTTTTATAAGAAAAATGCCATGAATCTATCCCCTATTTTGAAGACACTATAACTTTTGCGCAAACCAATCAATGTACGCTTGTTTGGATTTGTTTACCATAAATATGTAGAAGAATACATATTGGCCTAAACTGATGAAGAAATTTCTTAGAAAAGGAAGGTCTTTAGTTTTTTCCTGAAGGCCTGTATATGTATTGTGTTCTTTACTTTTTGAATGTGGAGCCGTTTTCCGTCCCGTGCGTCGCAACGCTCGCAGGGAACGAGCTCGGCACTGTGATAGATTGAGCAGAGGACGGCTCGCTCACAGAGCAGGGAGGGCATCGCAGGATCCTGGGGACAAGGTAAGTGAGCTGTACATGGATCCTGCGATGCGATCCCGAGTGTTACCGCTTTTGGTGCTGAAAAAAATCCACCACGAGCCCCCCTCAGGAAAACCATCAAGGAGGTTAAGGGGGCAAATCCTTCCGGGGCTGAAGTGGTTAACAAGTGCTGACAATATAGAAATCACACCGGCAACCAGTTAAAATACTGAAAAATGGACTCAACCTTTCTGGAGCATGGAGAAGAGAAAGAGCAGCAAATAATTGTCTGAAGAGTGGAGAACAAAAATTGTGGAAAAGCATGGACAATCTCAAGGTTACAAGTCCATCTCCAGAGATCTTAATGTTCCTGTGTCCATTGTGAGCAACATTGTCAAAAAGTTTACAGCCCATGGCACTATAGCTAATTTCCCTGAACATGGACGAAAGAGAAAGATTGATAAAAGATTGCAGCAAAGGATTGTTTGAATGGTGGATAAAGAACCTTGGTCAACTTCCAGACAAATTCAAGCTGACCTTCAGGCACAGGGTACAACTGTGTCAGATCGCACTATACGTCACCATCTGAATGAAAAGGGACGCTACCCTGTTTCCCCCGAAAATAAGACCTAGCGTGATTGTCGATGATGGCTGCAATATAAGCCCTACCCCTCCAAATAAGCCCTAGTTAAAGTCCTTGTAGGTCTTATTTTCAGGGTAGGGCTTATTTTTGGGGAAACAGGGTAGGGCTTATTTGGGGAGTAGGGCTTATATTGCAGCCATTACTGACAATCACGCTAGGTCTTATTTTGGGGGAAACAGGGTATGGTAGGAGACCCAGGAGGACCCCACTGCTGACACGGTACAGATTGGAGATTGCCAAAACTTACCTGAGAAAGGCAAAATCCTTTTGGGAGAATGTGCTGTGGACAGGCGAAACAAAATCACAGCTTTTTTTGTAAAGTCTACTATTCTTCTGTTTTCAGAAAAAGAAATGAGGTCTTTAAGGAAGACAATACAGTCCCTAATAATTGTGTCCCGTCCATTTTTGGAGCTTTGCGTAGAATGTGTCAGATTTGGCTTTTGTTTCTCCACTTTTTTGTGTCATACCAATACAAAGAAAAAAATTAGAAATATGAGAATGCCGAAGCATTTGCAATTGCATACAGTTTTCTGGGCAAAGTGGTCCATTATCTGACAGAAATGTGGGGGGTGCCAATATTTTTAGCTATGACTGTATGAGTTTATATTTTAGATGAAGACTAGATTACACTATCATAGCCCTTCATTTTGCATTATATAGTTATTTAAAGCGGAAGTAAACCCATCCATAAAACAGCTACCTTTCCGGCACGTGCCGGAAATGTAACACTCCCATTGGTTGGGCTCTCAACCAAACCGTCAAACCATCCAATGGCCGGTGTCATAACTGATCACATGTGCAGCATCATGGCAGTTCTAGACTAAACAGAGGCCAAGATGGCGGCTTCCTTGGCTGAAAATGATAGGAGAGTTTACTTCCACTTTAAGGGTAAGTGAAGAATCCGGAGTCAAGAGAAGGAGAACAGACTGAATTTTTCCCACTAAAACCTGAACTCATCATCTGCCCTGGATGAGTTTGATCTCATTGGGGTTTGCATCTGCAACAGATGAAGCACATGAATTTGTTTGAGCACTTACTTATCTAATTTTATTTTTAGTTTGTATTTTGTATTATTAAAACTTTACTTGGACACTAAATTATTATTATTATTAGTGCCCAACCAACATTTTTATAATATTAATAATAATAATTTATATTATTATTATTATTATTATTATTATTATTTACACTTTTTAAATTAGTTATTATTTTTGGATTGCAGGAACTTTTTGCACATTATTTATTAATATATACAGTACATTTGTGTTTTGTTTTTTTTTATGCACTAATTATGATAAAATGCACTTAAAGCCCTGATTTGTATGATCAAGGGTTATATTATCATAAGTGTTCATATATTTTATCTGAGCACTGCTGCCTGGCTGTCTGCACCGCACATCTTCTCTCTCCAGGGAAAAGTTTCTCTTTCCATTGAGCCTATCTGGAGTACATCGCTGTATGGCCATGACCCAGTGAGATGCTCAAGTGGTTGCCAAACTATATCCGGTACCAGGCCTCCTGTGTGTGTTCAGCAGCCGTTTCAGCAGTCAAGGCCGCAGCTGGGTTACAGCCGATCGCTTTATATTGCCTGTTATTTGGTAAGCAGGCTATTTATATGGTGTTGGGCACTTCTTTATTTTGTGTGATCTCACTGTGGTGCATATCAAGAATTGAAGTTATGGACTGTGATAAATCTTGTTAATTTGTGGGCGCAACCTCTTTTATTCTACCGTTTTATATTTTTATGTCACATTTTTTAAAGATTCTTTCATAATTGAATTTATCTTTTAAAGAGCTTCTCGTTTAGCAGGTTAATTGGATAGGATAGAGGTATTAATATTGCTACTGCAGTGAACTCCATTAGCTTGCAGGTTCCATGCTGAGCAACTGCCCTGCTGCCTACTGAACGTGTCCCCTGATAGAGCGGGGTAGCGATTGTGATGTCACCACCCCACCTCCCAACCTCATCCAATCAGAGAGAACTTTGCATTAATTGAGAAAATGCAAGGTGTTCACTGATTGGCACCTCTGCCGAATGAGCCACCTCCTGTGTTTACAATACAGCAGGGCAGTCCCTTGGCACGGGACCTTGAAGCTAACAACGGCAGTGGCGGCTGGTGTTTTTTTTTTGTGGGGGGGGCAGCAAACAACCACCTCCCGGTTGGTCTGTTGCCAGCATCCCCCCCACCCCAGCACTTACCCTATTGGTTGGCTCCTACAGGCGGCGGACAGCGGCTGAGTTGCGGACTCCTACGGGCGGCGGGTCGCAGGCTCTTATGGGCGGTGGGCAGCGGCTCCTGTGTTGTCTCTGCAACGTGGCGGCTTCCGCCGTGTGGCTCCTCCCTCCTCACAGGTGACCGGTGTCAAAACCCGCTTCCTGATTGGCCGGGAAGAGCATTGGTGTTACAACAGCAAATATTGATTCGCTGTTGTAACACACCTGGGTGGGCCTCGGAGCGCACTCTCTGTGACCTGAGCCCACCCTATATTGAAGCCTGATAGAGCCTCTTCCAAAAACAGCCCCTCCGCATTGGAATCCATGCACCGTGTTCTGAAAGGGGCCGGACGCATGGATAGGGGAGGCGGCAATGGACAGGGGGTGGCGCCCGTGCGCCCTTAATGGACGGGCCCCTTCTGGCTATAGCGGCGTTCACTGTAGTAATTTAGTCATTTACAGCTTCCAATGGGGATTCCACTGGTATGGTATATGCATAGTTGGACCAATGTAACAGTTGTCAAACAAGGTCAATGCCGAGACAAGGTCATCCAGCGCCCAGGGCAACAATGCAAAAATGCGCCCCACCCGCCGCAGTCCCTAAGGGTTAGAGTCAGGGCACCCCCATCCTTGCAATAAACCATTGCGCCCAGGTTAGCCACCCCTCTTGCCCACCCCTTGTCCCGGCCCTGAACAAGGTCATCTATTTTCCATCAAAATTTATATTTTGTATCCCGTGCTCACATTTAATAATATATTCCGGACACTAAAGTCGCGTTGAAGCTGCGTTGAAGTCGCCGTGCAAAGTCGCGCTGAAGTCGTGTTGCCCCTGTGTGAATCAAGCCTTATACACACAATATCCTGATGCTCTGTTTAACGGGATAAGTGATTATTTCCTATGATTTGTCATTATGTGTGGCTCAGTAGCTACACAACAAATGCTAATGTAATGAATGTCCATTTACTACTGATTAGCACTGGTAGATATTGGAGGTGAACACTATGATGCATTGCTCCTGATCAAGATGTAAGTAATTATTGATGTCTGATGTTTCAGGATGTACCTTTGGCATTTAGCTCGAAACGAAATAGATACTTTGCTCCACAAATAGCCTGCAAAAAGCACAGCAATATACTTCTGCCAGAACAAAATTTTAAGTTGTAAAATCAGCAATGAATTTTCAAGGCACATACGTAGATAGATGCCACAAAAGTTCTCACTTGAATGTTCTAAAGCTAAAAAAAAATAAAAAAATAACTAAATTTAAAAAAAACAAAAACAAAACAAAAAACAAAGGAGAACTCCAGTCTTAATTTTCATTTATGCAAAAAACCTTTATTGTGAAAAAAATAAAATAAATAAATAGTATAGTCCTCAATACAAAATAAAATAAATAAACGATTACTAAAATAGTCATTTACTGTAATAGCACAAAATAATAATTTCTACTGCAGTGAACTAATAATAATAAATAATAAAAAAAAAATTCCCATTACGTTTATAACAAAAGCAATAAAAAAAATAAGAAAAATAAATAGCCCATTAACAAACAACAAAACCAGCTTTTGCAACAATATTCACCTTTGATCCAGAGATTTCCCCACATTAGTTATTGTCTGCCACTAGATGTTCTCGGTCTTATAAATCAGCATCAATCAATTCCTCTGAGCCCAGGTCATCCTCGACTCATGCCAGCCTGTGACTGGACAGTCAAAGGAAAACCAGCATATCTCTCTATCCCTCTGCTCTCTCCTCTTCTCTATAGAAGGAAGTAGAATGATAGTTTCTTAATATGCTATCCAGTTATGATCTATATACTGAGAATGCTTGTTGTTCTTTTTGAAGGTACATATGTATTTATCTTTATAGGCACCTCCTTTGTGCTGTCCAGTTTTGTTCTCTTGTATTTGTTACCTAACTTTCACAAAATAAGGAAACACACTTGCAACATAAATAAATAATTAAATAAAATGTTATGGCCGCAGTTTTGGTATTAACCCCAAAACATTAACTCTTAGCCATGTTAATTGAGCAGCCTTTTCCTCCTCTACTTTTTTTTTTCCATCTTTGGTGATGCCTCATTATTATTATTATTATTATGCAGGATTTATATAGCGCCAACAGTTTGCGCAGCAAATTTAGGGAGACACTACACCAACAGTACACTTCAAAACGAGGATTAGAGAAGCCCAGCTCTTGTGAGCTTACAATCTAAGAGGGAGCCGTAGGTAGGGGCCGTGAGGGATGAACTGATGAGGGGAGTAGAAGATTTGTTAGCTGGAGGCTGGATAGGCCATCCTGAAGGGATGAGTTTTCAGGGATTGCCTAAAAGTGGACAGAATAGGAGATAGCCGGACAAATTGGACAAATTGGGGTAGTGAGTTCCAGAGGATGGGAGAGGCTCCGGAGAAGTCCCGGAAATGAGCATGGGAGGAGGAGAAAAGGAAGCTAAAGAGCATCAGACTATGCTATAAGAAATTAAAGGGTGATGGGTAGCAAACACTCCTACTAACAATGAGGTGGAGAAGAGTGTCCATATCAACAACAGGTTGATATGGATGAACATCATTTAAACTAAAGATTTTCCACATGGTGAGGCCACATTTTTCCCAGCTACTGGCAATTATAGAAAGAGGAGGTATCAGGGCTACCTGTGTGCAAAGAGTCTTCAAGTTTTATATTCCATAGGGTAGAAGGTATTGGGAGAAGCGGAGAGGACAGTTTGGGTGATATTTGGAGATAGGATTGGTGATGTAGCTCGGGGCAGAATTGTGAATAGCTTTGTATGTTATTATTAGTGTTTTGAATTTTACTCATTGGGCAATGGGAAGCCAGTGGAGGGATTGGCAGAAAGGAGTGACGGACACTGAACGGTTGGTAGGGTGGATAAGTCTGGCAGCGACATTCGTGATAGACTGAAGAGGGGATAGCTTGTGGAGAGGTAGGCCAATGAGGAGGGAGTTACAATAGTCAAGGCAATAGAGAACAAGGGAATGGATAAGTTGCTTAGTGGTCTTGACGGTTAGAAGGGGGCATATTTTGGAGATGTTTCAGAGGTGAAGTCTGGTTGATTAGGGCAGTGATTGGATTTGGGGCTGAAAGGACAGATTAGAGTCTAGGATTACACCCAGTACCTTGGCATGAGGGGAGGGACTGATGGCTGTATTATTGATCATGATGGAGAAGTCAGGGGGAGGGGCATGGGCTGGAGGAAAAATTATGAGCTCAGTTTAAAAAAAAGATTGAATTTGAGGAAATGGTGTGACATCCATGTTGATATGTCAGTTAGTAAGTTAGTTCTAAGTTAGTATCTCATTTCTGCACATTACACCTTTTAGCCTTTGTAGTCTGCCCTACATATTATTATTATTTTTTTTTTGGGTGGGGGTATAGACAGGGCTCTATTTTGGTACCAGATTTGGATACATATATTTCCTTGATTTTTATTGGGAAATTAAATTTTTTTCTAACAAAACTGCATTGCCATGTAATTTTGACCAAGGCAACATTGGTGGAATTTATGTACCCCCCCCCCCCCCCCATATATTTACAGTAAATATGATTAAAGTCTGCTGATTAAAATTATATTACAATAGTTATATTACAATAATCTATTATTTTTCAAATGCATTGTTATTCTTTTTGCAATCTTGTTGATATATCGTACTGTGATATCTATACCCTGCAATTGTTTACACTAAAATGTATTGAATTTGATGTATACTAAATTAAATTGAATTTGATATATACTAAATGAAATCAATATGGTTATTATATATACCTTTAGACATGAGTATTTATTGCTTATTTTTCATTTTATAGTTGATCAGATGCCACATTATATCTCCTGAAGAAGCTTTAGAAAGCGAAACATGTCGAGAAAATGGTATTAAGCTCTGTATCACATCTTTAATAGACTTGTTCTGTAAACATATATCAGTGTGTTGTTTCATGTCTGTCTTTTTTAAAGATTTTTTAAAGATTTATTAATAAAGCATATATTTTTTTACCTTGTAATCTTTCATCTTGTCTATTGAGCACCCCTAAAGTCCCTTGGCCTCATTGAGGCCTCAAGTCCCTCTTTTTTCAATTTGTATTTAATATTGGGATGTGGTGTTCCTGTTTGACTCCTCCCCTCTATCTCTATGATATATATATATATATATATATATATATATATATATATATATATATATATATATATATATATATATATATATATATATATATATATGTATATATATATGTATATATATATATATACACATAGGTTGTCAGGATGATATGTAGCAAGGTCCCGGGCCTCCAGAACCCTTTTGGTGACCTCCAGAGCGAGCTAGGGACAGCTGATATCCTTCTGTGTAGAGTGGGTTACGAGGCATGGTGGGTGTAATGCAAGGTAGATTCATGGGCGCCAGACACTTCTGTAATGCAAAGAGATTAATTATCTCTTATTAAGAACTGTGGGAGAGAGGGTTTAGGGCCAGGACAGACAGTAGTTGCAATGTTAATTAGTAGACTCCGAGACTTCTATTGGTGGACAGCCATGCAGTGAAAGGCACCCAGCCGGACACCACATCTTCATTTGTAGACACGCCGTCTCCTATGGCAACGATCTTGAACAGTTTCTAACAAAGGTTACAATGAACTCTACTTCCTCCACAATCTCCTATTATAGATCTTCACACAACTGAGCTCCCAGTCTCCCTCTCTAGACTTGCTCATCCACTCCCACTGGATCTCCTGAGCTCTTCCAATCTTCTCTCTCTCAGTATCTTCCTCAAACGTCACCCCCGCTTCCCTGCTGGGTCCCTAGCTTGGCATCCAAAATACTCCTCAAGCGTCTCCCCACTGGCCTGCTCGGTCCCTGGCTTGACACACAAAGCTTCTCTGCAAGCATCACCTCTGCTGTCTGGGTTCCTAGCTTGACAGCTACTCAGTGTGGTCCCTGGTAGTAAGGTGGATGGTC
Organism: Lithobates septentrionalis; assembly: GCA_037952835.1. Lineage (NCBI taxonomy): Eukaryota > Metazoa > Chordata > Amphibia > Anura > Ranidae > Lithobates > Lithobates septentrionalis. The sequence continues at coordinate 1,587,790 of JBBDGP010000048.1, read as the reverse complement.
CCTTAGTGGTGACAGCTTCCCCTCTACCTCCGACCACAACAGGTTCTCCAGCTGGCAGAACCAGCACTTGTGGTTGGACTGCAAACCACAATCCCAACCCTACACTGCTCTCTTGCTTCTGGATAGGCCCTCAGACAGCCTAGCAGCCAGATGTCCCCGGGATAGGCCTCAGGCTCTGGCCTAGCAGCCCGGGGCAGCACAACACATGTCCACCTAGACAGCCTTCCAGGTGGCACAGAACCCCGATCACCTGACCTCACCCAAATAAATAGGCTCTCCCAGCAGGCCAAGGGACCAAACAAGATCCCTGTCCATTGGCTGAGATCCCCCATCTATTCCTAATCTGTCCTTGCAATGCCCTTGTATTATCTGATGTCACCAGATACCCGGCCATCTAGTGACAGAAGAGAGAAGTGCAGCAATTCCAGAATTAGGGTGGAATCAATTGTTCCCCTATCAATTGGCCAAGGCGACTACACCTGGCAGGTAAATTTAGTAGCAGTCCTGCCTAAACATCAGGGTGCTACATCTACATAGTTACATAGTTACTCATGGTGAAAATTAAACTTTGAGATGCATGTTCTTCCCTGTTCAGAACCTCGATTTTCCTCTTGGAATTAATGTAGCATCCCAGTCCACCCATTACATTGCCACAGACCTCTGACCCCTCCAATTACCATGCAAACATTGGGAGTAGAGTACACGCGTGCTGAACCTAATGGATCAGTTGACTTTTTACTGTAGGGGGATGAGTTCACACTGGACCAAATATTGTCTTTATAATTAGGACTGTGGCTGCCTAATGCTTTATTTGAGTGAGCTGTAAGGCCACCAGCAGAACTTAAAGGGGTTGTAAAGTCAGAAGGTTTTAAAAAACCTTTTGTGTGTAGCACCCGCCCCAACACCCCTTCATTACTTACCTGAGACCCTTCTCACTCCAGCGATGTCCACGAATGTCTAAGCCGTCTGGGACACACCTCCTGATTGGCTAAGACACAGCAGCGGCACCATTGGCTTCTGCGGCTGTCGATCAAAGTCAGACAGCCAGTCAGGGGAGAGAGGGGGCGGGGTTCCATGTCTGAACGGACACACGGACCTATGACTCGGCCCTGGTGCCCCCCATAGGAAGCTGGGGGCACTCGATAGAAGGGAGGGGCCAGGAGCAGCAAAGAGGGACCCGAGAAGAGGAGGATCCGGGCTGCTCTGGGGAAAACCAAGTGCACAGAGGAGGTTTTTTCTTTTTGTTTTTTTTTTTTTTTTTTTGTCTTTTAAACGAGCCTTTACAATCACTTTGCTACACTGATGGTCTTCTGCATCCAATGCAATGTGTAAGGAACCTTACTGTTTTACAGATTCAAGTTTTTTATGTTTTTATTTGTAGATTGTAAATTCACAGTATACAGCCGGTAAAATAAGTGTTGGACACGTCACCATTTTTCTATGTAAATATATTTCTAAAGGTACTACTACCATAAAATTTTCACCACATGTCAGTAACAAGCCACAAAAACAATACATACAAAGAAACCAAAACAAATAAGTTCAGAAATTAAGTTATGTGTAATAAAATGGAATGATACAGAGAAAAAGTATTAAACACACTAACTGAAATTTATTTAATACTTGGTATAAAATCCTTGTTGGTAATGACAGCTTCAAGACGTCTCCTGTACGGAGAAACTAGTCCCATGCATTGCTCAGGTGTGGTTATGGCCCATTCTTCCACACAAATAGTCTCCAAATCTTGAAGGTTCCCAGACGTGGTGAAAATTTCATGTCGATAGCACTTGTAGAAATATATTTACCTAGAAATATGCTGACGTGTTCAATACTTATTTTATGCGCTGCATATACATAGAGCAGTGGTCTCTAAATTGTGACCCTTTGCTTGCGGTTATCTGACCCTTGGGACACTATTCCCCTCACTAATAAGAGACATTATTCTACCAACTTTAATCAACAATGGGGCACCATTGCTCCCACTGACACCAACAATGGGCTACCATTCCTCCCACTGACACCGACAATGGACACCATTTCTCCCACTGACACCAACAATGGGGTACCATTCCTACCACTGACACCAACAATGGGACACCATTTCTCCCACTGACACCAACAATGGGGTACCGTTCCTCCCACTAACCCCAACAATGGGACACCATTCCTCCCACTGACACCAACAATGGGGCATCATTCCTCCCACTGACACCAACAATGGGACACCATTCCTCCCACTGCCACCAACAATGGGGTACCATTCCTCTCACTGACACCAATGATGGGCCACTATTTCTTCCAATGATACCAATGATGGCGCACTATTCCTCCTCCTATTACCAAATGTGACGATGTTTACTCCCCTGATACCAGGAAAATTTCCATTCCTGCTGGCCTCAGTCCGGCCCCCCCCTAAAGTTTGAAGGACAATAAACTATCCCTTTGTTTTAAAAGTTTGGAGACCCCTGACATAGAGGATGAGAAGACATTTGCTCACTGCAAATAAACAGTGTGTTCCCTGTTTAGCAGTTTCGTAATATAATTATAGAAATATGGTACAGAAAGATGGTTAAGTTGCGAATGTTACATAAAAAAAAAAAAAGATTAAAGAGAAGTACAGCCAAAGCTTGTTTGGCTGTACTTCTCCTGTGGATCACAGGAGTGCAGTTCATTTTGCACTCCTGTGACCAGTATTCAGCAGACAGTGGGCTGGAGCCCGCTGTCGGCTGACGTCACAGAGCTGGTGCAAGCTTGGGCAAGATCGCGACAAAGGAGTCGGGATCAGCCCACATGCCTGGACCGGCATCTGGCTCAGCCTCCCAGCAAACCGCTGAGAGCTTAGACCGGCCAATCCTACCCCCTCCACAGCCCAGCACTCCAGTGAGCACGGGGGGGGGGGGGGGGGGCAGGGCAGAGAGCTGGTGACTGACAGTCACCAGCTCTCTGCTCACGGAGCTATGAAAACTGCAGGGTTGCTGAGTGTTAAAGCCAACAGGGGACAGATGCAGCATCGAAACGAGGTAAGTATGATTCTGAAAAAAAAAAACACACTTTTCTTTTAAAGCCCAAATGAATTATCTATTTAAATAAGCTAAATACATTCTGGGTGCCTCAAAAAATTTTGTTTGGGGATGGCCTCTTCCTGTTCCAACATTACTGTGCATGAAGAAGTCGACTGAAGAATTCCACACGAGGACGCAACCCGTATGGAGTAATGAGTTAGCAGCTGACGCTGTCCCACGGCCATTTATAACCAGACGGCGGTAAGCAGCCTCAGTAGAGTAGAAAGGCCTGTCCCCTGCCAGCATGCTATAATTAAGCGGCCTTGCTCTCTGTGTAGGCAGTGGTCAGAGATCTGACATGCCCCTGCGAATTACACTATACAATTTTCTGTAGATTTTTTCCTTCAGATTTACCAAAACCATATAATATGAGGTCAAACCTTAAGAGTTTCAATATGTATGCAATCAGGCAGAACCTTGCACTACATGGTTTTGGTAAATCTAAAGGAAATCAGACAATAAAAGTTGTATAGTGTGTATGGGGTCTTAGAGCTAAAACTCTCCAATGTGCCGGGAGCATGTGTTCTGCTGATTCCAAAATTATAGGTCAATGGATGGTGTTGGGCCGCTGCAGGGAGACCACTCAGAGCAAGGTCCTTCTCTTCAGTATGCTGGCAGGAGCAGTGGAGGTGTATCCATAAGGATGCACGGGTGCTGCCCCCTCTCTCCAGCCACCCCTCTAGCACCAATAGATAGATGCATGCATTGCATGAATCTATCTATGGCCGCTGCTGCCACCCACTATTCAGGCGCCCGGCCCCTTTTCGGGCGCAGGGTGCCTGAATTACAGTGGTGAGGGGTATTTTTTGAAGCACCTGATTAGAGCCATAGGCTCTAATAGGCATAAAAAAAGGTGACCTGCGAGCACCCAGCATGGCGCTCGAGGGTCACCTTTTTTGATGCCTATTAGAGCCTATGGCTGTGTGTTAGAAAAGCAAATGAATATTTGCTTTCCTAACACTAAACCACCTCTCTGTCAGGTGCTTGGATCTGTTTCACCTGATTGGCTGAAATGACAGGCGCTGTGATTGAACACCAAGCATCCAATCATAGCAGAGGATGGGAAGAGAAGACGGGAGAAGACATCGAGGAGCTGTCCCACCGAGACAGGTGAGTGCAGACAGCAGGCCGGCGGAGGGCACACTGGCAGAATTTGATATGGCACAGTGGGAGCAATTGATGGGCACAGTGGCGGCAATTGATGGGCACAGTGGGAGCAATGGATGGGAACAGTGGCGGCAATTGATGAGCACAGTGGCGGCAATTGATGGGCACAGTGGCAGCAATTGATAGGCATAGTGGCTGCATTTGATGGCACAGTGACTGCATTTGATGGCACAGTGGCTGTGTTTGATGGCACAGTGGCTGCAATTGATGGGCACAGTGGCTGCGTTTGATGGGCACAGTGGCTGTGTTTGATGGCACAGTGGCCGCAATTGATGGCAAAGTGGCTGCGTTTGATGGCACAGTGTCTGTGTTTGATGGCACAGTGGCCACAATTGATGGCACAGTGGCTGCGTTTGATGGCACAGTGGCTGCGTTTTATGGGGCACAGTGGCTACATTTGATGGCACAGTGGCGGCAATTGATGGGCACAGTAGCTGCGATTGATGGCACAGTGGCTGCGTTTTATGGGGCACAGTGGCTGCATTTGATGGCACAGTGGTGCCAATTGATGGGCACAGTAGCCGCGATTGATGGCACACTGAGGCTGCAATTGATGGGTTTTTTTTTCAGAATTTTTCAGTTTGTTTGCGCCCCCCAAAAATTTTGAGCACCAGCCGCCACTGGACAGAAGATAGGCTTTTCTACTGCCATAGCAGCTTTTTTCTTTTTTTTTTAAATATACTGTAGGTTTTGGGAATATAGTTAGCTAATGAAAGTGCTGAACAATAGTTCAGAAAAAAAAAAATGCTAGCAGGTAGAATTTTTGGTAGATATTTTGGTAGAAGCGATGTTGTATCTGTCAGAAACTCTTTTGCCTGTGTACTAGCAATTGTGTCCTTTTTTTTGCAGCGTGCTGGCAAGGGACATGTTCTTTCCACTCAAGCTGTGGCCTTTTTTTTTTAAAGAACCATAAGGCCCCCATTCACACCTGAGCGTAGCGTTTTCAGGCAGAAAGTTGTGTGATTTTACTGCGTTTTTTGCTGTGTTTTTTAAACCCGGTTTGCTGCGATTTTGACATGTTTTAGGTGCGATTTTGTACAGGTCAAAAAGTCACCAGTGTAAAAAGCAGAAAAAAGCCCAAATCTGCCTAAAAAAAGCATTTTCAGGCAGAAAATCGCACAATTTTGCAGTGATTTTTGCCGCATTCTTTTACCTCGTTTTTCCAGCGATTTTGCCGCATTTTTTGCCGCATTTTTTGCCGCAATTTTTAACAGGTCAAAAGGTCGCCAATGTAAAAAGCAGAAAAATGCCCAAATCTGCCTAAAAAAAAGATTTCCAGAACTTGTTTGAGCTTCAGGCATTTTGAAGCTTCTGGCTTCAGGCCAGTGGCGTCTCCAGCTTTCATATTTAGGGGGGGCACATGGGGGGACAGGGACAAAAATAGAAGGGCAACTATAAAATGCAATGATATATATATGTCTATATATAGATATATCTATATATAGATATATATATCCTAGGGCCCTTTACTATGATCCCACAATGGCCCTTTCACATGTTCTGCAGTGAGCTCCCTTCCTACTGTATTGGGCCCCCCAGAAAACAAGAGATATGTTACCAGCATATCAAGAAAATATAAGGGTCCAAAGCAGTGGGAGAACTATCAGGGTTGCAAAGGTTGTCTTGCCACCGGGCCCTGGTGTTCTGCCACTGTGGGGTTTTCCAGCCTCCTCTTGCTCTCCTGCCCCTGCTATTGACAGCGCTGGTCTGGCATCTCTTGGAATTTACAGGCTGGTTCTCCTGTCCTAAGGACGGGAGAAATCAGTCTGTTTTTTCAGTAACTGAGAGACCTGCTGGTGGAGTCCTTCCTGCAACTCGCTCTTCTCCCTGCCAATGAGGATGCAGGGGAAGGAGCAGATGGTTGTGTGAGCGCTCACATTATGCAGTGTCAGCGAGCAGAGGGAGGGGGGAGGAATCACCCGCAGGAGCTGACTGGGGATACTCTCCCTCTCAATAGAGACTGTGTTACTGAGTAAGATGCGGTGCATCCGCTTGGAATGCAAACAAAAAGACATTGCCTTTTTGTAAAAAAAAAAAAAATTAAATTGGGGGGGCACATGGTGGGGCACAGCATAATGTTGGGGGGGTCAGGGCCCCTTCTGCCCCCCCCCGGGACACCATTGCTTCAGGCGTTTTGGAGTGGAGATGTAAATAATTGACTTTTATACCCTCCAGTGTTTTGTAGCTTCAGGCTTCAATCTACAAAACACTCAGCTGTGAATGGGGCCTAATGCCGTGTACACACGGGCGGACTTTTTGACTGGACTGGTCCGACAGGACGAATCCGCCGGACTATCCGAACGTGTGTGGGCTTCATCTGACCTGCAGCGGACTTTTTCGGTCAAAAATCAGACGGACTTTAGATTTGGAACATGTTTTCAAATCTTTCCGACGGACTTGAGTCCGGTCTAAAAATCCGCTCGTCTGTATGCTAGTCCGACGGATGAAAACCAATGCTAGAGCAGCTATTGGCTACTGGCTATCAACTTTCTTATTTTATTCCGGCGTACGTCATCCGTTGGACTTTGGTGTGATCGTTTGTAGGCAAGTCCGTTCGTTCTAAAGTCCATCGGAAGTCCGTCAAAAGTCCATCCAAAGTCCGTTGGAAAGACCGTTGGACCTTTGATGCCGAATAGTCCGCCCGTGTGTACACGGCATTAGACTTTGCAAAGCTTTTATTTGGTCCTATTTAGATGAATTAAAACTCAAGCACGATTGGGCTTTAGGAAACCTGAGATGTGCTACACATTTAATTAGTGAAGGTCTATATTTTTCTCCACACGCTTCTATTCATCACCCAACATGTTGTCAAATGTCTGACTGTTTAAATAAAATGCCGATTAATTCAATGAAATATTTACCTAACTCCTGAAGTTTCCCTCTTCTCTATCCACTTTTTATCTGTTCCTGATTCGGCAACTCTTTCATAAATGGAGACTCGTTGCTTATTTAATAACCCATAACATTTGCATCCTCGTGAACATTTTAATAATCTACGCTGCAAGGCAACTTAAAAAAAAAAAAAAAGTTTTATATTTTAATCCATCAACCAACTTTTCTATTAATTGGTTGAAACTTCTTCCAAAATTGCTGGCACTAAAAAAGCGAAGTAAAAAAAAAAAAAAAAAACATAATTCTACCCGAAATTCTCTCTCACCACTTGATGATATTTTATTAGTTTAATTTTGCATTATTATGAATAACAATGTAGGCTTTCAGTGCAGCAATTATGAATTCCACCATTGTTTAGGAGTAATACACTAATTGCGGGGACTCATGGGAAGACTAAATTTGCATCCACCTTATTAGTTTAGAGATAACGATGTAATTCGTCCAGTACACTACTGTGCGGGAGATAGAGTGTGTCCTAACTGGGTTATGTACTGCGCAAAAAATCGCAAATTCATTCTGCCTTTTGTAGTTTATTCAAAAAAAATTATTAATTCTGCAGTGGTAGTCATGACCTGAGATCATTTGGGCCGTTATGATCAGCACGATTATGATGAGAAGGCCTTTGCGTTCGTTATCGCCTGCTTTTTTTTTTTTAAAGCATAACCACTTCAGCCCAGGAAGGATTTACCCCCTTCCTGACCAGAGCACTTTTTGCGATTTGGCACTGCGTCGTTTTAACTGACAATTGCGCGGTCCTGCGACGTTGCACCCAAAATTGACATCCTTTTTTCCCCACAAATAGAGTTCTCTTTTGGTGGTATTTGATCACCTCTGCGGTTTTTATTTTTTGCGCTATAAACAAAAGAATAGCGACAATTTTGAAAAAAAAAAACACAATATTTTTTACTTTTTACTATAATAAATATCCCCCCAAAAAATATATAAAAAAACTATTTTTTTCCTCAGTTTAGGCCGATATGTATTCTTCTACATATTTTTGGTAAAAAAAAAAAAAAAAGTAATAAGCGTATATTGATTGGTTTGCGCAAAACATATAGCGTCTACAAAATTGGGGATAGATTTATAGCATTTTTATTATTTTATTTTTTTTACTAGTAATGGCGCCAATCTGTGATTTTTATCATGACTGCGACATTATGGTGGACACATCGGACAATTTTGATACATTTTTGGGACCATTGGCATTTATACAGCGATAAAAGCTATACAAATGCACTGATTACTGTAAAAATGTCACTGGCAGTGAAGGGGTTGACACTAGGGGGCGATCGAGGGGTTAACTGCGTTCCCTGGGAGGTGATTCTAGGTGAAGGGGGAGGGGACTGACTGGAGGAAGTGACGGATCGTGGTTCCTAGCTAATAGGAACACACGATCTGTCACTCCTGTCAGAACAGAACAGGGAAGTGTGTGTTTACACAGACACGTCCCTGTTCTGTGTCTCCTGCTCACGATCGCTCGTGGGCCGGCGGTCATCAGACATCGGCACCCTCGCTGTGCAGCAGGAGCGCACGTGCACCCGCTATCCCGACCCCGCAAGCCGACGTACAGCTACGACGGTAACTGCAGCAGCTGGTCAGGAAGCGGTTAACCACTTGACCTCACGGAAGATTTACCCCCCTTCATGAACAGGTCAATTATTTTGCTATACGGCTCTGCGTTATTTTAACTGACAATTGCGCTGTCATAGATCCCAATAAGCCTATATTGATTGGTTTGCGCAAAAGTAATAACATCTACAAACAATAGGACAGTTTTATTTATTTTTATTTATTTACTACTAATGGCAGTGATCTGTGACTTATAGTGAGACTGCGATATTGCAGCGGACATTTGGACACTAACTGACACTTTTGACACTTTTATGGGGACCAGTGACACCAATACAGTGATCAGTGCTAAAAAAAATCTGCACTGTCACTGTACTAATGACGCTGGCTGGGAAGGGGTTAACGTCAGGGGCGCTCAAAGAGTTATCTGTGTGCCTAGCCAGTGTTTTTCTAAACTGTGGGAGGTGCTTTTACTAGGGGAAGAGATGGATACTAGTCCTTGCTTTGCAGAGACACAGGATCCATGCCTTTACTCCTGTCAGAACGGCGATCTGCCTCTCTGTCTTTCTGCTTGATCATCGGCAGGTGGCGGCGGACGTCGAATTTGCGTACCCTCCCCTGGGCTTCCGTTGTCCACAGTGGGAGCAAGCCCCCTACCCGGAAGAGCCAGATCATGTCATATACATGATCCGGCGCGCAGGTGCCGCTGTGTAGCAATAAAACTGCTATAGGGCGGATGGGAAGTAGTTAAAGTAGAACTACAGGCAAACCTTTTTTTTTTGGCTAGAGTAAGGGAGGGTTATAACCTCTTTGAGTTGTCTTGCCCTCCCATTGTCCCATATGAGTTTTTCTATTCACTTTCTGTTTCACAGCTAAAACAGGAAGTGAGAGGAAATCCCTCCAAAGAGAGACCAGGATCACCAGAACTAGTGTCCCCATTGGAGGTATCAGAACCAGAGAACCTGATGGGGGCACTGTTGCCTTCAGACCTGAAAGGTGTAGTCAATGTGTCCACCAGTGGGTGTCTCCCAGCAGCCAGCAGGTCCCTACAAACAGTCAACATCTGATGCTGGCTATTGGGAGGGTATTTAGCTCTTTCTCTCTCATTCATCAGTATACCTCAGCATTTTGCCCTATCTCCCAAACATACTGATCTTGTTACAGAAAAATGGCAAGGGATCGCACAATGGACTCACTGCGACAAAAACGAAAGCAGGTAATGTAAGATGGCTATAGCTCTGCTTTCCACCCGCAGGAGAGGTCCCTCAGATGTGTTTCGTCCCCTAGTGGGCTTAATCATTGAGGCACCACCCTCAATTGCAGGTGCCACCCTTGGTGTTTCTCAGGTTCTCCTGCCTCTCCAGGGAGCCTAGGACAGCGGTAAATTGCTTCAAAATGCTGAGCGAGAGAACATTGGGCAATATAGTTACATAGTTACATAGTTAGTAAGGTTGAATAAAGACACCAGTCCATCCAGTTCAACCTGAGTGAGTGTGGGTCTACAACCCTGACCCTTGTCCCTAACCCTGTACATCGCACACTCACATCAGTCCCTACCCTCAATCCAAGTTCCCCATTCATATACTAGGGCCAATTTTGGACAGAAGCCAATTAACCTACCAGCATGTCTTTGGAGTGTGGGAGGAAACCGGAGTACCCAGAGGAAACCCACGCAGGCACAGGGAGAACATGCAAACTCCAGGCAGGTAGTGTCGTGGTTGGGATTCGAACCAGCGACCCTTTTTTACTGCTAGGTGAGAGTGCTAACCACTGCACCACTGTGCCGCCCAAAATATCTATTCCCCAATCTCCTCTGCGATGCATGATCCCAGAAGAGACAAGGAATTTGTCACCTTCACGTTCAGAGCTTTCCTTCCCTGAATACTAGTGTAATGTGGGAATGGTTGAAATTTAAGCGCCACGCCACCTAAGAGATCCAGATGCAACTTTATTCCATTAAAAGTTAGAGGTACAGATCAAGAAATAGTGTTTCAGGGGTCTACATGCCCCCTTCATCAGGGCTAGACTGGCAACCTGGCTGCCAAACAAGCTGCTGATTAGGCCTGTGCTTTCAACTCACACTGGGATAAATACAATTGTAGGACTAGTTCACCACTGGTTTGTTCACTTGGTTGCAAGTCAAGCCCCGATGAAGACAACATGTAGACCCCCAAAACACATTGGCTATTAATTGATCTGTACCCCAGACCTTTGTTGGAATATTGGTATATCTGGACCTCTTAGCAGTAGCGTGGCACTTACATTTCTATCCTTCTTACATTACACTACAAGCCAAGGAGACTGTGGAGATCCTCTGGGGTGTAGAAGCCGCCTGCCCAGGAACCAGATCATTTACACAAACATTAATACCTTTAACCACTTCAGCCTCGGAAAATCTGGCTGCTGAATGACAGGTACATTTTTTGCGATTTGGCACTGCGTCACTTTAACTGACAATTGCGCACTCATGTGACGTTGCACCCAAACAAAATTGACATCCTTTTTTCCCCACAAATAGAGCTTTCTTTTGGTGGTATTTGATCGCCTCTGCAGCTTTTTATTTTTTGCGCTGTAAACAAAAAAAGAGCGACAATTTTGAAAAAAACATTTAGTACTTTTTGCTATAATAAATTTCCCCATATTTTTTTAAAAAAAGCTAATTTTTTTCTCCGTTTAGGCCAATATGTATTCTTCTACATATTTTTGGTAAAAAAAATTGCTTTAAGAGTATATTGATTGGTTTGCGCAAAAGTTATAGCGTCTACAAAGATTTATAGCATTTTTATTAATATTAATTTTTTTTTACTAGTAATGGCGGCGATCTGCAATTTTTATCATAACTGCGACATTATGGCGGACACATCGGACAATTTTGACACGTTTTTGGGACCATTGGCATTTATACAGCGATCAGTGCTATAAAAATGCATTGATTACTGTAAAAATGTCACTGGCTGTGAAGGGGTTAACACTAGGGGGTGATCGAGGGGTTAACTGTGTTCCCTGGGAGGTGATTCTAACTGAAGGGGGAGGGGACTGACTGGAGGAAGTGACAGATCGTGGTTCCTAGCTAATAGGAACACACGATCTGTCACTCCTCTCAGAACAGAACAGGGAAGTGTGTGTTTACATATACACTTCCGTGTTCTGTCCCTCGTGCTCACGATTGGCGGTCATTGCGACCATCGGCCACGAGCATCGGCACCCCCGCTGTGCAGCGGGCGGGTGCGCGCGTTTGCTATCCCAATCACGCGAGCCGACGTATAGCTACGACGGCTCACGGGATTGTGCCGACCTGCTGCAGTAAAATGACGTCGGCTGGTCAGCAAGCGGTTAACATAACAATAACAGTAAAAAAAAAAATGACGGGTCCAGCGCTATCTTTCCACTTTTCCCCAATTATTTCCTGACTACTAGCCAGGGAAGCAGCTAATCAATAACAATCTGTTCTGAAATAGCTGCAGCGGAGTGCAGAGGAGACATTGGGAGGTCTAATAGACCCCTGAAGAGAACCCAACTGCCCTATGCTATCACTTAAGGGGCTTATTAGCCCCCTTGCAATAGAAATAAACTTAAATTAAAAATAAAACAGTAAAAAAAATGAAATATAGTAAAATAAATAAAAATAGTATGCACATACCTACCCGAATGCAAACGCACATGCAGGGCATGCACATGTATGCAAATGGAGGTTGTGCCACACATGTGAGGTATTGCTATGAATGTTGGTGTGAGAGCAATAATTCTAGGGCCATAATTCATGGTTAACTCTAAAATAACAACCTGTAAAGACTTTTAAAGTGCTCTCTATGGACAATATTGAGTACAATAGTTTTTCAACATTTCATGGGTGTCAGCAATTTTAAGGCTTGACATGTTGGGTATCTATTTATTTGACAAACACAATCTTTTATATACACTATATTACCAAAATTATTGGGACACCTAATTTAATGGCATTCCAGTCTTATGCCGCATACACACGAGCAGAATGAACAGACTTGCCTACACACGATCCACCAAAATCCGACGGATTCGTACGTGATGACGTACACCGGACTAAAACAAGGAAGTTCATAGCCAGTAGCCAATAGCTGCCCTAGCGTCGGTTTTTGTCCGTCGGACTAGCATACAGACGAGCGGACTTTTCGACCGGACTCAAGTCCGTCGGAAAGATTTGAAACATGTTTCATTTCTAGGTCCGTCGAACTTTTGGGAAAAAAAGCACACACACATGATCGAATTGGCCGACGGACTCCGGTCTGCCGTACCAGGTCTGCCGTAAAGTCTGCTCGTGTGTACACGGCATCAGTCCGTAGGGTTCAGTAATGAGTTGGCCCACCCTTTGCAGCTATAACAGCTTCAACTCTTCTGGGAAGGCTGTCCACAAGGTTTAGGAGTGTGTCTATGGGAATGTTTGACCATTCTTCCAGAAGAGCATTTGTGAGGTCAGGCACTGATGTTGGACGAGAGTTTCCGCTCTAATTTATCCCAAAGGTGTTCTATCTGGTTGAGGTCAGGATTTAGGCCAGTCAAGTTCCTCCACCCCAAACTTGCTCATCCGTGTCTATATGGACCTTGCTTTGTGCACTGGTGGGCAGTCATGTTGAAACAGGAAGGGGCCATCCCCAAACTGTTCCCACAAAGTTGGGAGCATGAAATTGTCCAAAATGTCTTGGTATGCTGACGCCCTAAGAGTTCCCTTCATTGGAAGCTCAACCCCTGAAAAACAACCCCACGCCATAATCCCCCCCCCCCCCCCAACCAAGTTATTTGGACCAGTGAACAACGCAAAGGTCCATAAAGACATGGATGAAAGAGTTTGGGGTGGAGGAACTTGACTGGATATAACTTGACTTGTGATAGAACACCTTTGGGATGAGTTAAAGCAGAGACTGAGAGACAGGCCTTCTCATCCAACATCTGACCTCACAAATGCGCTTCTGGAAGAATGATCAAACATTCCCATAGACACACTCCTAAACATTGTGGACAGCCTTCCCAGAAGAGTTGAAGCTGTTATAGCTGCAAAGGATGGGCCAACTCAATATTGAACCCTACGGACTAAGGTTGAGATGCCATTAAAGTTCATGTGCGTGTAAAGGCAGGCGTCCCAATACTTTTGGTAATATAGTGTATTACAAAAAAAGTAGGTTTTATAATGTGTTTGTGTGCAATTAAACTTATTTTAGTGCATTTTTCCTTGAAAATATATGTTGGATAAACACTTGCACAAATATTGTGCCACATAAAAAATGACAACTACCACCATTTTATTCTTCACGGTCTCTGCTCTCATGAAATATAGAATTCTTTTTGTTGGGGGTAAACCACACACACACAGGTGGAGGAGGAGAGAGGGTTCAATCTTCTCCTCTTCCTCCCGCCCCTACCCGTCTGTGTCTGCCCACACTCCATTCCTCGGTGCTGTGCCTCAGAAAAGGAAAGTGAGGGCCGGAAATTTGAAGCCCAGCAGCCTCAGATACATCTGGATGAGAGGTGCTGACTGCCAAGGGGTGAGTGAGCTCACCATGCACCCCTATCTGTGACTGGAGTCTCCCCCCCCCTCCCCCGTTCCCTCTCCTGCCTCTGAGTGAGTACACAAAAGTAAATCAGGGTTCTCATAGCACCCCTTACATCAGAGTTCCTCTTTACACCAGAGGCCACAGTGTTCCCCCTAACATCAGAGTCCTCTCCGTACATCAGAGTTCTCAGTGTTCCCCTTAAATCAGGGTTCCCAGAGCATCCCTTATGTCAGAGTCCCCAGAGTTCTCCCTTACATCAGAGTCTGCAGAGTCCCCCCTACAGCAAGTTCAGATGTAAAAGGAAACTGCTAATTCAGATGTAAAGGGGGACTCTGTGGACTCTGGTGTAAAGGGGGCTCTAGAAACTCTTATTAAAGGGGATTGCAGGGAACTTTAATGTAATTGGGACTCTGGTTACCAGGGACACCATCAGAGTCCCCCCTTACATTAGAGTCCTCTCCATGCATCAGAGTTCTTAGTGTTTCCCCTTAAATCAGGGTTCCCATAGCATCTCTTATGTCAGAGTCCCCAGAGTTCTCCCTTGCATTAGAGTCTGCAGAGTCCCCCCTTTCAGTGTAAGGAAACTCTGCCAGTTCATATGCAAAAGGGGAACTCTGCAGATTCAGATGTAAAAGGGGAACTCTGTGGACTTGTCAGAAACCATAAAACAGCTAGCAGGATCTGGAGCCAAAAGGGATGTCAGCCAAGCAAGTCTTAAACAGAATCGCAGGAGAAAGTCTCTGTGATGTTGACCAAGGCGAAGGCAGAGATCCTCTGGGCTGGACGGCTTAAGTAGGCAGGACTGACGAGCAGGATATCATCAACAGCTGAGTAACTGTGAAGAGATAGGAGCTGGCAAATAGCCGACAGCTGAGCGGCCAGCTCAGAGAAGGAAGGGCTGAGCCCAGCCCTGACAGGACTCTGATGTAAAAGGGGAACTCTGTGGATTCAGATGTTAAAGGGGAACTCTGTGGACTCTGATGTAAAAGGGGAACTCTGTGGATTCAGATGTTAAAGGGGAACTCTGTGGACTCTGATGTAAAAGGGGAACTCTGCGGATTCAGATGTTAAAGGGGAACTCTGTGGACTCTGATGTAAAGGGGAACTCTGCGGATTCAGATTTAAAAGGGGAACTCTGCGGATTCAGATTTAAAAGGTCAACTCTTTGGACTCTAATGTAAAGGGGGACTCTTGTGATTAACTTCATATGACTAGAAATGTTATTTAATTGCAAAATATATGTATAGTTCATACTATAAAAAAAACCCGCTGTGCGCCGCTAAAGTGTTCGGGTTTAACTTGAAGAAAAGGTGGCCACCCCATGTGTGTAAGGGGCGTAACACGTATGCGAAACAAATTTGCCTCAGTTGATAAGTTAAGGAAAACTATTTTTGCAAAAGAAGAAAAAAAAGCAATACAACTGCAAAGATTTTGTTTGGCAATTGCTATCTCACCTGCTCTGGTCTGTAGATACTGAGCTAGTCGCTAACAGACAGAAAGAAGGTGGAAATGGAAAGGGGGAGGGGGCTGCTGGCAACAATAACATTTATGACAAGTGCCCCCTCGATAAGGCAAAAAAGCAGCTCTTGAGTAGTGTGAGCAGAAATCGAGATTTCTGGAGGTGTTCTGTACACAAATGGTGTATAAAATACAAATTGCCCCCGGTGTTGGCTTGGTTTCAAGTAGTGATGAGCAAATCAGTTTGCAAATGAGGTGAATGTATGAATATGTGAACATATACATGCAGATTTATGCAGTCTGAGGAGAAACATACAATTCATGAATCACGATTGCTTGGATTTCTGCATGATTCTCCATTGCTCAGACGGATCCACATGCAAATATTTTAAAGGAATCAATAATTTGCTGATTCTACCAGGAGATAAGAGATGGCAGAGGGGGGTGCAAGGATTATTTTTTAAGTGCAATATATTATAAATTGTTCTATGTGGCATTCATATAGTAAAAAAGCCATTATTTAACCATTTCAGCCCCGCAAGGATTTACCCCACTTCCGATTTTTATTTTTTATGCTATAAACAAAAAAAAAGACAATTTTGAAAAAAAAAATTGTTTTTAACTTTTTGCTACAATAAATATCCCCCCCCCCCCCCCCAAAAAAAAATGTCTTCATCAGTTTAGGCCAATATGTATTCTTCTACATATTTATGGTAAAAAAATCCCAATAAGCGTCCATTTTTGAAAAAAAAACAACAATATTTTTTTCTTTCTGCTATAAAACATATCCAAAAAAAATATATATAAAAAAATAATGTATTCATCAGTCTAGGCCAATATGTATTCTTCTACATATTTATGGTAAAAAAAAACAATAAGTGTACATTTTTGAAAAAGAAACAAAGCAATATTTTTTAGTTTCTGCTATAATACATATCCAAAAAATATATAAAAAAACAAATGTATTCATCAGTTTAGGCCGATATGTATTCTTCTTCATATTTTTGGTAAAAAAAAAAATCGCAATAAGCATATATTGATTGGTTTGCGCAAAAGTTATAGCGTCTACAAAATAGGGGAAATATTCAGGGACTTTATATATTTTTTTACTTGTTTTTACTAGTAATGGCAGCGATCTGCGATTTTTAGTGGGACTGCGACATTGCGGCAGACAAATCTGACCCTAAGTGACACTTTTTGGTGACCAGTGACACCAACACAGTGATCAGTGCTACAAAAATGCACTGATTACTGTATAAATGGCACTGGCAGGGAAGGGGTTAACACTAGTGGTGATCAAAGGGTTAAGTGTTCCCTAGGGAGGTGTTTTCTGTCAGGGGGGTGGGCTCACTGGGAGTAGAGAGAAATCGCTGTTCCTGATCGCTGGGAATAGCTCATCTCTGTCTCCTCCCCTGTCAGAACGGGCATCCACCTTGTTTACAAAGGCAGATCCCTGTTCTGCCTCTCTTTCCCGCAATGCGACGCGCGGGAGATTGTCTGCAAAAGCCAGTGCACGAACCGACATACCTGTCAGAAACCATGAAATCAGACCGAGACAGAAGTACAGTTAAATCACACTTGTTTAATAATAAAAGTAAAAAGAACAGACGTAGTCAAAACATAACCAAAGTTCAGTAACCAGAACGGATAGTCATCCAAGCCAGAAGTCAGGCATCAATGTAGTGAAACAGCAAGCAGGATCTGGAGCCAGAAGGGACGTCAGCAAAGCCAGTCTTTAAACAGGAATGCAGGAGATAGTTTCTGTGATGTTGACCAAGCCGAAAGCAGAGATCCTCTCAACTGGACGGCTTAAGTAGGCAGGACTGACGAGCAGGATATCATCAACAGCTGGGTAACTGTGGAGAGATGGGAGCTGGCAATTAGCCAACAGCTGAGTGGCTAGCTCAGAGAAGGAAGGGCTGAGCCCAGCCCGGACAGTACCAGTACGTTGTTTTGCACAGCCGAGCCAACTTGCCGCAGTATAACTGCAGTGGCTGGTCGGCAGTTGGTTAAAGGGCAACTCCACTTTTGTTGGGGGGAAAAAAAAAAGCAAATAAAGAAAAAATAATACAGCGTATATAGTCATACACAAGTCATATTGTAATTGAATGTAATACAAGTCAGATTTCAGGCACCCCCTGCAACAAAAATGTAATATTTGGTGAGATCCTCCCAATAGAAAAGAGGGGGAGATTTGGGACTTTGATTGAAGCACAATGAAGTGCCTCCATCCCTGGTTCAATTTGAGGATAAAGGGGAGTTGGGACTTAAAATGAAGCAATTGAATAGTGGAGGTAAAGATCAATATATGGGAAATAGTTTTATGGTTACCATGGACATAAAAAAGATAGAAGAAGAATTTCATATATATATATATATATATATATATACATATATATATATATATATATATATATACATATATATATATATATATATATATATATATATATATATATATATATATATATATATATATATATATATATATATATATATATATATATATATATATATATATACATAAACCATGCACAAGGCATGAGCATGATAGATAAATAAGTACATACATAACAACACATAATCATATTGAATACATGGTAATTAATGTAGATATATGCAGTTGCAGATGGCAACATGCTCGATACTGGCATCTGTGCCTACATGATATGTGTGCATTCACTAAATGGTATAATGGCAACATCATCAAGCATGATAGGTAGTAGATGAAAGTAGGTGAAATTCCATATATAGTGTAGCTGTGGCATCAAGTAGAGCTCAACGCGTTTCGTGGATATGTCCACTCATCAGGAGCAGATGCGACAGAGATTCCTATGGAATATATGAATATAATAAACCACACTCTAAAATAGAGAGGGAGA
Organism: Lithobates septentrionalis; assembly: GCA_037952835.1. Taxonomy (NCBI): domain Eukaryota; kingdom Metazoa; phylum Chordata; class Amphibia; order Anura; family Ranidae; genus Lithobates; species Lithobates septentrionalis. The sequence continues at coordinate 1,569,235 of JBBDGP010000048.1, read as the reverse complement.
ATATCAAGGAAGATGGGTGTTTATTGTATAGAGGTGGTTAACCAACCACACTTACCAACCGAGACAGCGAATGCGGCATGTGGTAATTGGTACAAGGTGAGCTGAGACATAGCTTCGTCACGGGAGCTGAGGTGGCAATATATAGGGATGCGACACCGGACTATGTGCAGAGTATATAAATGATCTCCATATGGCAAATAATGATGGTGTGTGACTCATCAAGCAGGGGTATCTGGGAACTAAATTGAATAAATTTGTATAATTCTAACAGTATTGGGTTATAAAAAATAGGTAGATAAAAGTGAACTCAGTGTATCTCCACAAGGGGTGATAACAAAAATAGTGCCAGTAAATATTGATAAGCCTGTATCTAAAGAGTGGTTAGGAGATACCTATGTGTGTATCAGGGATCATAAAAGAGAAGCTCCAAGTCAGGGGAGAAGAAGGGAAAAGGAAATGTTGAGATAAAAAAAGCTGGACCACCAAAAAAGAATCCTAAACCGAGAGCGCACACATGTACACATGCACATGTGAATACCAGTTAGCACTTGGCACCCAGTGGCCTATTTAAACTGGGCTATCACTATGAACAGTTGCTGAATGGTCTTCAGCTGGTTCCTGTGTTCTTGAGACCTGATCCGCTGTACCTGCTTACCCGTGTATGACCCAGCTTGCCTTTGGACATAGATTCTGTTCGTGCTTTAGCTCTGTTTACCTAACTACTCTGACCTTGGTCTGGTTACAGGACTTGTCCTGCCTGCTGACTCTGTACTGCTTGACCTGCCTTCTGGACTGGCTTTACCTGCGGATTCGGTTCCTCACTGCCTGGTTGTTGCCGACTACTGCTCGTCTCCTGGCCCTTCTTCTGTCTATTGCTCTGGTGGTGCCAAGCCGCTCCTGCATCCTGTTTCAAAGACTATGACTACCAGCTCTACCCACCTATGGAGTGGACATCACCAGCCAGCTGCTACGGCATTCGTGCCACTCTTTGTCCTTCAGGAGTGTTGTGTCTCCACCTTCAGGAGTGTTGTGTCTCCACCTTCAGGAGTGTTGTGTCTCCACCTTCAGGAGTGTTGTGTCTCCACCTTCAGGAGTGTTGGGTGAGAGGTGCAAGAGAGGCCTCCACAACGTTCCAGTCTTCACCAGGTACGTCATACTTGAGTTCAGGTCAACTTTAAGCCCATCTAAGTCTAAATCTCAACCAGAAGACATTTCCACTGCTAGCCCAATTTCAACCTTCACCTGTCATGTGGCAGCTTGGTATGAAGACAAAATGCAGGCAACTGAAATCTTCTTTTGAAAGATTATGACTTTTGTAAGAGAATTACAAGATGCATGTGTCTCTCGGCCTGGCGTTCTTCTTTAACACTCCCATCTGTCACATTTCTCCGATTTCTATTCTAATGGCGGTTCTGGCGTTTTCATTTGTATTCTGCTCTTCAGCCGAGATACATGTTCCCAGCTGAGCAGCCACAAGTGGCACAGCAGTTTTTCAAAGTCTTAGTTTGTTTCCTTCCCAATCAAGCCAGACAGGCATAATAGAGGCAAAGCATGTCGCTGGCTTCGAGTTGCTTATTTATGCTCCCTGCTCACAGCCCTGCTGAGAAAGGAAGGGGAGCCGAAATACATAATGCTCCAGTCACAGGGGGAGACTTTATTGACAGACGCTGTTTAGTTCCTGGCTGGTGATGTTACAATTTACATGTGTATGGATTAAGTTTAAGTATTCCCTGAAAGAGATTAACTACCTCTGCCGTGCTCCCTCTGTAATGGCGAGAGGTGTTTTTCTGCTGTCCGCTTAAAAATAACACAGTGGCGAAACTCAGTCCTCCGTGGAAAATTGGTAATGCGTTCTGAGTGGAGCTTAAGAAAAGATCTGTCACTTCTGAAAGAGCCCATTCATCAGACTGATACAGTTTCTGAAAATATATATAATGTAAATAATGTGACTACATTCATGGTGACTTTTTTTTTTTTTTTTAGGTTTTTCCACCCCTTGGTGCAGAAATGAAAAAAAACTTGATCTTTTGTCACCCACATAATGCATATGGGTGTTTGCAAGGAGGGCAGGCTTTAACGCCCACTCATTGTTAACCAATTGCCCTCCGGAAGATTCAGCCCCCTTGGTGACCAGGCCATTTTTTGCGATACGGCACTGCGTTACATTAACTGACAATTGCGCGGTCGTGCGATGCTGTACCCAAATAAAATGTATGTCCCTTTTTCCCACAAATAAAGCTTTCTTGTTGTGGTATTTGATCACCTCTGTGTTTTTATTTTTTATTTTTTTACAATATAAACAAAAAAAAAAAAACAATTTTGAAAAAAAGCAATATTTTTTACTTTTTGCTACAAAACGTCCAATAAATAAATAAATAAATCCCCCGGGTCCTTTTCCATCCTAGATTCCTCCAGAGGTTCTCCCCTCAGTGTATAGATTGCATTCATATTTTTGCCACCCAAATGCATTATTTTACATTTTTCCACATTAAAACTCATTTGCCATGTAGTTGCCCACCCCATTAATTTGTTCAGATCTTCTTGCAAGGTTTCCATATCCTGCTGAGAAGTTATTGCCCTGCTTAGCTTAGTTTTGTCCGCAAATACAGAGATTGATCTGTTTACCCCATCCTCCAGGTCATTGGCACCAATCTTAAAAAAGATTGGTGCCAACACAGAACCCTGGGGGACCCCACTTTCCACCCCTGACCATTCCGAGTATTCCCCATTTATCACCACCCTCTGAACTCGCCCTTGTAGCCAGTTTTCAATCTATGTACTCACCCTATGGTCCATGCCAATGGACCTTATTTTGTACAGTAAACGTTTATGGGGAACTGTGTCAAATGCTTTTGCAAAATCCAGATACACCACGTCTACGGGCCTTCCTTTATCTAGATGGCAGCTCACCTCCTCATAGAAGGTTAATAGATTGGTTTGGCAAGACTGATTCTTCATGAATCCATGCTGATTACTGCTAATGATACCATTTTCATTACTAAAATCTTGTATATAGTTCCTTATCCCCTCCAAGAGCTTGCATACTATTGATGTTAGGCTAACTGGTCTGTAATTCCCAGGGATGTATTTTGTCCCTTTTTTAAATATTGGTGCTACATTGGCTTTTCTCCAATCAGCTGGTACCATTTCAGTCAGTAGGCAGTCAGTAAAAATAGGAACAATGGTCTGGCAATTAGTTGACTGAGTTCCCTAAGGACCCTCGGGTGCAAGCCATCTGGTCCCGGTGACTTATTAATGTTAAGTTTCCCAAGTCTATTTCTAATTCTGTCCTCTGTTAACCATGGAGGTGCTTCCTGTGATGTGTCATGAGGACAAACACTGCAGTTTCGGTTACTGAAACCCCCCGATCCGTAAATGACAGCCCACTCCCTTCCTCCCCCTCCATTCAAACTAACAAGCTAAATACAATGGGGGGGGGTTGGATATTACATATAGATTGATGGAGGCATCACCTCCCTCTTATTCTAAGACACAGGCTGGAGCGGCGTGACAGGCAGAAATCCGCCCACACCATGTTATTGGCAAAAAATAGAAAAGATGTTATTTCAAATATATATTTGTATTATGTTTTAAAACAGTTTATTGATATTAATTATTTATTTTTACTCTGTATTCCAAAGGCTGTTTTCTTTTTTAAATTTTGAACACGTGACCAGCAGCAGAGGACTAGAAGCTCCTCCTGTTGATTTTCCCCTGCAAACAGGCTGGGATAGATCTGGGTCATGTGACAGCTGTATATCACATAGGAAAAAGGTACTTAGATGTTTATTTTTAATTAACATAATTACAGTGCCATCATCCACAAACAGAAACAGAAGGTACAATGTGAATTAAACAGTGTGTGTTTAGTATTGCTTTAATCGTAGAGCCAATCATAGTGGCCATGCAGTTGGTGAGACCTTCCCGCCACCCCAGGAGGGTTTGAATAATAGCCCAGTTGAAGAGATGCTATGGCTAGGCTGGGCTGGAATTGGGATAAAACGCCCTCCCTTGCAGTGGGGCTTCCCCTGCATTGCAAGGAATAAATGCTTGTTTGTTCAATTTGGTCACAGTAATATAAGGGTGTGATTGAGTGCAGACTCTGCAAAAAACAGCAGTGCTTATATGCACTAGCATTTTTTTTTTTTTTTTGTTAAAAAAGGGCAAGGGGTCTCCCTGAGCTAAGTTAAAGTGGTTGTAAAGGTGGAAGATTTTTTATCTTAATGCATTCTATGCATTAGGATAAAAAACCTTCAGTGTGCAGGAGCCCCCCTCTCAGGCCCCCTAATACTTACCTGAGCCCCATCTCAATCCAGCGATGTTGCACGAGAGAATCAGCTGTCCGGGGCTTTCCCTCTTGATTGGCTGAGACACAGCAGCAGGCGCCATTGGCTCCTACTGCTGTCAATCAAAGTCAGAGAGAGGGGTCGAGACCTCCATGTCTGAATGCACACACAAAGCAGTGGCTCAGCACGGGTGCCCCCATAACAAGCTGCTTGCTGGGGGGGGGGCACTCGGCAGAAGGGAGGGACCGGGAGCAGCGGCGAGGGACCCAAGAAGAGGAGGATCTAGACTGAATTGTGCAAAAATATCGCAGGTAAGTATAACATGTTTATTTTAACCAAAAAAAAAAGAAGAAGACTTTAGTATCACTTTAGGTAAAAGGCATGCTTGCTGGAATATATATCTCTAAATTACCTTTATGATCCCTTGTACCTTGATGCATATCTATACTGGTTTATTTTTTTCAATGCGAGTAAGCACTGGAATTTCGCATTTTTACTTGAAATTTTTAATACAAATTATAGTATAAGAAGAAGAGCTCCTAGAGACTGTAGTCTGATTTTGCCAGAGGAATTGTCGGTGTGCTCTTTGGTTCATATACAAGGCAGGTAGCCATGGGATAGTAGGAAGACCCAATTGTTTCCAGAGATTCACTTAGGATGCATTGGTACTCTAAAAAATAAAAAATTTGGCTATACATGTATATACATTCTAAGTGCTTTCTCTTTTGTAAACTTCTTGGTTTTAATGCCCCTCGACGCTCCTTTTTCCCTCACACCCCCCCCCCCGATCTTTCTAGCACCCAAAGGGGTAGTTCAGCCCACTTTGGCGCCACTGTTTGTTGGAAAGCTCTCTGGAGGAACTTGACTTACACTGACTATAGCATACTTCGATCTATAGGGTAATTTATACAGTATATTTTGGTTATTTCTGGTTATTTCCTGTACCCTCGTTGTTCACTATGCCTGTTTATTTCTAAAGGTGATCCACTACCCTGGAGTTAGTATGCAGCTTGTGAGTCAGACAATAGAAACTTCTATCAGAAAAGAATTTAGTTTGATGACAGATTGCCTCCAAGGTTTGTAGCGGGGTAGAGGAAAGTTTGCTAGGAGGGATGAGGGAAGTAAATAGACTGATGTAGAACAAATGTAGGTCAGGGGGATGTTGTAAAATGGACACCACCACAGGCCATAATCTCTGTTGAGGGCAAATGATTCTATGGAAGAAGCACTGAAAACAGTCATTTAAAGAAATGCCCTACTATGTGTCAAACTGATGAAAAAGATATTTCAAAAGTGACAGGTCCATTTTAATGGAAGTTAAACACCGGCCATTTAAAGCCCATTCCCTACTGCACCTAACTGATGGATTTGTCAATAACATCAGTAACATTTTTCTTATTAGAGCCTAGTAGTTGAAATCAACTATTTGTCAAAGGCACAATTGCACATATACAAAAATAATATACAGGAACCCTTATATCAACGTGTTTTGAATATCTGCTTATTCGCCATAAGGTTAGGTATGATGCACAGACTTTTTCAATTTGGCCTTCGAAAATAAAATGCAGTTCACCCCATTCATGGCTCCAGCTGGTGTATGCACAATAGGCATGTGGCCTCCCATCATAGGCAACCAAGTACACCAGCTCTGGGCTGGATGTCACTCTGACCACTGCACTTCCAAAAATGGACACCACGTGGTAGTTATGCCGCGTACACACGACTGGACTTTCCGGCAGACTAGGTCCAACGGTCTTCCGTCTTTCGGCGGAGTCCCGACGGACTTCCGAACGAACGGACTTGCCCACACACCAACGGACTAAGTCCATTCGAAAGTCAGTTAGTTTTGAACATGATGACCTAAGACGGGACTAAAAAAGGAAGTTCAATAGCCAGTAGCCAATAGCTATCCTTGCGTCGTATTTGGTCCGTCGGGCCAGCATACAGACGAACGGTTTTCCTGATAGGAATTGAGTCCGTCGGACAGATTTGAAACATGTTCTATTTCTAGGTCCAATACTAGCTATACTATTACCTTGATAATTGAGAACCTACACATACTTTGCCAGGAGAGGGTATTTGGGTGTCCATCAATAAAAAATGTAATTAAGCACCACCCCATTCCCAGTTGTACCCACACCAACTGGAGGACAGTTCCAAACTATAAACTGACTTGGATCAAGGGACTAAGCTGCTGGTAGAACCGACAACAACCCACCAAAAAGGTGTGCCATACCACCTGATAGGCCCCATTTTGTAATAATCCTATGTTTTCAACAGACCCCGTATCCAGATAGCAAGTAATTGTGCTGCAATTTTGAAAATGACTTGCTAAACTATTGCTAGATTTGCCAGGCTTCACAAGTTAGTTGCACAATTGCAGCTGCATTGCATGATTCCAGATTAATGTTCTTTGCAAACATTCTGAAAGTCTACTTTTGTGCAATAGTCATCCCACCACAGGGGTCACTGTGGCTGAATGTTCCTGTTGTAGACTTGCAGAGCTCTTGCTGTAGACTCACAACTGCAACTTTGCTCTTGCCAGAAATTTGCCACGCAAATTTGCTACAAATTGGAAAAGTGTCAACTAGAACTTGTGCTTCAAGTGCTCTGCAAGTGTACAACTTGCTAGTGAAAATGTGCAGCAAGTTGACAGGCTTACAATTCAAGACTGCCACAAATGTGTGGCTAGTTATCCTTGTTATCTAGGGTAAGACCCCCAAACCCAGCAATCTGCTGTGATGAGAAAAACAAGCCCTCTATTGCTGATAATTGAAGAAGGATGGGCTGGTTGAACAACTTCACTCTTCAGTCAACCTTTCTGGAAAGATTTCCTGGCAGAAATTTGTCCCTACCCCTGTATCTCCTTCCTACTCTTTGATCAGTGACATCAATCTATTCTTAGGCAGCCCATAGATGATTTGATGTTGATGGGGAATGCCTCTGGCAGTGCTATTGTATTCTGCACGTAGGAGGGTGTGGGGAGCCTTCCCGACTGGCAGAACACGATTACTGCTAGCGCCTATAGCTGCAAAAAATAAATGCATGTAAAAAATCAAACAGACTGGTTGTACACTAGTTGATTGATAGATCAACTTAGGTGCAACCAGCCTGCCCATTCAGGGATCAAATCTCAAACGGTCCCTGCTGAACTGGCCAAATTTCAATTTATGAATAGCCAGCTTTACAATATCACCTCACATGTTAATCCTATTACTCTCCTTAGTCGTGTATCCCCTCTGCCCAATTTCTCCTCCAGGGCTAATTTTTATGTCATATATGAATGATTCAAAAAATTGGCAATGAGGCGATTATTTGGTCTTGGCTATTTTCTGTAAGGTTAAAACTGTTAAAGATCTGGCTGCTTGAATTTGAGGTAGACCTGGGTCCTGAATGTCACAATTCTGACCAGCTCTAAGCTTCATACACATCTTTATGCTTTATGCTAACTACAAGAAAAACAGAAATGGAAGGTGCGCACACCTAGTGCATTACCAAAGATAATTTAATAATAAATATGTTTTATATAAAAGCCTCTGAGGAAGGGGGTGCGCCCCTGAAACGCATTAGCGTCAGCTGTACCCCGTGTTCTGTGCATGTCCATGCATTGTCTTTATGGCCTTTTGTCAGTTGCATTTTGCGAGTACCCACTTTTATATAAAACATATTTATTATTAAATTATCTTTGGTAATGCGCTAGGTGTGCGCACCTTCCATCTCTGTTTTTCTTGTAGTTCCTTTCGGATTACCCCATCTGAGGAAGGCAGCATCCACCCAGTTTTGGATACCATATATACCTTTCACACCACCATTTTATCTGACATCTGTTACTCCACACCTTGGAAGACCTATTAGTGCTGGAAGTGACTGTGTTTTTTGTATCTCTTTTATTTAAAATGTATCCAAAGCCAAAAACAAAAATGTTACAGTATATATTCAAGCTTGCCAGTGCTTAGATGAGGCACCAGCATCCTTTTTTTTTAAGCTTTTTTCCTATATGTTTACCTGGTAAACCTTTGAACAAAGAGAAAAATATCCTGGACGGCCACACACCATAGAAGACATCTTTATTGATATGAAGAAATAAAATCCAAATGCAGTCACCTCATGTACAGGGAGGAACAGGAAAGACAGCTAACATGTTTCACGCCCCATCATGGCGCTTATTCATAGCAAACCTTTGAACAACATATTTTCTGTCCCTGTGTGCCTAAGACCACACCTCCACTCTATCAATGAAGGGAGCAATGGTTGCCACCAGGCCCAGACTGTGATAAATATATAGGACTGGGCATTTTCAACTGGACAGCCTGTTCCTTGGGGGGGGGGGGGGCGTAAATGGGAGCTGGGTGGTTTTGGGGGGGTGGTTGGTGACAAGATATTCATCCTGAGAGACATCGCAATCCAGCAAAGAGACATCCCCATCCAGCAAAGAGCCATCTCAATCCATCAAAGAGACAGCCCCATGTAGCAAAGAGATGGCCCAATCCAGCAAATAGACATCACAATATAGCAAAGAGACAGCCCAATCCAAAGAGGCATCCCCAATCCAGCAAAGAGACAGCCCAGTCCAGCAAAAAGACATTCTTATATAGCAAAGAGATATCCCCAGTCTGACAAAGAGACAGCCCAGCCCAGCAAAAAAGACACCCCCAGTCCAGCCCGGTGTACCCTATGGCCAGTCTGGGCCTGGTTGCCACTCAGGCGGAACTTCAAACTTGTCTGACTTTGATCGTCTCCATTACATGGGGGAGGTTAATAGTTTACAGGAGAAACATAACTCTTTCAGTTTAGTTATCCTTTAACAAAGGCAAAAATGTAACTAGTGTGACATTATTATGGTCTTAATATAAAAATTATTATTACTATAATTATTAAGGATTTTTATAGCACCAACAGTTTGCATCCTGTGATTTAGTACTGCTCAACCAGCAATATAGAGAAGGAGACATTGCCTTTTATTGCTAATGTTATGCTGCACCATACTCCTCCAGCCAACAGGGGGAGAGCTAAAGCCAAGCAAGCCTATAGACTTCTATGCAGAGGGCTGAGAATCCTGGGAGTTGTAGTATGAGTAGACAGCCATGTAATGGAACGAATAGACTCCTTACACTACATATCCCAATAGTCACTGTGCAGTAGAAGGCGTGGCAAGATGATTTTTATTAAACTGCCTGGGAAAGTTTTTCCTTGTGGCACCAAAGGAGTTAGAGAGGGAGATAGCACCTCTGTCTTGATATTTGCCTGCCAGCAGGAGACCAAACCAGCAGAGGTCCAAACCTGAGACTGGGAGGACATCAGGGGGCAGGTCAGCGCAGCACCGTCCACATCACAGAACTGCACTGTTGCTGCCACAGAGAGACTGGAACATCCACTCACCCTCTGCTTCCCACCACTAAGGCTTTTGGGGAGAGTGAGGGGGCACCCTTCTACAGTGAGAGTTCACAGTGGCATCCTGGTGACTGGTGAGAGGGCTATTTGTCCTGCTGATACTGCTAGCAGGAACTGAGTCCTTGAGAACAGGACACTAGTCTATACTGGACCCATCTAATCTATACTGGACCCATCTAACGCTACATAAGCATATTGAGCGTTTTTTAAGCATGGCTTGTATTGAACTTTTATTGAGGGCAAAACTCTGCTGGCTGTCAATACTCAGATGGGGCTGGTACTAAGCTAATATATACATTTTTATTACACAATGTATCCACAACAATTTGTTTTTAAAGCATTTTAAGCTCAGCAATACATGTATGCTTGCAGGAACCTTGTAATAGTTAATCTAGACAGATCCTTCTGAGTTATGTAGCACCCTCCATGTACAGAGTAGGTTAATTTAGTTTGCCTTCTCTGTAGACAGAGGAGCTGGGGTTAAGTTGTGGTTAGCTATGCAGAGCTCCAAGGGCTGGGCCTCTGTCACCTCCCCCTGACTTCTAGAACTTTCTGGATGGTTCTGGAACTTAAAGTGGAGTTCCACCCCCCCACCAAAAAAAAAAATCATTAATGTACATAAAAAAAATAAAAAAAAAACATTTGGAGAAAAATGTTGTTTTAGTCACCTCTAAATACCTGTTGCTAGGGGGTCCCTCATAGTCTGCCTCCTTCAGCGCCTGGGCTCTTGATGTAATTTCCCTTGGTGCAGGAAGGGAGCTCTCCCCCCTCCCTCTAGGCAGTCATCTGGGACACGTCACAGGTCCCAGATGACTGCATGGCCAATCACGGCGCGCGGCGCGGACCGCGCATGCGCAGTGGATGCCCGGCTGTGAAGCCACAGCTGGGTGCCTACAGTTACAATGCCAGCGCCGCCGAGTGGAGAGGGAAACAAGAGGGGCTTCGATCCCCTGCATCGCTGGACCCTGGAACAGGTAAGGGTCCGATTATTAAAAGTCAGCAGCTGCAGTATTTGTATTGCTGACTTTCAAATTTTTTTTTTAAGTGGAACTCCGCTTTAAGGCCTGTACACACGATCTGACTTTCCGACGGGAAATGTTGGATGTCAGGCTGTTGGCGGACAATCCGACTATGTGTATGCTCCATCAGACAATTGTTGTTGGACTTTCCACTAACAAATGTTAGCTAGCATGTTTTCAAACTTCCCGCCAACAAATATGTGTTGTCGGACTTTCTGATCATGTGTACACAAGTCCGTCGGACAAAAGTCAAAAGTACAAACACTAATGCTCGGAAGCAGAAGCGGTCGGTCTTGTAAACTTGCGTTCATAATGGAGAATCAACATTCGTGACCGGCAAATGATGAAATCTCCAAATGCAGCGCACAATTCTCTTCTTTAATGGCATAATAATGAAGCTGCTTTGCGGGTGATACTGATGGAGTTATTGCAAACACATTTTCAAAGGCTTTTTTTTCTAGTGATATCAAGAATAATATTATTATGCTTTTTTTTTTTTTTTTATTTGGGCAAGTTACCACAACACCATTATCCCGTAGTTTTTAAGATGAAAGATACAACTATGTTGGTGTCCCTTGTTAATTTTACATTGTATTTTTTTAAAATGTAACTGCCTACTCCCAAACTGTCATTTGAAGTAAAACACATAGCCAAGTATTATTCTACACATTTTTTTTATTGTCCATTAAAAAAGAAACCAAATAAAATTAGACATGCTATCTGCCAATAGAACTCAACCAAAAAGTGCATTCTATGCATCCAAAAATATAGAAAATATACCAAACCAAATCATTATTCAACCAAAAAAATTATGTCAAAGCAATAACTCCAAGGCCAATAATGAATAACACGTTATCTCCACCGATTCCGCAACATGTCTGGTTGACTAACGGCCGTTCAGAAACAAACTGAAAAGTGCATATCGTGTAGTGAAGTAGCGTTAATATAGCACGTCAACAACAACAACAACAAAAAAAACAAGGAATTTCTCCGATGCTCATGGCAAATATAAACTCATGTAAAAGTGTTCAAAGTCCTAAAAGGTGCATCCCATAATATATATCTGAGCAATAATGCAATGAAATCCAGTGAAGTGTATCACATAACACTAAACTAAAAGTAAATTGTTTCCCAGGAGTAATCAGCATCTAAAAAAATCAGGTGACTCAGAGAGATGATCAGTTCCAAAGTGAAAAATATAAATCAGAGTAGATAACCGAAGAGACGAGTGGGATAAGGACAGATGAAAGAGTACAAATTAAAGATGTAAGATGGTAAACATGTCTTTCTGCAATCCTCCCCCAGTAGTGCTAGCCCCACCTTATAGATAGACCCCAACGGGTCTAATGGGGCAAGAGTAAACGACCAGCCTGTTGTTGAAGCTTTCCTCACAAGGTCCAAGGGATCGTAACTTTTTCTCCGGTCTCCACGGTCCTTTCCTAGAAAAAAGTTTCTCCCAATTTGCAAGATAGAAGATAAAAAAGAAGGCTCTCCATAGTGTAGTAAGTTTAAAGGTTCAAAAGTAATTTATTAAAAAAATCTAAAAACTCCTTTACAATAAAAATGGCAACAGCAGGCCAGGCAGCAAACAAATGTGTCAAACAAATGAAAAGACCTCCGGTCATGGCCTTAATCAATACATTTTTAGAGGTGTTGGTTACACTATAGAAGTTTAGCTGCTTTTTTCATTTAGCACTTTAAATGTTTGCACTTTATTAATTAGCACTTTGTTTGTATTGATACACTGTTGGTAGTGCATTAGTACTTTGCCATATCAGTTTTAACTGAAAAGTGCGAAATGAAAAGCACAAAATGAAAATCACGAACTGAAAAGTGCTAAATGAAAAAAAAAAAGTTGTGTGGCCGTGTGTATGCAAGGTAAGTTTGGGCCAACGGCCTTCGGACAAAATTCCACTGTTTTGTTGGCGGAAAGTCCGATCATGTGTACGAGGCATAAGGGAGTGGAGCAACAGAGGCCAAAGCCTGAATATTTATGAAGTCTCCACAAGTCCCTAGGTAGGCAAGGCCCAGAAGGTGGGGTCATAAATGTTCAGGAGCCTGTCAGTGAGGGAGCAAAGTCCAGTGTCCAGTCACCTGCAAGGGACCCCTTTCCTGGGAGGCTCTGTCCCTTGGCAGAAGGAAGGACAGGAGAAGAGCCAGTGGAAGAGAGAAGGAGCAGCTGAAGTCTCACATACTTTCCAGCCTCAGCTAGGCTTAAAGTGGAGTTCCACCCACTTTTATAACTCTTCAGCATCCCTCACTAAACTGTGCACTGTAAACAAATTAGTTATTTTTTTATTTTTTTTCTCAGCACCTACTGTATATTTGCTGTATTTATTTTTCACTTCCTCCTCCCTGGCCCCGGCTCATCGCATCATTTCCTGTTTGCAATGCCTTCTGGGAAGGGGCGGCAACTTCCTCTGAAACTGCCATTGCTATGGAAACCTGACCTGAAACCTATTACACTGCTTGTGCTGCACTGAGCATGTGTGAGATTTGCAAGGATGAGATCGAGGAAGAAATACAGTCTGGCTTCAGATGCCCACACTTAAGATGGCCACGGCCTGCTGTAAGTTTATACAATAACAAACTACTGCTATAAACTAACAAAACAGACCTTAGTTTACAGACTAACTTTACTAGAATACATTAAGCTTGTGTATTATAGGGGTATTTTTATCTAAAAAGTATAATTTCGGCCGGAACACCACTTTAACTGAAGCCATCTTGACAGTCAAGATCTGGGCCTGTATAACAGGAAGCCTGTGCAGCAGTCTCTTGAACCTTGGGATTCACCAAAGAGGGACAGTATGAGTAAGTTCTTTTCATCATATCCCAAGCCTGGATAGAGGAGGGCAGCAAGGTGCAATATTTTGCATGTCCATTTCCAAGGAACCACTTAATGCTAGTTCTTAGCCATCAAAGCCGTCCTACATCTTTAGCTTTGATTTACAGCAGCCAGGTGAATTAGCATTTCTCTAAGGAGTAGCACCAGCATTCATCAGTTGGAACTTGTTGCTATCAGTTTAGCTGTGCCAGCAATCCCACAGGAGGACAGCATTTTTTATGTTAATACCTCACAGCCAGAGACAGCCCATCCTTAAGATTTTATTCACGTTTTACAGTTTTGGGCATCCCATGCCTTCCCATTATTTACATAGATACATAGTTACATGGTAAGTCCATCAGGTCCAACCTATGTGTGTGATTTTATGTAAGTATTACATTGTATATCCCTGTATGTTGTGGTCGTTCAGGTGCTTATCCAATCATTTTTTGAATTTATCAATGCTCCCCGCTGAAACCACTGCCTGTGGAAGAGAATTCCACATCCTTGAAATTCTGGACAGCCGCACTCCAAAAATACTTGCCTTTATTCAGTAAGGTGTCATCCAAAATACAGGTCACAGCAAAGTGGAACAAAGCTTATGCGTTTCGCACTACAAGGAGTGCTTAGTCATAGCTATGACTAAGCACTCCTTGTAGTGCGAAACGTGTAAGCTTTGTACCACTTTGCTGTGACCTGTATTTTGGATGACACCTTATTGAATAAAGGCAAATATTTTTGGAATGCGGCTGTCCAGAATTTCTTTGATGTCTAACTGCCATAGCATTGCCAGCACCTGGACTTCTAGACTGAAGGAGATGGCTTTTACCTTGATCTGACCCACCTGGAGCAGTGATACTCTCTCTCTACTTGAATTCTACGCAAGTAAAGAACCCTCTACGCAGTTTAAGGTTAAATTGAATTTCTTCTAATTTTAGTGAATGGCCGCGTGTCTTATTCAATTCCCTTTCGCTGAAAAGCTTTATCCCTATTGTGGGTTCACCAGTACGGTATTTGTACATTGAAATCATATCCCCTATCAAGCGTTCAGTGCAGTTCAGTGCTGGTAACCTTTCCTCATAACTAATGTCCTCCAGTCCCTTTATTAGTTGTGTTGCCCTTCTCTGGACTCTCTCCAGTTCCAGTGCATCCTTCCTGAGGACTGGTGCCTAGAACTGGACGGCATACTCCAGGTGCGACTGGACCAGAGTCTTGTAGAGTGGAAGATCTATTGTTTTATCTCTGAAGTTAATCCCCTTTTTAATGCATGCCAATATTCTGATTTTTTTTTGCAGCAGCTTGGCATTGCATGCCATTTCTGAGCCTGCCACCTACTAGGACCCCTAGGTCCTTTTCTATCCTAGATTCCCCCAGAGGTTCTCTCCCCCCCCCCCCCCCCCCCCAGTGTATAGATTGCATTCATATTTTTGCCACTCAAATGCATTATTTTACATTTTTCTATATTAAACCTCAGTTGCCATGTAGTTGCCCACCACATTCATTTGTTCAGATCTTCTTGCAAGGTTTCCACATCCTGTGGAGAAGTTATTGCCCTGCTTAGCTTAGTATCATCCACAAATATAGAGATTGAGCTGTTTATCCCATCCTCCAGGTTGTTTATTAATGAATTAAATAGGATTAGTCCCAGGACAGAGCCCCGGGGGACCCCACTTTCCACCCGCACCATTCTGTGTACTCCCAATTAATCACCACCCTCTGAACTTGCCCCTGTAGCCAGTGTTCAATCCATGTACTCATCCTATGGTCCATGCCAACAGACCCTACTTTGTACAGTAAACGTTTATGGGGAACTGTGTCAAAAGCTTTTGCAAAATCCAGATACACCACGTCTACGGGCCTTCCTTTATCTAGATGGCAACTCACCTCCTCATAGAAGGTTAATAGATTGGTTTGGCAAGAACGATTCTTCATGAATTCATGCTGATTACGCTGATACCTTTTTTTATTACTAAAATATTGTATATAGTCCCTTATCATCCCCTCCAGGAGCTTGCATACAAATTATGTTAGGCTAACTGGTCTGTAATTCCAAGGGATGTATCTTGGCCCTTATTTAAATATTGGTGCTACATTGCATTTTCTCCAATCAGCTGGTACCATTCCAGTCAGTAGACTGTTCGTAAAAATTAGGAACAATGGTCTGGCAATTACTTGACTGAGTTCCTTAAGGACCCTCGGGGGCAAGCCATCTGGTCACGGTGACTTATTAATGTTAATTTTTTCAAGTCTATTTCTAATTCTGTCCTCTGTTAGCCATGTGGATGCTTCCTGTGACACGTCATGAGGATAAACATTGCAGTTTTGGTTACTGAAGCCCCCCCGATTCCCTCGTGAAGACCGAGGAGAAGAATAAATTCAATACTTTTGCCATCTTTCCATCCTTAGTACCCAGATCTCAAGGGAGCAAATAAGAAAAGTTCTTTGTTAGGGAAATAAATGCATTCCGGCAATCAGTTTATAATCCCATGGACATCTACTGCTCTCTATATGGTTGGTTGCAAAAGATAAATAAAAAATGCATTCATATCAATCTCTTATTTACATGATTGACAATAAAGTAATTTAGTAAAACACAATACAACCTCTTAAGTGTCCAGTAATACCTGATTCACGACAATTACTAACAGCCTCCTGGGTGTCAATAAGCCAAGACAAATCTTTTTCACACTGATGTCATGCTATTGTGGTTTACTGTAAGTCATAAAAGTCAGCCAGAAAGGCCATGCAATAACAGCTCAGTTTGTCCCTCATTCAATCACTTAAGATCTCAAACTGTACCCAGATCCCCTTCATCATTCTTTATGGGACCAATATGATCTGACCTCCCTTTCTTACTATTTATGTACTTAAAGAATTTCTTGGGATCTTTTTTTGCTCTCCTCCGCTATGTGCCTTTCGTGTTCTATTATAGCCATCCTGATTGCATTTCTTGTTGCATTCTTTGTAAAGTTGGAATGCTGATGTTGATCCCTCAGCCTTGTATTTTTTGAAGGCCTTTTCCTTTGCTTTTATATGCATTTCTACTTTGGATATAAGCCATCCAGGACTTTTATTAGCTCTTTTAAATTTATTTCCCTTTGGGATGCACTGGCTAATACCCTTTTTTAATATGCTCTTAAAGCACACCCATTTTTCCTCCGTGTTCTTTGTTCCTAAGTTTTTTTCCTATCTAGTATCTTCCAGCAAGGATCGTTGTTTAGAGAAGTTGGCTCTTTTGAAATTCAGTGTCTTTGTATTCTCTTTGTATATGTTTTCTACTTGTGTGATTTATACTGAAACAAATTGACCTGTGATCGCTGTTTCCTAAATTGCCCCATATTTCCACATCCGTGATCAGGTCTGTATTGTTGGTAATCAGTAGGTGTAATAACACTTTGTTTCTATGTTGGTGCATTTACCATCTGAGCCATGAAATTGTCAAGACAAAAGACATTTAGGAACTGGCGAGCCTTAGCCAAATGCACGGTTCCTTCCACCCGTCTATGTCTGGATAATTAAAATCCCCCATTATAATGACACTTCCCATCCTTGCCGCTAATCCAAATTGTGATAGGTGATCTGTGGCAGGCTGTGCTTGAGCAGGGGGCGTGTTCAGGAGTCAGGCTGTGCTTGAGCAGAGGGCGTGTTCTTGAGGCAGACTGTGCTTAAGCAGGGGGCGTGTTCAAGAGGCAGGCTGTGCTTGAGCAGAGGGCATGTTCAAGAGGCAGGCTGTGCTTGAGCAGGGGGCGTGTTCAAGAGGCAGGCTGTGCTTGAGCAGAGGGCATGTTCAAGAGGCAGGCTGTGCTTAAGCAGGGGGCGTGTTCAAGAGGCAGGCTGTGCTTGAGCAGGGGGCGTGTTCAGGAGGCAGGCTGTGCTTGAGCAGGGGGCGTGTTCAGGAGTCAGGCTGTGCTTGAGCAGAGGGCGTGTTCTTGAGGTAGACTGTGCTTAAGCAGGGGGCGTGTTCAAGAGGCAGGCTGTGCTTGAGCAGGGGGCGTGTTCAAGAGGCAGGCTGTGCTTGAGCAGAGGGCATGTTCAAGAGGCAGGCTGTGCTTGAGCAGGGGGCGTGTTCAAGAGGCAGGCTGTGCTTGAGCAGAGGGCATGTTCAAGGGGCAGGCTGTGCTTAAGCAGGGGGCATGTTCAAGAGGCAGGCTGTGCTTGAGCAGGGGGCGTGTTCAGGAAGCAGGCTGTGCTTGAGCAGGGGGCGTGTTCAAGAGGCGGGCTGTGCTTGAGCAGAGGGCATGTTCAAGAGGCAGGCTGTGCTTGAGCAGGGGGCGTGTTCAAGAGGCAGGCTGTGCTTGAGCAGAGGGCATGTTCAAGAGGCAGGCTGTGCTTGAGCAGAGGGCATGTTCAAGAGGCAGGCTGTGCTTGAGCAGGGGGCGTGTTCAAGAGGCAGGCTGTGCTTGAGCAGAGGGCATGTTCAAGAGGCAGGCTGTGCTTGAGCAGGGGGCGTGTTCAAGAGGCAGGCTGTGCTTGAGCAGAGGGCATGTTCTTGAGGCAGACTGTGCTTAAGCAGGGGGCGTGTTCAAGAGGCAGGCTGTGCTTGAGCAGGGGGCGTGTTCAAGAGGCAGGCTGTGCTTGAGCAGAGGGCATGTTCAAGAGGCAGGCTGTGCTTGAGCAGGGGGCGTGTTCAAGAGGCAGGCTGTGCTTGAGCAGAGGGCATGTTCAAGAGGCAGGCTGTGCTTCAGCAGGGGGCGTGTTCAAGAGGCAGGCTGTGCTTGAGCAGGGGGCGTGTTCAGGAGGCAGGCTGTACTTGAACAGAGGGCGTGTTCTTGAGGCAGGCTGTGCTTAAGCAGGGGGCATGTTCAAGAGGCAGGCTGTGCTTGAGCAGGGGGCGTGTTCAAGAGGCAGGCTGTGCTTGAGCAGAGGGCATGTTCAAGAGGCAGGCTGTGCTTGAGCAGGGGGCGTGTTCAAGAGGCAGGCTGTGCTTGAGCAGAGGGCATGTTCAAGAGGCAGGCTGTGCTTGAGCAGAGGGCATGTTCAAGAGGCAGGCTGTGCTTGAGCAGGGGCCGTGTTCAAGAGGCAGGCTGTGCTTGAGCAGAGGGCGTGTTCAAGAGGCAGGCTGTGCTTGAGCAGGGGGCGTGTTCAAGAGGCAGGCTGTGCTTGAGCAAGGGGGTGTGTTTAAGAGGCAGTCTGTGCTTGAGCAGTGGGCGTGTTCAGGAGGCAGGCTGTGCTTGAGCAGGGGGCGTGTTCAAGAGGCAGGCTGTGCTTGAGCAGGAGGCATGTTCAGGAGGCAGACTGTGATTGGGAGCAAGTATGTGTCAGATGCAAGCTGGGTTTGGTCGGAGAGGGGCATGGTGGCTGAACAACCTACCAAATACAAGCACGCTGTGTGTCTGCACAGTGTCCTGTACCTTGGAAAGGCCAGTCTTAGGATGAAAACTGACCAAGCTAACACAGATCAGCTTCTGTCCTTTGTGTGTTCAGTGTGGGGCAAGGAAGAAAGGTGGCTGGCAGGATCAACCAATTACTTCACAAGGAAGAAGTACATGAAAATGATAAAGAATATGATTTATAAAATACACATACTGTATGTAAAGCCACACATAGAAAAAAAAAATATATATAGGTTAACATAAATTTTAATCTGATCTCTCTAGGTGCCAAGCAGCAGAGGCAAAGTGCCAGAAAGCTCATTGTAGCTCTCAAAGATCATTGTATTTCAGTTTTTCTTTTTTCAGATATAACAAACACTTTCAATGGCATGTTTATCAAATCTCAAGGGAGCAAATAAGAAAAGTTCTTTGTTAGGGAAATAAATGCATTCCGGCAATCAGTTTATAATCCCATGGACATCTACTGCTCTCTATATGGTTGGCCGCAAAAGATAAATAAAAAATGCATTCATATCAATCTCTTATTTACATGATTGACAATAAAGTAATTTAGTAAAACACAATACAATCTCTTAAGTGTCCAATAATACCTGATTCATGACAATTACTAACAGCCTCCTGGGTGTCAATAAGCCAAGACAAATCTTTTTCACACTGATGTCATGCTATTGTGGTTTACTGTAAGTCATAAAAGTCAGCCAGAAAGGCCATGCAATAACAGCTCAGTTTGTCCCTCATTCAATCACTTAAGATCTCAAACTGCATTCCCAGCCATGTCCTTGATAAATGCACCAGTGAAGTCAGGATCAAAAGCTACGTTATTAATTGCTTCCTCGGAGAAGTGCTCTGTCGTAGTAGACATTGTGCATGCTACGACCTCCACTTGCAGTATCATAAGTCAAATCCTCTACTCACAAATGTGTTCCCTGGTCAGGATAAATTCCATAGTAAAAACAGAGGATTCCAGGTTTATATACCTTGGATCAGGGTTTTTCAATTAGGATTCCTCGGAACCTTAAGGTTCCTCCAGAGGCTGCTAGGGCTTCCTTGAGCAATGAACAATTTCTGCCTCTCAGATAAATTCCCACTGACACCATTGATCTTTTTAGCTATGTGTAAGGGGGGAATTCTTCCCAATGACCACAGGTGTAAGGAACATTCTTCCCACTGACCATCACACTAATGTATCATGAGTTGTAGATATAGCCATTTTTAGCAGGGGTTCCCTGAAACCGGAAACTTATTTTAAGTGTTTCTCTGTGTTGAAAAGTTTGAGAAAGGCTGCCTTAGATCAACAAGGTAGAGAAAATAAAGGATTACCTCAACTACATCTGGCAAGGCATGGTTCATGCTGGTCTCATGACCAATGCTAGTGTAATAAGTAAGCCCAAGAAGCACTCAGGTTGGGATAAGCAAAAAAAAAAATTCCCAAACTTTGGAGTTTTCTGTGAAATTTTGCTGTTTTCACCAACATCAATTATGAAAAAATGTATTTTCCTAGGAAACCACTTAGATCGATAAAACCCTAAAGTTGTAACTCCTTCCAGTCTACTTGTAGGAGGGGGTAATAATTTTCTCAGATTACATGAAGGAGGGGGTAATGTTTTCCCAGTCTACATATAGAAGGGGTATTAATGGGAGTGGCTGGAACTTCCACCCATGGAGAACATCTTCACCAGGTTTGTGTAAGATTCAGAATCCTTCAAGGGATCTCAAACCTTTAGACCAGGGGTCTTCAAACTGCGGCCCTCCAGGTGTTCAGGAACTACA
Organism: Lithobates septentrionalis; assembly: GCA_037952835.1. NCBI lineage: Eukaryota > Metazoa > Chordata > Amphibia > Anura > Ranidae > Lithobates > Lithobates septentrionalis. The sequence continues at coordinate 1,548,609 of JBBDGP010000048.1, read as the reverse complement.
ATTCCCATCATGCCTAGTCATGTCTGTGAATGTCAGAGTCTTACAATGCCTCATGGGATGTGTAGTTCTGCAACAGCTGGAGGGCCGTAGTTTGAGGATCCCTGCTTTAGACACTTTCCACTCGATTGTGGTCATGACCCATATTCTATGACACAGGTTCACTTTGCACCATACAGAACAATGGGGACAAATGTTACTCTGGAGGCCTCTATCTACACAATAGTTTCAACTCTGCACCTGGGCCAGCATTATCTTGATCCAGAGGGACAACGCACTCTAAACCATCAATGACACTACTCCATCCCCCATGGTGTTAATCATCTTGTCCTCCTCTCCATAAGTTTAGGCCCTACTGTCCCGATAGCTTTATAAAAGAAAGCTTAGATAAGAGTCCAGATTCTCTTGTTTGTCCAAGGATTTTACTGAATTTCTTAAGAACATTAACTTGTCCACAAATATGGTACTGAAACAAAATATTATTAGAACAATTTCAGCAAAAGCAAATGTCTTCACGGTACAGGCAATGCAAGAATGGGTAGGTTGCGGTACTCACAAAGCACACATATAAATCAAATGTTCCAAAGTCTGCATACACTTGGTTCTTAGTACTGTGTATTGCCCCCTTAAGCATCAATGACAGCATGCAGTCTTTTGTTGTAGTTATCTATGAGGCTCCAAATTCTAGTAGGTGGTATAGCTGCCTATTCATCTTTGAAAAATGCCTCCAGATCATGCAAAGTCTTTGGTTGTCTTGCATGAACCACACATTTGAGATCTCCTCAGAATAGCTTGATGATATTAAGCTCATAAGACTGTGATGGCCACTCCAAAACCTTCACCTTTTTCTTCTGTAACCACGGGAGGGTCAACTTGGCCTTGTGCTTAGGGTAATTGTCGTGTTGGAAAGTGCAAGAGCATTCCATGAGCAGCTTTCGTGCAGAAGAATGCAAATTGTCTGCCAGTATTTTCTGAAAACATGCTGAATTTATCTCACCATCAATTTTCACAAGATCCCCTGTGCCTTTAAAGTTCACACACCCCAAAAACATCAGTGAGCCACCACCATGCTTCTCAGTTGGGATGGTATTCTTGTCCGTTTAGGCCTTGTTGACACCACTCCTCTCCTTGTGACCATAAAGCTCTATTTTGATGTTGTCACTCCAAATTACAGTGTGCCAAAAGCTGTGTGGTGTGTCAAGGTGTTGTTGGGCATATTGTAACCAGGCTTTTTGGTGGCATTGGCACAGTAAAGGCTTCTTTTTGGCCACTCGGACATGCAGCTCATTTTTGTTCAAGTATTGTCATACCGTGCTCCTTGAAACAACCACACTGTCTCTTTCCAGAGCAGCCTGTATTTCTCTTGAGGTTACCTATGGGCTTTTTCAATTCTTCTGGCAGTCGTGGCTGTAATCTTTCTTGGTCCACCTGACCTCTATGAGACTCGCTGGATCACAGATAGGAGTAACTGGTCGATCCCGACCCCTTACCACGTGATCAGCTGTCAGCCAATGACAGCTGATCACGTGATGTCAACAGAGCTGGTAATCAGCTATTTTTTCTCCTCGCACTGACTGCGAGAGGAGAAAAAAGCCAATCACGGCAAGCTGCCACCAGATCATCAGTGCCCACCTGTGCCCCCTGCCAGTGCCACCTAGCAATAGGCAACAGTGCTGCCTACCAGTGCCCACCAGCGCCACCCATCAGTGCCCACAGTGCCACCCATCAGTGCCACCCTTCAGTGCCCACAATCAGTGCCTCAAAAACAGTGCTGCACATCAGTGCCACCTATCAGTGCCCATCAGTGTCACCTACCAATGCCCATCAGTGCCCATCAGTGCCACCTATCAGTGGCCATCAGTGCCACCTATCAGTGGTACCTATCAGTGCCACCCATCAGTGTCCATCAGTGCCACCCATCCGTGCCACCCATCATGGCTCATCAGTGCCATCTTATCAGTGCCGCCTTATCTGTCCCCATCAGTACCGCCTTATCTGTCCCCATCTGTGCCACCTTATCTGTGCCTATCAGTGCCGCCTTAACTGTGCCTATCAGTGCCCATCAGTGCAGCCTATCAGTGCCCATCAGTGCAGCCTATCAATGCCCACCAGTGCTGCCTCATCAGCGCATATCAATGAAGGAGAAAAATTACCTGTTTGCAAAATTTTATAACAAACTATTATACATGATTATTTTTTTTTCAAAATTTTCCATCTTTTTTTGGTTGTTTAACAAAAAATAACAATCACAGCTGTGATTAAATACCACCAAAAGAAAGCTCTATTTATGGGAAAAAAAAATCAAAAAAATTTCATTTGGGTACAGTGTTGTATGACCGCGCAATTTTTCATTCAAAGTGCGTCAGCCCTGACAGCTGAAAATTGGTCTGGGCAGGAGGGGGGTTTATGTGCCCAGTAAGCAAGTGGTTAAGGATTTGGATATCTTTTTATATCCTTTTCCATCTTTAGAAAGTGTCATTACCTTGTTTCGCAAGTCTTTTGACAGTTCTTTTCTGCTCCCCATGGATCAGTATCTAGCCTGCTCAGTGCATACATGTGAGAGCTAACAAACTCATTGACTAGTTATACAACTGATGGTCAGCAAGCTTAACACGCCCACACTTGAAGCCCTACCACTGTGCCCCTAGGAAAGATTAGAGATTTGATTTAAGCTCCCACTCTAAATAAATCAAAATGAAGACTGTATTTTACCCTCTACCTAAAATGTAAAAGAAAATAGTGGCGCTGATATTGAACTATGACAATCAATGCTGTAACATAAACAAACATAAATGAAATAACACCCTGTGACTAGAGAAAGTCACTGTGAACATTAGTGACAAAAGTGACACAAATGAAAGTCCATAAAATAGTCCAAATTTGGACTTCGTGACCTCCGTGACCTCAAAAAATATCTTTCTATAGCAGTTGTAATATTCCAGATCTTCCACTACACCGTGTGTGAAAGTACCTCCGCTCCCCTTAAGAAACGTAATCACCAGCTTTAGGTGCCTTGCACTCTCATGCTCGGCATATACACTTTTACCCTCAAGGGGTTAAACCATCCCACCGATATCCAACCGTGCATACGGAAAAAGATCTCTCCACGTGAAAATAAAATAGTGCTCCAATAGTGTGATAACGTTTAAAACTATTTAAGGAATAAAAGCAAATCCTCAACTATTGCACTCATATAGATCCAAATTAAGTAAGCAAAAACACAATCCTCCTGTTATCAGCAAGTGGTGGTACATTGTGGTCACAAAGGACCCGCGGTGTACGATCTGTATCTCACCCTACTGACTCACCAGACTCTTGTCTGCACAATGTTTAAAGTCTTTTCAGTTTATTTGTATTTTGAACTGATTTTGAAAATCGGTTCAGGGTGAGATACAGATCGTACACCGCGGGTCCGCTGTGACCACAATATACCACCACTTGCTGATAACAGGAGGATCGTTTTTATGCTTACTTTATTTGGATCTATGTGAGTGCAGTAGTTGGGGATTTGTTTTTATACATTAACCACTTAAGGACCGAGCCTCTTTCTGGGATTTGTTGATAAAAACAGGTTTTTTTTGCTAGAAAATTACTTAGAACCCCCAAACATTATACATTTTTTTTCTAACATCCTAGAGAATAAAATGGCGGTTGTTGCAATACTTTCTGTCACACCGTTTTTGCGCAGCAGTTTTACAAGCGCACTTTTTTGGGGGAAAAAATACACTTTTTTAAATTAAAAAATAAGACAGTAAACAGTAAAGTTAGCCCAATTTTTTTTTAGATTGTGAAAGATAATGTTATGAAGAGTAAATTGATACCCAACATGTCACGTTTCAAAATTGCACCCGCTCGTGGAATGGCGACAAACCTTTACCCTTAAAAATCTCCATAGGCGACGTTTAAAAAATTTTACAGGTTGCATGTTTTGAGTTACAGAGGAGGTCTAGGACTAGAATTATTGCTCTCGCTCCGACGATCGCGGCGATACCTCACATGTGTGGTTTGAACACCGCTTTGCATATGCGGGCGCTCCTCACTTATGCGTTTGCTTCTGCACGCGAACTCGTCGCGATGGGGCGCGTTAAAAATTTTTTTTTTTCTTATTTATTTTACCTTTTAATTTTTTTTTTTACATTGTTCTTTAACCACTTCCCACCCGCCTATAGCAAAATGACGGCCGGGCGGTGGTTCAGTTATCCTGACTGGGCGTCATATGACGTCCTTCAGGATAACAGCCGCCACGCGCCCGTGGGGGCGCGCATCGCAGAGATCGGTGGTGCGGTGTGTCAGTCTGACACACCGCTACACCGATCTTGGTAAAGAGCCTCCGACATGTCCAATCACGGCTGATCACGATGTCAACAGGTAAAGCCGTTGATCGGCTTTCATTCATTCGCGTCTGACAGACGCAAGTAGAGTAGAGCTGATCAGCGGCTCTCCTGACAGGGGGGTCTGCGCTGATTGTTTATCAGCGCAGCCCCCTCGGATGCCCACACTAGACCACCAGGGAAGCCACCAGGACCACCAGGGAAAGGGGCAACATGTGGATCACCTTGGTATGTACCCCATGGCCATCCACATGTGCAAATTATGCCCAAACTGTGCCAATCAGTGCCCACAAATGGGCACCGACTAGCACCATTATATAAGATGTGACATCAGTGATGCCCAGCAAAGCCACCCTTCAGTGTCATCAGTGCCACCAATCAGTGTCATCAGTGCCACCCATCAGTGTCATCAGTGCCACCCATCAGTGTCATCAGTGCCAGCCATCAGTGTCCATCTGTGCCCACCTATCAGTACCCATCAGTGCCCATCCATGCCACCTATCAGTGCCACCCATAAGTACCCATCAGTGTCACCCATAAGTACCCATCAGTGCCGCCTACGAGTGCCCATCAGTGCCACCTATGAGTGCCCATCAGTGCCGCATACCAGTGCCACCTATCAGTGCCCATCAGTGCCACCTCATCAGTGCCACCTCATCGGTGCCACCTCATCGGTGCCACCTTATCAGTGCCCGACAGTGCGGTCATATCAGTGTCGTCATTGAAGAAGAAAACACTTATTTCCAAAAAATTTTAACAGAAACAAAGAAAAACTTGTTTTCTTTCAAAATTTTCGGTCCCTTTTTATTTGTTGCGCAAAAAATAAAAGCCGCAGAGGTGATCAAATACCACCAAAAGAAAAAAAAATGTGTTTGGGTACAGTGTAGCATGACCGCGCAATTGTCATTCAAATTGCGACAGCGATGAAAGCCGAAAATTGGTCTGGGCAGGAAGGTGTCTAAGTGCCTGGTATTGAAGTGGTTAAAAAAAAAATTGTGTCACTTTTATTCCTATTACAAGGAATGTAAACATCCCTTGTAATAGAAAAAAAAGCATGACATAAATATGAGATCTGGGGTCAAAAAGACCTCATATTTACCTCATATTTATAGATCTCACGTTTACACTAAAATGCAATAAAAAAAAAATTGTCATTTGAAAAATGAATTTTAAAAAATGGCCCTTCAAGAGCTATGTTTTGACGTCGCTTCCGCCCTGCATTGTTATGGAGACGGGTGGGGGCCATCTTCCCCTCACTCGTCTCCATGCCCAGCAAGGGTGAAGATACGATCGCCTCCGCCTCTGCCGACGGCTCCGGTAAGCGGTAGAGGGTTCCGGAGCGCGGTGGGAGGAGGGGGGGGGGCCCTCTCCTGCCGCTGATAAAAGTGATCTTGCGGTGAATGCACCGCAAAGACCACTATTATCGGAAACCGGGCCGCCCGCAGAAGAAGAGTATACCGGGGTTATGGCAGCCAGCTGCTGCCATAGCAAAGACATTCCTCTTCAAACAGCCGACGTAAAACGACGGTGGGCAGTCCGTAAGTGGTTAAATTGTTTTAAACGTTATCACACTATTGGAGCACTTATTTTATTTTCACGTGGAGAGATCTTTTTCCGTATGCACGGTTGGATATCGGTGGGATGATTTAACCCTTTGAGGGTAAAATGTGTATATGCCGAGCAAGCCAAGTGCAAGGTTTCTTAACCACTTCAATACCCGCCTATAGTCATATGACGTCCACAGATGGGATCTCCCATCCTGGGTGGGCGTCATATGACGTCCTGGGATTCCCGGCCGTCTAGGGGGCGCACCCGCACTGCCGGGAGCGCACGCCCACCGTGTTGCTCGGCACCCGGTGCATGTGCCCGGCGACCGCGATGTCCGCCGGGCACCCGCGATTGCTCGTTAACCGGGCCGGTATGTGGATCTGTGTGTGTAAACACACAGATTCACAGCCTGTCAGCTCTGAGGAGAGCGATCTGTGTTCCCAGAACGGAGGAACACTGATCGGTCTCCTCCCCTTGTGCCCCTCCTCCCCCTTCAGTTAGAATCATTCCCTAGGAAACACATTTAACCCCTCCCCGCCCCCTAGTGGTTAACCCCTTCACTGCCTGTCACATTTACACAGTAATCAATGCAATTTTATAGCATTGATCGCTGTATAAATGTGAATGGTCCCAAAAATGTGTCAAAAGTGTCCGATGTGTCCGCCATAATGTCGCAGTCACGAAAAAAAATCGCAATCGCCGCTAAAAAAAAAATAAATAAATATTTTTTTTTTTAAAAATGCCATAAATCTATCCCGTATTTTGTAGACGCTATAACTTTTGCGCAAACCAATCAATATACGCTTATTGCGATTTTTTTTACCAAAAATATGTAGAAGAATACGTATCAGCCGAAACTGAGGAAAAAATTCGTTTTTTTTTAAAAAAATTGGGATATTTATTATAGCAAAAAGTAAAAAATATTGTGTTTTTTTCAAAATTGTCGCTCTTCTTTTGTTTATAGCGCAAAAAATAAATACCGCAGAGACGATCAAATACCATCAAAAGAAAGCTCTATTTGTGGTGAAAAAAGGACGTCAATTTTTTTTGGGTACAACGTCGCACGACCGCGCAATTGACGTTTAAAGTGCAACAGTGCTGAAAACTAAAAATTAGCCTGGGAAGGAAGGGGGTGAAATTGTCCTGTATTGAACCGGTTAAGGGGAGCGGAGGTACTTTCACACGCGGTGTGGTGGAAGATCTGGAATATTACAACTGCTATAGAAAGATATTTTTGAAGTCACGGAGTCCAAATTTGGATTATTTTATGGACTTTCATTTGTGTCACTTTTGTCACTAATGTTCACAGTGACTTTCACTTGTCACAGGGTGTTATTTAATTTATGTTCGTTTATGTTACAGTATCGATTGTCATATTTCAATATCAGAGCCACTATTTACTTTTACATTTTAGGTAGAGGGTAAAATACAGTCTTTATTTACACACATTGCACATGTGGGAAATGAACCTTTAATTGCCAGTTTAACCTGTGTGTGCCACCTTGTGTGTCTGTACCAAGGCCAAACATTCCAGGGGTATGAAAACTTTTGATCAGAGCCATTTGGGGGTTTCTGTTATCATTATGATTTAAAACGCAGCAAAACAACTATGTGATAATAAATGGCTTCATATGAACACTATACTTAAATAAAAGGTTTTTTTGGCATGATCAGACATATTTTCAATATTAATACCAACATTTCACAATTTCTGACAGGGTAACTTTTGAGCACCACTGTATATATCTATATATAGATATATACAGTCACAAAAGTGAGTACACCCCTCACATTTTTGTAAATATTTTATTCTATCTTTTCATGTGACAACACTGAAGAAATGATACTTTGCTACAATGTAAAGTAGTGAGTGTACAGCTTGTATAACAGTGTAAATTTGCTGTCCCCTCAAAATAACTCAACACACAGCCATTAATGTCTAAATCGCTGGCAACAAAAGTGAGAACACCCCTAAGTGAAAATGTCCGAATTGGGCCCAAAGTGTCAATATCTTGTGTGGCCACCATTATTTTCCAGCACTATATTAACCCTCTTGGGCATGGAGTTCACCAGAGCTTCACAGGTTGTCACTGGAGTCCTCTTCCACTTCAACATGATGACATCACAGAGCTGGTGGATGTTAGAGACCTTGTGCTCCTCCACCTTCCATTTGAGGATGCCCCACAGATGCTCAATAGGGTTTAGGTCTGGAGACATGCTTGGCCAGTCCATCACCTTTACCCTCAGCTTCTTTAGCAAGGCAGTGGTCATCTTGGAGGTGTGTTCATTATTATGTTGGAATACTGCCCTGCAGCCCAGTCTCTGAAGGGAGGGGATCATGCTCTGCTTCAGTATGTCACAGTACATGTTGGCATTCATGGTTCCCTCAATGATCTGTAGCTCCCCAGTGCCGGCAGCACTCATGCAGCCCCAGACCATGACTCTCCCACCACCATGCTTGACTGTAGGCAAGACACACTTGTCTTTGTACTCCTCACCTGGTTGCCACCACACACACTTGACACCATCTGAACCAAATAAATTTATCTTGGTCTCATCAGACCACAGAACATGGTTCCAGTAATCCATGTCCTTAGTCTGCTTGTCCTCAGCAAACTGTTTGCGGGCTTTCTTGTGCATCATCTTTAGAAGAGGCTTCCTTCTGGGACAACAGCCATGCAGACCAACTTGATGCAGTGTGCGGCGTATGGTCTGAGCACTGACAGGCTGACCCCCCACCCCTTCAACCTCTGCAGCAATGCTGGCAGCACTCATACGTCTATTTCCCAAAGACAACCTCTGGATATGATGCTGAGCACGTGCACTTAACTGCTTTGGTCGACCATGGCAAGGCCTGTTCTGAGTGGAACCTGTCCTGTTAAACCGCTGTATGGTCTTGGCCATCGTGCTGCAGCTCAATTTCAGGATCTTGGAAATCTTCTTATAGTCTAGGCCAGTGATGGCGAACCTTGGCACTCCAGAGGTTTTGGAACTACATTTCCCATGATGCTTAACTACACTGCAGAGTGCATGAGCATCATGGGAAATGTAGTTCCAAAACATCTGGGGTGTCAAGGTTTGCCATCACTGGTCTAGGCCATCTTTATGTAGAGCAACAATTCTTTTTTTTCAGATCCTCAGAGATTTCTTTGCCATGAGGCACCATGTTGAACTTCCAGTGACCAGTATGAGAGAGTGAGAGCGATAACACCAAATTTAACACACCTGCTCTCCATTCACACCTGAGACCTTGTAACACTAACGAGTCATATGACAACGGGGGAGGGAAAATGGCTAATTGGGCCCAATTTGGACATTTTCACTTAGGGGTGTACTCACTTTTGTTGCCAGCGGTTTAGACATTAATGGCTGTATGTTGAGTTATTTTGAGGGAACAGCAAATTTACACTGTTATACAAGCTGTACACTCACTACTTTACATTGTAGCAAAGTGTCATTTCTTCAGTGTTGTCACATGAAAAGATATAATAAAATATTTACAAAAATGCGAGGGGTGTACTCACTTTTGTAAAATACTGTAGATAGATAGATGGATCTATAGATATATATTTATAGATCTATCTATTTACAGGTATATATACAGGTAAAAGAGCTTATATATATATATGCAAGCTCTTTTATCTGAATTTGTATTTCTGTCCATCCAATTCTAAGATTTACAGAGCTCTGCTACATCGCACAATTTTGCCTGACACAGGAAGAAACCTGCTTCACTTTCACTTTCACATTCAGGTTCCCTCCCCTTCTCCTCCCTGTGACTGAGAGAGGCAAAACCCTGATGAGATCATCCCTCTTTCACATTGCTCTCTCCTCTACTCAGTATGCTCTTTGGAGTGCAGCAAACGTTATTAGCTCCTTGTGCTGCTTCTCCCACCCCCTTTAGAAGCTCTGCGTTACTGTAGACTGCAAGAGGCTCAAACCAAGAGGCTGCTTACTGTTTACATAAAATAAAGAAAAAAAAAAAAGAAGTATTAATGATTACAGGTCTGCATGAATTTGTGTCTTTTATATCTGCATGTAGTCTAGCATTTAGTATCTTTTACACAAGCCATACATAATTCATATTTTGATCAAGGTGAACTGTTTGCATAAAAAAAAAGGCAAACTGTGCCTAGGAGCTTGCAATCAGTATTATAATGGGAAGCTAAAAGAAGGATGATATTGATGCAGCAGAGGGCAGTGCTTGACCATGCTTCTAAAAAATGATTTTTGCATTCCAAGAGATGAAGTGAGAAGAACAACATATGAAACTCGGCACAATCACAAAACACTGCTAATATTAATATTAACGAAGCGCAAAGCCCGGCCACAGGTGGGGAGTTTGGAGTTAAAAGGTATGTTATCCAAGATTTTATAATGGAGATTCAGAAATCCAAAGAGCTGTATGGATTACTGAGATAACCTCTCCCATATATAACAGAAAAAATGCAAATTCCAGGCAAATACAAAAGTGCAGTTGACAATACAGTTAGTCTGGATTCACATGAAATATGAAAATTGAATGCGCTTTAAACCGCCTCCAATTTGCATGACATGTGAATGTGACTGGCTCTCAATGGAGCCGATTCACACCTATCCAGGGCAGCCGCAGGCGGGTTTGAAAAAGGGTCCTGTGTGTTTTCGGGTTCGGTTCAGGTGCAAATTTAGGCAAAAATTCTCACCTGAATCGCACATGACCCGGTGTACAGGAACGCACCGAACCCTGGACTGCAAACCGCGGCCGGACATATGTGAACCTGGCCTCACTGGCCACTGTTCAGCTGCTTGGTAAACAAATTGCTAATCAGCCAATCACATGGAAGCAACTCAATGCATTTAGGCATCTAGACGTGGTGAAGTTCAAACCAAGCATCAGAAAGGGTATTTAAGTGACTCTGAACGTGGCATGGTTGTTGGCACCAGGCGGGCTGGTCTGAGTACTTCAAAAACTGCTGATCTACTGGGATTTTCACGCACAACCATCTCTCAGGTTTACAGAGAATGGTCCGAAAAAGAGAGGAAAGAGAGTTGTGTGGAGGACAATGCCTTGTTGATTTCAGAGGTCAGAGGATGATATATAATAGAAGACAACAGTAACTCTAATAACCACTCGTTACATCCAAGGTATGCAGAATACCATCTCTGAATGCACAACAGATCGAACCTTGAAGCAGATGGGCTAAAGGAGCAGAAGACCACACCGGGTGCCACTCCTGTCAGCTAAGAACAGGAAACTGAGGCTCCAATTTGCACAGCCTCACCAAAATTGGACAATAGAAGATTGGAAAAACGTTGCCTGGTCTGATGAGTCTCGATTTCAGCTGCGACATTCAGATGGTCGGGTCAGAATTTGGTGTAAACAACATGAAAACATGGATCCATCCTGCCTTGTATCAACGATTCATCAACGATTGAGGCCCCAGTAGAAGAGCATTAGGTCGAAATGCGTCGGGCGGTTGCCCCCTCTCTATGCTGGCTTTGCTATTTATGTGATCACTATTTTATTTGTTTAGTTTTTTTTAAATAAAAATCTCCCCCTTTTTACCTGCACAATGCGGAAGTTTTAATTTTTCTTTACATACTATCTGGATGAGAGCGATTTCCCATATTGGGCGACTTGTGACACATCCTGCCTCCAGAGCCTGGAGTTTGGAATCCTTACCTTGATGACCTGCCTTGATGATCCTTGGAGGTTCGGTGGATGACCACTTGAGGTTCGGTTGAAGTCCCCCTAGCCAGCTCTACCATCCTGAAATCCTTCCATCTGCCCGGCTGGGCTCACTGCTTGATTGAATCCATGTCGCTGACAGGGAAGTCCACCAGATCTGGTAAGAGTACCCATCTTTTCTTATCCACCGATGTTGAGCAGTATTGATGTTGGTTCCATCCACGGATCTATACCACCTCTGTCAGCTCATGTTTGTTATCCACCATCCAGGAACGCCCCCTTACGTGTTCTGACACAATTGGACACCTCATCATTTTACAGTTTTTCACTTTGAGACTTTATGATTCACTTATCACAAGATGCACTATCGAGTTTAAAGATTTGTGGACGTGATTTTACTTTGCCAAATATTCACTCAGCGCTGCATTTTCTTACTTTCCTTTCATTGTTTTTGTCACAACGTATGTAGCCGCTTTTGTGTTTAGTTATTTTAGTGAGCGCAGTGTTTTTGTATATTTTCATCTCCATATCATTGCAGGGTGGAAGCGACATCAAAACTTTACTTCTGCCCATAGCTCTTAAAGGCCTATTTTTTTTTTTTCATTTTGTTTAAATGACAAAATGTATTTATTTTTATTTTTTATTGCATTTTAATGTAAATATGAGATCTGAGTTTTTTTTGACCCCAGATCTCATATTTAAGAGGACCTGTCATGCTTTTTTCTATTACAAGGGATGTTTACATTCCTTGTAATAGGAATAAAAGTGACACAATTAAAAAAAAAAAAAAAAAAAGTGTAAAAATATTAAAAAAAAGGTAAAATAAATAAGAAAAAAAAAAATTTAAATGTGCCCCGTCCCGACAAGCTCGCGTGCAGAAGCGCGCGCATATGTGAGTAGCGCCTGCATATGAAAACGGTGTTCAAAATCCGACCGTGTGTACAGGGCATAACAGTAAAGAACCCTCTACACAGTTTAGGGTTAAACCTCTTTTCTTCTAATTTTACTGAGTGGCCACGAGTCTTGTTAAACTCCCTTCCTTTAAAAAAGTTTTATTCCTATTGTGGGGTCACCAGTACGGTATTTATAAATTGAAATCATATCCCCTCTCAAGCGTCTCTTCTCCAGATAGAATAAGTTCAGTGCTCACAACCTTTCCTCATAACTAATATCCTCCAGACCCTTTATTAGCTTTGTTGCCCTTCTTTGTACTCGCTCCCCTTTTTAATGCATGCCAATATTCTGTTTGCTTTGTAAGCAGCAGCCTGCTGAGCCTATCATCTACTAGGACCCCAAGGTCCTTTTCTATCCTAGATTCCCCCAGAGGTTCTCCCCCCAGTGTATAGATTGCATTCATATTTTTAAGTTTGAGGAAGTGCAGCGCTAGAAAGTATTTGAATAGTCTGTAAGACTATTTGATATATTTCTGCTAGTGATATTACTATCAGTGAATTAAATCTATAAATACGTGATACCATATGAAAATTACATATAATGAAATATTGGTCTTGATTACATAAACTTAGTCCATATAAAAGGTGACACAAAAAAGTGACACAAAAGTGTTGATAGAAGATCTACCACCGATCTTAGTAAAGGCTTACCAGAGAGATTGGACACAGATGGGCTTATACCCACTGTAAAGTTTGTAAAGTGGTGACAGCTACCACAGAGGACACAATTCCAGGTGGCCCGGGTGCTTGTAATGATGCGTTTTTAAAGATAGGTCCAATCAGACATCAAAGATATATGTGAAGGAAATATAAGAGCACATAGCGTGATACTGTATAAAAAACTCATAGCATGTTTTTTTGAGGGTAAAAACACTCACATTTCTGAGGATAAAAAAAGCGCTTTGTAAGTAAAATAACGGCAGTGCCAGTGGTGTGTGTAGTCCGTTCTGACGCGTTTCGTCCTCTAGGACATCATCTGGGGTGCTGTGCCACTGTAGATACTGCCTTATATATATATATATATATATATATATCCCCATGTTGAGACGTGGCTCCAATGTAATACGCTGTTCAATAACAGCAACTATGAAAAATAAAAAATGGCGCTAGCAGCGTGTGTTGCAAGCCTCGCTATGAGCGAGGACATTTGGAACGCACAGCTGAGAGGTACATAGTACTGACAGCGTGTGTTGCAAGCCTCGCCCCTAATAAGGGAAGACGCCCGGAACGCACGGCTGGAGCGCGGAAGTACATCTTTAGATCGTCTGTTTTGAAGAGCTGACGTCATAATGTCACAACGCTGCCTGTCAAGCCTCGATGTGGATGAAGACAAGTGGAGCGCATAGCGGAAATATCTAATGTACTGACGGCATGATGCTACCTCCCAAGCTTATATGTAAAAAAAGGGTAATGAAACCCGTAACGAAATACCTTGCATTTTAAATGAACATACAAATATCAGAATGATACAATAAAATAACGTACGCGTATGTAAATGTAAAATAAAAATAGACTGAGGATCATCAGTCTAAGGGTTAGAAAATGCAAGCATATTATAAAAACAGTATATTCGTGTCCCACAGCTTCTTGGGGATAAAACAACTGTGATGACAGGACAGTATGAATGTGCATGTTAGAATTAACAGACCTTACAGGAATATTTTTACAAAAATTTGATAATAATAAATGTTATATTTGAGAATGGTAATTGTAATAAATGACAAAAAAAACGAAAAAAGGCAAAAGTAACCCAAATAGATTTTAAACTGAAAATAATAATGGTAGTGTTCGTATTACAAATACGTATAAATAAAAATGGAGCCACGGCTTAACATAGAGCCCCGTTGTGAAACATAACTATAATAGATGAAATTATATGAACAATGCACCCAAATGTAAACAAAAATTCGAAAAAAGGAAAGAAGACAGAAGTGAGAAAATAATAAAAAATAAACTTATAATCATTTAGGATTGATTAATGAAGGCATTGATATCCCACTCAACATTGAGCCCCAATGGCGAGTGAGATTGGAGGTCATAGATCCAATACGTTTCTAACTGTGACACACCCAGAGTCAAAGCCCCTCCCCTCCAGGGGGGGACGTATCGATCTATAATAAGGAATTGTGATCCAGTTGGATCTCGGTTGTTGTACTGTCTATAGTGCCTGGGAACAGTATTTGGTATCGCCCCCAATGATTTTTGCGACATGTTCACCTACTCGCATGGAAAAAGCACGAGTAGTGCAACCTACATAGTGCTTCCCGCACAGGCAGGTGATAAGATATACCACATATATAGTTGCACAGGTACAGAACATTTTGATGGGGTAGGTTTTGTTGGTTACATTTGATCGAAATTCTAAAGTTTTATGTCTTCCACATATATTGTGTTGACACACTGTGCACTTCTCGCATGGAAAATAACCCACCATCTCATGAAAGAAGGTGGGACGCCTAGGGGGGTCTATAATGTTAGGGGCAATTTTATTCTGTAAGGAAGGGGCCCCTCTATAGATAACTTTGGGTTGTATCGGTAGGATAGTACTATGCGATCGTTCCTGAGTACATCCCATTGACGTTCAATGATGGTTTTGATATCTCTGTGTTGGGTTGAGAATGAAGTCAATATAGAGTATTTACCCAACACAGAGATATCTTTTGAAATTCAGTGTCTTTGTATTCCCCTTATGTTTCCTTTTTGTGTGATTTATACTGAAACAAATTGACCTGTGATTGTTGTTTCCTAAATTGCCCCGTATATCCACATCCGTGATCAGGTCTGTATTGTTAGTAATCAGTAGATCTAGTAACGCTTTCATTTTAATTGGTGTGTCTACCATCTGACCCATGAAATTGTACTGCAAGACATTTAGGAACTGGTCAGCCTTAGACGAATGTGTGGTTCCCTCTGCCCAGTCTATGTCAGAATAATTAAAATGACCCATTATGATAACACTTTCCATCCTTGCTGCTAATCCAAATTGTGATAGGAGGTCTGTCTCCCCCTCCTCTGTCAGGTTAGGGGGCCTATAGCATACTCCCAGTATTATTTTTCCCTTAGCTCGATCCCTTTGGAGCTCTACCTATAAGGATTTCACCTCCTCCCTAGCTCCCTCCTCCCCCTTTTTTACCCTCTCTATCCCTGAGATAAAGGGTATACCCTTGAATGTTTGCCAGCCAATCCTGAGAGCTGTTGAACCAGGTCTCTGAAATTCCCACATAATCCAAATCCTCCTCGTACAACAGTATCTCTAGTTCCCCCATCTTGTCCGCCAGGCTCCTGGCATTGGTGAACATGCCTCGTAGTTTAGACCAGTCTCATACTATCCTCTTATTGAGTGTTCCGAGTTTGCAACTAGGACTTGTTACTGTACTTACCTTGTTTTTATGTGCTTTAGTCAACCTACCACTAATGCCCCAATACTACCCTCTGGAATATGCTCCATGCTGACTATCTCTACCTCTGGACCCTCCCCCCGTTGCCTAGTTTAAAAACCCCTCCTCTTTTAGGTGCAGTCCGTCCCTTCTATAGTACTGGTGACCGACTGAGAAGTTGGCCCAGTCCTCCAGGAACCCAAACCCCTCCTTACTACACCAGCTCCTCAGCGACTTGTTTACTTCCCTAATCTCCCTCTGCCTTTCTGGGGTGGCTCGATGTACTGGTAGTATTCCTGAGAATACTACCTTGGAGGTCCTTTTCATCAATTTAGCTCCCAAGTCCCTGAAATCGTTCTTTAGGACACTCCATCTGCCTCGGTTTTTGTCATTGGTGCCAACATGGACATGACAGCCGGGTTTTCCCCATCCCCTCCCAGTAATCTGTCCACCAGATCCGTGATGTGCTGAACCCGAGTGCCTGGTAGACAACATACAGTTCGGCGCTTCAGGTCTTTGTTACAGATCTCTGTCCTTCTAAGAATTGAGTCCCTTACCACCAGAATCTGTCTTTCCTCCCCCCCCACTCTCACTGGAGGAGTTCTTCCCCCAGCTGCTGGTCCCTGACTGGTTTCACCAATGTAACTCAATGGAGCATACTTATGCTCCAGCCCAGGATCGGCCTCCCTGGCACTTTCCCCTCTATCCTTCCTGACTGTCACCCATCTACTCTTTACTAGTGACTGCACCTTTTTGCCCGCCTCTGTGCTGGCCCCTGCCAGCACCTGCCAGGTACGTTCCTCGCTCTTCTTTAGTATGGAGGGACTTCTCCGTGCTGACAGTTGCTTCCCCAGATTCAGAACCTGGGCTTCCAGGGAAACAATGTGCTTACATTTTGCACAGCAGTATTCGCCCTCGATCGGATGATCAAGGAACACATACATACCGCAAGATGTACATCGAGTCGCATCTCCACACCTGTTGGGCATCGTACCTACTAATTTAATGAGGATTGGGAATTATACCCTGTCCAAATTACCTAACAACTAGCTTCCTGATACTAATGCCGCGTACACACGGTCAGACTTTTCGTCTACAAAAGTCCAACGGACGCTGACGGACTAAAGCTGGCTGGTAATCCGATCGTGTGTGGGCTTCTCCGGACTTTCAACATACTTTTTTAGCCTCAAATCCGACGTACTTTAGATTTGAAACATGCTTCAAATCTTTACTTCGTAACTACGACGGACCCCGAAATCCGCTCGTCTGTGTGCTAGTCCGACGGACAAAAAGCCACGCTAGGGCACCTATTGGCTACTGGCTATGAACTTCCTTATTTTAGTCCGGTGTACGTCATCACGTAAGAATTCGACGGACTTTTGTGTGATCGTGTGTAGGCAAGTCTGTTCGTTAGAAAGTCCGCCGCAAGTCCGTCGAAAGTCCGCCGAAAGTCTGCCGGAAGTCTGTCGGACAGGCTGTCTGACTTTTGTAGACGAAAAGTCCGACCGTGTGTACGCGGCATTATATTCAACAAGACAATAGACAGGTACTCGACAAGACAATACACAGGTGCTGAACCAGACAATACTCAGGTACTTGCAGACCCACGTTCACTTGCAGACTCATGTGCACTCGCAGACCCACGTGCACGCGCAGACCCACGTGCACACGCAGACCCACGTGCACTTGCTTACCATGTGCATAAACACAATACACAGGTAGTAATACACATGCACTCGCTGACCATGTGCACACACACAATACACAGGTAGTAATACACGTGCACTCACTGACCATGTGCACACACACAATACACAGATAGTAATACACTCGCAGACCGTGTGCACACGCAGACTCACTTGCACTCGCAGTCCCACGTGCACTCACCGACCCACGCACACTTGCAGACCGCGTGCACTCGCACACCCACATGCACTCGCAGACTCACGTGCACTCGCCGACCACGTGCACACACACAATACACAGGTACACAGAAAAAAGACAAGTATGCTGTCAAATGAAAAGATATAATACATTTTTTACAAAAATGTGAGGGGTGTACTCACTTTTGTGAGATACTGTATATGTAGCAGTACCCCCAGAGGAGATGCTGTGGTGGTTGTGTTGTGGTTCGCCCGTCACCCTGCCCAGCCAGGCACACATTTCTCATTTACCCTCAGGCAGAAAACCAGTCCTTGAACTTTGTTATTGTATTTTTATTGAGGGGATTTACCTTGGATGGGAATGTGATTTTCATGAGATGCCCAAGAAAAGGTATATGGGACCAAACTATATACACCTCTGGTACAACCTCTTTACTTCCAGCTCCAGCACAACTCTTGATCTCACTCTCCAGCACTTTGCTTGACTCTTGATCTCAGTCTTCAGGACTGGCTCAGCCAGGCCCAAAGCAGTTGCCTTTTACAGGTAGGGATCTTGGGCCCCTATGGTGTAGCAAGAAAGTAGGTAGTCCCAGTGCTAGCTGTCCATGTGGCTACTGAGCCCGGTACCACATCTTCAGGCCCTGCCAGCCCTCCTGGCTGCAGCTGCCTCTCTCTTCACTGCCCATGCCATCACAATCCACTCTACTTGTTCTGCACCCATCCCAGACTGCTTACACCCAGTCCTCTCAGGCATGCCTCCCAGACCTCCCGACTGTATAACACTCATGCAGCCTCTTGGCTGCGACCTGTTTTTCTTCCCTGGAGACATGCCTGGCAGTGTTCTCCTGCTGTCCTCTCCTTGCTCCCGTGCCTCTTGTCCAGGACTCCTCCACGTGTTCTTAGAGAGCCCTGTCTGAAACTCGAGCCCGGGCCCAAGGTCACTCCCCCTCCCCAGATTGGGGAGCTCCCTCCAAGGCCATGACAGCCTAGCACTCCATCTCCAGCTTCCACCCTAAACAACTCCTCCCCAGCTGGGCTGACATTGGGTATTTAAGGAGGCCTGCCCCCTGCCAATCCAAGTTGGGGATTGGTCAGGGCTCCTCGGAACACCCCAGGCAGCTCCACCTCTCATCCCCTCCTTCCTTTCCAGAAGATTCTAGAATGTTCTGCAAAAAAGTGGAAGGTCTCAGTGATGCTGTCTGTGAGTCACCCAGCTCTGCCTGAGTCAATCCCAACACAGATCAAAACAAACAGACAGGCTTAGCTGCCAGCCAAGCCTGAAATTGACCTACTCTTAACAAAAAAATCCACGTCTAGCACACTAGAGGGTGCTATATATATATATATATATATATATATATATATATATATATATATATATATATATATATATTACTAGGGTTGCACCATCAGTGACGGTACTAAGCATTCACACAAGTATTGGTACTCATGCAAATGCTCCGATACCTTCAGGCTCAGTTCTTTCAGCTGTTAGCGGGATGCCCCCATTGACAACGGAAACGTAGTATAAACAAAAAAGGGCACTTATTGGTTGTTAAAGTGGTTGTATACCCCCAATGCAGACATTGTACCTATAGGTAAGCCTATAATAAGGCTTACCTATAGGTACTGTAAATATTAGGCTTATGCAACTCGTTTCGTAACTAATCGAAATTCGGACATTCGGATGCATCAGGGCACATGCGCGGCAGCATCCAAGATGGCCGCATAGACCGGGAGCTCCGCGCTACTCCAGCCTAACGTCCGCCACAGCAGCCGTCTAAGCCCTCGTTCCGGCCCGGCAAGCTCATCCGCCAGCCGGGGAAACATCCCTCAGCCACCAGATGTCCTCAGGCTCCGCCCGGAGGAGCCTCATTCCCGCACTGAATGAGACAACAGTGCGGACCGGCCATCCCAAGATGGCGGCCGTCTCCTCATGAGGCCTGCCCTGCCTGACAAAATCCATAGCAGACCAGGACGCTCTCTTGTCCTTCCAAACTTCTGAGGCCACAGTGAGTACCCCCCTTCCAGGGGCCCCTTCACCTGCCTCAACTGACACTAGGAGGGGGGGCTCTCACTCTGCAGCAAGACCTGCTTGACAGCCAGGATCGGTGGGATGCACAGGCCAGGGATCCATCTCTCTCCCCTACAGATTTCCCCTCTATGATGTCCGCATTCTCCAAGATGCTTTCAAGAAGCCTGTCCCAAACGGCAGCACAGATCACAGCCTCCATACACGCTGATCTGCAGCAGATAGGAGCCAGAATCGAGGTGATCAAGCAAAAATCTGACTAAGCAATTCTGAGAATTAACCAAAATACTGCTAGGATCCAGGAACTCCAGGACCAACTAGAGACCGCCACCTCTAAAATAGACAACCTCGAGAACAGGTCAAGACGTTACAACTTCCGAATTAGGGGTCTCCCAGAATCCGTTAAGGACACCCACACGGCAGCGCAGGACTTTATTAAAAGTTTAATCCCTAACATTCCAAAACACCGCATGGAGCTTGATAGAGCTCACAGGGCACTGCAACCCTCGCCCTGATGGTCTCCCACGGGACATAAGAGTGAAACTGCATTTTTATGTGGTCAAGGAGGTGAGTGAGAGACTTTCCAGACTGACAGAAAAGCTGACGATAATGGGGCACCAGATTCAAATTTTTGCCGATCTATCCCCATACACAATACAAAAGTGACGGGCTCTGAAGCCGCTACTGCAGATCCTGGCGGGCAAGGAGATCACCTATAGATGGGCCTTCCTGCTTCATTTAAACTTCTCATACCACAACAAACCATACAGCTTCTCCTCTTTCCAAGACGGGGAATAACTTCTACACCTCGGATTGATCGCTCAGGAAATCCCACCGACGTCCGCTTCCAGGGGAGCACCTTCTACCAAAAGACCATCACCTACGAGCCCCATGACTCAAGTGTGGCAGAAACAACTTCCCAAACGATCTAAGGAATCCTTCCCAACATGAACAAGAATACGGACTGTCCAGGCCTCATCCATCCACTGACTCCATTTTGGACCGGGTCGGTGACCTGGATGCTGCCATAGTAATGACGAATTACTTCCTCTGAGTAATCTTCAGGACTGCCACATGGATCCTTAAGGGTTTCATCCTTTTTTGTCTTATTTTTATCCCTCCCCCTTTTTTTTCATTTTTCACCTCATAGGCTGTTACACACAATTCCAAATGTCAGGACCACATACTTCACCCCCTCGTTCACCTTTTTGTACTTGTAGATTCTGAGGGTACCACCACACCTTTTTTTCCCTTTCTTCCTTTTTTTTAATCTAAATTCCTGGCGCCACGCAATAGTTAATTTGTCTGTTCCCTCCCCCTATGACATAGTGGAGCTCAAGGATCAGTCTAATTTATTTTAGGAGATCCCCCTCCCCCCCCCCCTTTTAGGTAACTGAGTTCCCTCTAGGAGGACCAGCTTTCTTGTCCCGGGTGGCGGACAGCGGGTGCCAACATCTAATTTTTCGTTCCAGAACGATGTTCACTGGGCTGGCACATGCTGCCGGATGGGGAGGTGTGGGACGGTTATAAAAGGGCTTTGTAAATATTTCTCTTATGTGCTAGCAGGGCTTAGACTGCAAGATTTATATATTGTCACAGTTAATCTATGAGGCGGAGTTGACCGGAGTTGACCGGAGTGGTCATAGTGCACCTCCCTCTGGCTCCGATAGTCGAACTCTAGTTCTTTCGCCTATCGGACCCAGACTCTCGCAACCCTCGGGTCATTGTGAATTTCTTCTGGGTATTGGCCCAGGCAGGGATGGGTCCCTCCCTGGTCCGAGTGGGCTGGGATTGCTACTGTATGATGCACTCTAACGCTTAGTTTCGCTTCGAGAATGCTTTAGGCCCCCTAACCTGAGGGAGGAAGTGGAGACAGATCTCCTATCACAATTTGGATTAGCAGAAAGGATGGGGAGTGTTATCATAATGGGGGATTTTAATTATCCAGACATAGACTGGGCGGAGGGAACCGCACATTCATTTAAGGCTCGCCAGTTCCTTAATGTCTTGCAGGACAATTTTATGGGTCAGATGGTAGACGCACCAACCAGGAATAAAGCATTACTGGATCTACTGATTACCAACAATACAGACCTGATCACGGATGTGGAAATACGGGGCAATTTAGGTAACAGCGATCACAGGTCAATTTGTTTCAGTATAAATCACACAAATAGGAAACATAAAGGGAATACAAAGACACTGAATTTCAAAAGAGCCAACTTCCTTAAACTACAAACCTTGCTAAAAGGCATAAATTGGGATAAAATATTAGGAACAAAGAGCACGGAGGAGAGATGGGTTTGCTTTAAGAGCATATTAAATAGGGGCATTAGCCAATGCATCCCATTGGGTAATAAATTTAAAAGAGCGAACAAAAGTCCTGGATGACTTAACTCTAATGTAAAAATGCATATAAAAGCAAAGGAGAAGGCCTTCAAAAAATACAAGGTTGAGGGATCATCCTCAGCATTCAGACTTTATAAAGAATGCAACAAGAAATGTAAGGGTGCAATTAGGACGGCTAAGATAGAACATGAAAGACACATAGCGGAAGAGAGCAAAAAAAACCCCCAAGAAATTCTTTAAGTTTGTAAACAGTAAGAAAGGGAGGACAGACCATATTGGCTCCATAAAGAATGAGGAAGGACATCTGGTTACAAAGGATGGGGAGATGGTGAAGGTATTGAATTTATTCTTCTCCTCAGTCTTCACGAGTGAATCGGGGGGGCTTCAGTAACCAAAACGGCAGTGTTTATGCTCATGACACAACGCAGGAAGCACCTCCATGGTTAACAGAGGACAGAATTAAAATTAGACTTGAGAAACTTAACATTAATAAATCACCGGGCCCAGATTGCTTGCATCCGAGGGTACTTAGGGAACTCAGTCAAGTGATTGCCAGACCGCTGTTCCTAATTTTTACAGTCTACTGACTGGAATGGTACCAGCTGATTGGAGAAAAGCCAATGTAGCACCAATATTTAAAAGGGGCAAAAAATACATGCCTGGGAATTACAGACCAGTTAGCCTAACATCAATAGTATGTAGGGGAGGGGATGATAAGGGACTATATACAAGATTTTAGTAATGAGAACGGTATCATTAGCAGTAATCAGCATGGATTCATAAAAAATTGTTCTTGCCAAACCAATCTACTAACCTTCTATGAGGAGGTGAGTTGCCATCTAGATAAAGGAAGGCCCGTAGACATGGTGTATCTGAATTTTGCAAAAGCATTTGACACAGTTCCCCATAAATGTTTACTGTACAAAATAAGGTCCGTTGGCATGGACCATAGGGTGAGTACATGGATTGAAAACTGGCTACAAGGGCGAGTTCAGAGGGTGGAGATAAATGGGGAGTACTCGGAATGGTCAGCGGTGGGTAGTGGGGTTCCTCAGGGTTCTGTGCTGGGACCAATCCTATTTAATTTGTTCATAAACAACCTGGAGGATGGGATAAACAGTTCAATCTCTGTATTTGCAGAAACCTTGCAAAAAGATCTGAACAAATTAATGGGGTGGGCAACTACATGGCAAATAAGGTTCAATGTAGAAAAATGTAAAATAATGCATTTGGGTGGCAAAAATATGAATGCAATCTATACACTGGGGGGAGACCTCTGGGGGAATCTAGGATGGAAAAGGACCTGGGGGTCCTAGTAGATGATAGGCTCAGCAATGGCATGCAATGCCAAGCTGCTTCTAACAAAGCAAACAGAATATTGGCATGCATTAAAAAGGGGATCACCTCCAGAAATAAAACGATAATTCTCCCACTCTACAAGACTCTGGTCCGGCCGCACCTAGAGTATGCTGTCCAGTTCTGTGCACCAGTCCTCAGGAAGGATGTTAGTGATGAGGAAAGGTTGCGAGCACTGAACTTATTCTCTCTGGAGAAGAGACGCTTGAGAGGGGATATGATTTCAATATACAAATACCGTACTGGTGACCCCACAATAGAAATAAAACTTTTTTGCAGAAGACAGTTTAACAAGACTCGGCCACTCATTAAAATTAGAAGAAAAGAGGTTTAACCTTAAACTAAGTAGAGGGTTCTTTACTGTATAAGCGGCAAGGATGTGGAATTCCCTTCCACAGGCGGTGGTCTCAGCGGGGGGCATCGATAGCTTCAAGAAACTATTAGATAAGCACCTGAATGATCGCAACATACAGGAATATACAATGTAATACTGACACATAATCACACATAGGTTGGACTTGATGGACTTGTGTCTTTTTGCAACCTCACCTACTATGTAACTATGTAACTATGTTTTTTTTACTACTTTCTCTATCTCTCTATTCTCCATCTTTTCCACCCTCTTCTCCCCTTCCCTCCAGAACGCAGGACGAGTCCACATTTCAGCTGGGGTCGTCACATACCTGCCAGGGACAGCAACAAGGTCAGGTAAGGTTCACACGCACATAGTACTCACCCATCTCTCACCCCATGACTGACGCCACACAGACGACCGGTAAACTCAGGATATTTTCCCACAACGTGCAGAGCCTCAACTCCCCCGTTAAGAGACGCAAAATAATGCAACAGTTTCATGCACTGAAAGCAGATGTAGCTCTGCTCCAAGAGACTCATTTCCCTGCTACCTACCATCCCAAGTTTCTCCATAAAACTTCACGCATTTTCACTTAGCTAACGCGGACAACAAAACTAGAGGAATTGCAGTTTGCTTCTCAAACAGAACTCACTTTTCCCACTCGAAAACCATTACAGACCCTGAGGGCCGTTGCATCCTGGTCACTGAAACGTTTAACGGAGAGACTTACCACAAACACACATCAAGACCTATTCTTTGACACTACCCTAAAGACCTTAAAACATCATTTTGTGGGCACAGTGGTAATGGGGGGAGACTCCAACACTCCTTTCGATTTCTCATCAGATAAATCCGACCCCCTGAAGCCAAGAGCCAAACGGCCCCCTAAACGCAGCCTTCGAGTAGCTCAGACCGTTCAGTCGTTTGGCCTGATCGATATCTGGAGGGAAATGAACCCCCGAACTAGAGACTATACACACTACTCCGCACCCCACAATACTTTTTCTAGGATAGACCACATCTTTGTCCCAACACACGTAATCCCGAGGGTAATATCTTCCAAAATATATGACACACCCCTGTCTGATCATTCCATAATGACGTTAACTCTCAGTGGTGGGTCAGGTAAGAGAGGTCCCTTTAGATGGCATCTCAACAAAACGCTTTTGAGCAATCCGGCTCATTGCAAACTCCTAGAAACAGCCTTATCTAATTACTTAGTTGAAAACGACACAGGGTCGATTTCGCCGGTCTCTTTGTAGGCAGCGCACAAGGTGGTGATGCGAAGCAGGATCTTATAACTCTCATCTCAACTTAAGAGGGAAAGCAGGGCAGAAGTCTTACAACTCACAGAGGACTTCCGTTTGTTGAGTAAGAGACATAAACAAAACCCTCCCTGGACAGCCACCACTTCGGCTGAGAAACATCTGAGATGGACAGGAGCATGGACAGGAGCATGCTTCTATTATCAGACGGACAAAATAGGCTCCAAGCTAGCAGCCAAACTAGGCCCACGGATTAGCGCATCGGTCTTCCACAAAATCCGCACCTCGACAGGCATTTTAACAAAGAACCCAACGGGCATTATGGACTCGTTCCATAATTTCTACTCGCACCTTTATGGGAAAATGCCTCACACTCATCACAACGCCAGAGGGCTGTTCCTTCAAGATCTTACTCTACCTAACCTGACGCAAACACATCGAGAGCTTCTTGACACACCCTTCTCCTCAGATGAAGTATTAGACATCATTAAATCCTTGAAATCTGACTCAGCTCCTGGACCAGACGGTTTCTCGGTCTGTTATCATAAGAAGTTTGGCCCACAACTTGCTCCTTACATAGCCCGGTTCTTCATCTCCCTCCAATATGGAGCCCCTCTCCCAAGTGACTTAAACTCAGCTTTTATATTGGTCATAACCAAACAGGGTAAAGACCCAAGTGAGGTCAGTAACTACCGCCCTATCTCGTTAATCAATAACAATCTCAAAATAATGACAAAAATCCTAGCTAATAGGATGTCTAGCTTCATAGCTAGTTACATCCACAGGGACCAAGTGGGCTTCATCCCGGGGAGACAGGGTCCGGACCAGGTTCGAAGAGCAATTGATCTAATATCCCTTCTGCGGTCCCAGTGGGACGGGGGCCCCACCCATAAGGGCTACCTGTTGTCATTGGACCTGCAGAAGGACTTTGACTCTGTGTCATGGCCCTATCTTTTTGATATTCTTGAACGCTGGGGGTTTGGTGAAGGATTTCTTAAAACACACTTTACTCATCCCCCACAGCTCAGGTGCGACTAATGGGTCACTACTCTGAGTCGTTTGACATTCACAGGGGAACCAGGCAGGGCTGTCCTCTTTCGCCCTTCATTTTCGCAATTGCGATTGAGACACTCGCTATAGCCATAAGAGCAAATAAGAACATCAAAGGGGTTCAATGCGGCCTAGAGGAACATAAGTCTGCCCTCTTTGCCGATGACATGTTATTATTCCTGACAGCGCCTCTAATCTCTACTCCCAATGTCTTCTGACTTCTCCAGGAATTCAGTAACCATTTCGGGGCTTCAGGTCAATGTGTTCAAATCTATAGCCCTCAACGTATCAGTCCATACGACACTCATCGACCAACTCAAACAACATATTTCCTTCCTTCCTTGGTGGGAGACGCAATCCCCTATTTGGGCATAAAACTGACTAACTGCATTGGCAACCTTTACGCTGCCAACTATCCCCCCATGTTCCACTCACTAGAGGCGGACCTACATAAATGTTCAAAGGAGGGCCTATCTTGGTTAGGTAGACTGAACGCAGTCAAAATGAATCTCTTGCCCCGTCTTTTATATTTGTTCCGCTCCCTCCCTATCCCAATTAAAAAATCTATCCTGTCCAACTTTCAATCCAGGGTGCTTAGATTTGTCTGGGGAGACTGTGGTCATCGCTTTGCAAGGGATGTTCTGTTCTGACTTAAGACTCAGGGCGGCTTAGGCCTACTGAAAATTATGGCTTTATTATCAGGCAGCACAGCTGGCTCAGTTCTCCGCCATGTATGAAAAAAGTCACAGATCTGACTGGATTTCCCTCGAGAAGCACGCAGTACCAAATTTTACACTCTACTTCTTAGCTTGGAGACCTTCTAAACACAGACCTGTCATATTAGCCCCTACTTTATCGCAATCCCTAGCACTCTGTGATCAGCTACATAAAAATGTGAACTTGATATCTCCCCTAAAGCCACTCACACACCTATTTCATAACCCCGACTTCCCTCCAGGGATGAATATACATGCTTTTCACTGGTGGCTGAACAAAGGCCTCTTTAGAATAGGCCATTTCTTTACACCTAATTGCCCTATTTCCTTAGGCCATTGCCTGAGTACACTAGAAATGCCAGCTTTGAAAAAATGTAGACTGTCACAGATCAGGCACTTCCTCTGCACACTCTGGACTGACAAACTGAGCATCCCTAAAGCCACGATGTACGAGCAATGTGCTCTAATATAGGATCTCAAAAAGGTGGGATCTCCATTATTTACGCCTCCCTGGCAGAAAAGACAGATGCCCCGGCATCTGCTCGATCCTGGGAGTCAGATCTAGACATCCAGTTGGACCCTGATATGTGGTTCCAGGCCTTCAGCAGATCATCTAAAGGTATCTTAAACATTGCTTTGATAGAAGCTAACATTAAGATCTTCACTAAGTGGTACTATGTCCTTGCCAGGCTCTCCAAGATATTTCCGGATGCCTCCCCCCTCTGAGGATGCAGACATGTGGGCACAATAAAAAACAAAAATTGCGCTTGGAAAAAAAAAAAAAACAGTAAAAAAATATATATAAACCAATAATATATAGTGAATATAGATACAATGACACCCTAAAATAAATAAAATGAATTAAGTAAAGTTCAATAAGCTGCGGTTAGAAGTGGGGCCCACAAGACAAAAATAAAAAACAAATAAACCGCGCTAGAAAATGAGTCCAATCAATATAAGTGAAAAAAGATTTAACAGAGTCCACATGGCATAATAGATCCTCCTAAATGATGAATAGAGAACAAACTTTTGGATATTCTGCTTACCAGAACGTAAGCGAGGTTAAACAGGTGGCTTTAAACCCAGCCTGGGCCTTTCAGTGTGCTCCAAGAGGGGTAGGATCCGACAGACTCATGTAGCGGACCGAATCCACCAAAAGATCAGCTAGAAGGGGCCAAAAACGAAATGGTGGTGGCGTCACCGCGATCCCGTCCCGGCAGACTCCTCACAAGCTCCGATCATAGGTGTTCAGAAAGGAGAAGCAGCCAATAGTGTCATACCGTAACAAATCCAATTTATTCAAAGGTAAAAACACTTACATTCATAAAACGAAAGAAAACAGTGATGCCGGCCGGCACTCAGATAGCTCCCGTCCACAACAGGGCAAACGTGGTGACGTCAGAACGTCCCTCCCAGACGCGTTTCGTCACAGGTTGTCGTTGTCAATGGGGAACGGGCAGCGCGCTGAGCCACCACATTTATAAGGAAACACCAAGCCTCGCTCTGGGTTTCAGATAGACGAAACACAGAGCGCCATTTTGGGTATGGGCAAAAAGTATTGGAAAGCCACAGAAATAGCAGTAGGTAAAACCTGAGCCAGATCCCAACACTTCAGGTAATGAGAAACCATAGAAGTGTGACTTTCAATATTAGAATTAAACAGATTAAAGGGAATAATCAGAGATAGAATTAAATTAAAAAAATTAAAAAATTAAAAAAATTTTTCCTAATCATTTAAGGCCCCCTATCTGTAGAGAGCGGGTCTCAGTTACTTAGTGAGGAGGAAAACGATCTGAGTGACCAGATAAATGCACTTACAGAGAAAACATATAAATAACAGCAGCAATGTCCCCAATAGGAGGCACCGACCAAAAAATAATTCTGAAACATTCTGTCCCACAAAGGAGACCTAAAATTAGGCTAATTGGAGGCATATAGTCAAAACATAATAATAATATAAATGTTAAAACATAACAAAAAATTTAATTAAAAATTAAAAATATTGGATTAGACTCATACCACATAAGTTATAAAAACCAACACTTTATATGAAAAGTCAATGGAAAACTATGCATAGTAAGCCCCTTAATTACAAGCTATATGTCTTGTGCAATGACCCTAATATGTATAGGGGGTGTTGTTAATTATATTGAATAAAATTATACATATAGAAAAAGGGGGGGAACAAGGTTATTAAATCCTCAAATAAAAATATGATAAAATATAAATATATAACCAAAAAATCAGAACATCCAGTCTAGAGAGATCCAATCTAAACCAATAGTGCTAGGCCACTTCTCCATAATGACCTCGATTTAAAGAGGACATGGAGATCCAGGTGAAACTCTATCAAGGGCCTCAACCATAGCCGCTAAAAAGGACGCCATCTAAGGATAGCCAAAAAAATAAATAGATGCAAAAAAATGAAAAATTAAATAAAGAACTTATCAAAAATTCAAATAAATGAAATAGGGTCGTGGTCCTAACGGGGGCAGAGTATGTCCAGTACAGACGGAGCGCAAAAAGGCAACAAACTCCTATATTCAACGGAAAACAAAACCTATAAGCTTATCTCTGCAAAAAACACAGAATTAGGAATTGTCGATAAATGAATTGACATCCACGTCTATATTGAGGCCGTAAGGCGTGTAGCTTTTTACCCTATGGATCCAGGCCATTTCAGACTTGGAGATCTCCCTCACCAGGGAGCTACCCCGCCAATGCTGTTTATAGCGGTCAATCCCCAAAAATAAAGTGTTGGAGGGATCTCTATTATGAACCAACCTGTAATGCTTTGAAACTGAATGGTTTTTAAAACCTGTAAGAATGTTGGTAATATGTTCATTCAGTCTCACCTGTAGGGGGCGTTTTGTCCGCCCAACATATTGCAAGCCACACGGGCATTGCAACAGATACACTACTCCAGTGGTGGAACAGGTGATGAATGGGGTAATGTGGTGAGATCGACCAGTTTGTGTTGAAACAAAAGTTTGGGTCCTCCTAGTCACACCTGAGTTGTAGGAACAGACCCGACACTTATTGCATTTGTAGAAGCCAGTTAGGGCACAATGCTTCATATTTGGTGAGCGTACCCCCGCATACGGAGCTACTGGAACAAATTTCTCCACCTTCTATGAAAGGTCACTGGGATTGCTGTTCCTCAAGATCCCACATACATCCTACTAAACCGCAGAGTGCACAACACGCCTAAGACCACACAACAACTCATTTTCTTTATGTGTTTGGGAGCCAAGATCAAATTAGCGAAAGCCTGGAAAACTCCCACAGTATCAATTTTGGCCGCCAAACAAAAAATTTCATGGATCATGTCACAGGAACAAACAGTGGCGAAACTGCGGGACACGGTACCACATATATCCCACTTTACCCGGGTCACCTACTAATGTGAAGGAAGGTCCAGCGAGACAACACTCCTTTATCCTACACCCCATCCCACCCTCTTCTTTTCCCCCCTCTCTCATTTCTTACTTTCTATCCTGTCACTTCTTCCTCTCCCATTATCTATTATCAGATAGTGGATCCTCAGGTTGTATACCATACCGTAGGCTCCACACGGATAATCCTCGGATGTATGGTAGATGACCCAGTACAGGGAACAGCTGATCACTTTTGGTCATCCACTCATGCAAAAGGACCCATTTGCTCCATCCCGGGGGTTGTAATGCGGATGCGTCTTTCGGGAGGAGCTGATGGGAGATAGATGGGTGTTCCTGCCAGGAGTGGTCCTGGAGCTCTCTCACTCCACAGTATGTACCCATGGGGGTGGGGTGATGATCTCGGGGACTTGCTTAGGGAGGAATCCATGTCGCTATTTCTCTCATGCTGACCAATGTCTGCAGCAGAACGCTTGAGTAACCCATCAATCCTAGCAGCAGACGCGGAGGGACAGATTGCCTTGTCCCACCACAGTCTGGCGACTGATAGACATCCGAAGGAGCCCACTTTCAGTTACTTAACACATACTAGCATTATACAGTCTGTTTATGGGAAACATTATACCCTGAGAGTTATTGTATTCCCTAGATGTGGTTCTGTTATCTCTCTGATTTCTGGTTCTTCCTTGCAAGTTATAATTTTTTAGTTACAAAATGGGAGGGTATCTAATTAGAATTGCAGTATTATATCTGTAGACATACCAGTGCATTCAATTTGCATTACCACTGTTATGCCCCGTACACACGGTCAGACATTGATTGGACATTCCAACAACAAAATCCATGGATTTTTTCCGACGGATGTTGGCTCAAACTTGTCTTGCCTACACACAGTCACACAAAGTTGTCGGAAAATCTGATCGTTCTGAACGCGGTGACGTAAAACACGTACGTCGGGACTATAAACGGGGCAGTAGCCAATAGCTTTCGTTTCTTAATTTATTCTGAGCATGCGTGGCACTTTGTGCGTCGGATTTGTGTACACACGATCGCAATTTCCGACAACGGATTTTGTTGTCGGAAAATTTTATAGCCTGCTCTCAAACATTGTGTGTCGGAAATTCCTATGGAAAATGTGTGATGGAGCCTACACACAGTCAGAATTTCCGACAACAAGGTCCTATCACACATTTTCCGTCGGAAAATATGACCGTGTGTACAGGGCGTTAGAGATATCTCGTTTTTTTTAATGCATTTCCCTCTTTGGGCTATCTCGGCCAACGAGGAGTTCCTTTTATGTTTGAAATGTCATTGTTACTATTGTATTGCAAAAACTTCAATGAAAATAATGAACAAGAAAATAATAACGAATTTCAACTTATACGAAAGAAATTACAGCGGATATAACAAATGAATTCAACATGATTCGGTAATTCGTTAAAAATCTAATGAAACAAAAGGTCAACTCAAAGTAAATCTTATGCCGCGTACACATGACCGGACTTTACGGTATACTTGGTTCGGCGGACCGGAGTCCGTCGGACAATTCGATCGTGTGTGGGCTCCAGCGGACTTTTTTTCCCCAAAAGTTTGACGGACCTAGAAATGAAACATGTTTCAAATCTTTTAGACGGACTCAAGTACAGTCGAAAAGTCCGCTCGTCTGTATGTTAGTCCGACGGACAAAAAACGACGCTAGGACAGCTATTGGCTACTGGCTATGAACTTCCTTGTTTTAGTCCGGTCGTACGTCATCACGTACGAATCCGTCAGACATCGGTTGATCGTGTGTAGGCAAGTCCGTTCATTCGGAAAGTCCGTCGTAAAGTCCGTCGTAAAGTCCGCAGGACAAAGTTTGCCGTAAAGTCCGGTCGTGTGTACAAGACACTACAGTCCAATCAGCTGATTAATTTTGTGCTAGAGGTTGGATTACTGGCAAAGTGCATTCCTGAGAACTGTTGTATTGTATTTGAGCAGAGGAGAAGAGATATTGTCATTGTGTGTGTTAAAAGATTCAATAAGCAAATGACTTTCCAAACTACAAATCATTATCACGAATATATATACATACATAAATATTGAATTTCAACGAATACAATTGAAATTATATTGCATATAACGAATGAATTCGACATGATTTGAGATTCAGTATAACGAATAACGACACTCTACAGAAATAACAAATTATCCGAAAACATATTAACGTAACATAACGAATATAACAGGACGAAATTATGTATTTTACGAACAACGAACCGAAACTAAACAAAATTTTCCGTTGTGCACAAGTCTACTAAATATCTCCTAAACGTGCGCGGTTTAGGAGATATTTACCTTGTAGTGCACCGATGATGTCATCAGAGCATGCACTGTGAATAAACGGCCCTCCGTGCTGTTTCTTCACTAGCAAGTGCCGTGAGTGATGGCTCCCGTGCTCATGAGCAGGAGTGATGTTACGCGACTCCAGCCAGTCACAGAGGCGGGGTCCGTGGCCCTGGAAGGAAGAGGGGCGAAGATGGATGCGGCCACCAGTGGGGACATTCACGGGCTTCGTTTGCAGGTAAGTGGCACATAATGGGCTAGTATGAGATGCATACTAACCCATTATGCTTTTACTTTGCAGGGGAAAAAAATTGGAAGTAAAATAGGGTTTACTTCCTCTTTAAGGAGCTGGGGTGCTGTGTCCTTCCTTAACAACCAATGACTCATTCAGCTGTCAGTGGGGTTTCCCTGTTGACAGTTGATGTGTAAACAAAGTAATTTACTCTAATCAGCCTTAATTAACTCCTTGTTCTCCTTCTCCTTTAATTATTATTTTACTGCTGTTTTTTTTTTTATTACTTCTATTTTATAAATTATTATTAATTTTAACTTCTTTTGTTTGCTTTGTTCGTTAATATTTTTACACCTTTAACATATATTTACACGCTTCACATTGAAAAAAGCGCAACATGAACCACTTTTTTTTGTTGTTTAAGCTAAAAACTGCTTTTTTTTTGCTAGAAAATTACTTAGATACTTAGAACCCCCAAACATTATATATATTTTTTCTAATACCCTAGGGAATAAAATGGCGGTTGTTGCAATACTTTCTGTTACACCGTATTTGCGCAGCAGTCTTACAAGTGCACTTTTTTTGGAAAAAATACACTTTTCGAATTAAAAAATAAGACAACAGTAAAGTTAGCCCATTTTTTTTTTATATTGTGAAAGTTAATGTTACGCCGAGTAAATTGATACCCAACATATCACGCTTCAAAATTGTGCCCGCTCGTGGAATGGAGACAAACTTTTATCCTTGAAAATCTCCATAGGCGACGTTTAAAAAATTCTACAGGTTGCATGTTTTGCGTTACAGAGGAGGTCTAGGGATAAAATTATTGCATTCGATTGTGGTGATACCTCACATGTGTGGTTTGAACACCGTTTTCATATGCGGGCGCTACTCACATATGCGTTCTGCACGCGAGCTCGGCAGGACAGGACACATTTAAATTTTTTTTTTTAATTTATTTTACCTTTTATTTTTTATTTTTACACTGTTCTTTAAAAAAAAAAAATTGTGTCACTTTTATTCCTATTACAAGGAATGTAAACATCCCTTGTAATAGAAAAAAAGCATGACAGGACCTCTTAAATATGAGATCTGGGATCAAAAAGACCTCAGATCTCATATTTACATTAAAATGCAAAAAAAAAAAAAAATTGTCAAAAAAAACAAAATATGGCCCTTTATGGGCGAAAGCGACGTTTTGACGTCGCTTCCGCCCAGCAATGATATGGAGATGGGTGGGGGCCATCTTCCCCTCACTTATCTCCACACCAAGCAGGAGAGCGGACCCGATCGCTTCCGCCGCTACCGGCGGATCCGGTAAGCGGCAGAGGGCACCGTAGCGCGGCGGGAGGGGGTGGCCCTCTCCCGCTGCCGATAAAAGTGATCTTGCAGCCAATCCGCCGCAGAGACCACTTTTATCTTGAAGCGGACCGCCCGCTGAAGAAGAGGATACCGGGGTTATGGTAGCTAGCTGCTGCCATAACAACGATACTCCTCTTCAAAGTACCGACATAAAACTGCGGCGGGCAGTCCGTAAGTGGTTAAAAAAATGAATTGCTTCATTTGTAAATACATATTTGTATGCTTTGTACCAATGCTGACAGCTGAAGTGTAAACAAAACAGGTGCGGTAGGTAATAGTAATTGGTATCGTCGAGTACTAAAAAAAATAGAGGTATTTATACTCGTAGAAAAAATTGTATCGGTGCATCCCTATATAATACTTTGCAAAAGTTTTAGGCAGGTGTAAAAAAATGCTGTCCGGCCCGGTTCATGTTTTTTGACGCGATGCGTCAAAAATACTTTAAATTCGCATGCCATCCCTAAAGTCATTGTTTTCAATGACGGTCGTTCACATACATGCGTTGCGATTCCTCTATGAATGCGATGAGATAAAAAAAAAGGTCTTGTGCGAGTGTACTGCGTTGCATTGCGAATTTAGTCTCCATAGACATCAATGTAAAACGTTCTTGAATGGCATTGATGGTTAACATATGTGCGAATTCGTCACCTCCAGCTCCTCCTCCACACTCTCCACAGACTCCACAAAAACCAGGAAGAGAACAGGACGTTTGGGTTCGATTGGCCAGACAGAAATCCCAGTCACCTCCCAAAATGACAACTCATTCCAGTAGAATCGCAGTAAATTCACAACAAACACGTAATGAATTCGCGAAGAGGATTCGAAACGCAATCGGGTCAAAATCGCGCTAAATTCACAACGCATCAGTGTGAACCGGGCCTAAATGAAGAATGCTTTCAGAAATAGAAGTCTTTATAGTTTATTTTTACTAATTGACAAAGTGGAAAGTAAATGCATAGAAAAGAGAAATCTAAATCAAATTAATATTTGGTGTGGTCACCCTTTGGCTTCAAACCAGCATCAATTCTTCTAGGTACGCTTGCACAAAGCTTTTGAAGGAACTCGGCAGGTAGGTTGTTCCAAACATCTTGGAGAACTAAGCGCAGATCTTCTGTGGATGTCGACTGCCTCAAATCCTTCTGTCTCTTCATGTCATCCCAGACAGACTTGATGATGTAAAGATCAGGGCTCTGTGGGGGCCAAACCATCACTTCCAGGACTCCGTGTTCCTCTTTACACTGACTGCCTCCTGCTACAGCAAAATATTTCTCATTTTGACTCATCGGTCCAGAGCACCTGCCGCCATTTTCTGCACCCCAGTTCCTATGTTTTAGCGCATAGTTGATTCACTTAGCCTTGTTTCTATGTCCTTTGTATATATATTTAAGTCTATTTACTTATAAACTTTACAATTTAAAATAGCAAGAAAAAATGCGTAGCCAACTTTCCTCTCTATAAAACTGAACACAATGCGCCACTCACAATAGCCTTAATCCACTCTGTGACTCTAACAGACAGCCTAGAATTTGTCTTCAATCCGTCTGATGCAGAGCCCAATGTTTTTGGCAACCGAGCTTTTCTCGGAGTGCATAAATAGCCATCACATTCTCCAGTTAATAAGGAGGCTTAGAAAATCAGGGAGAGCCGAGTGCAAATGGCAACTGTCAGTGTTTGACTTAATCACCCTGGCAGAGATTCTGCATCCAGCTTACAGCCGCTTTCTGGGGAGATGAGTCGGAGCACTGGGCCCTAAGTGATAATTATGTGCAAGCTTGTATGAGACATTGTTGCATGCATTCATTTTGCTCTTGCTTTCCCCATGGCTGCTCCTTTATCATTATATCCTTTTCCTTGCTGATGCACCCTCCAGCTTCTACTGCCTCATACGGCACTGCCTAAGGAACGGTTAACAAGGCTCAACTCTATACTGATACAAATAACAAAAACAAACGCAATAATATACTCAGGGAAAATAATAAATATATTTAACTTTTACCATTGGTAATACCCAGTGGTGGCTGGTGGATTCTTTTGGGGGGGCGGCAAAAAAAGAACATCCCCCGGTGCCGTGGCATGGCACTTAACCTCCCCCCCCCCAGGACAGTCTGGCACCTACCCGCGGGCTGTGGTATCCTCTCCTCCTCTCCTTGAGTGCGGGCAGTGGCCGCGGCGGCTCCGGTGTCTGCTCCTCCAGCAGCTTACTTCCGTGTGTCTCCTTTTACGCCAAAGCGATAGGCATCCAATAGGATCGCTTTGGCCAATCAGGAGGCAGGTCTGGGATACAGGTCTCCCAGACCTGCCCCCTGACTGGCTGGGAGGAACATTAGTGTGAAAATAGCAAAAATTCATTAGCTATGGTCACACAACTGAGTGGTGTGGGAGCGCAATGCTCTGTGCTCCGAGGCCACCCTTTTTTGAAGCCTATTAGAGCATGGATGGCATAAAGACATGGAAGAGTGAGTTTGGGGTGCAGGAACTTTGACTGGCCTGCACAGGGTCTTGACCTCAACCCAATAGAACACCTTTGGGATGAATTAGAGCGGAGACTGCAAGCCAGGTCTTCTCGACCAACATCCGTGCCTGACCCCACAAATGCACTTCTGGAAGAATGGTCAACCATTCCCATAGACACACTCCTAAACCTTGTGGACAGCCTTCCCAAAAGAGTTGAAGCTGTTATAGCTGCAAAGGGTGGGCCAACTCAATATTGAAGCCTACAGACTAAGATTGGGATGCCATTAAAGTTCATGTGTGTAGAAAGGCTGGCGTCCCAATACTTTTAGTATTATAGTGTGTATATATATATATATATATATATATATATATATATATATATATATATATAATATATAAAAAATAATTCTGAGTTGAATGAGTTTCAAGCTTTCCAGAAACTTTGGTAACTAGATATGGAAATCTCAGGGCTTGAGGCTTTAAGCACAACCTAAGCTAGGCATCCCTGACCCCTATGAACTGAGAAAGGGGATTAAAAAAAAAATTCTCCTGGTAAAATGTGCGCCTTTGCAAGTGCCAAACTGCATCGTACCACAGCACCCAGCAGTTTGTCGCAGTGCGTTTTTGAAAAAAGATCAGGAACTTCTTTCGTGCATTTCTCATGCGTAGAGCAGCTCATTGAAATCAATAGGGGGCCCTACATGTAGGAGAGCATGAAAAATGTGCAGAAATTTAGC
This sequence comes from Lithobates septentrionalis, assembly GCA_037952835.1. Taxonomy (NCBI): domain Eukaryota; kingdom Metazoa; phylum Chordata; class Amphibia; order Anura; family Ranidae; genus Lithobates; species Lithobates septentrionalis. The sequence continues at coordinate 1,511,227 of JBBDGP010000048.1, read as the reverse complement.
ATGGTGCGAACAAAGCCTTGGGGCTTAACTCCAGCCAAAACATTTTTTTTTATAGTTTTGCATTGTGATAGGAGAGGTTTAGAACCTTGTTCATGTTTTGTTGCTGTCTGTGCCCCCATCTGGTAGTTTCACCCTCATTTCCCGTTCCAGTGATAGGATGTCACAAGGATGGGATGGGAAATCTCTCTGATGGGACAGAAACAGCAACAAGAGCACATTTATTTAGTAATGTGAGGAGCGGAAAGACCATTCATCAGTTTTTCATTTCTCGTTGTCGGTATGTCCCGGTGACACCGGCATGCCCTCATTTCTTGTCCTTGTATCCTCAGAAAAGAAAGTCAAGGTGAATCCCCTAATTGAGGATAGAGAGAGAAATTACAACTTGATTGAAGTTTTTCTTCTTACGCACTCTACTGCAAAATTAAGACTTTTAGATTAGTGTTGGCTTCTAGAGGATTGGTGACTGTATGAATCTAACATAAAATGTATAGTACTGTGCACATTTTTAGCAGGTGGTAGGAAATGCTGTAAAGTAAGAATGCTTGCAAATATATATTTTTAAATGTTTATTTATATCTACGGTATTTATAAAATGCAAACAGAAGACAAATCTATACCAGATCAATATTTGGTGTGACTACCCCTTGGCTTCAAAAAAGCATTGCTTCTTACACTTGCACACGGGGGGGCGGACTGACAACTCATGGGGCCCCCAGGCAATAGGAGATTATGGGGCCCCCAGGCAATCAGAGATTATGGGGCCACACAGTATACACAAACACACACACAGTATACAATCACACAGTATACACATACATGTACACACAGTATACACATACATGTACACACAGTATACACATACATGTACACACAGTATACACATACATGTACACACAGTATACACAGACATGTTTCTATTGGCTGAGAAGGTACTGGAGAGGTGGGGCAGCTATAATCTCGGGGTTTTTAGACCAAAAGGATGTCGGTAAGGGACATTTCAGAGACAGATGTAAAAAAAAAAAAACACAGATTTTTACATACTGTCCCTGGTTTTACTGAGGCTGGCAACCCTAATGGGGCCCCCTAGTGGCCCGGGGCCCTCGGGCAGTGCCCAAGTGGCCGAGTGGTCAGTCCGCCCCTGCTTGCACACTTTGTACACTTGCATAAGGGCAGGGCTGGCAGCACCATAAGGCAGCACAGGGGCACTGCATGAGCTGCGGGGCACTGCATGAGGCCCCGGGGCCAATAAGGGCCTGGTCATGGAGAGGCCCAAACAGGTGACCGGGAGCAGGATGACATCACCCAGTTCCAGCTATCATCTCCACCGTGAGAGCGGGCAGACCAGGAGACAGAGGCCACAGGGAAGGAGAGCAATGAGGGCGGGGCAAGCACTGATAGCCCTGGAGGTAGAAAACCTCCAAAGATATGAGCAATAGCAGAGCCTTGAACCTCTGGACTCCTTCAAATTCCTCTTCACTCCCAGTCCCGAAGAACAGGTTGACCGGGGGACTGAAGAATAAGGACGGGTGGAAGGTGCAGGCAGCCAGGGATCGCTCCACCTCACATAGATCTGCTGGAAGGATCAGAGCACCTCCGTGACCACAAAAATGGGTCCTACCTGCTGCTGGGTATCATGAACATCCTGTTGGCATGGAAGGTACTGCACTGACTACTGAGCATCACACACACCTTCTGGCAGACAGGGACTGGGACATGGGGGCACAAGAGGGGCTGCAGACAGGGCAAAGGGTCTCTCTCACCCCCTCTCTCTCTCTCTCTGCCCCCTTTCTTTCTCTCTCTCTCTCACTCTCTGTCACCCTCTCTCTATCTCTCTCTGTCATCTCTGTCACCCCCCTCTCTCTCTCTCTCTCTCTCTCTCTCTCTCTCTCTCTCTCTCTCTCTCTATCCATCTCTCTCTCTCTCTCTCTCTTATTCTCTCTCCCACTCTCTGTCACCCCCTCTCTCTCCCTGTCACCCCCCCTCTCTCTCTCTATGTCACCCTCTCTCTCACCCCTCTATCTCTGTCTCCTCTCTCTCTCTCTCTCTCTCTCTCTCTCTCTCTCTCTCTCTCTCTCACTCTCACTCTCTCTCTCTGTCACCTCTCTCTCTCTGTCACCCTCCCCTCTCTCTCTCTGTCACCCTCCCCTCTCTCTCTCTCTCGCTCTCTGTCACGCCCTCTCTCTCTCTCTGTCACCCTCTTCTCTCTCTCTCTGTCACCCTCTTCTCTCTCTCTCTGTCACCCTCCCCTCTCTCTCTCTCTCGCTCTCTGTCACGCCCTCTCTCTCTCTGTCACCCTCCCCTCTCTCTCTCTCTGTCACCCTCCCCCCTCTCTCTCTCTCTCTCGCTCTCTGTCACGCCCTCTCTCTCTCCCTCTGTCACCCTCTTCTCTCTCTGTCACCCTCCTCTCTCTCTTTCTCTCGCTGTCTGTAACCCTCTCTCTCTCTGTCACCCTCTCTTAGTGCCCATCAGTGCCTCCTCATCAGTGTCATCTATCAGTGTCGCCTATTAGTGCCACATACCAGTGCCGCCTGTCAGTGCCCATGAGTGCCACCTATCAGTGCCCATCAATGCCCATCAGTGCAGGTTCATCACTGCACATCAGTGAAAGAGAAAAATGCAAAATTTTATAACAAACTATGAAAATGTTTTTTGTTTTTTTTTCAAAATGTTCGGACTTTATTCATTTATTCAGCAAAAAATAAAGAACCCAGTAGTGATTAAATAACGCCAAAAGAAAGCTCTATTTGTGTGAAAAAAAAAATAATAAAAAGGTTCCTTTGGATACAGCGTTGCATGACCACGCAACTGTCATTCAAAGTGTGACAGCGCTGAAAGCTGAAAATTGGCCTGGGCAGGAAGGGGGTAAAAGTGCCCAGTAGACAAGTAGTTAGGGAGGAGTGGGCTCCCTACAGGCAAAACCTGTTCTTAAAAGAGAAGTATGGACTTTTTTTTAATTGCAGAATCATACTTACCTATGGGGATGCAGCATTGCTCCGATGCTGCATCTGCCGCCTGCCGGCTCTAACACTGAGAACCGAGCGATCAAACACCACTGATCACTCTGTTCTCGGATCTCCGTGAGCAGAGATCTGGTGACTGTCAGTCACCACTCTTTGCTCTGCCCCCTCTGCGCTCACTGAAGCACTGGGCTGTGGAGGGGACGGGAGTGGCCAGCTCAGGCTCTCAGCGTATTGCTGAGAGCCTGAGCCAGGTGCCAGTCCAGGAATGTGGGCGGATCCCGACTTCATTGTCACAATCTTGCCCGAGCCTGGACCGGCTCTGTGACGTCAGTTGAAAATAAGTCACAGGAGTGCAGAATGGCAGTGATCCACATGAGAAGTACAGCCAAACAAGCTTTGGTTGTACTTCTTCTTTAATTCATCCACTGCTTCAAGTTGGAGACTCTCAAAACTATAGAGATAGGACCGCAGGAAACAGAGGAGCCTTGACAAAGGCACTGCAGCTTCCACATATATTTGCAAATGTAAGCAACTGAAACCTCTGTTTTTAACATGAATTGTTAGAAGTGTGCTGGGAAATATTTGTCTGTTGGCCACAGGATTACTGTACATGCGCTCACTCTGCCCCCGGGCCCTCTGCTGAACAGATGGGACCTGGGCCCAGTACAGTAGGACAGGCTCTACCCCATCAGCAGCCATGGCAATACCTACTTCTAATACCCCGTAAACACGATCGGATTTTCCGACAACAAATGTTGGATGTGAGCTTGTTGACTAAAAAGTCTGACCGTGTGTATGCTCCATCGAACATTTGTTGTCGAACTTTCCGCCAACAAATGTTGGCTAGCAGGTTCTCAAATCTTCCGCCAACAAAACTTTGTTGTCGGAATTTCCGATCGTGTGTAGACAAGTCCGCGCACAAAAGTTCACGCATGCTTGGAATCGAGCAGAAGGAGCTGCACTGGCTATTGAACTTCCTTTTTCTCGGCTTGTCGTACGTCTTGTACGTCACCGCGTTGCCACGTTCATAATTGTTGGCCAACATTTGTGTGACCGTGTGTATGCAAGACAAGTTGGAGCCAACATCCTTCGAACAAAAACCCATGGTTTTGTTGTTGGAAAGTCCAATCGTGTGTAAGGGGCATTAGACTAAATTAGGGTTGCCACCTGTCCAGGATTCACCTTGACAGTTCGGGTTTGGAATCATGTGTCTGGGTTTCAGACTGCCTGAAACCCGGACACATTATTCAGACTGGACTATGGCTTCCCAGCAGGGTTTCTGACTGCAGTTGTCCAAGCTGAGAGTGTCTGTTACACTCTCTTTCATGCTGTCCAGCCAGAACTAACAATTCCCCCCCCCCCCAACACACACACAGATGGGAGAGGAGAGAGGGCTCGATCTGCACTACTTCATCCTGCCCCCACCCCTCTATGTGTCTGCCCGCACTCCAATCCCCAGCACTGTGCCTCAGAAAAGAAAAGCGGGGGCTGGAAATTTGAAGTCCAGCAGCCTCAGATACTTCTGGATGAGAGGTGCTGACTGCCAAGGGGTGAGTGAGCTCACCATCCATCCCTGTCTGTGACTGAAGTCTCCCCCCTCCCCCTTCTCTGTCCTGCCTCTGACTGAGTAGACTATGTTAAATCAGGGTTCTCAGAGCACCCCTTACATCAGAGTTCCCCTTTACACCAGAGGCCACAGTGTTCCCCTTTACATCAGAGTCCTCTCCCTTAAATCAGAGGTCTCAGTGTTCCCCCTCCTTAAATCAGGGTTCCCAGAGTTCTCCCTTACAACAGAGTCTGCAGTGTCCCCTCTTACAATGAAAGGGAACTCTGCGAGTTCAGATGTAAAAGTGGAACTCTGTGGACTCTGATGTAAAGGGAGGACTCTTGTTATTAACATCATATGATTAGAAATGTTATTTATTAGCAAAATATATATATATAGTATATATACAAAAAAATAAAAATATTGCTGTGCGCCGCTAAAGTGTTTGGGCTTGACTTGAAGAAAAGGTGGCAACCTTAGTCTAAATCCAAGAACAAAAAAATGTCATATATTGTAGTCCTAAAGCCCTTCCTGTCCTAGGAAGACAACACTTTAAAGCCTCATACACACGATCGGACTTTCCGACAACAAAACCGCGGAATTTTGTCCGAAGGGCATTGGCTCAAACTTGTCTTGCATACACACGGCCACACAAATGTTGGCCAACAATTACGAACGTAGTGACGTACTACGTGGTTTTTCAGCTCTTTAGCGCCACCCTTTGGGCTCCTGCTGCTAATTTCGTGTTAGTAGAAGTTTGGTGAGTGTTGATTCGCGCTTTTCTTTTCGCGTTTTTCATTTCGTGCTTTTCAGTTCGTTTCTGAATGGCCGTTCGTTAACCAGCCATGTTGCGGAATCGGAGGAGATGACGTGTTATTTATTATTGGCCTTGGAGTTATTGCTTTGACATTATTTTTTTGGTTGAATAATAATGATTTGATTTGGTATATTTTCTATATCTTTGGATGCATAGAATGCACTTTTTGGTTAAGTTCTATTAGCAGATAGCATGTCTAATTTTATTTGTTTTCTTTTTTTAAATGCACAATAAAAAAATTGTGGAGAATAATACTTGGCTATGTGTTTTACTTCAAATGACAGTTTGGGAGTCGGCAGTTACATTTAAAAAAATACAATGTAAAATTGACAAGGGACACCAACATAGTTGTTTCTTTGGTCTTAAAAACTACAGGATAATGGTGTTGTGGTAATTTGCACAAATAAAACCAAAAAAGCATAATAATATTATTCTTGATATCACTAGAAAAAAAAGCCTTTGAAATGTTGTTTGCAAAAACTCCATCAGTATCACCAGCAAAGCAGCTTCATTATTATCCCATTAACCGCTTCCCGACCGCCTCACTCAGATATACTGCGGCAGAAGGGCACGTACAGGCAGATTAACGTACCTGTACGTTGCTCTTTATGAGGCGGCTTGCAGGCGCCCTGCGCGCCCACCGGGAGCTCCGTGAGCATGGCCACGGGCCCAGTGGACCCGATGTCCGCAGGGATACCCACGATCATCTCATGGTGGGGCAGCACAGTGGTGTAGTGGGTAGCACTCTCACCTAGCAGCAATAGGGTTGGGTTGCTGGTTCAAATCCCAACCACGACACTACCTGCCTGGAGTTTGCATGTTCTCCCTGTGCCTGCGTGGGTTTCCTCCGGGTACTCCGATTTCCTCCCACACTCCAAAGATATGCTGGTAGGTTAATTAGATCCTGTCGAAAAATTGGCCAAATATGTGTATGTTGTATGTGTATGTGTTGTAAGCGTGTCGGGACCCCATGGGGATATGGACACCGGCGGCAAAAAGCGCCCTGAGGCAATTCAGTTCCCTTAGGTAGCGCTGTACAAGTCACTCATTCATTCAACGGGGAGATGCTAATGTAAACAAGCATCTCCCCATTCTGCCTAATGACACTGCCACTAATCACAGCTCCCTGTAATCGGGTGATCAGTGTCGTGTCACTCATAGCCCCTCCCCCCCACAGTTAGAAACACTCCCTAGGACACACTTAACCCCTACAGTGCCACCTAGTGGTTAACCCCCTTCACTGCCAGTGACATTTTTACAGTAATCAATGCAATTTTCTTAGCATTGATCGCTGTATTAATGACAATGGTCCCAAAAATGTGTCGAAACTGTCCGATGTGTCCGCCATAATGTCGCAGTCACGATAAAAATCGCTGATCGCCGCCATTACTAAAAAAAAAAAAAAAAAAAATAATCAATAAAAATACCATAAAACTATCCCCTATTTTGTAGACGCTACAACTTTTGCGCAAACCAATCAATAAAAGCTTATTGCGATTTTTTTTTTTTTTTTTTTTACCAAAAATATGTAGAAGAATACAAATCGGCCTAAACTGAGGAAAAAAAATGTTTTTTTATATATTTTTTGGGGGATATTTATTATAGCAAAAAGTAAAAAATAATTTTTTTCAAAATTGTCGCTCTTTTTTTGTTTATAGCGCAAAAAATAAAAAACGCAGATGTGATCAAATACCACCAAAAGAAAGCTCTATTTGTGGGAAAAAAAAAGGACGTCAATTTTGTTTAGGAGCCACGTCGCACCGACCGCACAATTGTCAGTTAAAGCGACGCAGTGCCGAATCGCAAAAAGTGCTCTGGTCCTTAGCCAGCCAAATGGTCCGGGGCTGAAGTGGTTAAAGAAGAAGAGAATTGTGCACCGTCTTATTTCATAATTTGCCACGTCACGAACATTAATTCTACATTACGAACGCTAGTTTACAAGACTGACCGCTTCTGCTTCCGAGCATGCGTGTTTGTACAGTACTTTGGACTTTTGTCCAACAGACTTCATGATCAGAAAGTCCGACAACAAACATTTGTTGGCGAAAAATTTTAGAACATGTTAGCCAACACTTGTTGGTGGAAAGTCCGACAACAATTGTCCGATGGAGCGTACACACGGTCGGACTTACCGCCAACAAGCTCACGTCCAACATTTCCCGAATCCCGGACAGGTGGCAATCCGATCCGTGTGTACGCGGCATAATTGTCAAAAGCTGCGGCACGGGGGATTACTCTGCCTGCTCCGGAAAATAAGTAAACAGTTCCCTCCTCTCTATCCCCAGGCTTTGCTGCTGAACTGATGGGACCTGGGGAACTTTTTTTAATTGCTGGAAGCAGCAGCTGTTGGGGCTACTGTGCATGCACAATCAGGTATTTAAAGACAGGGACTGTCAGGCGAAGCGGCGTGGGTGGGGATTACCTGTCAGGCAAGGCTGTATTAAGGCCTCATGATTTCTAATATATACTGCTAAAGAGACCACTTACATGTATACTGTATAGATTCCCTTGAACCGACCTGAAAACAGTCATCTGAATTTTGATTGATCGCTATCGATTAACTGTACATAGACCTTGCAGCACCATATTAAATACGCCTGTTTATCATTTTTCATCATTTGCTGTCATCGCGTTCCATGCAGCTAATATTCCACTGAAAGGAACGCATCCGTTTTTGCGTGTGATATGCAAATGCCACCATGTTACGAGGCAGGTTGCAAGGATATCTTGTCATCGGATTGGAAAATTAGATTTGTCCCCGAGATGGCTCAATATCCAGCAGCCAGCGCCGGAGACAAAAAAGTAGAGCGTACAATGAATTGCGATGATTGGCTGACAGAATATGATATTTCAGGAATGGCACTAGGCTTTACCCTAGAGGTTCTCAGCACTCTGATAGCTGTGCCATCTGTTCAGATATTAACACATTACTCTTGGAACTCTGTAATGAAGACTCTGGAGTCATCTTTCATCACAATGACTTTATAATATTAAAAATGCATTTGAATATATTGCTTGTTAAAATATTTAACCCTTTTAATCTTTCAGCAATTGGTTTAAATGTGTTTTTTATGAACAAGATCCATTGATTTTTTTTTTGACGTAAGTGCGCAATAATTCAGCGGGATGCTTGGCGCATGGGGCTTGATTAATTGGCCTATTATTCATACACATATATAAAGAGCAACCCTTGGAAAAAAAAATAAAAAGATGCATGGTAGCATGCATAGGATAGAAATTTCAGGCACAGTAATAATGGGTGGATGGCTGAAAATGAAAAGGGGGATGTCTTGGTTTATATTAAAATCCTTTGTTTGCTATGAACACCTCTGCAATGGGACATAGAGCGATCTTGAATTTCAGACACCCTGCTATACAATAGCAAGCTCGTCATATTGATGTGCTAGCTTGCAGATTGTCTAATGTTGCAATACAGAAGGAGCAGGAAACAAAAGAGCCAACGTTGGTTCTAGAAGTTATGTTTGTAGCTCCACTTTCTGGGTTCAGTGTTATGCCCTGTACACACGACCGGTTTTCCCGTCGGAATAAACTCTGAAGGTTTTCTGACGCATTTCCAACGGAATTCCGCTGAAACTGTCTTGCGTACACACGATCACACCACAGTCCGACTGTCCAGAACGCGGTGACATACAACACGTACGACGGGACTAGAAAAAGGAAGTGCAATAGCCAGTAGCCAATAGCTTCCGTCTCGTACTTGCTTCAGAGCATGCGTCATTTTTGGTCCGTTGGAACAGCATACAGACGAGCGGTTTTCCCGATAGGAATTGGTTCCGTCGGAAATATTTAGAACACGTTCTATTTCTAGGTCTGTCAGAATTTTCAAAAAAAAAAGTCTGATGAGGCACACACACGATCGGAATAGACGTTGAAAAGCTTCCGTGGGACTTTTTCTGTCGGACATTCCACTCGTGTGTACACGGCATTAGTCCCTAGTTTGGTCACTGGGGATCTCTCTGTTTGGGTAAGCTCTATATACAGTGCCTTGAAAAAGTATTCATACCCCTTGAAATGTTCCACATTTTGTCATCTTGCAACCAAAAAACGTAAATATATTTTATTGGGATTTTATATGATAGACCAACACAAAGTGGGACATAATTGTGAAGTGGAAGGAAAATGATAATTTTTTTTAAAATTTTTTTACAAATAGATATGTGAAAAGTGTGGGGTGCATTTGTATTCAGCCCCCCCGAGTCAATACTTTGTAGAACCTCCTTTCTCTGCAATTACAGCTGCAAGTCTTTTTGGGGATGTCTCTACCAGCTTTGTACATCTAGAGAGTGACATTTTTGCCCATTCTTCTTTGCAAAATAGCTCAAGCTCTGTCAGATTGGATGGGGAGCATCTGTAAACAGCAATTTTCAAGTCTTGCCACAGATTCTTAAATGGATTTAGGTCTGGGCCTGAACTTATTCTCTCTGCAGAAGAGACTCTTGGAAGGGGATATGATTTCAATATACAAATAACATACTGGTGACCCCACAATAGGGAGTTTAACAAGACTCGTGGCCACTCATTAAAATTAGAAGAAAAGAGGTTTAACCTTAAACTACGTAGAGGGTTCTTTACTGTAAGAGCGGCAAGGATGTGGAATTCCCTTCCCCAGGCGGTGGTCTCAGCGGGGGGCATTGATAGTTTCAAGAAACTATTAGATAAGCACCTGAACAACCACAACATACAGGGATATACAATGTAATACTGACATATAATCACACACATAGGTTGGACTTGATGGACTTGTGTATTTTTTCGACCTCACCTACTATGTAACTATGTGACCCTTTTGTGCACCAATAACTAAACATTGTGCACCAATCAGAAGTTTGTTTCATCAACCGCCATTATTTAGCTGTGCATGCCCTCTATTGAAGTGCTTGCTCTAACTTGTAAAGGTCTTCCAACACCTTGGATTTTTTTTTTTTTAATTAAGGGTTCCACCCAAATTTTGAACAATATCTGTATGTATTCTCTTCCTTGCCTAGATGCTGACATGCCATTTAAAAAAATTTAAATCGCCGTAATTACCTTTTATTTTTCTATTCTTCTTTGCACTTCCTGGTTCTCCTCCCGTGGGAGTAGGCGTGTTTCTAGCCTCTCCCAGACTCCTGGGAGCTAGTCTCGGGCTTCCCAGGATGCCACTGAGCATGTGCGGGAACGAGCAGTGAATGCTGGGAGCACAGCATTCACCACATCCAGGAAATAAATGCTTGTGGGCTTCAAATGCCCACAATGAAGATGGAAACCGCCTGCAGTGAATAATATAAGTTATTCTTTCTGACGAAATCTGACACAGGCGGACATATTACAATATGTGAGTATGTAATGCTGAGAAGAAAAGTTTGTGAATGAACTAAAAAAAAAAAAAACGATAGATAGGTGGACCCCCGCTTTAACAGGCGAGAAGTTAGGTTAAAAAACAAAAAATAGAACAGGCTTCACTGTGCACTCTACTTCCATTGAGTATGAATGTGGGGAGTTGGCTTGTTGCTCTTCTTGGCTTCTAATTGATAAATTTTGGTGTTGGTAACCCTCTGGTGGCCCAGCAATGAAAAATTGTGAACCAAGCCGAAGTTTGTTGCATTGATCACCATTAATTAGTTGTGCGTGGCCTCCCTTAGAAGAGCTTGCTAACACTCGCAGAGTTCAAATTTCTTTAACTTATCAGTAAAAAATAGAATAAAAAAAAAAAAAATGGACCAGCTATCACCATGCACTCTAATTCCTTTGAGTATGAGGGTGGGTGGGTGTAGCAGAGTTGACCTTGTTGCTTCTGCTGGGTTTCAGTTGACAAGGTGGATGTTGGTACCCCTTTTGTGGCTCAATAATAAAACATTGTGAACCAAGCTGAATTTTGTTTCATCGATCACCATTATTGAGCTGTGCATGGCTTCCCTTAGAAGAGCTAGCTATCACTTGAAGAGTTCTTCCAGAATTTTGTAAAATCTCTATAATGGCCTGTACACATGATCTGAAAAGACAGATCGTCCGTTTTTGTTTGCATGCTAGCCGCATTTCGAAAATGGAGAGGTTACTAAAGTTACCAAAATTCTCGCGCAACAGAATAGAAAATCGGACGTGATGTCATGTGTTGTGTATTCTGTATTTCTATTACATTTTTGGATGACAACTGTACTGATTAAAACGTAAATCGTATGATCTGGTATCGTATGAGAAAAATGTTCGCTTTTGCCCGATCGGATAATAACGGATGGATTGTTGTGATTGGCTCTTGAAAGCTCTGTACTAACGATCCGATTATCGTACAATCGCTTCCAAAGCAGTATTTTTCATCCAATTTTCAGATCGTGTGTATGGGCCATTATCGTCATGAAATAGAATAGTGACAGGCAGTGACCAGGCATCACCATGCACTCTTCTTTCGAAAGTGGGTGTTGCTAACCCTTTTGTGGGCAAATAAGGAAATATTGTGAACCAAGCTATAGTTTGTTGCATCAATCACCATTATTTAGTTAAGATAAAGGGAGTAATATCCGTACTTGGTAAAAAACAGCATGCAGCAGCTGAACACTATAACTCAGATATGAAGTATAAAATAAATATGTAATCCATAGTGGATTTGTGGATGAGCACAAGAAAAATCTGCACAATCTTTGAACACTTGGGATACTTTTCGTGATCGAGACACCATTTGAGACACAGAGGCTAAAAACAAGAGACACCCGGGAGACCCAGGAAGCCCAGGAGATCTGGAGTTCCGTGCTGGGGATCTGTGATCCAATTCGCACTTTCTGACCTCCCTGAGTAAGGGGGGTCGCTGGCGGTCCGGTAAGCCTTCCATCTTACTAAAGGTTACGGGTATCACAAGGTCAAGCACTTACACCAAGTCACATTATTTATATGAAGATTTTTCAGTCACTACTTATGAACACTTTTTGATAATAAAATTTTTCACCATACCTCTGCACTTTATTGCAGTATTTTTTTATATTATTGTTTGGTCTTCTATATTCCTTAGTTTTTCTTGATTTATGCAAGTTTATCTATTGGCACTATTTAAGTATTTTTCTTGTTTTATATGTGATTTATGGCAACGTTGTTCACAATATATGGTCACAAGTTTGCACATTTTCGTAAATTGCGCATAACAACTTTCTTTGTATATATGTTTTAGCGCTGCACTTTTTTTACACCATCATATAGTTGTCCGCGGCTTCAATTAGAAGAGTTTGCTATCACTTGTAGAGTCCTCCATCAAGATATAGAATAAAAAAAATAATAATTAACCAGCCATCACCATGCACTCTACAGTACTTCCATTGAGTATGAGTGTGGGTGTAGTGGAGTTGGCCTTGTTGCTGATGTTGGGTTCCAGTCGAAAAGGGGATATTGGTAACCCTTTTGTGAGTAAATAAAGAAACATGAACCAAGCCGCGATTTGTTGCATCGATTGCCATTATTGAGCTGTGCATGGCCTCCCTAAGAAGAGCTTGCTATCACTTATAGTGTTCTTCCAACACCTTGCAATTTTCTATAGCTTATCTGCGAAAAATAAAATAAAGTAAAAAAATGGACCAGTCACCACCCTGCATTCTTCTATTAAGTTTGAGCCTGGGTGTAGCAAAGTTGACCTTGTTGGTGAGGAGGTGTTGGCCTTGTTGTTGTTCTTGAGTTCCAGTTGACATTTCTTATATTTCAGTAGACAATGAATAACAACTGTATCATCCATTGCAGTCTTTATCGATCCACTTGAGGACAATAGTGGCAGTGGAGGAGGAAAAAATGTATCTTTTGAACTCTTTCTTTTCTTAACAATGATTTTGCAGTTAAACAACTTTTTTCTTCATAAAAAGTTAATTGAACAAAGTGTTCAGTCCTGTGTTGGAATGCTGTAGTCAAACTTAACAAGTGCTTAACAGCTGCAATAGCAATTCTCCTTCAATAAAGTCTTTATTCCTTACAGCATACAGTTTGCTGGCTGGCTGAGGCTGGCACTACGGAAATGTCATCCTATTAGATTGAAACCAGTAATAAAAGGCTTTTCTCTAGAAAATTTTGGATAGCTGATCCTATGAGGATTATTCTTCTTCATCTATACCGATTTATAAGACAATGATTAAAGCTGAACTCCAGTTTTCAGTCTTGAATAGTTGTATAGGCGCATCTCCTGTATAAAAATTGTGTATTCTGATTTTACTACACACTCAGAGGAGCCCCAGCCAGCAGCCAAGGGGTCAGTGGTGTCCCCAACCAGGAGCCAGGAAACAGGAGGTCTCACCCACGGGTCAGAGGAGCCCCAGCCAGCAGCCAAGGGGTCAGTGGTGTCCCCAAACAGGAGCCAGGAAACAGGAGGTCTCACCCATGTGTCAGAGGAGACCCAGCCAGCAGCCAAGAGACAGAAGATCTCACCCAGAGGTCAGAGGTGCCCCAGCCAGAAACCACAGGAGGTCTTGTTCCAGGAGTCAGGTCAGCTCCTATGAGAGTGTCAGGAGAACCCTATCCAGAGGCCAGTATTGGCACATTGAGCAGGGCACTGTGACTAAAGGCTAAGCGAGCCAAGTGAACCAGTAGAGCTAGCCAATGCAGTCAGAGGGACTGGTAAGAAGAGCAGATGTGCTTCCAACAAGGTAGCCAGGTGGCTCAGTATTTTCGTTTGACTATCCATTTTGATTTGGAAGAATCCCTGCATGGACAACTGATGTCTTTGTGGACTTTCCATTTTATTTAATAAAAGTGGGCTGCCATGCCTTAAAATACAATTTGGACTGGTGCAACTCACTGGAAAAGCATCTGCCACATGAGAATAATCTCCCCAATACCTCAACATATATGTGAGTGTGTGTACAAGGACTGTAGGACTATACCGAAAATTATGCAAAAGTGGGCATAGGTTTTTAATTGCCTTACGTAGGTTGTTCAAATTTCAGATGTTGGAAGAGTAACTCTTTCCCTATAGTATCTCTTCTTATTATTTTTCAATGCAGGTAAATAATCGATTCCAAATACAACCAATGTGTTGTCATTCTTGATGTTCTTGATGAAGGAGGGGTGCAGCTGTCTGACATCCACAGAAGGCTACCAAATGTTTATGGGGGTGACAGTATTGACAAAAGTTACCAATGAAAAGACATTGCCCACGTCCATGGTGTCATATCTGTTAAAATTCTGTAGTCCACTGTGGCTGCAGCCGCTGATTGACAAAAGTTTTGCAACACGACTATTCAACAGAAGTCAACTGCTAAATCAACTTCTGTCAAGTGGGAACAGGCATACATGGATTGAAATTTTGTCCGTCCCTGCTGAACTGATTGCATTTCTATCTATCGATGACCAGCGTAAGTGTCCAACCAAGTATATTCTACATATTTGAGACCTGTGTAAACTGCTATTTGTATGGATTTAAGGGCTATTTGTTTTTACTCATTTATAATAATTTTTTGATGATATTAAATGATTGTCTTTTAAAAATCTGTAGTGTCCAGGTGGGGAGTAGTCAAATCAGGAACCTTAGCGTGTTTTCTTGTACACCAAAATGCTTATGTTAAGTCAAACTCAATAAGGATGTTGAATTCCATATTTTCTTGAAATTCTCTATATTTTAATTATACATCTTTAATACAATACATATTTTTTTATGAATAACTTCATTAGTAACATCATACTAAAGGCACTGTACAGTGACTCTAGAAGAAAACCATCCTAGAAGTATATAAATCAGAACTTTGTGACACCATTCCTCCACCAATATGCTCGAAGATACATTTCAAATTTAGATCCAGTTTTTATTCCCTAGTTCTTCTCACATCCCTTAAGGTCTAATAATAATAATTCAGTTTAATAACATCAAATTGTGAAAACCCATCAGCTAGCCAAGGACGACGCGCTATTCATGTCCTCAGTATGTCGTGTCTGATTTGAAGCTCATCATAAACTATGATGCTTCCAGGCTGCACCCAAAAGGGCAAATCTAGAAACCAATAAATAAACTGTAAGGAATGTAACCTTGATCTTCCTTTCTATTCTCGAAGACATTCAGCAACTTCTGCCTTTCTAACCCTTTGTAATTATAAAACTAAAAAGTGAAAAATATGCTTTAAGACAAGGTAAAAAAAAAAAAACTTGAAAGCAAACATGGGAATGTTGAATTACTAAAAATATTCTCGGCGTACTGAATATAATAGGGCAAAGAATGTTATCTACCTTGGCACATGCAGACCTTATATGAGGAGTGTCAAAATCAAAGGTTAAGGCCCACCTACAGAAATGACTTTCATACAATTTTCAGGAATTGTCTTGAATACTGAACAGGTCCCTAAACAGGTACAAATGTTAAACTCTCTTTTTGTTTTCTAAGCATTATGGCATTGGAGACCAACCCAGTTCATGACCAGGCCAAGCACAATATCGCAATCCATATATCGATGTAACAAACCTTTTTAAAACAACTATTTATCAATTCAATGGCTCATAGAACATAGAAGGCAATATAATAGGTGAAATTAACTAAAAAATATTCTGCGCTTACTGCTAAAATGTGTGTTCAGAGCAGCACCACTAATCATCCGAATACCAGATGTCAGACAGTTAATATATACAAAAAATAAGTGTCCATCCCCACAGAAAAAAACAATAGTAACAATACATATAGTATAAATATTTGTAGTGTGTTAAAAGTCAAGTAAATGATTTGTTGACGAAAACCGCCAAGTATCCCTATAATTCATAACATGCACCATCCACCAATGAAGTGACCCAATCTTGAATGAAATTGTTGAACACCTGGTGCCCAGCCCACTACCGCAAGTATAAATGGCCTCTTACCAAAAGGAGTGGATCCATGATTTGTTGACGAAAACCGCCAAGTATCCCTATAAATCATAACATGCACCATCCACCAATGAAGTGACCAAATCTTGAATGAAATAGTTGAACACTTGGTGCCCAGTACCCACTACCGTAAGTATAAATGGCCTCTTACCAAAAGGAGTGGATCCCTTTAGAAGAGATCAAACCAACTTGTTGATACCAAGCCTCTGGACAACCAACGGTACTCACAGCAAGCTCCCACTACTATGATTCGCCCTATTTTCACTATTTTACGCCCTTCCTCCGGGTCCGAGCAGTACTGATACTCAGAGGCTTTACAAAATGCAAAGACAAATCTGCAATTAAAGCTGACTGTGTCTATCCAGAGAATACACACACAGCTGAAGGGGGCAGCTCTAAATTGCAGATTTGTTTTTGCATTTTGTTAAATACATAAATGTACAGTGCCTTTAAAAAGTATTCACACCCGTTGAAATTTTCCCCATTTTGAATTGTTACAACCAAAAACGTAAATGTATTTTAATGAGATTTTATGTGATAGACCAACAGAAAGTGGCACATAATTGTGAAGTGGAAGGAAAATAAAAAAACGTTTTTCAAAATGTTTTACAAATAAATATCTGAAAAGTGTGGCGTGCATTTGTATTCAGCCCCCTTTAGTCTGATACCCCTAACTAAAATCTAGTGGAACCAATTGCCGTCAGAAGTCACCTAATTAGTAAATAGAGTCCACCTGTGTGTATTTTAATCTCAGTATTACAGTTTTTCTCCATTGTTTTGGCTCATTTCTTGAAACAGAAATGACATTCTCAAAACTCTAAGTTCATTTGGCAAAACAGTCTTACAGTTCAGCACAACTCTATAACTCACGTGCAAAAGCTCATATCTCTCCCAAAACTGTTCACGCATGCTTCAAAACCATATTCCTTTCCCATATAAAGAGTCAGTGCTACCAAAATGGCAAAGATTCTTCTCAATTGCTTTGGCTCATTTCTTGAAACAGACCGGACGTTCTCAACTCTCTTGGTGCTTTTGCCAAAATAACCTGGATGGTTCAGCACAACACCATGGTTCACCTTCAAAAGCTCATATCTTTCCCAAAACAGTTCACTCATGTGTCAAAAATAAATTTCTTTCTCATTCAAATAGTCAGTGCCCCCAAAATGCTTTGTCCCTTTGGCATTGTGTAAGCACTGCAAGTCAAAATGTTTAGGTGTTTTGTCTCTAAGGCAGAGGACCATTGAAATATCCCTCATGTCCACCTTTCAGTCTTAGCCCAGTCCTTCATTGACAATGGTTACTGTACAGTTTTTGTCTAGCTAGCTGAACTGTGTATAAAACTGAAAAAAAAGAAAAGATTTTAGGGTAAGAGTAGCCTCCAAGGTTTGGCATCACACATTGCACTCATACTGCCAAGGAAAAATTACTTTACAGTATTGTAACCATTATCCTTCACACACAAAGTAACTTCCATAAATCAGAGTAAAAAGAAATTGTATACAGCATAATACACGGAAATTTAAACACACAAACAAAAAAACAAGGAAAATTACATTTAGCCTACAATGCTGTAAATAAAGCTGGAGTTTCACAACTACTGTACCATCTCTTCACTGGCCACCGTCCTCACCCTCCTGCCCATCCACACGCTGCTGTCTGTAAGGCCACAGATTCTCATCAACATTACAGCGTATATCCTCCCCTGAAATGCAACGAGGGAAGAAATGGTGTGCATGTCTCAACCATCCCCTGCACTAATCTCCTGTAATATCCTAACAGGCAGCATCCATTGCATGGAGCAGGGACCTCTGATTTTGAGCTCGATGCTCATACACTCTCCACCTCCAAGCGGAGAAAAACTCCTCAATAGGGTTGAGGAAAGGAGAGTAAGGTGGTAGGAACACCATATCCATCCTTGGATGAGCAGTGAACCGGGCCCTGATAAGCAGGCCACGGTGGAAATTCACATTGTCCCATACAATTATATATTGTGGTAGGTGAGGCCCTATTAGACCTCTCTTATTTTCAGGGATCAAATCCAAATGAAGGCGGTCCAAGAAGATGAGGAGCTTCTGTGTATTGTATGGGCCAAGACTGGGGATGTGAGTGGCCACACCATTCTCAGAAATGGCAGCACACATAGTTATATTACCCCCTCGCTGGCCTGGGACATCCACCGTGGCCCGGTGGCCAATAAAATTTTGGCCACGTCTTCGGCCCTTGGCCAGGTTGAAGCCAGCCTCATCCACATACACAAGTATGTGAGAAGTCTTGTTTCCTTCCAATGCCATTATTCTCTACAATAGAGTAAAAAAAGAAAACATCAAATCAGTCATACAGAAGAGTCATACACTACAGTTACAGACAGTTACATAGGAATGTTCTATGTTCTAAACAAGTTCAATATATTACTGGCCAGTATTCCAGTGGTTCCAAACCTGGGGTACATGTACCCTATGCAGAGGTACTACAGGGAGTATTTGACAGAAAGGGGAGGGGAAAAATTATCAATGAGTAGACTTACTGAAATGTTACAGTAAAACCCACAGTATTAGATAGATTTAAATGGGAGTCAATACTGTAATTGCAGCTCTTTGACCCTTTTTCTTACTGTATTGTATGTTATATTCTTCAAAATAAGGATTATAATGATAATTGCATCATACAGTAAGCTGCAGTTTTTAGACAAAATGTTTATAAATCAGATACGTAAATCAAATACTTTCATACCTGGATTACCTGGATTCAGAAATCAGGTAAAGTGGGTACTGAAACCAATACATTTTGGGAACCACTGTTTATGGTAATTGTAAAAAGGTTATCTTGATGGACAACCAGTGACTGACTTCCATGTACATACTGGTACCGCAGCTCTTTCACTCTGTCAGAGTTCCTCTCAAATGGTACCCTGTAAATTTGCTTCATTGTCATCTGATGCTTCTTCAATATGCGGGCCATTGTGGAGATGCTTATAGAGTGACATTTTGGAATATGGCTTTGTCTTGTAGGATTGCAGTGCAGATCTGTCTCAATGTGATGGCATTATTTGCCAACACCATGTTACAGATCTCTTGTTCTTGTTGTTTATTGAGAAGTTTTCCTCGGCCACCCATGCCAAGTTGTCGTCCAATCCTAGACATAGAATTCAAAGGACAACACTCCATTCATAATTTATACCTTATGTATTCCGTACAGAATGAGTTACCAATGTAATCGTATTGTTGTTTTACTTACAGTAACTTTACCACAATTCCAATGCATCACTGTACAGTGACTGGAATACTACTGTAAACTGTATCATCAATATTGTAGAAAATAAACTATTCCATACTATTCCATAGTTTATTTTCTACAATATTTTTCTTGTTATTGTTAGCATCATACGTAACATCCCACTGAGGTAAGATACTGTAATACTGTAGGCCTATCACACACACACACACACTAAATGAATACGTAAATGAGTAAATAAACATATTTGTTGCTCTATGCACAGTGTCCTGTCCTATACATTATATAATTCCATCATTGACTATCTACATACCTGTTTTCCCTGCGAAAGGTTTGGATGATAGAGAAGACTGTAGAGCGAGGCACATTAGGCTGCACTCGGCAACCTTCCTCCGCCATTGTGAGGCCATGGTTGATGACATGATCTATAATTGTGGCCCGAATTTCATCAGGGACAGCATGGCGTCTTCGTGCTCCTCTGGCTCTTCCCCCTATTCCACCGCCACTCACCCTTACTCCTCTTCTTCTTCTTCTTCCTCTTCCTCTAGCAGGCAGTTTCCCTTGTTCATTTACGTGGCCAGGTGCCTCCATGTTCAGAAATTGTACTGGTCCTGCATGGTCAAGCTCTATATATACATGTTTGGCAGCATTTACAATCATGGACAGCACCTGTCAGGTAACTCAACATACTGTTTGATTGGTCATCTGAGACCAACTCTGACTCCTCCTTTGTTAGGCTCCTTTTACACTGGGGCGGGGGCGTTGTCGGCGGTAAAGCGCCGCTATTGTAAGCGGCGATCTACCGTCGGTATGCAGCCGCTAGTGGGGCGGTTTCACCCCCCTGCTAGCGGCCGAGAAAGGGTTAAAACCACCGCAAAGCGCCTCTGCAGAGGCGCTTTGCCGGCGGTATAGCCGCGCCGTCCCATTAATTTCAATGGGCAGGAGCGGTAAAGGAGCGGTATACACACTGCTCCTTCATCGCTCCGAAGATGCTGCTGGCAGGACTTTTTTTACCGTCCTGCCAGCGCATCGCTCCAGTGTGCAAGCCCTCGGGGCTTTCACACTGGAATGAAAGCAGCGGCACTTTCGGGTCGGTTTGCAGGCGATATTATTAGCGCAATAGCGCCTGCAAACCGCCCCAGTGTGCAAGGGCTCTTAGTCAAGTTCTAGTTGCACCTGACTGTCAATTGCTGTAATCATTTTATCACATGTTCCAAGAGATTCATATATGGTATTCAAGGTATTATGTTCCTGAATAATTTTGACAATTGAACAGACTATTGTGCATGTGATGACTTAAACAATGAAATGACGCTGATACGTTTTGGAGAGAACAACCATTAGACTGAGAATTGACAATCAGTTTAGATCAACAAGATCTATTCACTTGGAAATTGTGCTAAATGTAGGCTACTTGTACTTAATCATTTGAAAAATGTACTGAGACATTGAGACATGTACTGAGACATTTGCAATTTTGATGAAATGAGTGAGAAATTCAATTCAGTTGTGAACAATTGCCAAGTGGTTTGGAGATTTGTCCATGTTGTTTTGAGAATGTCATTTCTGTTTCAAGAAATGAGCCAAAACAATGGAGAAAAACTGTAATACAGCTGTTCTGTGAAGCCCTCAGATGTTTGTTAGAGAACCTTAGTTAACAAACAGCATCATGAAGGCCAAGGAACACACCAGACAGGTCAGAGATAAAGTTGTGGAGAAGTTTAAAACAGGGTTTATTTATAAAAAAATATCCCAAGCTTTAAACATCTCACTGAGCACTGTTCAATCCATCCTCCGAAAATGGAAAGAGTATGGCACAACTGCAAACCTACCAAGACATGGCCGTCCACCTAAACTGACAGGCCGGGCAAGGAGAACATTCATCAGAGAAGCAGCCAAGAGGCCCATGGTAACTCTGGAGGAGCTGTAGCGATCCACAGCTCAGGTGGGAGAATCTGTCCACAGGACAACTATTAGTCGTGCTCTCCACAAATCTGGCCTTTATGGAAGAGTGGCAAGAAGAAAGTCATTGTTGAAATAAAGCCATACAAAGTCCTGTTTGCAGTTTGCAAGCAGCCTTGTGGGGGACACAGCAATCATGTGGAAGAAGGTGCTCAGATGAGAACAAAATTTAACTTTTTGGCCTGAAAGCAAAATGCTATGTTTAGCGGAAAACTAACACTGCAAATCACCTTGAACACACCATTCCCACTGTGAAACATGTTGTGAAGATATTTTTATTCCGCAGGGACAGGGAAGCTGGTCAGAGTTGATGGGAAGATGAATGGAGCCAAATACAGGGCAAGCTTAGAAGAAAATCTGTTAGAGTCTGCAAAACACTTGAGACTGGGGTGGAGGTTCACCTTCCAGCAGAACAACAACCCTAAACATACAGCCAGAGCTAAAATGGAATGGTTTCGATCAAAGAATATTCATGTATTACAATGGCCCAGTCAAGGTCCAGACCTAAATCCAATTGAGAATCTGTGGCAAGACTTAAAAATTGCTGTTCACAGACGCTCTCCATCCAATCTGACAGAGCTTGAGCTATTTTGCAAAGAAAAATGGTCGAAAATGTCACTCTGTAGATGTGCAAAGCTGGTAGAAACATCCCCAAAAAGACTTGCAGCTGTAATTGTGTTTCTACAAAGTATTGACTCACATAAAATCCCAATTATGTTTTTGGTTGTAACATGACAAAATATGGAAAATGTCCAGGGGTACAAATACTTTTTCAAGGTACTGTACATATACTGTGACACTTTTGTGAATGTATGTTCCTTTACGGATCATCCTCAAAAAAAAAAAAAAATTAAAAAAAAAGAATTCCCCATAAGAAAAAGCCCAGTGGTGTGAGGTCTGGTGAACACGGAGGGTATTTTTCTGAACCTCTTCGACCAACCCATCGGTTTTGCAGATTCTCATCAAGATGAGACCCAAGGCCCTACATTATGATGGGGATAAAAGTCCTCATCTCCAAAATCTTCATGAACAAGTGGCATGACAGATTCCAGCAGCAAGTTCTAGTACATGGCAGCAGTTACAGTACCATCAAAAAAGAATGGTCCACATAATCTATGCGCTGACAAGCCACACCACACCATCACTACTGGTAAATTACCATGATGTTCCTCCATAATGTGCAGATTCTGAGGTGCTCAGTAAATACAAGTGTGGTTGTTAATTGAACCAGTTGCTAGGTATACAAAAGTATGTTTATGTATTTTATTTAAAAATTTGAAAGTGGTAAAAAATATTGACTTTATAATCATTCAAATTGTATATACATTTTTGGGGACACCCTGTTTTTGCATTTTTCTCTTTCAGGAGGAATATTTTTAGTTCATATTAAAGCTCTGTGGATAGCAATTTATATAAACTCAAACAGTTACATATTAATAACTCCTCTTTCATGCATGCAACTCCTGAGAATTGGGGACGCAGTAAGGGGAGTAACCGTTTTGATAACTTGAAGAACCGTCTATCAGGGTGGTAGGAGCCCGAATGCCTAATGTGCTAGCCTGGTAACATTGGAGAAAAAGATGTAAGTAAAAATATCTTTAAAAACTGGTTTTAGTCAGTATTCACTGTTCGTTAAAACCTTTAGTCTGGGTCAGATCTTGGTTGGGGCAAAGAGGTTTACCCTTCTCTAGCCGCTATAGTTCAGTGACAGTAGTCGTTAAAAATGTTGGTGGCTAATATGATGAAATAGGGATTAGAGAAGGTTATAAAATTTGATTATATTGTGAAAATAAAATGTAATCTAATTATATTAAGAGGAAAAAATATGGAATTTGAATGTTGTTTAAAATGTACATTTTTTTTGTAAAATAAAGATTATAAAAAAAAAAATGTTGGTGGTGCCAAAGCCTAAAAAGCCAATGAAATAAGTCCAACCCAAAAAAAACCCCAATGAATTATATTCAATACATACAAATAATAAATGTGCATCCCCACAAAACAATTCAATAGCAACTTTACAATCTTTACAATTGTGTATACATTTTTGGGGCTCCCTATAGATTTGTACTAAGGCAGGTAAAGAGCAAAAAAATAATAGTAAAAAAAAAAACTGGGGGATGCCTAAAATTGTCAGCACCAGTAGGACCCTTGGCGGTGTTTAATGCCACACCTGTTGCGTGTTGCAGAATGCTTGGAAGGAGGGAAAGGATCATTATGGTCATCCTGTGTAGTCGTGTGGTCAAAAACTCCCCTATGAGCCTGGGAAAAGGATGAACTTGTGCAAAACTTCTTTAATGATGCATCTAGGATGTGATTTGATGGGACCCAAGGGTGTGAGGGTATGTCCTGAGTTTGAAAAGCCTGGGTGTGAAATGTTCAAAGAAAGAATGTTTGTGTGCTTAGCCTAGAGAGGACCCCCTTTTCCCTCTTCATTTCCCTGTCACCCTTTTCCATTTCCCTATTTGTAACTATAATGTATGTAATTAACTATTTGTCAATAAACTCGACTAGAATCTATGTATATCTGTTTGTCAATAAACTCAACTCTGTTGCATGATCTAATTGTCCTACATTGGAATCCAACCACCCCAAACATTCTACAGTGACGTATCTCTCTTTAAAGATGGAGCAGGTAGGTTGCTTTCCTACTCATTCCTACTCTCCTACTCTGGTAAAGGAGGTCTTTTGGATGGCTTATCAGTGCAGTCACCTTTTGTTTTCTGCATCTCACGTTAGGTCTCCTTGAGACCCCCCACCTGTAGTTAGCTTTTGCAAATAATAATGTCCTTGTTCTTAATAAGAGCCAGAGTTTACAATGGAGCCATCACAATTCCTAATGAACATATCCAGCCAAAGCAAGAACATTTGAAAACTGGGCCACTCACCCCTTTCTTTCTCCAGCTTTTTAAAGATTTTTTTTTCTGCAATCATACAGGTTTTACCAGTTAAATATGATGTACTGTACTGTAGGTCTTGACACTTTACATATTACATGAAAGCTCATTCATTCACAAATTTAAGGCGTATCTAAACTCAAAACCAAAAATGTAATATATCATGCCTTGGTGTGGTGGCTGGATTCCTTTCTTTTTTTGAGCTTCTTTTGCAAATCCTGCAAATAACAGACTTCCTTCCTTGGGTGGGTATGTCACTCCTCCATTGTATCTATGGAGGGAGACATGGTTGTCACCCTAGGCTGCTCTACTGACATGGACTACAAACATGTCCATATCTCTTCATTTTCATTACCTTGAGTTTACAGTAGAAGATACTCTTCCATGCAGCTTACAGGTAGTGACAAGGATATTGCTTTTCTGGAAAGATCAACAGGTATTTGTATTTGCTGAAAATTTTATCAGCCTGAAAAAAAAAAAAAAAAAACTAATGCAGCCACAGTCAGCATATATGGAAGATCAGGTTGGGCTTATCTCTTCCCATGCCCTAATGTAAGTAAGCAAACTTACATTTAGGGCTTGGAAGGAGACAAGCTGAAAACGATCTTCCATATATGGTGAATGGGCTGATTATTGGTGTGCAGCTCACTTCCGATGGGCTAGGCAATCTCTGCTGGATGCCGGTACCCAACAGCACTGGAGTCACCTGGCTGCTGTGTGTTGGTGATATATTGATTGGTTTGCACAAAAGTTATAGCGTCTACAAAATAGGGGGTAGATTTATGGCATTTTTATAAATTGTTTTGTTTTTTACTAGCAATGGCAGTGATCTGCGATTGTTAGTGGGACTGCGACATTTCGGCGGACAGATCGGACACTCTTGACACTTTTTTAGGATCACTGACATTTATACAGCGATCAGAGCTAAAAATAGCCACTGATTACTGTATAAATGTCACTGGCAGGGAAGGGGTTAACAAGGGGTTAAATGTGTTCCCTGGGAGGTGTTTCTAACTGTATGGGGGCTGGGTTGACTGGAGGAGGAGAAAGATCGCTGTTCCTAATTACTAGGAACAGCAGATCTCTCTCTAACTCCCCTGTCAGAACGGGGATCTGTCTGTTTACATTGACAGATCCCCATTCTGGCTCTTGTTCCCGCGATTATGGGTGGCTGGCGGACATCGCGGCCGCCGGTCACGTGCATTGGGACCCCCGCCGTACATCAGGCACGTGCGCACCTGCTAAAGATATGAACAGAGAAAGGACTTCTCCTGCGCTCGTGAAGGCGGTGTTAGCATAGAATGGTAGTACTTTCAAATGATGGAAAATAGAGGATGATCATGCATGTCCCGCTGCCTAAACTGACCAGGGGGGGTCCGAAGAAGGTCGAGTGAAAGAGAGGGGTGGATGGCACGTGATCTAAAGCTTGAATCAAGATGATACAATTTATTCATAATACAAAGTAGACAAATACAAAAAGTTACTACGTATTCATAAAAACTAGGTTACAAAATATATACATATGCGTGCGGTGGTCCCACAATGTTTGCTCATTCCCTCTGTCACCTCTGGGCGCGTCCATAGTTCACGAGGCTTGCAAGGAGCCCCCCATTTTCAGTTCCCTCAAACAATGGATGTATAGTCCAACCTGAAATAAATAGATCACAGGGCCAGTTTTGGGTGGATTTCCTGGCGCAACAAATAGTTCAGAACGATCGTAAGTTTAGCTATAAAAAGAGATTTCCCCTTTAATTTTCAAAACTGCAGCCAACTGTCATTCCACGTTATAGAATTGTGAAGCTTCCTGTTTATATAGCGATTAGCAGTGCTCCAAATAACGATGGCCTATTCATCAGAAGAGTTTGTTGTTTCTGTGCACAATGATATATTTCCCCAGGGTTTTATTTTAATCTTGCTAAGCTCCATCTCTATCTCATATGACCCCAGCATATGTTACATTATACCTCCACTATTTACATTTCCCTGACACCGGGAAAACAAATGAAGCTGTGTAAACGGGAGGAAATAAATTATAGGCCACCCTCATATATATTGTGATGCAATAGCCTACAGTATTCAATCATGTTCCTTTTGCGCTTTCAACAATAGCTGCTGTGTGAAGGGCACAATCTTGGGTCTTTCAATAAAACAATATTAAGCCTCCGTGCATTCCCGCAGCCTATAAGGATGTGGCAATAAATGGACACTTTTTTTTTTTTTAAAGGGAAGAGGTAAGTTTTGTAAATCATAATTTAAATAGCTATATGATTCCTGAAAATTTAAAGTGAACCTAAAATATTTTTCTTTATACTAACAGCAGTACGGCAAGCAAACTGAAAAAATATCTATTAACTATTTGTTAACGTTCCATGAAAATTTGATCAATGTAACCCCTTGCCGACCAGCGCACGACGAAATACGTTGGCACAATGGCACGGCTGGGCAAATGGGCGTACAGGTACGTCCCCTTTAAATCGCGACATAGTGGGCGCGCGCCGCCGCGTGCCGCCGCGTACTCCGTGAGCGTGCTAGTGGGTCCCGCCGACCTGATGTCTGCCGAGGGCCCGCGATCATATCACGGAGCGGCAGAACGGGGGGGATGCCTATGTAAACAAGGCATTTCCCTGTTCTGCCTAGCAACATGACAGAGATCTACTGCTCCCTGTCATCGGAAGCAGTGATTGCTGTCATGTGAGTTGAAGCTCATCCCCCCCTCAGTTAGACAACTCCCTAGGACACACTTAATCCCTTCATCTCCCCCTAGTGTCAAACCCCTTCCCTGCCAGTGTCATTTACACAGTAATCAGTGCATTTTATAGCACTGATCGCTGTATACATCAAAGAAATACATCAGCACAATGGCACGGCTGGGCAAATGGGCGTACAGGTACGTCCCCTTTAAATTGCGGCATAGTGGATGGGCGCGTGCTCTGTGAGCATGCCTGCAGGTCCCGCGAACTCGATGTCCACCGGGGGCCTGTTCTGCCTAGCAACTTGACAGAGATCTACTGCTCCCTGTCATCAGGAGCAGTGATCGCTGTCATGTGAGTTGAAGCCCATCCCCCCCCACACTTAGAACACCTCCCTAGGATACACTTAACCCCTTCATCGCCCCTAGTGTTTAACCCCGTCCCTGCCAGTGTCATTTACACAGTAATCAGTACATTTTTATAGCACTGATCGCTGTATAAATGACAATGGTCCCAAAATAGTGTCAAAAGTGTCCGTTGTGTCCGCCATAATGTCGCAGTCACAATAAAAAGCGCAGATCGCCTGCCGCCATTACTAATAAAAATGCCATAAATCAATCCCCTATTTTGTAGACGCTATAACTTTTGCACAAACCAATCCATATACACTTATTGCGATTTTTTTTTTTACCAAAAATATGTAGAAGAATACATATCGGCCTAAACTGAGAAAGAAATTTTGTTTTTTATATATTTTTTGGGGATATTTATTATAGCAAAAAGTAAAAAACATTTTTTTCAAAATTGTCGCTCTTTTTTTGTTTATAGCGCAAAAAATAAAAAACGCAGAGATGATCAAATACCACCAAAAGAAAGCTCTATTTGTGGGAGAAAAAAGGACGTCAATTTTGTTTGGGTACAACGTCACACGACCGCGCAATTGTCAGTTAAAGCGACACAGTGGCGTATGGCAAAAAGTGCTCTGGTCAGGAAGGGGATAAATCCTTCCGGGGCTGAAGTGGTTAAAAGAGAAGTATGTTTTTTTTTGTATAATAATACTTACCTAGCTGGATACATCATCATCCCAATGCTGCATCTGTTCCCTGCCGGCTCTAAGGCTTAGTTCTCACAGCTTCGTGAGCGTAGCTCTCTTCTCTGCCCCCGCGCTTACTGGAGCGCTGGGCTGTGGAGAGGGCGGAAGTGGCCAGCTCAGGCTCTCAGCAGCTTGCTGAGAGATGGAGCCGGGTGCTGGTCCAGGCATGTGGTCACAATCTTTCTTGAGCCTTGCCCGACTCTGTGAGATCAACAGACAGCGGTCTTCAGCCCGCTGTCTGCTGAAAACGGGTCACAGGAGGGCCCAGGTGCCCCTAATGGACGGGCCGCCACTGGATGAGAGAGACAACCTCAACCCGGGCTCCCACCAGGCCACACCCCCAACATGTTTTACCCCCCTGGAGCTTAGTCATGAGGAGGCACAGCTTTGGCTGTACTTCTCCTTAACCTCAGACATAAAATATGAACAAATCATATCCCTCTATAATGTGTACTTGTCTCAATACAGAGCACTAAGTGTCATTTCTATCCACTTCCTCGTTCCTCTGCTATTTGCATGATACAAACAGACAAAAAATAAACTCAGCATTTGTTTGAGAAGAGACCCTGGAGGTATGTACACAGGTCATGATGGCCTGAGGAAGGAGCAAGCATACTCCGAACGCGAAGCCGCCTCCCCTCACCTTGCACCCGGAAGTGACGTCATCTCCGATCTCCCCTGTGTTCCCTGCTGTTCCCTTAGGCTGCGAATGCTGCAATCCACCCGCACAAGCTGTCAGCTGCACTTCAGAGACACGGATGTTTAGGAGAAAACCACCCCTGGATTTTGCTGCAGGATTACTATCCTGCTTGTATTTATGCTCCCTTTGTGAGTAGTTTCACTTTTGACTTATCATTAAATGGTTTACCAATACTGCCCTTAGAGGCGCTGTGTTTCTTTTCCTTTATCTGCATGAGTCCCTTCTGACTCAAGTGTTCCTGAAATCAAGAGGTAAAAAGGTGACAGGAAAGGGAGATTTACACAACTTTGTGAAATAACTAAGCCAGGCAGATGACACCACTTACTTTGTGACAATTATAGACTGGAAAGGGCATACAGGGGTGTCCTCTCGCTACCTCCAGTCTGCTGATGTCATCACTTTAAACCCAAAAGGGGGAAGGTCCGCTTGTCCGCCCCCTTCTCCACCTCCACTGCCACATTTGGCACCTTATTAGGGAAGGGGGAGCGGGTACCTGGTTTTGACAGGTACCTGCTCCCACTTCTTTGCGGCAAAGTGAGCCATAAGTTCAGCTCCCTCTTCCTTCTACCTGCAGCCGGCCCATTCACAGAGCGCAGCAAGGCTCCACTGCCGGTTTCCCTTAGCGGACATGGCGGCGCCAGCACCCGAGAGCCGATTCAAGAATCAGTTTGGTTGAGGACACTGCTGGATGCCTGGATAGGTAAGTGCCTTAATAGTAAAAGTCAGCAGCTACAGTATTTGTATCTGCTGACTTTTAATTTTTTTAAGGGGGGGTGCAGAACTCCGCTTTAATGCCAATGAGTACTGCCAGATCAGGAGGCGGACCTGCGGCGGCACAAAGGGTTAAATATTAAGCAGAAAAATTACATTTAGATGTGCAGCTTTTACAAACTGGAGAACAAATGTGGTCTTGTTCAATCCAAACTTTTAAAACACAGAGCACTGCAAAAAGAGAAGACGTCATGCAGCCCAAAAAACATTAATCTGACACTTCTTGGCTCCTTCAATAAACTATTCAGACCTAGGGAGTGTAAAAGGACGCAGGGCCACGCAATGAGCTTGGAGGAGAACCGGTTTTACCTTAAACTGTGTAGGGGGTTCTTCACTGTTAGGGCAACAAGGATGTGGAATTCCCTTCCACAATTGGTTGTGACTGCGGTGAGTATGGATATTTTTAAAAGACTCTTATAGGGCGTACACACGGTCGGACTTTGTTCGGACATTCCGACAACAAAATCCTAGGATTTTTTCCGACGGATGTTGGCTCAAACTTGTCTTGCATACACACGGTCACACAAAGTTGTCGGAAAATTCGATCATTCTGAACGCGGTGACATAAAACACGTACGTCGGGACTATAAACGGGGCAGTAGCCAATAGCTTTCATCTCTTTATTTATTCTGAGCATGCGTGGCACTTTGTGCGTCGAATTTGTCTACACACTATCGGAAATTCCGACAACGGATTTTGTTGTCGGAAAATTTTATCTCCTGCTGTCCAACTTTGTGTGTCGGAAAATCCGATGGAAAATGTCCGATGGCGCCCACACACGGTCGGAATTTCCGACAACACGCTCCGATCGGACATTGTCCATCGGAAAATCCGACCGTGTGTACGGGGCATTATGCAGTCCGTTCGTTCAAAAGTCCGTCGGAAGTCCATCAAAAGTCTGACGAAAGTCCGCCGGAATGGCTGTCAGACTTTTGTTGCCGAAAAGTCCGCTCGTGTGTATGTGGCCTTAGATGTACTTCTTAAAGGACACAACATACAGGGATATGGGAAATAATTATAGACACTGATACACGTACACCTACACAGGCTGAACTGGATGGACTATTGTCTGTTTTTGGCCTTACTTAACACAGTATCTCACAAAAGTGTTAATTTGTAGTCCTGTGAGCCTCCAGGTAATTGACCAAAACTGGTCTCCAAAATAGTGTATGATCAGCTGCTAACGTTACGCATGTCTTATAACCATGCAAAACAGTTAAACCAAATAGTACACACGTTGCGCTTATCAAAATAAAATGTAAGAAATTTCTACTGAAATATTAATAAAGTGATATTGTGCTAAACATACAAAATATAAAAAATCTATTAATACTATACATTAATGTGCAATAAACTTCAATGAATGAATAAATAGGTAAAAGTGCTCCAATCAGCCTGTGTGTTGCAAATATTCCACAAAGCTTGAGCAATTTTCAAACATTAATAAATAATTCAAAACAAATATCCAATGCGATTTAGTGTTGCATCCATGCATTTCAGTGCTGCATCTATGCAATATGGTGTTAGTGCAATGTTCAAACAATAAAAAGTAAAAAAAATACAAAAAAACGCATCTATGTGATTTGGTGCTACATCCATGTGGTTCTATGCAATTCAGTGCTGTGTTGCTGTGCAATGATCAAATTAACAGTCCACAGATCTTCCACAATCCATTCATGTGTTATTGTGAACACAAACTAAAGTGCTGTGTGCTCATACACCCCCCCAGGTGATAGCCTCTCACCTTAGGGCGTGTGACCTTGCAATCAAGCTTGGTCAGAATGCGCCTTAAAACCTCTATGAGTTCGATGTTATATGCAGGGTCCTGGATAGATTTGCACTGGTGCCTCTGTTCCTCACAGCAGACCCGTTTGCACCTCAATATATCAACACAAAAAGGACTTCATGGTGCAGTATGTACTAAATTTATTAAAATCATAAACAAATCCTGCAATGGGTACTCACAGTAACAAGGCGCTTAAGGGCGCCACACTAAAACAGCATAAACGAACGGGCAACAGCGGCCGGTATGGGGTGGCGTGCTAATCTTTTCCAACAGGTTGTATGTATAACGTTCCGCCTTGTCCCCTTCCCCTACGCGTGTTCGATACAAGGGGTATTTCGTATCTTCATCAGGGGGTGATCTCACAAAAGTGAGTACACCCCTCACATTTTTGTAAATATTTTATTCCATCTTTACATGTGACAACACTGAAGAAATGACACTTTGCTACAATGTAAAGTAGTGAGTGTACAGCTTGTATAACAGTGTAAATTTGCTGTCCCCTCAAAATAACTCAACACACAGCCATTAATGTCTAAACCATTGGCAACAAAAGTGAGTACACCCCTAAGTGAAAATGCCAAATTGGGCCCATTTAGCCATTTTCCCTCCCCGGTGTCATGTGACTCGTTAGTTTTACAAGGTCTCAGGTGTGAATGGGGAGCAGGTGTGTTAAATTTGGTGTTATCACTCTCACTCTCTCATACTGGTCACCGGAAGTTCAACATGGCACCTCATGGCAAAGAACTCTCTGAGGATCTGAAAAAAAAGAATTGTTGCTCTACATAAAGATGGCCTAGGCTATAAGAAGATTGCCAAGACCCTGAAACTGAGCTGCAGCACGGTGGCCAAGACCATACAGCGGTTTAACAGGACAGGTTCCACTCAGAACAGGCCTTGTCATGGTTGAAGTTGAGTGCATGTGATCAGCGTCATATCCAGAGGTTGTCTTTGGGAAATAGACACATGAGTGCTGGCAGTGTTGCTGCAGAGGTTGGAGGGGTGGGTGGTCAGCCTGTCAGTGCTCAGACCATACGCCGCACACTGCATCAAATTGGTCTGCATGGCTGTCGTCCCAGACGAAAGCCTCCTCTAAAGATGATGCACAAGAAAGCCCGCAAACAGTTTTCTGAAGACAAGCAGACTAAGGACATGGATTACTGGAACCATGTCCTGTGGTCTGATGAGACCAAGATAAACTTATTTGGTTCAGATGGTGTGAAGCGTATGTGGCGGCAACCAGGTGAGGAGGACAAAGACAAGTGTGTCTTGCCTACAGTCAAGCATGGTGGTGGGAGTGTCATGGTCTGGGGCTGCATGAGTGCTGCCGGCACTGGGGAGTTACAATTCATTGAGGGAACCATGAATGCCAACATGTACTGTGACATACTGAAGCAGAGCATGATCCCCTCCCTTTGGAGACTGGGCCGCAGGGCAGTATTCCAACCTGCCTTGCTAAAGCTGAGGTTAAAGGTGATGGACTGGCCAAGCATGTCTCCAGACCTAAACCCTATTGAGCATCTGCTTGATCATCTTCAAACGGAAGGTGGAGGAGCTCAAAGTCTCATAGCGGTGCTATGCCCACTGAAAGCCACTGAGAGTAGAACTCCTGCTGTTGGCCATGAAGCAAAGCATCACAGCTGCGGCATGTTCAGTCCTCTCGGCTGCTGCATCTGCAGCTAAAGGGATTAGCAGTTGAGAGGCAGTAAAAGAGTGGCTTAACCACTTGACGACCGCCTCACGCCGATGTACGTCGGCAAGGTGGCACGGACACGCAAAATCACGTACATGTACGTGATTTGCCTTCCGCGGGTGGGGGGTCCGATCGGACCCCCCCCCGGTGCCCGAGGCGGTCGTGTTTTGTCCCACGGCGATCGGAGGTGAGGGTGAGGCCATCTGTTCGTGGCCCCCGGCCAATCAAATCATTCCTTTGCTGCTGTATGCTAAACAGCAGCAAAGGAAATGATGTCATCTCTCCTCGGCTCGGTAATTTCCGTTCCGGCCCGAGGAGAGAAGACATGTGAGTGATTGCACAACACTACACACACACAGTAGAACATGCCAGGCACACAAAACACCCCGATCCCCCCCCCCCCGATCGCCCCCCGATCCCCCCCCCCAATCACACTCCCCCTGTCACAAACTGATACCAAGCAGTTTTTTTTTTTTCTGATTACTGCATTGGTGTCAGTTTGTGACAGTTACAGTGTTGGGACAGTTAGGGTTATCCCCCTGTAGGTCTAGGATACCCCCCTAACCCCCCCTAATAAAGTTTTAACCCCTTGATCACCCCCCATCACCAGTGTCGCTAAGCGATCATTTTTCTGATCGCTGTATTAGTGTCGCTGGTGACGCTAGTTAGGGACGTAAATATTGAGGTTCGCCGTCAGCGTTTTATAGCGTCAGGGACCCCCATATACTACCGAATAAATGTTTTAACCCCTTGATTGCCCCCTAGTTAACCCTTTCACCACTGATCACCGTATAAGTGTTACGGGTGACGCTGGTTAGTTCGTTTATTTTTTATAGTGTCAGGGCACCTGCCGTTTATTACCGAATAAAGGTTTAGCCCCCTGATCGCCCGGCGGTGATATGCGTCGCCCCAGGCAGCGTCAGATTAGCGCCAGTACCGCTAACACCCACGCACGCAGCATACACCTCCCTTAGTGGTATAGTATCTGTACGGATCAATATCTGATCCGATCAGATCTATACTAG
This sequence comes from Lithobates septentrionalis, assembly GCA_037952835.1. Classification (NCBI taxonomy): domain Eukaryota; kingdom Metazoa; phylum Chordata; class Amphibia; order Anura; family Ranidae; genus Lithobates; species Lithobates septentrionalis. Next base: position 1,477,253 of record JBBDGP010000048.1, on the reverse strand, counting down.
CGTCCCCAGCAGTTTAGGGTTCCCAACAACGCAGTGTTAGCGGGATCAGCCCAGATACCTGCTAGCACCTGCGTTTTGCCCCTCCGCCCAGCCCACCCAAGTGCAGTATCGATCGATCACTGTCACTTACAAAAGACTAAACGCATAACTGCAGCGTTCGCAGAGTCAGGCCTGATCCCTGCGATCGCTAACAGTTTTTTTGGTAGCGTTTTGGTGAACTGGCAAGCACCAGCGGCCTAGTACACCCCTGTCGTAGTCAAACCAGCACTGCAGTAACACTTGGTGACGTGGCGAGTCCCATAAGTGCAGTTCAAGCTGGTGAGGTGGCAAGCACAAGTAGTGTCCAGCTGCCACCAAAAAGACAAACACAGGCCCGTCGTGCCCATAATGCCCTTCCTGCTGCATTCGCCAATCCTAATTGGGAACCCACCACTTCTGCAGCGCCCATACTTCCCCCATTCACATCCCCAACCAAATGCATTCGGCTGCATGAGAGGCATTTTCTTTATGTCCTCCCGAGTACCCCTACCCAACGAACCCCCCCAAAAAAGATGTTGTGTCTGCAGCAAGCGCGGATATAGACGTGACACCCACTATTATTGTCCCTCCTGTCCTGACAATCCTGGTCTTTGCATTGGTGAATGTTTTGAACGCTACTATGCACTAGTTGAGTATTAGCGTAGGGTACAGCATTCCACAGACTAGGACACACTTTCACAGGGTCTCCCAAGATGCCATCGCATTTTGAGAGACCCGAACCTGGAACCGGTTACAGTTATAAAAGTTAGTTACAAAAAAAGTGTAAAAAAAAAATAAAATATATAAAATAAAAAAAAATAGTTGTCGTTTTATTGTTCTCTCTCTCTCTATTCTCTCTATTGTTCTGCTCTTTTTTACTGTATTCTATTCTGCAATGTTTTATTGTTATTATGTTTTATCATGTTTGCTTTTCAGGTATGCAATTTTTTATACTTTAACCGTTTACTGTGCTTTATTGTTAACCATTTTTTTGTCTTCAGGTACGCCATTCACGACTTTGAGTGGTTATACCAGAATGATGCCTGCAGGTTTAGGTATCATCTTGGTATCATTCTTTTCAGCCAGCGGTCGGCTTTCATGTAAAAGCAATTCTAGCGGCTAATTAGCCTCTAGACTGCTTTTACAAGCCGTGGGAGGGAATGCCCCCACCGTCTTCCGTGTTTTTCTCTGGCTCTCCTGTCTCAACAGGGAACCTGAAAATGCAGCCGGTGATTCAGCCAGCTGACCATAGAGCTGATCAGAGACCAGAGTGGCTCCAAACATCTCTATGGCCTAAGAAACCGGAAGCTACGAGCATTTTATGACTTAGATTTCGCCGGATGTAAATAGCGCCATTGGGAAATTGGGGAAGCATTTTATCACACCGATCTTGGTGTGGTCAGATGCTTTGAGGGCAGAGGAGAGATCTAGGGTATAATAGACCCCAATTTTTTCAAAAAAGAGTACCTGTCACTACCTATTGCTATCATAGGGGATATTTACATTCCCCGAGATAACAATAAAAATGATTAAAAAAAATTAAAAAAATGAAAGGAACAGTTTAAAAATAAGATAAAAAAGCAAAAAAATAATAAAGAAAAAAAAAAAAAAAAAAAAAAAAAATGACCCCTGTCGCCCCCTGCTCTCGCGCTAAGGCGAACGCAAGCGGCGGTCTGACGTCAAACATAAACAGCAATTGCACCATGCATGTGAGGTATCACCGCGAAGGTTAGATCGAGGGCAGTAATTTTTGCAGTAGACCTCCTCTGTAAATCTAAAGTGGTAACCTGTAAAGGCTTTTAAAGGCTTTTGAAAATGTATTTATTTTGTTGCCACTGCAGGTTTGTGCGCAATTGTAAAGCATGCCATGTTTGGTATCCATGTACTCGGCCTAAGATCATCTTTTTTATTTCATCAAACATTGGGCAATATAGTGTGTTTTAGTGCATTAAAATTTAAAAAAGTGTGTTTTTTCCCCAAAAAATGCGTTTGAAATATCGCTGCGCAAATACTGTGTGAAAAAAAAAATGAAACACCCACCATTTTAATCTGTAGGGCATTTGCTTTAAAAAAAATATATAATGTTTGGGGGTTCAAAGTAATTTTCTTGCAAAAAAAAAAAAACTTTTTCATGTAAACAATAAGTGTCAGAAAGGGCTTTGTCTTCAAGTGGTTAGAAGAGTGGGTGATGTGTGACATAAGCTTCTAAATGTTGTGCATAAAATGCCAGGACAGTTCAAACCCCCCCCCAAATGACCCCATTTTGGAAAGTAGACACCCCAAGCTATTTGCTGAGAGGCATGTCGAGTCCATGGAATATTTTATATTGCGACACAAGTTGCGGGAAAGAGACAAATTTTTTTTTTTTTTTGCACAAAATTGTCACTAAATGATATATTGCTCAAACATGCCATGGGAATATGTGAAATTACACCCCAAAATACATTCTACTGCTTCTCCTGAGTACGGGGATACCACATGTGTGAGACTTTTTGGGAGCCTAGCCGCGCACGGGACCCCGAAAACCAAGCACCGCCTTCAGGCTTTCTAAGGGCGTGAATTTTTGATTTCACTCTTCACTGCCTATCACAGTTTCGGAGGCCATGGAATGCCCAGGTGGCACAAAACCCCCCAAAATGACCCCATTTTGGAAAGTAGACACCCAAAGCTATTTGCTGAGAGGTATAGTGAGTATTTTTCAGACCTCACTTTTTGTCACAAAGTTTTGAAAATTGAAAAAAGAAAAAAAATAATTTTTTTTTCTTGTCTTTCTTCATTTTCAAAAATAAATGAGAGCTGCAAAAATACTCGCCATGCCTCTCAGCAAATAGCTTGGGGTGTCTACTTTCCAAAATGGGGTCATTTGGGGGGGGTTTGTGCCACCTGGGCATTCCATGGCCTCCGAAACTGTGATAGGCAGTGAAGAGTGAAATCAAAAATTTTCACCCTTAGAAATCCTGAAGGCGGTGATTGGTTTTCGGGGTCCCGTGCACAGCTAGGCTCCCAAAAAGTCCCACACATGTGGTATCCCCATACTCAGGAGAAGCAGCTAAATGTATTTTGGGGTGCAATTCCACATATGCCCATGGCCTGTGTGAGCAATATATCATTTAGTGCCAACTTTGTGCAAAAAAAAAAAATGTGTCACTTTCCCGCAACTTGTGTCAAAATATAAAATATTCCATGGACTCAATATGCCTCTCAGCAAATAGCTTGGGGTGTCTACTTTCCAAAATGGGGTCATTTGGGGGGGTTTGTGCCACCTGGGCATTCCATGGCCTCCGAAACTGTGATAGGCAGTGAAGAGTGAAATCATAAATTTACACCCTTAGAAATCCTGAAGACGGTGATTGGTTTTCGGGGCCCTGTACGTGGCTAGGCTCCCAAAAAGTCCCACACATGTGGTATCCCCATACTCAGGAGAAGCAGCAGAATGTATTTTGGGGTGCAATTCCACATAGGCCCATGGCCTGTGTGAGCAATATATCATTTAGTGACAACTTTTTGTAAATATATATATTTTTTTGTCATTATTCAATCACTTGGGACAAAAAAAATAAATATTCAATGGGTTCAACATGCCTCTCAGCAATTTCCTTGGGGTGTCTACTTTCCAAAATGGGGTCATTTGGGGGGGTTTTGTACTGCCCTGCCATTTTAGCACCTCAAGAAATGACATAGGCAGTCATAAACTAAAAGCTGTGTAAATTACAGAAAATGTACCCTAGTTTGTAGACGCTATAACTTTTGCGCAAACCAATAAATATACGCTTATTGACATTTTTTTTACCAAAGACATGTGGCCGAATGCATTTTGGCCTAAATGTATGACTAAAATTGAGTTTATTGGATTTTTTTTATAACAAAAAGTAGAAAATATCATTTTTTTTCCGTTTATAGCGCAAAAAATAAAAACGGCAGAGGTGATCAAATACCATCAAAAGAAAGCTCTATTTGTGGGAAGAAAGGGACGCAAATTTCGTTTGGGTACAGCATTGCATGACCGCGCAATTAGCAGTTAAAGCGACGCAGTGCCAAATTAGAAAAGGACCTCTGGTCCTTAGGCAGAATAATGGTCCGGGGCTCAAGTGGTTAACCGTGAGGTTTTACCGCCACCAACTGCATGTGTTAATAAGCGATTAGTGAGCAAAAATCGATGAAATAAGTAAACAAAGCTAAAGTTTGTCAATAAGTGGCAACTGTCTAATTAATGGCTATCATTTCTCATTAGAATATATGAATAAAAAAAAAACAATATTTTTAATTGTAGCTTTAGTAACATCCCTTGAAAATGCCTGAAGAGCAACTCCCAAAATTTAATTTTGAAAATGTAGTTATTTCAAATTATGTCCAAACTAATTTTGTAGATATTGTACCTGCCTCGTCTGCCTAACCCTAATCGCAGCCCAGGGCGTATGTCCCGTTAATCTTTGATTTGTAGAAATTGAATTCTACTCGTATGCATTTTTAATAAAGTTGCAAATGATTAAAATTATTACGGTTTGAATCATTATTAGAACTGAGGTAAACAATATATTAAAAATTTAATTTGTTAAATAATAAAAAAAAAAAAAGTACCTTGCGATCAGTGACATTTCTCAAAGCTTTCTCGCAGGAAAATAAATTCATTTAGGTTTAGCAGAAGGAGAATCTTTTGGCCTTTTTAATTATCTGTCACTCAGTGTCCATCTGAATATTCATAGGAAGTAGACAATTAGCACTTGGCAAATGCTAATGCTGATTTGCTATTCAAAGCAAATCATGTTGTGTTAAGAAAAGAGAGAAAAATAAAGCTAATTATATGTTTATAGAAAAGATAATGAGGGGAGTGACAATCATTGCTGTCATAATAAATCATTAGCGAACAAAGGGCTGGTAAAATGAAAAATTAAACAGGAACAAAAAATCGGCGGTGCAGGCTGTTTGCTTTTCAGATTTGATGACAGAACAATCCTTTGATCACTTCTGATCACATAATGATCCAAGTTTAGACATTCTTTTGTCTCACAGAGAACCAGCAATTATTTTAGGGCTGTTGGTATTGTTATAATTACTACTAATAAAATATAAGGCAAAAAGTATCTGGGCACCTGACCATCACACCAACCTAGATGGCCAAAGTAATGAACATCCTTCCAAGTGAATGAGTTCAGGAGTTTTCATTGAAGGATCTTGTTAATTCTACAACATACAAATACTTTTTAGACGTGTCATTTAAGCCTTGAGGCAAAAGTTTGGAGAAGGCTCTTTTCTGTTTCATCATGCCTGTGCCCCTGTGCACAAAGTCAGCTCCATAAAGACATGACTTGATGATCTTAGTGTGGAGAAACTCAAGAGCCCTGAACCCTACTGAACACCTTTTGAGATGACTTGGAATGGCAATTGCAAGCCAGGTCTTCTTGTCCAACATCAGCTGACATAATAAATTAAAAAAATCCCACAGACACACTCCAAAGTCTTGTGGAAAGCCTTCCCAGAAGAGTGGGGGCTGTTATAGATGCAACGGGGGTACCAAGTCCCCTACTCCAGAATAATGTCCATGATTTTGGAATGGGATGTCCAGCAAATCATATTGGTGCGATAGTCATGTGTACATTTATTTTGGTCAAATAACATGTATCTTACAGACCAATGTGGACCCTCTGAGTGGTCAATATTAGTTGTGTGCCACCACATAACCTGCAGACATGTGTCTGTTTGAACAACAAGAAGGTATGGGTTTCACTTTGTGGCACTTTCTGGTCACAGGCCTAGTTTTTGCTCCTCTGCTGACAGCTGACACTTCCTTACGGAGGTTCCATAAACCAAAGTAGAATATTAGTTCACAGGTTGAGGTGGTGCTGTAGTCAAACATTAAACTCAAACTAAACATTTAAAAACGTGAACTAGATTATTTAAAAAACCTGTGCCATCACAAGTGAAATAGTATAGAACTGTACACAAACAATTAGGCCATTAGTACTTGGTGGTGCCACTCCAGGCTGAGGTGTGGGGTCCCGTTGGCACTCAGGGTATTAAAGATGTCAACGTAAGAAAAACCTCATCCAGTGAGCATGGAACATATACTTTAAGCATGAAACCGCCGCTCACCATAGCCGATCCTACTGTGGATGTATTTATGTGAAAGCCTCAGTCAATGCTGCTCCTAGAGCCATGCCACCTGACCTATTTTGCACCACCTATCGGGGCTTAATCATAGGGGAAAAACATGTCAGGGGGCATGGCCTGAGGAGCAGCATTGACTGAGGCTTTCACATGAATACATCCACACTAGAATCGACTATGTTGATCGGCATTTTTATGCTTATATTTATACAATGTCCAAAAAAAGTCTACACATTTCACTTATCATCCTTCTTAACACCTACTTAGTGAATCTTACACACGCCATGTGACTACCGTGAAAGCAACATTCCCCACAGATTAGGCATTCCCCAGACACATATGCCTCTCATCTTACTGACTGGCACATATAACGCTTTTCTGGTTGTGGGGTCCAACACCATTCTTCCTTTATACAAGGCTTCCAGATCTCCTCCTCACTCCGCAGTTCAGCTTACCCGCCAAAGCTGAGGAAAACTGAGATTCCCTTCTCTTCTTCTCAGCTTTTCAGTCTGGGGGTCAGGCACGCTTATTTCTGGTGATGGGAGTAATGAGCTTCTAGGTAACCTCAATAGGGTCTCCAAAGTGTACACCTTAGGGCAACTGGGATATCCACCAACATCATAGAACTGAAGGCATGACTGAACTGAAGGCAGACTGAAAAGCTGAGGGTCCATTTTCTCTGGTGAGTGGGGAGGCGAGAGAGGAATGTGGCACATTTCACAGCATGTCTTTATGAAGCACTTCAGCACTTTTTGTATGGAATTTGGAGTACTGAGCACTTTCTTGAAGATCTCCAGTCCATAGACCTCTGCTTCCCCAGTCAATAAACCTCTGCTTGTCCAGTACATAGACCTACGCTTCTCCAGTCCATAGATCACTGCTTCTCTAGTCCTCAGAAAACTGCTTCTCAAGTCTATAAATCAGTTCTTCTCCACCATTGCTTTTCTAGCCTGTAGAACCCTGTTTCTCTAGTCTGTAGATCACTGCTTGTTCAGCCAGTACGTTGCTGCTTCACATTTCATAGATTGCTGCTTCACCAGTCCATAGACATCTGCTTCTCCAGTTCATAGATATCTGCTTCCACAATTTATAGATTACTGATTTCTCCATCCTCTGGATTACTGCTTTTCTGGCCAGTAGATTGCTAAATTCCAACCTACAGATCACAACTTCTCTAATCTGTAGCATGAAGCAGAAAATCAATGATTTAAGAAGTTTCCAACTTTGCTCAGTTTGCAAGTTCTTTATAAGTTGTTTTTCTAAATCTATAGTTCCACACAAACATGCAGTGGCTTTACATTTCTCCACAGGCCACACAAATTAGATTTAAATTTAAATTCAATTAAAAAGAAAAGTGTAAAAGTACGTGTTCATTATAAGGAAAATTAGTTACTCCAGAAAATATATTTGCTGTGGCTGTTTAGAATTAGTTTATCTTGAGACATAATAAATTAAACAGACTTGTGGCGGAGGCAGAAATATGTTAACAAGACAGTTAGGAATATTTAAAATAAGCACTACAGTAGTTTTAAGGCAGAATAAGAATTTTATTGAAAGTGTGACCTTAAGTTAATGGCCTCTATTGAGAACACCAAAATTAAATAAAAAGTTATCCTTTCAACGCGCAGGCAAATGGATTTTCATTAAAGATGCTACATTCTTGCTATGAGCAGAAGATATAAGAATTAAGACTTGAATTTAAGTTGTCTTTTTGGAGAAAAAAGGTTAAACCAAAATAAATATGTTGAAGAGTTCTTTGAGAAAATCTCAAATTTACATTTTAAAACAGTGATCTCTTTCACTTCTTGGCTTGGCTTTAGATGGTCAGATATCTTCCCAAGAACAAAAGAGGAGAAGATATGTGACTGTAATCATATTACTTGTCATAGTATTAGGACTGGCTGTGATCTTTGCCCTGCTCTGATAGCGGTGGACTTCCAGAGCTTCAGATTTTCCACTCTTTTACTGTGAAGGTCTGGAACCTTCTAATAAGCAGATGTCATAAAAAGGCAGACAACTTCTAGGAAGGAAAAATAATCTCTGGTTCTTAAAGTGAAAATTAAGCCTCCTACACACGATAAGAAAAGTGGACAAAAATATTCTGCTTTCAACGCGATCGTATGATAATCTGATCGTTAGTACACAGCTGTTGTCCAAAATTTTCCGAAGGGACACACATGAGAATTTTTCTCGTACGATACTAGATTGTACAATTTTCATTTAATCCACACAGTTTTCAGCTGAAATAATAATACATACATTGAATCACTTCTGAATTTTCTTTCTGTTGTATGAGAATTTTCGTACTTTAGTACCCTTTTCGCATTCAATATGGAGACTAGCATGCAGAAAAAAAACAGACGATCTTTCGTCCGATAATCTCATCATGAGTACTTGGCTTTACTGCTGTCTTTATCCCTGTTAGAGTGATTCTCCCTCTAATTATCCTGATCACCAATGTCAACAGGAATGAAAGTGAGGGTAAATCCAAACTTTTGTGTTGTCACCAGAACAGGAGTAATGGAAAAATGTTCCAATGGGGAGACTTGTTCCCGTGATGACTGTTTAGGAGTGGAAATCCCTCATATTTGAAAAACAGAAACTAGTAGAGGTACTAATGGGTTCTGGGCAGAAGTATGTGTCCAAAGAAGAGTTTATTCTAACCAAGATTTGGATGGATTGAACTGCATCTTTTTTAAAACAATAAGGGAAATTAATGTGCAAACATATATACCCTTAAATCTCAACCCAAAACACCCAGTGATGATATTGAACAGTGCAATTAAAAAGGTGCAGGCTACCAGGATTTAAAGTACATTGGTCAAATTCATCAAGTGGTCCTACCCAAGGACCCCTAGCTATGCGTCTTCGGCTGTGACACTCCACCAGCCCCACCTCCAGCATCCAATCACAAAACTCTTTCTCAATGGGTTCATGTATGTCTTTTAGTAGCCTGCAGAGTTCTCATACAATCCTGGATCCATCCTACCCCACCACAAACAGCTGTGATGAAGCAAGCGCATTAGACGTTGTTTCTGGAGAAACTGGACACTGAGGAATTTCACTGCCAAGTGGCGTTGCTTTATGAAACGTTCCTTTACCCCTGAAGAGATCTCCTCATGCGTGAAGCCTTGCCGCTACACGGTCTGGTATTTACACGCTGATCTTGCTAACTCATTGGACAAACATAAAATCCGAGACGCTCCTGAGTCTCAGGCTCGTCTCATCCACCCCCCCCCCCTTAGACATTCCAAACATTTACTGTAATATGTGTTATTATATTTAGATTGTAATTAACCCCTGTTTTTGACCTTAATTGCTTATCTCAGGTTTTATTGGTAAAATCCATTATTATGTAACTACCCAAGGCTAGCTGTTTTGTTATTCTGTATTTCAATGCTATTTAATGACTGTAAATCACTATACCATGTGTTGTTTTACATTATGTTACTCTGTGAAGGCTCTGTTGTCTGTCCCGATGACTTTGTGGACATTTTGTACTCTTACCTTTTCTATTTTTTACACAAAATGTAATAAATATATTTAATAAAAAGTGCAGGCTGAGGTGAGGTTACATGGCAGCACACACAAAAAAAAATTCACAACAAACAACAAAAAGTGGCAAATAAGTTACCACCTAGAAAAAAAGTGTAGATGATGGATCATCATATTAAGTGTGTGGTGTTACATAGAAACACAGAACATAGAAGATGATAGCAGAAAACAAGACCATGTGGTCCATCAAGTCTGCCCCATTTTTTTTCTGTTGTATATATTTTTTTTAACTGTTTTGTCTCAAAGCATGTCTAAAACCACTTGCTGTGGACTTATTCACTACCTCTGCTGGAAATCTTTACCAAGCATCAACTAGTCTTTTGGTAATATAATACTTTCTAAGATTCGTTTTGAGCTTTCCTCCCGCTAGTTTGAGGTCTTGTCCCTGTGTTCTTGATCCTAGCTTCATATTGAAAATACTGCTCTCCCTGAACCTCGCCCCCCCCCCCCCCCCCCCACACACACACTTTATGGAAATAAAGGTTGCAACCATGTCCTCCCTTTCCCTTATTTCCTCAATACTGTTCATAATAAGCTCCTGTAGTATCTCTTGATATGTTTTATCAGTCAAACCCTTCACAATTTTTGTTGTTGACTTGTTCTATTTTAACAAAACCTTTTAGCAAATCAGGTCTCCAGATTTGGACACGGTATTTTACTGTACATGAGATCTAACTAAGTTCTGTATAGAGGATTCAGCACCTCTTTCCTCCTGCTTGTGATGTCTTTGGTGATAACTAAAGGTCTATATAAAGGAAACAGGACCTCCTTCCTTCTTCTGGGGATCCCTCTAGTGATAACTAAAGATCTTGATAGGAGAATCAGAACCTCCTTCCTCCTGTTGGTGATGCCTTGAGTGATAATTAAAGACCTATATAGAGGAATCAGGATCTCCTTCCTCTCATTGGTGATCTTGCTAGTGATAACTAAAGATCTATATAGAGGAATCAAGATCCCCTTCCTCTTGCTGGTGATCCTTCTAGTGATAACTAAAGATCTTTATAGAGGGGGGCGTGGCCAAGATGGCGACCAGATAGGACGTGTGTGAAGGGAGCTCCGTCCTATACCGATACCTCATCCGTTCTTAGGGGACATATCCTCACCCTGACGCTACCAAGCAGTGGAGGAAACGAGCGGGTATGAGAAGGGGAAGCTCCGGTTCCCAGAGGAAGAGGCAGCAGGCTCCTAGGACCTCGCTCACATCCAGCGGTGCATGCGGGGCGGCCTACACCAACATGGCGTCCCAGACGGAGCAAACTGAGTCGCCCCAACTGGGAACTGATCAGTTCCAGGCCCTTATGCAAGCCATCACGGGCTGCCAAACAACTCTGACCAACAAAATCGAGCAGATGCAGCTCGAAATGGGCCTTATTAGGCGGGACATGGACAAACACCGGGACCGATTAACGGAGGCGGAGCGGAGAGTGGGGGAGACAGAGGACACGCTCAGGGAACATTCCACCTCCCTACGCACGCTACAGGTTAAAATGAAGGTGATCAAATCCAGAGCAGAAGATCAGGAGAATAGAAATCGGCGGAACAATTTACGAATGGTTGGTCTCCCAGAGGGGGCTGAAGGGAGAGACCCCGAAAACTATGCAGAACAACTGCTGCGTACGCTTCTCCCGCAGGCGCCATTCTCCCCCCACTTTGCAGTTGAGTGGGCTCATAGGATGCCATCCGCTCCAGGCCCCCCTGGCGCTCCGCCACGTACTTTTATTTTCCGCCTACTGAACTTTAGAGACCGGGATCTGGTTCTTAGAGAGGCCAGGAAGATTGGAGAACTGCGTTATGAGAACGTAAAGATCATGCTGTTTCCGGATTTCTCCATCGAACCACAACGACAACGAAGATCGTTCGACCAGGTCAAGGCCCAATTAAGGAGCAAAGGTCTCAAGTACGGCATGATGTTTCCAGCACGTTTTAGAGTGATTGACGGCGAAACCACCAAGTTTTTCGTTTCCCCGGAGGAGGCTTCCAGATGGGTCGAATCCCTTCCTAGGCATCGTTAAGATGCCCGCCGCTTTGTCCCCCTCCCCCCTTTTTTGTTTTTTCGATTGCTTTAATTTTTTCTTTTGATCACTTTGAAGGCTTCTGGTGAAGTACGCAGCTGCCGGTGAGATACATGGCTATTTACGGACTTACTGTGTGGGTTGGCTTTCCCTGAGGACTCCCCTGACGGGCAGTTTGTTTGCTGTGGGGGCGGGAGGGGAGAGGGGAAGCAGCATACTTGCTTTGAGGATACATGAGATCATATCTCCTTGACACCCAGAGGCTCTCCCTTCAGGATGGAAAGGCCGACCACCCTTAGATGCTCATGGTGTTTAATGCTGCAGGAGTCCCCACCTTTCCTCCTCCCGGCTCTGTACTTCTACTCTGACTGACATATTTTTCCTGGCAACCATAGAAGGGGACTTAAAAGAGCCTTTCTACCTTATCGTGGAGAATTCGAGTCTTGATCTAGCTCTCGGGAGGACAGGCCCCCCATCCCCATCTGGCACTCTATTACTGGCCCTGCCGCTGCTAGGGGAGGAACTCGAGAGTTATAACTGCATATTAATATATAATGTAATTTGGAAAGTACCCTTGGCTTGCTTCGGATGAGGTGGGGGGGGGTCAATGTGCTTGGCCGGGTTGAGTCAGGAACAGTAACTCTCTATCCACAGATGGGAGGTTAGGCATGATTTATACGTTTCCTGTCGGATGGGGATGTATTGAGGGGAGGATGGGGATGCTTGGGTTAGGTTTTGCTCCATGCCTCTTTCTCCCCCTGCAACGGGGGAAGCAGGATGTATCTCCAGGCAGATGTTTGCCCTTAGTGAGTCTGAGAGAAACAACAGTGATTTTGATATAAGGGTGGGGATGTGGCCATCCACAAGTTCCCAGGAAACTGTGTATGATGCTTATGGAAAAAGTTTTTTTAAGTTTTTGCCCCTAGATAATTCTAGGTGAACTGTCGCCGGGGGTCTCCAAGACAGATAATTCTGTTGGGGCTCCCTTGGTGACAGTGGTCTTTATGACCGGTTGTGGGCGGGGCTCCCTAGCCCCGGCTGGGGCTCTAGGTCCTTGGTACGCTCAGTACTACGCGCCACCCCCCAAGGGAGATTTCTCCTATCTGAAATGTTTATTGGGTTAGGTTCGGGTATACATACACCCCATGAGTTTCAAATGGAGGTGTGGGGTGGGTTGGGAGGGGAGTTTGATTTGTTTCAGTTTTTTTTTTATGTTTTTTACTTTAATTGCCTATTGTTATGCCTTACAGTCTATAAGATTGTTTTACCATACCCGCCATGACGGCTTTCAGTGGTCGCTGATGTCTCTGTTGGACCCTAGCTGTGTGGGATACTCTCTCCTCTGGATCCCTCCGATAATCCACTACATTATACTGTATGATGGCCCCTATTAAAATTTTGTCCTGGAATGTCAGGGGCCTAAATCACAAAATTAAGCGCTCCCTGGTCTTTGACTATCTTAAAAAATATTCCCCTCAAATCTGCATCCTTCAAGAGACGCATCTGGTGGGTGGTAAGGTAATGGGACTAAAAAGACCTTGGGTTAGCCGACACTACCATGCCACTTACTCCAGCTACTCTAGAGGAGATAGTGTCCTGGTACACAAAAATCTTAGTTTTGAATTGATGGATGTGGTTACTAGGGATGAGCTTCGAGTTCGAGTCAAACTCATGTTCTACTCGAACATTGGCTGTTCGCAAGTTCGCCGAACAGCGAACAATTTGGGGTGTTCGCGGCAAATTCGAATGCCGCGGAACACCCTTTAAAAGTCTATGGGAGAAATCAAAAGTGCAAATTTTAAAGGCTTATATGCAAGTTATTGTCATAAAAAGTGTTTGGGGACCCGGGTCCTGCCCCAGGGGACATGCATCAATGCAAAAAAAAGTTTTAAAAACGGACGTTTTTTCAGGAGCAGTGATTTTAATAATGCTTAAAGTCAAACAATAAAAGTGTAATATCCCTTTAAATTTCGTACCTGGGGGGTGTCTATAGTATGCCTGTAAAGGGGCGCATGTTTCCTGTGTTTAGAACAGTCTGACAGCAAAATGACATTTTGAAGAAAAAAACACATTTAAAACTACCCGCGGCTATTGCATTGCCGACAATACACATAGAAGTTCATTGATAAAAACGGCATGAGAATTCCCCACAGGGCAACCCCGAACCAAAAAAAAAAAAAAATGATGTGGGGGTCCCCCTAAATTCCATACAAGGCCCTTCAGGTCTGGTATGGATATTAAGGGGAACCCCAGCCAAAATTTAAAAAAAAAATGACGTGGGGTTCCCCCTAAATTCCATACCAGACCCTTCAGGTCTGGTATGGATTTTAAGGGGAACCCCGCGCCAAAAAAAAAAAAAAAACGGCGTGGGGTCCCCCCAAAAATCCATACCAGACCCTTATCCGAGCACGCAACCTGGCAGGCCACAGGAAAAGAGGGGGGATGAGAGTGCGCCCCCCCCCTCCTGAACCGTACCAGGCCACATGCCCTCAACATTGGGAGGGTGCTTTGGGGTAGCCCCCCAAAACACCTTGTCCCCATGTTGATGAAGACAAGGGCCTCATCCCCACAACCCTGGCCGGTGGTTGTGGGGGTCTGCGGGCGGGGGGCTTATCGGAATCTGGAAGCCCCTTTAACAAGGGGACCCCCAGATCCCGGCCCCCCCCCTGTGTGAAATGGTAAGGGGGTACTTACCCCTACCATTTCACTAAAAAACTGTCAAAAATGTTAAAAATGACAAGAGACAGTTTTTGACAATTCCTTTATTTAAATGCTTCTTCTTTCTTCCTTCATCTTCTTCTGATTCTTCTGGCTCTTCTGGTTCTTCCTCCGGCGTTCTCGTCCAGCATCTCCTCCGCGGCGTCTTCTATCTTCTTCTCCTCGGGCCGCTCCGCACCCATGGCATGGGGGGGAGGCTCCCGCTCTTCTCTTCATCTTCTTCTTCATCTCTTCTTCCTTCTTCTCTTCTTCTCTTCTTCATTTCTTCTCCGGGCCGCTCCGCAGCCATGCTGGCATGGAGGGAGGCTCCCGCTGTGTGACGGCGTCTCTTCGTCTGACGGTTCTTAAATAACGGGGGCGGGGCCATCCGGTGACCCCGCCCCCCTCTGACGCACGGTGACTTGACGGGACTTCCCTGTGACGTCACGGGGAATGCCACAGGGAAGTCCCGTCATGTCCCGTCATGTCCCGTCATGTCCCGTGCGTTATTTAAGAACCGTCAGACGAAGAGACGCCGTCACACAGCGGGAGCCTCCCACCATGCCAGCATGGCTGCGGAGCGGCCCGGAGAAGAAATGAAGAAGAGAAGAAGGAAGAAGAGATGAAGAAGAAGATGAAGAAGATGAAGAGAAGAGCGGGAGCCTCCCCCCCATGCCATGGGTGCGGAGCGGCCCGAGGAGAAGAAGATAGAAGACGCCGCGGAGGAGATGCTGGACGAGAACGCCGGAGGAAGAACCAAAAGAGCCAGAAGAACCAGAAGAAGATGAAGGAAGAAAGAAGAAGCATTTAAATAAAGGAATTGTCAAAAACTGTCTCTTGTCATTTTTAACATTTTTGACAGTTTTTTAGTGAAATGGTAGGGGTAAGTACCCCCTTACCATTTCACACAGGGGGGGGGCGGGATCTGGGGGTCCCCTTCTTAAAGGGGGCTTCCAGATTCCGATAAGCCCCCCGCCCGCAGACCCCCACAACCACCGGCCAGGGTTGTGGGGATGAGGCCCTTGTCTTCATCAACATGGGGACAAGGTGTTTTGGGGGGCTACCCCAAAGCACCCTCCCAATGTTGAGGGCATGTGGCCTGGTACGGTTCAGGAGGGGGGGCCGCACTCTCGTCCCCCCTCTTTTCCTGCGGCCTGCCAGGTTGCGTGCTCGGATAAGGGTCTGGTATGGATTTTTGGGGGGACCCCACGCCGTTTTTTTTTTTTTTTTGGCGCGGGGTTCCCCTTAAAATCCATACCAGACCTGAAGGGTCTTGTATGGAATTTAGGGGGACTCCCACATCATTTTTTTTTTTTAATTTTGGTTCGGGGTTGCCCTGTGGGGAATTCCCATGCCGTTTTTATCAATGAACTTCTATGTGTATTGTCGGCAATGCAATAGCTGCGGGTAGTTTTAAATGTGTTTTTTCCTTCAAAATGTCATTTTGCTGTCAGACTGTTCTAAACACGGGAAACATGCGCCCCTTTACAGGCATACTATAGACACCCCCCAGGTACGAAATTTAAAGGGATATTACACTTTTATTGTTTGACTTTAAGCATTATTAAAATCACTGCTCCTGAAAAAACGGCCGTTTTTAAAACTTTTTTTTGCATTGATTCATGTCCCCTGGGGCAGGACCCAGGTCCCCAAACACTTTTAATGACAATAACTTGCATATAAGCCTTTAAAATTAGCACTTTTGATTATTCATGTTCGTGTCCCATAGACTTTAATGGTGTTCATGTGTTCGAACAAATTTTTTTCCTGTTCGCATGTTCTGGTGCGAACCGAACAGGGGGGTGTTCGGCTCATCCCTAGTGGTTACAGACCCGGAGGGGAGATATGTGTTGATACATGCTAACATTGACACACTAGACATGGTGGTGGTGGGAGTGTATTTGCCACCCCCGGCTAATATTTCTGTGATGCAGAAGCTAATAGGGCTGATTGCCCAATTTCAGACTGACAATGTGGTCATAGCGGGGGATTTTAATATACCGCCAAACCCCTGTATAGATAAATTATCTCCTGATCCCGCTAGAGGCTCAGCGTTGTCCAAATGGGCTGATGTGTACAGGCTGGTGGATGTATGGCGATGGAAGAATCCATCAGAACGAGCTTACACCTGCCACTCCTCTTCATATAACACCTTGTCCCGTATTGATGTGGTCTATGTTAGCGGCGCAATGCTCCCCAGGGTTATTTCAGTAGAGATACTTCCAAGGGGCATCTCGGACCACTCCCCCTTACTCTGCACAATACAAACTCATACTCCCCAAGCGGACAGACTTTGGCGACTCTCTAGATTCTGGATTGAACATCCGACCATAGAAATAGAGGTGGCCAAAGAGATAAGGAGTTTTTGGTTGACTAATGCCGCTTCCACAGGGATGGCAATGGTCTGGGATTCATTTAAAGCCTATATACGAGGGTGCTATATATCATCTATTACACGAGAAAGAAACAATGATAAAATTACACTAGAGGAGGCGGAGGCCAGAGCACAGGAACTGGAGTCTAGGTTTGCCATGACTTCTAATCCTATCGCGGCTCAAGATATGAAGGTAGCATATCGAGAAGTAATGTTGCTTAGGGTAAATAAGGTTCATAAACGTCAGCTCACCCAAACTCAAACGATATTCGAACATGGTGACAAGCCAGGTAGACTGCTGGCTTGGATCTCCAAGGAGCAGTCTCCAATCTCCACCATTGCGAGTCTGCGAGGGGAGGATGGGACTAAAGTGGTGGACCCATTGAGCATCAATCGATGCTTTAAAGAATTCTATGAGGCCTTGTACTCCACTAGGGTAAATTACTCCCCGGATGAGCTCCACAATTTTCTAGAGGGGGTGACCCTCCCGACTCTCTCTGCTGAGGCGAGGGAAAATCTAGACGCCCCGATCGAAATCCCGGAGGTGCGAGCGGCATTGAAATCTATGCAGACAGGGAAGACTCCAGGGGAGGATGGGATCCCCCCTGAATTCTACAAGCAGTACCTAGATGACCTAACTATTAAATTACATGACATGCTTACAAAATCACTGCAGGACAAGGACCTCCCACCATCCATGTCCCAGGCCATCATAGTTGTAATACCCAAACCGGGGAAGGACCCAAAGTTGTGCTCCTCCTACCGACCCATCTCCCTGCTTAACTCTGACGCCAAAGTACTCACCAAAATTCTTGCCAGGCGTCTAAACGAAATTATACTTACCCTGATCCATGAAGATCAATCGGGATTCATGCCTGGCAAGGGAACAGATATCAACCTGCGAAGGCTTTATGCAATCCTGGCCTCTGGAGATGAGGGAGGGGCTGAGGAAATGGTGGCCTCTCTGGACGCGGAGAAGGCCTTTGATTCAGTGGAATGGGGCTATCTCTGGGAGGTCCTCCACAAATTCGGATTTGGGCCATCCTTCATCTCCTGGGTCAGATTGATATATAGGGCACCGAGGGCCAGGGTGCGTACCGGTACAGTCTTGTCCTCACCCTTCGCCTTGGGCAGGGGAACGCGACAGGGGTGCCCCCTGTCCCTGGGACTTTTTGCTCTAGCAATTGAACCTATGGCGGCACTTCTTCGGGCATCAACACAAACTAAAGGGATTGATAGAGGACCACTGCAAGAAAAGGTGTCCCTATATGCAGACGACACCCTATTGTATCTGAAGGATGATGGGTGCTCGCTACAGTCGGCTCTGTCAATTATAGACGGCTTTGGGCGATTCTCAGGAATAAGAGTAAACTGGGGGAAGTCAGTGATATTTCCCTTACATTCTGGGACAGGAGGCCAGCAAATGGATGGACAGCTGCGGAGGGTTTCTCAGTTTCGGTACCTGGGAGTTGAGATACATCGGGACTTAAGGCAGTTTATCCCTCTGAATCTGAACCCGGTAGTTCAGCAGACATCCCAGAGCTGTGCCAGATGGAGGTCACTCCCCCTGACACCGGTCGGAAGAGTTAACTTAATTAAAATGTCGATTCTTCCTAAGTTCACGTACCTTTTCCGCCAAGCCCCTGTACCAATACCACATAGCTTTTTTAAGAGGTTGGATAGCATTTTGGTATCCTTTGTCTGGAATGGGAGAGCTCCCAGGGAGGCCAAAGTGAAGCTGCAGATGCCCACGTCGCTTGGCGGCCTGGCACTGCCGTCCCTGTTGAAATATTACTGGGCGGCGGTCCTGGTGACGGTCAAGTGGTGGCTGTCGGAGGAGCCAGCTAACCCTGCCTCTTCATTGGAGGCGACGTTGCTGGGTTCATATGCGGAGCTTAGAAACCTGATACATAGGGGCCCTAGCTCTAACTCTCGGGTCACCCTTCCTATGATTGCGACCCTGAAGGTGTGGGACTCAGTGGCCAGACAGGTGGGTGGCTCTGGGAGGTGGTCCCCTGAGACCCCACTGTGGGGGAATCCTCGATTACCGCATTTTCGCTCCATACCTGATCCTATTGCCTGGGCCAGATATGGAATAACAAAATTGAGCGACATAACGTTTCAGGGACAGCTGATTGCATTTGATGCACTAAAACAAGACCGTGATATCCCGAACCAAATGTTTTTCAGGTACATCCAATTAAGACATGCCTTTAGATCCCAGTTCCCCTCCTCGATCTCACTCGAGATGTTCCCGGTGGAGAAATTGCTTAGATCCCCTGATCAAACTAAAACGATGTCTACCTTATACAGTCTGTTTATTACGTTGGATACCTCTGGTGTCTCCCGGCTCTTTGCTTTATGGCAGAGGGATATCCCGGAGCTAACAGATGATGATTGGGAGGAGGGTGTCCAACAGTATCTGCCCCTTGTGATCTCGGCCAGGGACAGATATATTCAGCTGAAGTTTCTTCACCGAGCATATTATTCCCCGGTTCGCCTGGCAAGAATTTACTCTGACCGTACGGCTACATGCCCCAGATGTAACTATCACGAAGCAGACTTCTTTCACATAACCTGGTCTTGTCCTGCAGTGACGGAATTCTGGAAAGAAATCCTAGCTGAAATCAATAGCATTGGGAGACTAATAGTTCCGTACAGCCCGATTCCTCTTCTTCTAGGCATAAGTGACTTCCTCGACCTAACATGGGGTAAAAAGTTGTTCCTCTTCTACACCACATTTTATGCTAGGAAGGCTATTTTGTTGAAATGGAACCAAAACTCACCACCTACTAAACAGCTATGGCAATCACTGATAAACACAGCACTCCCACTCTACAAATTGACGTATATGGGAAGAAACTGTGCAAAAAAGTTTGGGAAAATATGGTCGGAATGGGTAAAGGCAAAACACCTTACTATTCCATAGTGGTAATCTAAATGTTACTTAGGAGTGGGATTGCTCCACCATTTTGCCTCCCCCCCCCCCTTCTTAGGGTAGATCCCGAATATCTCCTTGGTATGACAGGGTAGGAGTTATCTGATATTACTCTGATAATTACATACTAATGGTAATATTGCAATATGTACTGCATGTGCGGATGTGTGAAGCAATTCTTGACATTTGATTACTGGATGGTATAAACTGGCAATGTAATGTTTTATTTTATTTTGTCTAAAATCTTTAATAAACTTTATGTTAAAAAAAAAAAAAAAGATCTTTATAGAGAAAGTAGGACCTCCTTCTTCCATCTGGTGATCTCTCTAGGGATAACTACAGATCTATATAGATTAATCAGGACCTTCTTCCTCCTTCTGGTGATGACTCTAGTGATAACTACAGATCTATATAGAAGAACGAGGACCTCCTTCTTCCTGTTGACACACCCTAGAATTCTAATCACTTTTCCCACTGCTTTTCCACACGTTTTGCTTATTTTGCAAATCCGTTTCCCCTGTAGTTCTGGGACTGACTAAAAGACCGTATTTAGAGAGTAGTGATTAATGATTCATACTCTGAATGGTCTAAGGTTATCAGTGGTGTACCCCAAGGTTCAGTGTTGGGACTCTTACTTTTTAAAACTTTATAAATGATATCGGGTCTGGGATTAAAAGTACCATTTTAGTCTTTGTAGGTGACACCAAGTTATGCAGTGGAATAATGTTCTTACAGGATGTCTCCAACCTACAAGCCAACCTCAATGAACTTTTTAATTGGGCAACTGGGTGGCAAACTGTGGCGGCCCATCCACTAGGGGCGCACGGGCGCCCCCACCATCCTTGCGTCCACCCCTCTACATTCAGGGGCGTCGGATGCATGGATTCCAATGAGGGTGGGTGTTTTTTTTTTAAGCATTTGATTAGAGCCAGAGGATAACTAGAAATCTATATCGAAGAACGAGGACCTCCTTCTACCTGGCTGGCAGGTGACGCACAGCGCATGGAGGAGAGGAGGAAGAAGGCGCATGCAGGGGAGCCGAGCAGCAAACAAGCAGCCCGCAGCCCGGAGAGAAGCCTCTGCCACGATGCCTGTGAGATGGAATAAGTGCGGTGCCCCAACTGACTCACTGACAGGGGAGGGGGTTGCCGCCCATGGCCTGGACAGCTGGCTGACCATGGGGGGGGAATTGGGGGGCTGCCATCATAACCAGGGGGGTGACGACAGGTGGATTGTTTACCACCCACAAAAATACCAGCCGTCTGGTGGCAAATGAGGTTTAATGTTGATAAACATAAAGTTGGTGGAGAAGGATCTGGGGGTTTTGGTAGATCATAAGCTTAATAATAGCATGCAATTCCAAACTGCGATTTCCAAAGCCAGCAAAATCCTTTCCTGAATTAAGAGAGATATAGACTCCAGAGAGAGAGATATCATATTGCCCCTGTACAAATCATTAGTAAGACCTCTTCTGGAATATGCAGTTCAGTTTTGGGCACCAATTCACAAAAAGGATACCAGGGAACTGAAGAAAGTGCAGAGAAGGGCAACCAAACTGATAAGAGACATGGAGGAGCTCAGCTATGAGGAAAGATTAGAGGAACTGAATATATTCCCTCTTGAGAAGAGGAGATTCATGGGGGATATGATCAACATGTATAAATACATAGGGGGTCCATATAGTGAACTTGGTGTTGAGTTATTCACTTTAGGGTCATCAGGGAGGACAAGGGGGCACTCTTTATGTCTGAAGGAAAAAAGATTTAATCTCCAAATACGGAAAGGTTTCTTCACAGTAAGAGCTGTGAAAATGTGAAATAGACTCCCTCCAGAGGTGGTTCTGGGCAGCTTAGTAGATTGCTTAAAAAAAGGCATAAATTCTTTGTTAAATGCACGCTAACTAATATAACTGGATACTAACATTTATAGGAAAAGTTGATCCCGGAAACATCCGTTGGCTTCTTGTGGGATCAGGAAAGAATTTTTCCCCTGCTAGAGCAAATTGGATCATGTATTGCTGGATTTTTTGCATTCCTCAGGATCAACTGTGGATATGAGATTGTGAATATAGAATTGTAAATTTTTGTTTGTTTGTTTTCCCCTTTTCATTGGTTGAACTAGATGGACTTTTTTCAACCAGACTAACTATGTAACTATGCAGTTGTGACTGCTTTGACCAATTCAGAAATACACAAAATCCTGCAACCACATGTGCCCAAAAGCAAAATGGCCCCTGGGAGCCACAGTCATCCATGCTACATCAAAATTGTGTAAGCGCAAAAACTGATAATCGGTTTGAGGGGGACTCAATGGTACCAAAATCCACAGTCTCTTGATAATAACCAAGGGCTGTCAGAGTCTTGCTAGTGACAATAAAAAAACAACACAAAGTACTAGTATGTAAAGGAAACAATACTTGTTACAGTCCCGCTTGCACTGAACATTAAACCTAAAGAAAAGTAATAATGTAAAAAAAAAAAAGGAAAAAAAAAGCAAGCAAAAATGAACAAAATTCCTAGGAAACAATCAATAGAAAACACAGCATACAGTATACAGTAGGGTCATACACTGCTCAAAAACATTAAAAGAACAGTTTAAAACACATCAGATCTCAATGGGGAAAAATATCATGCTGGATATCTATACTGACATGGACTGGGTAATATATCATGAATGAAAGGTGGCTGAATTCAAAGACACCCCAAAAATCAAAGTGAAAAAATGATGCAGCAGGCTAGTCAATTTTGCTGAAATTTCATTGCAGCAACTCAAAATGGTACTCAGTAGTTTGTATGGCCCCCACGTGCTTGTATGCATGCCTGACAACATTGGGGCATGCTCCTAATGAGACAACTTGTCCTGGGGTATTTCCTCCCGGATCTGGACCAGGGCATCACTGAGCTCCTGAACAGACTGAGGTGCAACCTGGCGGCGTCGGATGTACCGAAACATTTTGTTCCAGAGCTGTTCTATTAGATTTAGGTCACTAAATGGTATCAATTACTTCATCCTCCAGCAACTGGTTGCATACTCTTGCCACATGAGGCCGGGCATTGTCGTGCACCGGGAGGAATCCAGGACCTACTGCACCAGCGTAGGGTCTAACCATGGGTCCACGGATTTCATCCCAATACCTAATGGCAGTCAGGGTGCCAATGTCTAGCCTGTAGAGGTCTGTGCATCCCTCCATGGATATGCCTCCTCAGACCATCACTGACCCACCACCAAACCAGTCATCCTGAACGATGTTACAGGCAGCATAATGTTCTCCACGGCTTCTTTAGACCCTTTCATGTCTCTCACATGTGCTCAGGGTGAACCTGCTCTCATCTGTGAAAAGCACAGGGCGCCAGTGTCAGACCTGCCAATTCTGGTGTTCAATGGCAATGGAGCTCCATGGTGCAGGGCAGTGAGCACAAAGCCCACTAGAGGACGTTGGGCCCTCAAGCCACCCTCGTGAAGTCTGTTTCTGATTGTGTGGTCAGAGACAATCACACCAATGGCCTGCTGGAGGTCATTTTGTAGGGCTCTTGCAGTTCTCATCCTGTTCCTCCTTGTACAAAGGAGCAGATACCAGTCCTGCTGATTTGTTAAGGACCTTCTAAGGCCCTGTCCAGCTCTCCTAGAGTAACTGCCTGTCTCCTGGAACCTCCTTCATGCTCTTGAGACTGTGCTAGGAGGCACAGCAAACCTTCTGGCAATGGTACATATTGATGTGCCATCCTGGAGGAGCTGGACTGCCTTTGCAACCTCTATAGGGTCCAGGTATCGCCTCATGCTACCAGTAGTGACACTGACCATAGCCAAATGGATAACTAGTGCAAAACAGTCAGAAAAGATGTGTATAGAAAAAAATGTCAGTGGCCTCACCTGTAAAACCATTCCTGTTTTGGAGGTTGTCTCATTGTTGCCCATCTAGTGCACCTGGTAATTTCATTAACGCCAAAGCAGCTGAAACTGATTAACAACCCCCTTTGCTACTTAACTGACCAGATCAATATCCCAGGATTTTAATTGACTTGATGCTATACTCTGATTAAAAAGTGTTCCTTTAATTTTTTTGAGCAGTGTATAAGTAAGCAACACTGCTTCTAATAGGAGAAAGGTATAGTAAATGAAAGAATTTGAAGACTAGACCACGCTCATACAAATACAGATATTATTTAATAAAAAAATAAAGAAAATGTGTAATAAAATTGATTAAAAAAAACAGTCCAAATCAAGTGCTCAGTACAAATAAATACATCCAAAGGTGATGAAAAAAGTGTTGAAAAAGGGAGAGTGACACCCAGGAAAAATACAGTACTCTTCCTCTTCTCCCAGTAGAAACACACCACACTCCCCAAAAATATATGACCTCTTTTCTCAAAGATTGCTTAAAGCGGAGTGCCACCCAAAAGTCAAAGCTTTGCTTGTCTGCCTCCGTTACCTCCCCGCAGCAACATTTGGCACCTTTTGGAGGGGAAGGGGGAACGGGTACCTGGTTTTGACTGAGTTTTCTCACTCAGAAGTGAGCTGGATGTTTGCCCCCCCCCCCCCCCCCCAGCCAGCCCATTTAGAAATTGCAGTGCAATTCGCACATACGCACAGTAGCAAACCAGCTGTCAAGAATCAGCTCGAGTGAAGACACTGCTAAATGCCTGGACAGGTAAGTACCCTAACAGTAAAAGTCAGCAGCTACAGTATTTGTAGCTGCTGACTTTTATTAATTTTTTTTTTTTTTTTTGTGGGGTGCAACTCCTGTTTAAGGTATCTCCAGCAGGTGTTTGCACATACAGCTATCATGTACTTGATCCACCAACGATATCCTGAACACATGGACAACTGAATGCCACCATCTGCTATAAAGTGCTCCTGTGCCTTTAAGAGATCCGGTGCATACCTCACTCGCAAAGCGAAGATGTGAAGGGACCTTTATTAGTGTAGTAAATTCAATTTTTATTAAAAATATTAAAGATGCACTTACACCAATATGAATATACTCAGGCATAGAAATGGAAACTGAAAGTGCCGGTTTGTGCTCCACCTGAGCTCCAATGACTGGAAATGATGTGTCCCGGAAAACTAGCGCGTTTCGTCAGCAACGTCTGACATCATCAGGGGTCACCCAAAGTATGGTAAATAACTAGAACAAAAAAACCTGGACTGTGCAATAAAAAAAAAATGCAAATTGAACACAATGATGGAATACTGGCAGTGCTAAAAAAAATCATATTGGGAAGATAGCAGCTTAATTTCTGTTGAGTTTACAGGCCAGGAAGTGAATGGAAATCTCCCTAATGAGACCCAGATGGCAAGGAATACTGCTACTACTACTACTAATACTACTACTACTACTACTAATAAATAATAATAATAAGCAATTGTTTTTTGGTTTTAACCCTCCCTAACTCTATTCAACAAAAAAAAAGTTTTACCTTTAGATAAACTCAAATTTTCCAATTCTCACTCTCATTTGAACTGTCAAATTGGGGACAGTATTGGACTGTTTATAGCTTCAATTCATATTATAGGTTCTTAGATGTTCTTTTCCTACAAGATCTATGAGATCCCTTTCATTTTACTTGTTATTACTTGGTTTCATCTTTTCAATGAATGCTAGGTACCGGCTTAGGTTAAATTATTATCCACACTGAAAATAAGAGTCAATTTATACCTGCATTTCAAAGCCAATTCCCTGGTGACTCAGCTACCTTTTTACCTTTACAAAGAGGGACTGTGGTTAAATATACCGTATTATATAAAACTAAGCCCATTCAAGGGTCCATTTTTTCAATTTCATAATGGCTATGTGATTGTTCCCCATATGCTATCCAAAAGTTAAGTTTAGTTAATTTTTTATTTTTCTTTAAAAAAAATTAGGACACAGAATGGTACTTACATGAAATGAGTGTCCATGTGCTTGTGGCTGTTCTCTTGTTGAAATCTTAAGTCCTCTGACCCATTTATACCCCCGCAGCTGCAATCTTCTGGTGGGGCTTCTTACCAGCCTTTGGACCCGTCATAGCTACTCATCAAGAATGCTGACTATGACCACCTTTTCTACCTCCTCCTCCATTTATAGAATCTGTAATATAGCTTCTTGCAGTGAAAAGCGCTATATGAATGGAGGCTGTGGACCTTTAATTCATCTGCCCATCCTCTTTTTATAGAGTGCTTTTAAATGCTGGAAGCTATAGTACAACTTCCATAAATGGAAGAGGAGGCAGAAAGGGTGGGCATAGTTGCACTCTTGACGAGTGCCCATGACAAGTCCAGTCACTTGTATTAATCTCTGCAGCACTGGAATAATACTTTTTAATGCATACTATTAGACAGGTAAATTCAGTTGTTTGCAGATTGGTCGGTAAGTTGAGCTGGGAATTTTCTTTGGTTTTGTTTGACATTTGTTGCCCTTCCATGTGCTCTTTGTTGCAAAGGCCAGTTATAGGTGGGGGCATTGGCCATTTGTTTGTACTGTTGGAATACTGGTTGCACTGGACACCTTTGCTGCCATGGTGCTACACTATATTGTCAAAAGAATTGGGATGCCTGTCTTTAAACACGCATGCACTTTGATGGCATCCAAGTCTTAGTCCGGAGGGTTCAATATTGAGTTGGCCCATCCTTTGCAGTTATAACAGCTTCAACTCTTCTGGGAAGGCTATCCACAAGATTTAGGAGTGTGTCTATGTGAATGTTTGACCATTCTTCCAGAAGCTCATTTGTGAGGTCAGGCACTGATGTCTACACTCTAATTCATCCCAAAGGTGTTCTATCGGGTTGAGGTCAGGACTCTATGCAGGCCAGTCAAGTTCCTCTACCCCAAACTCACTCATCTATGTCTTTATGGACCTTGCTTTGTGCACTGATACACGGTCATGTTGGAACAGGAAGAGGCCATCTTCAAGCTGTTCCCAGAAAGTTGGGAGCATAAAATTGTGCAGAAATCTTGGTATGCTGATGCCTTAAGGGTTCCCTTCACTGGAAATTAGGGGCCAAGCCCAACCCCTGAAAGACTTTTGGCAATATAGTGTGGATTAGCGAGTTTGGGGTGGAGGAACTTGATTGGCCTGCACCGAGTCCTGACCTCAACCCAATAGAACACCTTTGGGATGAATTAGAGCGGAGACTGCAAGCCAGGCCTTTGCGTCCAACATCAGTGCCTGACCTCACAAATGCGCTTCTGGAAGAATGGTCAAACATTCCCATAGACACACTCCTAAACCTTGTGGAAAGCCTTCCCAGAAGAGTTGAAGCTGTCAATACTACAGCTATCCAACCTCCCAACTTTATGAGATGGGAATGAGGGATACCTTTTAGCAAAAGTATGTAGGCATAGGAAACACCCCTTGCCACTCCCCTCAAGGGAGAATTATACAAAAAAAAATATTAGTTAAACTGAGAAGTGCTTTTTTTTTACCACTACTATTCCTTTATAGTGGGTTTTAAATTTACAAATGCAGCAATTTAGAATTTGGATGAAAGGTTTAGCACTTGGAAACATTTTTTGAAAGATAAATAGTGCATTTTATGTACAAATATATAGATCAGACCAAAATGAGGGACAAATGAGAAGGAAAGAGGGACAGAGGGACAGTCAAATCAGGGATTGTCCCTCGAAATCAGGGACAGCGGGGAGCTATGACATTGGCTGCTATTTGATTGCTCAGCTCCTGCACACTTTGCCAAATGAACGATCTATGCAAGATGTATTTAGTGAGAACACTCTCTGATTGATTGCATTGGAAAATCGTGCATCTTGGGAGGTGGGTGGGAGCCATATCCTGGAAGGGGAAGGCAGCTGCAGGGTGTGTGTTAGGCTTCATGTACACTAGAAGCTCCTTTGGGCATTTTTTTGGGAAAGCTCCTAAACTCAACTTCATAAAAGCCTATGTGTCAACGTACACATAGGCTTTTAGCAGAGTCTAGGAGCTGCTGGGGTTAGGTGAGGTTCAACCTCCTTCAACCCTCCTCTCCTGAACTCAGAAGATTTACATTCGGGATAGGAACGTTTTGACCGGCCGTGGAAAGATGCATAGCGTGGCAAAACCATGATACATGATGGCCAAGTGTACATAAAGTCTTCATGAGGTCAGCTGGTGAACTCTTTTCTGTGTCTTAACAGTTTTCAAGTCCTAAGGTCTGTCAAGGAACTAATAGAGACATGTTTTACATAGCCAGTCGGAAACTGAGATAAGGGATGTGTAGAATAAGTAGAAAGCTTCTTTATTTCTGCAAAAGAAGTTAATTAATGATATACAGTTGTGCTCATAAATTTAGATACCCTGGCAGAATTTATGATTTCTTGGCCATTTTTCAGAGAATATGAATGATAACACAAAAACTTTTCTTTCACTCGTGGCTAGTGTTTGGCTGAAGCCATTTATTATCAATCAACTGTGTTTACTCTTTTTAAATCATAATGAAAACAGAAACTACCCAAATTATCCTGATCAAAAGTTTACATACCATGGTGATTTTGGCCTGATAACATGCACACAGGTTGACACAAAGGGGTTTGAATGGCTATTAAAGGTAACCATCCTCACCCGTGATCTGTTTGCTTGTAATAAGTGTGTGTGTATACAAGGTCAATGAGTTTCTGGACTCCTGACAGACCCTTGCATCTTTCTGGATTCTGAGTCATGGGGAAAGCAAAAGAATTGTCAAAAGGATCTGCGGGAAAAGGTAGTTGAATTGTATAAAACAGGAAAGGGATATCAAAAGATATCCAAGGAATTGAGAATGCCAATCAGCAGTGTTCAAACTCTAACCAAGAAGTGGAAAAGGAGGGGTTCTGTTGAAACGAAACCACGGTCAGGTAGACCAACTAAAATTTCAGCCACAACTGCCAGGAAAATTGTTCAGGATGCATAGAAAAACCCACAAATAACTTTCAAGGTGCAAAATAAGGAGGCACTTGAAAAAAGATGGGCTCCATGGTTGAGTCGCCAGAAGAAAGCCATTACTACGCAAATGCCACAAAGTATCCCGCTTACAATACATCAAACAGCACAGAGAGAAGCCTTCTGCCACAAAATCATCTGGAGTGATGAGACCAAATTTGAGCTTTTTGGCCACACCCATAAACACTTCACTTGAAGGGGCGTCAACAATGCCAATGATGAAAGGTACATCATTCCTACTGTGAAACACGGAGGTGGATCGCTGATGTTTTGGGGATGTGTGAGCTACAAAAGCACAGGAAATTTGGTCTAAATTGATGGCAAGATGAATGCAGTACGTTATCAAAAAATACTGGAGGAACATTTGCATTCATCAGCCAGGAAGCTGCGCATGGGAGGTATTTGAACATTCCAGCATGACAATGATCCAAACTAAAAGGCCAAGTCGACTTGTCATTGGCTACAGCAGAATAAAGTGAGGGTTCCGGAGTGACCATCTGAGTCTCCTGACCTCAATATCATTGAGCCTCTCTGGGGAGATCTCAAACGTGCAGTTCATGCAAGACAGCCCAAGAATTTACAGGAACTGTAGACTTTTTGCCAAGAGAACTGGGCAGCTTTACCATCTGAGAAGATAAAGAGCCTCATCCACAAATATCACAAAAGACTTCAAGCTGTCATTGATGTTAAAGGGGGCAATACACGGTATTAAGAACTGGGGTATGTAAACTTTTGATCAGGGTCATTTGGGTAGTTTCTGTTGTCATTATGATTTAAAAAGAGTAAACACGGTTGATTGATAATAAATGGCTTCAGCCAAACACTAACCATGAGTGAAAGAAAAGTTTTTGTGTTATCATTCATATTCTCTGAAAAATGGCTAAGAAATCATAAATTCTGCCAGGGTATGTAAACTTATGAGCACAACTGTATTGGTACATAGGGGAGCTAGAATTTAGAGAAAAAATACAGTGCCTAAAATTATCCATGTAGCAACAATTTAAAAGCCTTTAGGGCTCTTTTACACGGGGCAGTCCACCTGAGGGACTCCGCTTTGCTGAGCGGATCAAGCCACTTTGTGTCAACTTGTGTGCTCACTTTGCAGAGACGGACCTGTCAGAGCCCCGCTCTCCTCCATGGGGAGATCGGATGAAAATGGACCGCCTGTCCGTTTTCATCCGTTCCCATCCGATCCTCCAGTCGGATGGAAAATAGGGTTTCCATCCGTCTGGATTTCACGGACAGGATCGAAACGGATAGTAGCGAGTGTCAGCGGACATGTCCCCCACTGACATCCGCTGCCCCGTAGGGGTGAATGAAGTGTTCGATCAGGTCCGCCTGAAAAACAGGTCTAATCAGTAAGCCCGTGTCAAAGGGGCCTTACAGGTCATCAGTTTAGAGTTAACTGTGGCCATAGAAAATATTTCTCCCACTCTGGTGCGCAAGCACCCGACATGGGTTTGTGTTCATATATTTTGACTTTCTGCAGCTTCTAATGCCCAATTTAAGAAGCTCACAGTGTGCGGTGAAATCAGCGTGAGCTATTTCAGTCCAGGAGAGGAGCCGGTACAACTGTGCAAGTCTGTAGAGAAGGTTGGAGGTCAGATTTAAGTGCCAAATGGTTTTGCTGAATGCAAAATTGTTGCTTCCTGTGCTAGGCCGTGTCGCTGTTGCACAAACTACTATTTCTATAGCCACATTTTTGGCTCATACATCTTATCATTTACTTTTCCTTTTCCAATAAACATATTCCAAGTGTCTGTACTGGCTTATTTTAAAGGGAATTAAAGGGAAATAGGAGGAAAGTTTTGCTTATTGTTGATTTTTCAAAGGGACACGGTGTACCTACTCTTGTTGATATCAAACTAAAACTTTGAGTGTACTTTTCTGTTGTTAAGCTGACATAAATCCAAACTCATAAAAGACATAATGGAGATGCTTTTATTCTGTTGCCATGACAGCAATCCTTTCCTCTGGTGCCCAGAGCATCGCTCATGCGTCAGTCTTGCTGGGTTCCTTGGCACCTGCTTTGGTGCCAGGTCTTGTCAAAGCTTATCACACTGAGAATCCTTTTCATGTGCACTAAAGGGGAAAAGAAGGCATACAAAATAATCTCACCTGAGATTTCATTCAGATCGCTGGATGTCCTTGTTTTTTTTTATTTTTATTTCTATTCAAAAGCTAGATCTCGCCGTGCAGCTCTCTAAGGCGTGCGCCCTAAAGGCTTCTCCTTGATGGAGCATTTAGGCCATTGTAAAGAGTTTAGGCTCATTTACACCAAAGGTTTTGCCTTTTACTTATGTGTCCAGCATTGAAAAAATGCTTGGCCATGAGCAAGATTCTCTCTTTCTGCCACCTCTACTTTCCATTTTTTTTCCCTTACCTTATCTTTCTTTTAAAGCGGTGTGCTTCTATACTCACCTCACTCATAAGCGGGCGCAGTCCCCTTTTACCCCCACAATCTCTGGTCTTCTTCCATCCCCTTGACTCCTAGACGAGCTGAGAGGATATACGTTCTGATGGTTCCTGCCAGGTCCTTCACCACTATCCCCGGCATGCAGGCTTCCTGGTTGGAGCACAAGCAGCTTCCTTTAAAGTCTAAGTCACTGCAGAGCACGTTGCACCCTGTCTCGGGGGTGCTGAATTTTCAGGGGATGATTCTGCACCGGCAGCCAGTCATCTGTGCAAAAGGGATGGGCTTGAGTTTGGTCCAAACCTGAAGGTTATCTATCAACCCTGGGCCAATAAACTGTGGGCGGGAGATACCCCACCCAGCACCTGCATGTAGACAGAGGTATGGGGATGCTCTTGACTTAATTGTCCCCATATGGCTCATGGCCTTATTAGATGCATGACATTGACCTCATATGGACATGTGCATGTTGCAACAACTGTTTCAAGAGTGGAAAATCTCTGGCATTAGCAGCAGGTGAATGTGAGATTTCCAAGAATCATCCGCTGGTAGTTGCTGTCCTACGTTTAGGTTGTGGGGAGACCGATTTCCCTGCGCTGGGCGAGACTGCCGTAATAGCAGTCATGGCCATCTGGTGAGCGCATTTCATTTTTCAATTTGGGTGTGAAGAGACACTGAAGAGAATCTTTTCCTGGCACTTTTCACGGATGATTGCTTTTTCCTGGTTATTTTATGGACTGTCACTTTGTGGGACTATTTTATCCCCCATTTCTATCTCATTTAGCTATCATTCACGAGTTGATTATTCATCTGCTTATGGTTCATATGCTTATGACTCATATATATACCATTTACCACACGTTATTTTTTCATGAGACTATGCCTTATGCCCCGTACACACGGTCGGATTTTCCGAAGGAAAATGTCCAATCGGAGCGTGTAGTCGGAAATTCCGACCGTGTGTGGGCTCCATCGGACATTTTCCATCGGATTTTCCGACACACAAAGTTTGAGAGCAGAATATAAAATTTTCCGACAACAAAATCCGTTGTCGGAAATTCCGATCGTGTGTACACAAATCCAACGGACAAAGTGCCACGCATGCTCAGAATAAATAAAGAGATGAAAGCTATTGGCCACTGCCCCGTTTATAGTCCCGACGTACGTGTTTTACGTCACCGCGTTCAGAATGATTGGATTTTCCGACAACTTTGTGTGACCGTGTGTATGCAAGACAAGTTTGAGCCGACATCCGTCGGAAAAAATCCTAGGATTTTGTTGTCGGAATGTCCGAACAAAATCCGACCGTGTGTACGGGGCAATAGTCTTCTTTATTTTCTTTTGCTACAGTCACTTTTTATTCATTGTTGGTGCTGCATCTTTTGTATTGTAATTTTTATGCATGTGACCTATTGTTTATATGTGTATTAATTTTCACATATTGAATATGTTATGAGACTAGGCCTTAGTTTTTTTATATCACTCTTTTTTCATCACAGTTATTTTTTAGCGCTGCATCTTATTTATTTATATTAACTGTTTCAAGAGTTCTGAGATTCCACCACTGGGGAGATCTGGTGCCTGCAGCCAGTCATCTGTGGGATGAGATTGACCTTGGTCCAAGCCTGAAGGTTATCTGTCATTGCTGGGCCATTAAGCTGTGGGTGGAAGATACCCCAACCTGCATGTAGACAGAGGGGCTGGAATGATCACGACATCACTGTCCCAGTATGGGCCATGGCCTTATTGGATGGATAATTTAGACCTAACATGGCCATGTGGGCCAACACTGGGGTGGTCCAGTGCCTGCACCCAGTCATCTGTGTATTAGGGATGACCATGGATCTGGCCCAAACCTGGACGTAGTGCAATACATTGTGATCTCATGGGAAAAGGCACCCCCCCCCCACCTTAAAGTATAACTAAAGGCAAAACTTTTTTTTTTTTGGATACAGTGTAGAGGGATTAGTACATCTGTCAGTTTTTATTGCTGTCTGTGTCCTCATTAGAAAAATTCACCCTCTCGATCTCTACTGTTTACCATTATGATTGAAAGTAAAAATAAAAGAAAGTCACACATTTTGGGTTGTCCCCGGAAAAGTAATAGAGGGGAAATCTTCCAATGGGGACACTAGTTCTGGTGACGTGGGGGTTCTCAAGAGATTCCCCTAATTTGCAGGGATTTCCTCTCACTTCCTGTTTTGTCTATGGGACAGAAAGTGAAGGTAAATTGTCCTAATGGACCAAAGAGGGCAAAAGTAAACCTTACAGGGGTTATAACCCTTCCTTACTCCCTTAAAAAAAAGTTTTTTTTCCTACAGTTCTACTTTAAATGATATGAAGTGGGGTTTTGCCTCATCTAAATGACAAAACTACCTGTGCGTCCCATCCCGAATACAGATAGTAGAAAAAGATTCCTCAAAGATGGGACCTTAAATGGATGCCAGGCAGTAATAAGTATTAAAATTACAAAATTTATCATGTACTACAGTAACATACAACATGAAAAACATAAATAGTCAATGATAAAAATGTATGTATGGGAGACAAGTATGGAAACCAGCTGAAAGAAGGAAGGAGACCCTCAGACTGATGTCCGACGCGTTTCGATTACACTAACAGTATGGATCTTCCTCAGGGACTATGCGGGCTTCAACACTTCAAACGCTGTAATTCCCAAGCAAAAAGCTATTTCACAAGCAGTAGACAGACATTCAAGTACTAGGATAAGAGGATCCATCAGGGCCAGACTGGGAGCGACAACCCGGATATCATGGGTCAATCCATGTTTCCAGAGGTTGCTCTTGATCATTTAAAGGGATTTACTACAGCAAGTCAAACTTAATTTGAGAGAAGTGTGGCTCATGGAATGTGTAAGGTTGGTTACACCCTCCATGAGCCACACTTGAGTAACACTTAATATTCAGTTACTTACATAAAATCATTGAGTGATGTTCTAGTGATGGAGCCAGAACCTCAGAAATGGTAAGACTATCTCCCCAGTGTCTTCCAGGGAGATCTCAGCTTTACATTATGAGATCTTGCAAGCTTTCAAGATATCTCACAAGATCTCATGGAAAAAAAAGGCATCCCCCCTCCTTAAATTACTGTGCATGTGCAAAGTCTGGAGCCCACATGAGGGGCTGGAACAGAAAGGAGAAGCTGTCTACCAATGATGTCAGCTTTGTGTCTTAACAGTTTTACCATTATGATTGAAAGTGAAAATAAAAGAAAGTCACACATTTTGGGCTGTCCCTTGAAAAGTAATAGAGGGAAAATCTTCCAATGGGGACACTAGTTCTGGTGACCTGGGGGTTCCAAAGAAATTCCCCTAATTTGCAGGCATTTCCTCTCACTTCCTGTTTTGGCTATGGGACAGGAAGTGAAGGCAAGTTGTTTTAAAGGACCACTTAATGGGAGATCTCAGCTTTACATTATGAGATCTTGCAAGCTTTCAAGATATCTCACAAGATCTCATGGAAAAAAAGGCATTTTCCCCCTTAAATTACTGTGCACGTGCGAAGTCTGGAGCCCACGTCGGAGGCTGGAAGAGAAAGGAGAAGCTGTCTACCAATGATGTCAGCTTTGTACATGGTGGCTGGGTTTTATAGGAGAGTTGGAAAGCAGCATTAGGAAAGAGAGCATTGGATAAGGCCAGCAATAATGGTTTAAAGGTATTTAGATTAGCATATTATTTTCTGTAATGTTGACACTTTCATATAAGGAGAAGCAGGAGAAGTACTGATCCAGCCAGGGCCACAGCTGATGTGATGTCATCAGTTTGCTGCAAGCTGGAGGAAGCATTTCTTCTGTCTGCACTACCCTAGTGGAAAGACTGCAACATTGTAACTTTGCAGTGAAAAAAAAAAAGTCTGATGATAGGTCCACTTTTAGTCATTGATGGTGCTAAATCACTGCACAGCCACATTGGTTAGTACCTTGAAAGTATTTAACTGCTATGTACTAGAGGAGTACCAGGCATGGACCATCTCTCCAATATCAGAAGCAGAAGGAAAAAAGTTAACTTTTAAAACTGTTAATAATGAGCTTTATCAAATAAAATATTAATAGCACAGTAATGGCAATTTATGACACTTGTGATAAATTGGAGTATTTGTTGTCTAAATCATCAGCAAAGCCTCGACTAGAAACATGGAGAAAAATAAGAACAATGTTATTTTTTATGACACCGCCGAATCGATACTGAATAAATGGAGACAAGACGCCGTAAACTATCCCAGCAATAAGGTAACGCGCGTTATTAGGAATGCGCCGCAGTCAGCATTTCCAATTCCAAAGTTTTGAAGATCATTTTAAAATATTCATGGCTGACATTTATTAGAAAACAAGAGGAAAATATATGGGAAATTAAAAAGCTGCCTCTTCATCAGTACATATTATTAGGACGCTAATTTGCAGCAGAATCCTTGAAGAGGAACAAAGTGGAATATAAAATATCCCCATTCAGATCTTTACAAATGTAATGCCGATTAATCACTGCTAGGTGGTTTGATAAATCTGTGTTTGTTTACAGTTTAAAAAAAAAAAAAGGATTGGCACTCAATGGCAAGCTTTGGGGGTTAGGGGTAGTGGGGTTATTGGTCCATGCTTAGTCAGAATATAATACGCAAACCAAGGCAGGCTAATATAAAAGACACATATCAACTGTTTGCCGACCAACCGCTGTCAATATACTGTGGCAGGTTGGCACAGCTGCGAAAATCACCGTAGGTGTACGTCGGCCACTTTAAGAGCAATAGCAAGCACGATGCCGGAGCCGATGCACGTGGCTGGTGGCCGCGATGTCCGCCAGCCACCCGCGGTCGCTCCACAGAGAGCCAGAATGGGGATCTGTCAATGTAAACAAACAGTGGCATCGCTAGGGGGGTGTGGGGGTGCGGTCTGGCGAGGAAAACCCTGGTCCCCTTTGGCAGTTTTTTTTTTCAGTTGGAAACCCACCTCCAGCGCCGCGGGTGTTCTCTTCCTCCTCTCTGTCTCTCACTACTGCACTGCTGCCTGAGCCTGTCACAATCCAATCTCCACCCGGCTGGCGTGGCTGCACACTGTCCTCTCCTCTTGTCGCCCGGGTGTTCCAAGTACCTGAGCCGCCCGAGCTGGTGCAGTAAGCTGGGCGGGGGGAGGAGGGTGTCCTCCGTGGTTTTGTGACAGGTGGGGGGGGGGGCTTGATGATGAGGTTGGTTTTTGCTGCTGGACACAGCTATATTAGAAGGAGGGGGGTAGTTTGACCTGGGGGGACTGTACTGATAAAGGTGGAAGATTGTCCTGGGGGGCTGTACTGATAATGGGGTAGTTTGTCCTGGGGGAGCTGTACTGATGGAGGGGGGTGGTTTGTCCTGGGGGAGGAGGGTCTGTACCGACACAAACACTCCCCACCTCCCCGTGGGAGATGAACAGCGGCAGTCACCTCCCCACTGGAGACGTACGGCGGCGGTCACCTCCCCACGAGAAACGTACGGCGGCGATCTTCCAACCCCACCGCCGACCCCCACCCACGGGAGATGGAAGCCAGCGATTAACTGATAAAGTGCCATTTGAGAAAGCTGCCTTACTTTATGGAGGCAGGGAGAAGGAACAGTCGGGCCTGCTATGGTGAGCACACAGGGAGACATTCTCCTCCAGGCTGAACAAAAACAGGTGTCTGTTTTTGTTCAGCCGGGAGGAGAATGTGACTTATGTGACACATGTGGGCCAAAAATTGGAACTTCAAAAAACTCACTATGCCTCTTACTGAATACCTAGAACTGTCATCTTTACAAAAAGGGGTCATTTGGGGGGGCATCTTTACTGTCCTGACATTTAAGGGGCTCAAGATATGTAGCCTAGCTTGTAGACTCTATAACTTTCACGCAAACCAATTACCACACACTTATCAGGATTTTTTTTACCAAAGACTTGTAGCAGAGTACATTCTGGCCTAAATTTATGACAAAATTTGATTTTACTAGCCTGCTTTTAAAACAGAAAGTATAAAATATTGTTTTTTTTTTCAAAATGTTAGCTCTTTATTTGTTTATATCGCAAATAATAAAAAACCCAATGGTGATTAAATACCACCAAAAGAAAGCTCTATTTGTGTGAACAGTGTAGCATGAGTAATTGTCATTGAAAGTGTGAGAGCGCTGAAAGCTGAAAATTGGTCTTTTTGAAGGAAGGGGATGAAAGTGCCCAGTATTGAGGTGGTTAAAAAAGGCCTGGATTCTTTCCTAAATTATATGACTGGGTACTAACATTTATAGGTAAAGTTGATCCAGGGAAAATCCGATTGCCTATTGGGGGATTAGGAAGCAATTTTTTCCCCTGCTGTAGCAAATTGGAGCATCAACTGTGGGTGAAGGATTGTGTATAAAGGATTGTATGATTTTTATTTTTTTTTGGTTGAACTAGATGGACTTGTGTCTTTTTTCAACCTGACTAACTATGTAACTATGTTTAGTTAATATCAAATCATCCCACAAAATGTCTCCCTCCACTGTGCATTAAGACAGGCCCACTTTAAATTAATCAAAACTTACTTTCACTGCGGTAAAACTTTGCCCTTTTTTCTTGCTCCTGGTTTAAAATAATTCTCATGAATTTCAATGACTCGGTAGAATTGTAGTCATAATCTCCGGAATTGATGCCCACCTGCTTAGAATTAATTGTCAAATTCTGTTTTAATTACATTCTTTTAAATTAGAGGGGGAGAAAAAAAAAAAATAATGCATTAGCGAGTAAGTACTCCAGCGGGTCTGCTGGGTACAGGAGAGCTTCATGAAATCCTATGCTTAATGATTAATAACCAACAAATATATGTGATCCAAAGTATTTAATCCCTGACTCAACCATTACAGATGTGAATACACCTGCTTAATTAACTTTCTAACTTAATAATTTAAAATCGGTGTGTGTGCTTTTTTGTGGAAGAATAATTTTCTCGAGTCATGTTCAGTAATTCAATGTGCGTACTTAGAAAGGGGATTGAAATTATTCCTTAGCTGCAAAAAGTTGATACACGCAAGATGTTTTTTAATATGAATTAAATGAAGTGATAGCATTACTTTTTTTTAAATTAAAAGGTCATTTAAAATAGTATTTTATTCACAAATAGCTATCTACATCCAGGGTAATGAATGACTGGCAATTGGTGGGGATGATGATGATGATCATGATAGTAATGACAATAATAATAATAATAATAGGTATTTATAAAGGACTAATACTCTAAAAAGCACAATAAAATATGTGGGCGTTCAGGAATATGTAAAACCTAGCAATGAACTTCTGTTATTCGCCCCATTGTTGTCAGTTAAATATACTGTTGAAAGTGTTTTGTTCTGTAATATGAATTAAATGAAGTGATAGCATTAATTTTTTTTTATTTAATAGGTAATTTAAAATAGTATTGTATTTACAAATAACTATCAACAGCCAGGGTAATGAATGCCTGGCAATTGGTGGTGATGATGATGATCATGATGATAATAATAATATTAATAATAATAATAGGTATTTTTAAAGAGCTAATACCTCTTCTTGTCTGTTAAACATAACGTTGAAAGCATTTTGCTTTATCTATTTGATAAATGCAAAATAATACCAGGAATCTCGTAACTTCCTACTTAAGCAGTGTTGTATATATATATATATATATATATATATATATATATAAAATAAATCTGCAAAAATGTCAACATTTCTGTGTTTTTATGTCAATATGGGGTGCTGTGTGTACATTAATGAGGAAAAAAAATTAACTTAAATGATTTTAGCAAATGGCTGCAATATAACAAAGAGTGAAAAATGTAAGGGGGTCTGAATACTTTCTGTCCCCACTGTATATACAGTATCTCACAAAAGTGAGTACACCCCTCACATTTTTGTAATTATTTAATTCTATCTTTTCATGTGACAACACTGAAGAAATGACACTTTGCTACAATGTATAGTCAGTGTACAGCTTGTATAACAGTGTAAATTTGCTGTCCCCTCAAAAAAAAACCTCAACATACAGCCATTAATGTCTAAACTGCTGGCAACAAAAGTGAGTACACCTCTAAGTGAAAATGTCCAAATTGGGCTCAATTAGCCATTTTTCCTCCTCCGTGTCATGTGACTAGTTAGTGTTACAAAGTCTCGGGTGTTAATGGGGAGCAGGTGTGTTAAATTTGGTGTTATCGCTCTCACTCTCTCATACTGGTCACTGGAAGTTCAACATGGCACCTCATGGCAAAGAAATCTCTGAGGATCTGAAAAAAAGAATTGTTGCTCTAACATAAAGATGGCCTAGGCTATAAGAAGATTGTCAAGACCCTGAAACTGAGCTGCAGCACGGTGGCCAAGACCATACAGCAGTTTAACAGGACAGGTTCCACTCAGAACAGGCCTCGCCATGGTTGATCAAAGAAGTTGAGTGCACATGCTCAGCATCATATCCAGAGGTTGTCTTTGGGAAATAGATGTATGAGTGCTGCCAGCATTTCTGCAGAGGTTGAAGGGGTGGGGGGGTCAGCCTATCAGCGATCAGACCATACGCCGCAAACTGCATTAAATTGGTCTGCATGGCTGTCATCCCAGAAGGAAGCCTCTTCTAAAGATATATATGCACAAGAAAACCCGCAGACAGTTTGATGAAGACAAGCAGACTAAGGACATGGATTACTGGAACCATGTCCTGTGGTCTGATGAGACCGAGATAAACTTATTTGGTTCAGATGGTGTCAAGCGTGTGTGGCGGCAACCAGGTGAGGAGTACAAAGACAAGTGTGTCTTGCCTACAGTCAAGCATGGTGGTGGGAGTGTCACAGTCTGGGGCTGCACGAGTGCTGCCGACACTGGGGAGCTACAGTGCATTGAGGGAACCATGAATGTCAAAATGTACTGTGACATACTGAAGCAGAGCATGATCCCCTCCCTTCAGAGACTGGGCCAAAGGACAGTATTCCAACATGATAATGACCCCAAACACACCTCCAAGACGACCACTGCCTTGCTAAAGAAGCTGAGGGTAAAGGTGATGGACTGGCCAAGCATGTCTCCAAACCTAAACCCTATTAAGCATCTGTGGGGCATCCTCAAATGGAAGGTGGAGGAGCGCAAGGTCTCTAACATCCACCAGCTCTGTGATGTCGTCATGGAGGAGTGGAAGAGGACTCCAGTGGCAACCTGTGAAGCTCTTGTGAACCCCATGCACAAGAGGGTTAAGGCAGTGCTGGAAAATAATGGTGGCCACACAAAATATTGACACTGTGGCCCAAATTTGGACATTTTCACTTAGGAGTGTACTCACTTTTGTTGCCAGCGGTTTAGACATTAATGGCTGTGTGTTGAGTTATTTTGAGGGGACAGCAAATTTACACTGTTATACAAGCTGTACACTCACTACTTTACATTGTAGCAAAGTGTCATTTCTTCAGTGTTGTCACATGAAAAGGTATAATAAAATATTTACAAAATTGTGATGGGTGTACTTACTTTTGTGAGATACTGTATATATATATAAATAAGGTTTGCTTTAGGAAAGATTTCTAGTACACCGTATTGTCCTAAAAAGCAAGAGAGATAAAATTATATAGACTACCAAATTACTTGGAGGAAGGACGCATCCTTCTCCATTTCCTCTAGCAAAATAAGTGGCAAAGATTGATTAAGGCAGAATGCGGTCCCAGGTATGATA
This sequence comes from Lithobates septentrionalis, assembly GCA_037952835.1. Classification (NCBI taxonomy): domain Eukaryota; kingdom Metazoa; phylum Chordata; class Amphibia; order Anura; family Ranidae; genus Lithobates; species Lithobates septentrionalis. The sequence continues at coordinate 1,436,580 of JBBDGP010000048.1, read as the reverse complement.
GCAAGCAGCTGTGGCCCCAACATCACTTCGACTATAATAGTTACAGAAAAGCTTCTCCCTTTGCATTGTTTGTGCTCCCCTGTCAGGTGTTAATAAAGTCATCCACCCTTGTGATGGAACAGGCATGTACATAGCTTTGACCAATTGCACCATTATGCTGGTTTAGTGTAGGAGTGTGAAGGTTACAGCTTGGCCCCTTCCCATTCTGCATAGTGTCAGGACCCAGATCTGAACCTGCATCCTCTTCTGGGTTTGGCAGTATAGCTTCTTGCTGAGCCACCTGATATGTTGGACAGCTCTCTGCCTAATTCCTTAGACAGGCTTGAATTGTATCTTATTTTTCTGGAATCTTGAACTCCTTTCATGAACTTTCTATTATAACCTTGCCTTTTCACTTCCTGTTTGCCAGATTAGTGCACTCTCTCCAGCCAATATCTCACTCTTGTTACTCCTGCTGTTGTTTGTATCCTCACTACCGCTCATTAACAACCTTTGGCTTATTCTTTGACTAAGCTTCTGCTTGATCCCATCCTGCATCCACATTTTACCGACCCTTGTCTTGTTCCTCGACTACGCTTATGCTTGATCCCTACCTGCTATATCTGCTACTGGACTCTGGCCTTCTCACTTCCTGTTGGGGCGATCCTGAGGACTTCAACCTGGTACCTGGTTGCTAGCATTTGTTCCAGCTCAGAGAGGTAGAGCTATCTGAATTATTAAGTCGTACACAGACTAACAACAAGTATGCAGATAGGGCCGGTCCTTCGTTTTAGAAAACCTAATGCCCTGTACACACGGTCGGACATTGATCGGACATTCCGAAAACAAAATCCTAGGATTTTTTCAGACGGATGTTGGCTCAAACTTGTCTTGCATACACACGGTCACACAAAGTTGTCGGAAAATCCGATCATTCTGAACGCGGTGACGTAAAACACGTACGTTGGGACTATAAACGGGGCAGTAGCCAATAGCTTTCATCTCTTTATTTATTCTGAGCATGCGTGGCACTTTGTGTGTCAGATTTGTGTACACATGATCGGAAATTCCGACAACGGATTTTGTTGTCGGAAAATTTTATAGCCTGCTCTCAAACTTTGTGTGTCGGAAAATCCGATGGAAAATGTGTGATGGAGCCTACACACGGTCCTATCACACATTTTCCGTCGGAAAATCCGACCGTGTGTACGGGGTATAACTTTCTTTGTAAATTGATTATCAGTGATGCACCCTGTGTGAAATGTTTTGTTGTAATATAAAGTTTTAGATTTTTGTAATATATATATATATATACTGTATGCATTAAAGTTTGGTTTATATATTTTCAAAGTTTCAAAAGAAATGTGAACAAAAATTGGCCAAAGATCATTCTACCCTTTAACCCTTGCCCTTTTTTGAAGTCTTAACATTCCATCATTAACTGGCAGGCGCTAAGCAAAGAACATTCAGTTTAGTGTCAACTAAATACCTTATACATTGTTAGAAACCCCCAGAGAGACGAGACCACATGCGATAACTCTCAATTTCAATTAAAGCCACTAAAGGGCTCATTTATAATAATATCACTCTCCTTTTTACTCTACAGGGTTACTTCATACAGCGACCTGCATTTTGCATCTCAATCATAACATGTAGGGAGCCCTGCCATCCTATGGAGTTTTCTCAGTTTAACTTGGCAAAGCAACATCCATGATGGAAGGGGAGCAAGTCACATTACTTTGACAGGTCATGTGACCAAACTCTCCTCCTGGCTTTTTTAATGTTTATTGCACTCAACTACCGTTAGAGCCTGGAAACAAGGCACATGGGTAAAGCACACCCAATTTATGGTACTTTTTTTTTTTAATACAGTAATACAGTATGGTTTTTGGTCAGATAACCAAATATGGGGATCAACTGATTATTGCTCAAACATTTTTACACTGCCTGATAGCATTTTATCTTAGGGATGTCTCTTAGTCCCCTGGAAAATAAAAATTTCCGCCCTACTGTACAGTATGTGGCCAACAAGTGCCTTCTGTCATTTGGCTCCTTCAGGCATGAAATAGTTGTTTGCAGTCACTGTACAGTGCACCTATACCCTGATTATGAACATTAATGCCCCGTACACACAGTCGGATTTTCCGATGGAAAATGTCCGATCAGGGCGTGTTGTCGGAAATTCCGACCGTGTGTGGGCTCCATCGGACATTTTCCATCGGATTTTCCGACACACAAAGTTGGAGAGCAGGAGATAAAATTTTCCGACAACAAAATCCGTTGTCGGAAATTCCGATCGTGTGTACACAAATCCGACGGACAAAGTGCCACGCATGCTCAGAATAAATAAAGAGATGAAAGCTATTGGCCACTGCCCCGTTTATAGTCCCGACGTACGTGTTTTACGTCACCGCGTTTAGAACGATCGGATTTTCCGACAACTTTGTGCGACCGTGTGTAGACAAAACAAGTTTGAGCCAACATCCGTCGGAAAAAATCCTAGGATTTTGTTGTCAGAATGTCCGAACAAAGTCCGACCGTGTGTACGCCCTATAAGACTCCTTTCATGCCTTTGTGACCTGCAATTTGTGTGTAGACATCCTATTCATTTCAATGGGCTGCCCTACTTGCAGAAACATGGGGGTAAACGTCCAGGAACCCTTTTTTTTTTTTTTTAAATTGTGCTTCACAGAACTGTTGTTTCTACACCACCATGTGGTTTCACATGTGCAAAGAATGTTGGCGTTTTGGTGGGCCACACCATTTATATGATGACACTGTACTGCACTGGTGACACTATGTTAAAAAAAAAAAATGTGAAAAAAATAAACACATTTATTTATTTTTTCATTTTTGAAAACAAAAAAAACAAAAAAAAAAACCATGCCTCTTACTAAGTACCTTGGACTGCCTACTTTCTAAAAAGGGGTCATTTGGGGGATATTTGTACTGTCCTCGCATTTTGGGGCCTCAAGAAATAAGAATCCAGTACAACAGGATTGATCAATTTACAGATATACATACACCATAGTTTGTGGACTCTATAACTTTCCCACAGACTAAATAATATACACTGATTTGGGTTAATTTTTACCAAAGAAATGTAGCAGAATACATTTTGGCCTAAATGTACGAAGAAAGATTAATTTTTTGCAAAATTCTATGAAAGAAACAAAGAAAAATATGTTGTTTTTTTTCAAAATTGTTGGTCTCTTTTCACCTTTTTAACAAAAACAGACTAAATAATATACACTGATTTGGGTTAATTTTTACCAAAGAAATGTAGCAGAATAAATTTTGGCCTAAATGTATGAAGAAAGATTATTTATTTGCAAAATTTTATAAAAGAAACAAAGAAAAATATGTGGATTTTTTTTCAAAATAGTTTTTAACAAAAAAAAAAAAAAAGCGAATAAATACTACCAAAAGAAAGCTCTATTTGTGTGAACAACATGATAAAAATGTTATTTGAGCACATTGTTGCATGGCTGCACAATTGTGCCCAATATCGAAGTAGTTAAATTTGCCAAGCTTGGGCACAATTTCACTTTAAGCATAACCAACAACACAAAAGGTAAATGGAATAAGCAGAAGCAAAAATAAAAGTACAAGGTCAAATTAGGAGACATAGTGAAAAATACAATGTCCCAAACATGCAACAAGTCTAGCCTCAGTGAACTTGCCTGACAGTTTTAGTCAAAATCCTAAAGAATCGTAATAAACTATCTTTGCCAATACAGCTGCCATCAATGCAATGTTAAAACCATTATTTTATGAATCTTCTTGTGTTTGACAGCCAGAAAATGTCAAGGTATTTGCAGTTGTCCTTGGTTGTGCAAAATATTAAAAGAACATAAATCTTGGTATAACACCTTAAAACGATGCATTCTTCATAAAATCATAAAACCATAATGTGTCTTCTTTCTAAAATATAAAGGATAACCGCTGAATCAAATTCTTCATCTTAGGCAGCAGGATCAACAAAGACATGTTTGGGTTTAAAGAGCACCTGTAGATCTACAAAACTTGTTGATTTGTCAGTTTAGGCACTCTTTTGAGCACAAGAACACTCTTGAATCCTGGGACTCTCCAGCATAACCATTTCAACCAGCTTACAAAGCTTAGAGCAGCTGTGGTGCAAGATTTTAGAGGATCTTATATGCAGCCTCCGACACCCCCAGGAGGGCTGCACAGTGCCAGCATGTTTTCATGTGTTGAGGTCCATTGCATTGAGTTAGGGAATATCAGTCCTTCTGCATTTTTTCAGGCCAGTGACTGAGTGACCCAGCTTTGGTGGCAGTGGCTGCAATAATAACCCCAGGCAATGATGTCAGTGGCCACAATAATAACCCCCTAGCACTGACGTCAATACCCCACAACTTTTGAGTCAGTGGCTCTAATATTAACCCCAGAAATTGGTGTCAGCAGCAGTGCTATTAGCCCCCCATCACTAGTGGTCATCGGCTGTGCTGTTAACCCACCCTTGCATTGCTGGCCAGTACTGCTAACCCCCCCATTTCCTTGCATTGCTGGTGAGTGGCAGTACTGTTAAAAGAGAAGTATTGGAATTTTTTTTTTGGAATTATACTTACCTGGGTGGATGCCCCCGCTGGCTCTAAGACTAAGAACCGAGCGATCAAAGACCGCCGATTGCGTGGTTCTCAGAGCTTCAAGATCAGAGAGCTGGTGACTGTCGGTCACCAGCTCTCTGCTCTGCCCCCCACACTCACTGGAGTGCTGTGCTGTGGAGGGGGTGGGAGCAGCCAGCTGAGGCTCTCAGCGGCTCGCTTAGAGGCTGAGCCGGGTGCCAGTCCAGGCATGTGAGCGGATCCCGACCATATGGTCACGATCTTTGCCGAGCCTGGACCAGCTCTGTGATGTCAGCCTACAGCAGGCTGCTGCTGAAACCGGGTCATAGAACAAACTGTACTCCTGTGATCCACAGTACAGCCAAAGGAGCTTTGGCTGTACTTCTCCTTTAAACTGTTAAACCCACCCCTTGCATTACTGGTCAATTACAGTGCTATTAAACCTCCCACCTGCTTTGTTGCTCAGTGGCAGTGCTGTTCACCCCCACCCACCTTCCGTTTCTGGTCAGTGGCAGTCCTGTGAACCCCTTCCCCCCCCCCCCCCCCCACACATTAGTGGTCACTTGTCTGATCACACACTTCTGCACTACTCTGTCTCTTTAGCCCATCTGATGGAGACTATATTGTCTTATGGAGGAGACTCCATATGACGGTGCTACAAAATTTCTTTCAGTGTCATGTATTGGAATGCAAAGAGTGTTCCAGCACCTGGCACACCACTGCTACTCTGCAAACTGCCCACAGCTGCCCAATAGGTGGGGGACCCAGTCCAGACACCACAGCAGGCTGCACAGAGAAGGCTGGCAAGCTTCTTGTTGGGCATGACGTTCTTCTCTTGCCAAACTCTCACTACAAATGACAGTTACCCAATACTGTTGGAATGCAAACAGCAGCTCTGGTGAACCTGGCTGATGTCATTGACCAAATATGATCATTACCATTTTTGGTCACTGATGACACATGGAATGCCCACCAGCTTGTTTACAATTTGAAACAAGCTGACTGGCGGACCATCAGAATCTTAAACTAGTGGTGGTAGCAATGAATGAATGTCTTCCGGCTGCAGCAGCTAGAGGTTCAGACGGGCAGTCATTTATTGCACCCTTACTGCAAACAGTTTAGGTTCAGGTCTACCTTCTGGTTGATGCACACCAGAAATGCATCCTATGTCCCCATACAGCTTGATGAGCCAAACGGTTTTAACACTGTGTTTGAAAATTCTCCAAAGCATGGTGAATGCTTGCTGCCACTCACTTTCCTGGCCAGGTAGCCAGCATACCTTGATAGGGGTCTGGTATGGATTTTAGAGGGGACACCAAGCTAGATTTTTTAGTTTTTGGATAGACTGAGGGAGGGGTCTTCTGTTGGATTTGTATGCTGGCTATGTCTCTATTGCTCTTCACTATATGTCCCATAATCTCTTGAATTTTTTAAAGACTAAAGAGTTGGGTTTACTGCAGTTAGGAGTTTAGCAAGCCATAAAAATTCCATTCATTCTTTTGACCTTTCAGATTTGGAGTGATTCTGTATTCATGCAGAGCAGTTAGCTCATCTCTAGCCATCAGGAAATCATAAAAAAAAAAAATTCCATCCGTAATTCATGACAGGTAGAGTCATGGGGACTCATGTTTGTTTGTATAATGTACAAATGACGTTAGGCAAGGGATTCAACAATGATTCATTTTCCCAAGAGATTCAGGATCGCAAACATCAGTGTTAAGTAATGACTCCCTATATCGTTCCGTAAGTCATTATCGAAGCCCAAATTTACTTTGCGAAAAAGCCAAGTACGAGCAAGGTTGCCAACTCATCCCTTTAATTATTGACAAATTAAAATTACATGGGTTCTCCAGCTAATTAGATTCAGTCAGCGTCTTATCTGGAATTAGCCACAGAACCTGTGCGATTCATGAGTGTCAATAATTAAAGTGAGACAATTGTGCATTTTCAGCAAGCTCATATTTCCAGTTACTGTTGCAGTGCTTGTCTTTTTGATGTCATGATTTGCATGTTTGCTCTTCCATATTTGTGTTATTGCATAAAATGCAGTGAACTCAGGGCCAGATGTAAGGGGGTGCTAGGGTGGGCTTTATAACCCCCCCCCCCCCAGATTTAAGTGGTGCACCCTAAGGACCAATGAGATTTGTATCAGGATGTAGTGGAGATGAGGAGCAGTGCAAAGCCTCGGCAGTGCCAAGTTGGCATGGCTGCACAGTTTCCTGCCCCTATTGACCGGACCAGGATGCATGGCATCATTCACTGCTACTTGTGAAGGGAGGGACACTCTGTTGTCATGAGGACTCTGTTGTGAAGGGAGGTGGGACTCTGATCTAAAGCAGACAATATAAGGGGGTAATGTAATGTAAAGGAGGCTGACTCTGAAGTCCTGGGTGGAATTTGATGTGAGGGGGGAACACTGATGTAAATGGGGAACTCCTCATGTGGCACCGAGGAGTGGTTGACATCATCATCCAATGCCGATGTTAATGTTCTTCAGCCAAATAAATACTGTTCAGGACTGGGGAGGGAAGGGGAGGGGCAGTGTGTTGACATTATGTCCCCCTGACTTTTTACTGCACCCCTAGATCAAACAGGCTAGATGCGGCCCTGACAGAACTATAGATTAACCACTAGAGGGGGATCTGTATGGCATTACATTTGCTATTTCCTTTGATGGCTGTTAAGATATCAGCTTTCCCGGAGAAAAGCGGTAGAAAACAAGACACAGCCTTAAGCTGCGTACACACGATCGCACTTTCCGATGGGAAATGTTCGATGACAGGCTGTTGGCGGTAAATCCGATTATATGTATGCTCCATCGGACAATTGTTGTTGGATTTTCCACGGACAAATTTTGGCTAGCAGGTTTTAAAATTTTCCGCGGACAAATGCGTGTTGTCGGATTTTCCGAGCGTGTGTACACAAGTCCGTCGGACAAAAGTCCAAAGTACAAACACGCATGCTCGGAAGCAAGGAGGAGCCAGAAGCGGTCGGTCTTGTAAACTAGCGCTCGTAATGGAGAATTAACATTTGTGATGCGGCAAATTTATGAAATCTCGAAATGCAGCGCACAATTCTCTTCTTCTTTAATGGGATAATAATGAAGCTGCTTTGCTGGTGATACTGATGGAGTTATTGCAAACTAATTTTCAAAGGCTTTTTTTTTCTAGTGATACGAAGAATAATATTATTATGCTTTTTTTGTATTTGGGCAAGTTACCACAACACCATTATCCTGTAGTTTTTATGATCAAAGATACAACTATGTTGGTGTCCCTTGTCAATTTTGCATTGTATTTTTTAAAATGTAACTGCCGACTCCCAAACTGTCATTTAAAGTAAAACTCATAGCCAAGTATTATTCTCCACAATTTTTTCATTGTGCATTAAAAAAAGAAAACAAATGAAATTAGACATGTTATCTGCCAATAGAACTTCTATGCATCCAAAAATATAGAAAATATATCAAATCAAATCATTATTATTCAACCAAAAAAATAATGTCAAATCAATAACTCCAAGGCCAATAATAAATAACACGTTATCTCCTCCAATTCCGCAACATGTCTGGTTGACAAACGGCCGTTCAGAAAGGAACTGAAAAGTGCAAACTGAAGCGCAAACTTCTACTAACACGAAATTAGCAGAAGGAGCCCAAAGGGTGGTGCTAAAGAGCTGAAAAACCACGTAGTATGTCACTACCTTTGTAATTGTTGGCCAACAATTGTGTGGCCGTGTGTATGCAAGACAAGTTTGGGCCAACGCCCTTCGGCCTTTGTTGCGAACAATCCGATCCTGTGTACGAGGCTTTAGACAAACTCTGGATGCAGTGCTTGGGCAAGACCCTGTGCAACCACCACTTATATGTGTACTGACCTGTTGAGTATTGTGTTTACATTTAAGACCACTTGGCAGGGCTCAAAACTGCCCTCCAAACCTGCCTCCTCTTACTACAGTTTACCAAAGCCCTTAAAACCGATCTAAAGCACATTTGAGTTCCCACACCCCAGTTTCAAAGAGTTTAATTGTCATTTAGCCCACAGGATTCTACCCTGTTGGTATGAGTATTCACAGGCGGTCCCTCCTCTTCTTTGTTCACCATCTCACCAACAGCATCATGTACAAAGGTAACTATGCATATAGAATACCTATGGGATCCCTCTAGAAGTGGGAAACCACTGTAGTAGATATTGCTACTACTGTAATCTCCACTGGCTTCCAGGTCTTGTACCGAGCGGCTGCCATGCTGCATTGTGAACAAAGGAGGTTGGCCACTTGACGCAAGGCACCATTGAGATCACTTTGCATTTTCTCAATGAATGCAAAATGTTTCTAATTGGATAAGGTGGAGAGGTGAGACAATGCCACCATGTTCTCCACCCCATCCAGTCAGAGACTGTTTGCATTCATTGAGAAAATGCAAAGCATTCTTTGAATTGCACCCATGGCGAGTGGCTGACCTCCCGTGTTTACAATGCAGCAGAACAAGCACTGGGACCCAGAAGCTAGTGGAGAACACTGGAGTTGCAATGTCTACTACAGTGATTCCCAGCTATAGAGAGATCTCACAAGTGAGGTACACTCACCCGCCACTTTATTAGGTAAACCTGCTTAATTGCTTGGTAACACAAATTGCTAATCAGCCAATCACATGGCAGCAACTCAATGCATTTGGGCATCTAGATATGGTGAAGGCATTTTTTTATTTATCTGAAATTTTTCTTTAACCACTTGCCGACCCCTGCACGCCAATATACATGGGCACAATGGCAGCAGTGGAAAAATGGGCGTACTTGTACATTCCCTTTAATTGGGGCTAGTGGGCGCGCGTGCCGGCTGCGTACAGCGTGACCGCGCCTGCGGGTCCTGTGGACTCGATGTCCGCTGGTGTCCCAGCAATCGTGTCACGGAGCCGCAGAACAGGGAGATACCTATGTAAACTGGGCATTTCCCCATTCTGCCTAGTGACATGACAAGGATCTACTGCTCCTTGTCATCGGGAGCAGTGATCGCTGTCATGTCAGTGGTAGCCCATCCCCCCCACAGTTAGACACACTTAACCCCTTGATTGCCCCCTAGTGTTTAACCCCTTCCCTGCCTGTGTCATTTACACAGTAATAAGTGCATTTTTATAGCACTGATCGCTGTATAAATGACAATGGTCCCAAAATAGTGTCAAAAGTGTCCGACGTGTCCGCCATAATGTGGCAGTCCCAATAAAAACTGCAGATCGCCGCCATTACTGATAAAAAAAATGTAATAATAAAAATGCCAATCTATTCCCTATTTTGTAGACGCTATAACTTTTGCGCAAACCAATCAATATATACTTATGCCCCGTACACACGGTCGGATTTTCTGATGGAAAATGTCCGATCAGAGCGTGTTGTCGGAAATTCCGACCGTGTGTGGGCTCCATCGGACATTTTCCATCGGATTTTCCGACACACAAAGTTGGAGAGCAGGAGATAAAATTTTCCGACAACAAAATCCGTTGTCGGAAATTCCGATCGTGTGTACACAAATCCGATGGACAAAGTGCCACGCATGCTCAGAATAAATAAAGAGATGAAAGCTATTGGCCACTGCCCCGTTTATAGTCCCGACGTACGTGTTTTACGTCACCGCGTTTAGAACGATCGGATTTTCCGACAACTTTGTGCGACCGTGTGTGGACAAAACAAGTTTGAGCCAACATCCGTCGGAAAAAATCCTAGGATTTTGTTGTCGGAATGTCCGAACAAAGTCCGACCGTGTGTACGCCCTATTATTGCGATTTTTTTTACCAAAAAATATGTAGAAAAATACACATCGGCCTAAACTGAGAAAAAAATGTGTTTTTCTATATATTTTTGGGGCATGTTTATTATAGCAAACATTAAAAAATTTAGCTTTTTTTTCAAAATTGTCGCTCTTTTTTTGTTTATAGCGCAAAAAAATAAAAACCGCAGAGGAGATCAAATACCACAAAAAAGGCTCTATTTGTGGGAAAAAAAGGACGTCAATTTTGTTTGGGTGTAACGTCGCACGGCCGCGCAATCGTCAGTTAAAGCGACGCCGCGCCGAATCGCAAAAAGTGCTCTGGTCAGGATTCGGGTTAAAATCTTCCGGGGCTGAAGCGGTTAAAGGTTAACTCCAAACAGGTTTAAAATACACAAGTAATGCAACTCTGTACCCATAAATAAATCATTAAATGTGTTTTGGATAAAATTCATGCAGATTGGGAGAGGGAGGGTCTGGTCTGGGAGCTAATCAGATGTGTTGGATGAGTTCTGTTGTGATATGATGATAAGAGAAGAAAGCAGAGTGTGCAGATAGATGACCTCAACCTCCTGCTGCTCCTTTACTCTCCAATCACCAGGCTAGGGGTGGAGAGAGGGCATTGCTTCTACGGTCTATAACTGGAATCTGCTTCTGGCTGTGCTATGTGGCAGGGCTATTTAAATCTCAGAACTGGAGGAACAGAAATGCAAATCCTTTGGCAGGCAAAATGGTATTTAAACTACATTTTTTAGATGTTGACCTGGAGTTCAGCTTTAAAACTTTAGTCTCTGCAAGCTACCTGGACATTTCTGACATTACATGACTCCATCCCTCACCTCATTTTTCTTGTCCTTTAAGAATCACACTTTGCAGGCTGTAACATTCAACCGGCTAACACACGGCGTTCATTGGATTAGGCCACCGCTAATAACAGAACTGTTGAGAGCACTGGCTCAGATTGTGTTTTGATGCTGAGATACTGTACTGAGTGATCAATATGAAATGTCATCATATAAATCAATGTGTAATATAGGACTAAGCCTGAGCTCATCACTCGCCACTTCATCGCTGTCTCTGGAGGGAAAAGTATCGATGAATTACATGTGAAAGAAAGTCTTTGGGTCATCGGTTCCTTGAGATGTATTCTCTGCTGAAGTTCCAAAGTTAGACCCCTAAGGCGATTGAGTTATTCAGCAGTATTTCATCTGTTTTACATCTGCACTTCTGGGAAGAGAAACCGTACGAAATCTGCTTTGCCTTTGAAATAACTGAACCGTATGGAGCATGTCTGACAATTAGGAGAGTATACAGCCAATATTTATCCAGAGAAAATGTACTGAAAAAATATGGAAATGCCATTGATGCCTGGATGATCTGGCTGTCTCTGGCTTAAATAGTTTTAAAGAAGAACTAAAAGCAATTTTTTTTGTTCCATTTTGGATAGAGTAAAGGAGGGTCATAACCTCTGTCAGTTTATTTGTTGCTATCTGTGTCCAATTGGGGAGATTTCCCTTCACTTCCTGTCCCCTATTAAAACAGGAAGTGAGAAAAATCTCTGCAAATTAAAGGGATTCCTTAGGGACCCTCGGGTCACCAGAACTAGATAAAGGAAGGCCCGTAGACGTGGTGTATCTGGATTTCGCAAAAGCATTTGACACAGTTCCCCATAAACGTTTACTGTACAAAATAAGGTCCATTGGCATGGACCATAGGGTGAGTACATGGATTGAAAACTGGCTACAAGGGGGAGTTCAGAGGGTGGTGATAAATGGGGAGTACTCAGAATGGTCAGGGGTGGGTAGTGGGGACCCCTAGTGTTCTGTGCTGGTACCAATCCAGTTTACTTTGTTCATAAACGACCTGGAGGATGGGATAAACAGTTCAATCTCTGTATTTGCAGACGATACTAAGCTAAGCAGGGCAATAACTTCTCCGCAGGATGTGGAAATCTTGCAAAAAGATCTGAACAAATTAATGGGGTGGGCGACTACATGGCAAATGAGGTTTAATGAAAAATGTAAAATAATGCATTTGGGTGGCAAAAATATGAATGCAATCTATACACTGGGGGGAGAACCTCTGGGGGAATCTAGGATGGAAAAGGACCTGGGGGTCCTAGTAGATGATAGGCTCAGCAATGGCATGCAATGCCAAGCTGCTGCTAACAAAGCAAACAGAATATTGGCATGCATTAAAAGGGGGATCAACTCCAGAGATAAAACGATAATTCTCCCGCTCTACAAGACTCTGGTCTGGCCACACCTAGAGTATGCTGTCCAGTTCTGGGCACCAGTCCTCAGGAAGGATGTACTGGAAATGGAGCGAGTACAAAGAAGGACAACAAAGCTAATAAAGGGTCTGGAGGATATTAGTTATGAGGAAAGGTCACGAGCACTGAACTTATTCTCTCTGGAGAAGAGACGCTTGAGAGGGGTTATGAGTTCAATTTACATATACCATACTGGTGACCCCACAATAGGGATAAAACTTTTTCACGGAAGGGAGTTTAACAAGACTTGTGGCCACTCATTAAAATTAGAAGAAAAGAGGTTTAACCTTAAATTACATAGAGGGTTCATTACTGTAAGAGCGGCAAGGATGTGAAATTCCCTTCCACAGGCAGTGGTCTCAGCGGGGGGGCATCAATAGTTTAAAGAAACTATTAGATAAGCACCTGAACGACCGCAACATACAGGGATATACCGCGTAATGTTGACATATAATCACACATATAGGTTGGACTTCATGGACTTGTGTCTTTTTTCGACCACACCTACTATGTAACTATGTAAGAACTAGTGTTCCCATTGGAAGATTTCCTGCAGTGCCACTATTGTGGACCTCATGCTTGCACTTCCTTAACTATTTCCACTCTCCCGCACCATGTGGGCAGGCACATGAGGTCTCCCTACCATGGCTTCGATCCCAAATACTATTGAGGAACTGGCCACTAGGAAGTGAGCCAGAATACCAACCCCCTCACTACCGGAGGAACTGTGACACAGATGAACAACGTTCACAGAATCCTAACTATCTATCTTGTGCTGCCCAGGCAGGTAGAGATCCTTAGTAAAGTCCTTGCGGGTGTATTCTCTTGGATGGTAAGTTGGACATCGCTCCAGGCTACATTTTCTCTTCGATCTGGACCTCCTTGCTTACCATGCTGTCCCATTCTCTGTTCCTGAGCCCTGCCTTCCCCATCTTGATAAATGGAGCAGGGCGGAGGGCAGAACCCCCCAAAAAAACTGGAAACCAGAAGATCCCCACTTAACCCTCTCCCCGCCTGGGCAGATTAAACCTAACTAAACAATGATTCCACATTTGTATGAACTTGCCTACATGTACATAGTTACATAGTTACATAGTAGGTGAGGTTGAAAAAAGACACAAGTCCATCAAGTCCAACCTATGTGTGTGATTATGTGTCAGTATTACATTATATATCCCTGTATGTTTCGGTCATTCAGGTGATTATCTAATAGTTTCTTGAAGCTATCAATGCTCCCCGCTGAGACCACCGCCTGTGGAAGGGAATTCCACATCCTTGCCGCTCTTATAGTAAAGAACCCTCTACGTAGTTTAAGGTGTAGATGTAGATGTAGATGAATTTTAGATACACGGGGTGAAGTCATTGATATATATTGACATCCAATCAACTAGCATTTTCGGAAGAAGGTCAGAAATGGCACTAAATTACACTCCTGATCTCCCCTTTCCTGGCAGGATGTTGGAGATCAGGACTGCTGCTGTTTTGTGTGACAGCGGCTGTCTATATGCTGTGGTACAACACACACCCTGCTCAGTTGCAGCTAAGGTGCTCCAATCATCAGTTCTTGATGATTTGGGGAGCCATGTCATCTGGTTGGTCCACTGTGTTATATCAAGTCCAAAGTCAGCGCATCCCTCTACCAGGAAATTCTGGAGCACTTCATGCTTCCCTCTGTGATGCTGATTTCAATTTTCCAGCAGGACTTGGCACCTGCCCACACTGCCAAAAGTACCAATGCCTGGTTTAATGATCATGATATCACTGTGTTTGATTGGCCAGCAAACTCACCTGACCTAAACCCCATAAGCCGCGTACACATGAGCAAAATGTCAGACAGAAAAAGTCAGACAGAAGCTTTTCATCGTCTATTCCGATCGTGTGTATGCCTCATCGGACTTTTTTTTTGAAAATTCTGATGGACCTAGAAATAGAACATGTTCTAAATATTTCCGACGGAACCAATTCCTTTCGGGAAAACCGCTCGTTTGTATGCTGTTCCGATGGACCAAAAACGACGCATGCTCTGAAGCAAGTACGAGACGGAAGCTATTGGCTACTGGCTATTGAACTTCCTTTTTCTAGTCCCGTCGTACGTGTTGTTCTGGACGGTCGGACAGCATTTTTGCTTGCACATGATTGGATGATGGAAGCCATCAGAACTTCTGCTCATTTACTAAGCTCTGTTGCAACTGCACTTTGCAAAGTGCATAGTTTATCTGCCTTATGTAAATTCACCCCGTAGGGTCTTCTTTCTTTTTTTTTTTTTTCTTTTTTTTGAGAATATTTTTAGGTTTTTCAAAATATACAAGAAAACAACAGTTGTATACATCTCACAGCTGTTCAATCTCAATGACCATGAGAGGTAGGCTTGTGCAATCCGTTTTGTAATGAATCGAAATTCGGCCTAATTTTGTATCTTTCGGACATTCGCATGCATCCAAATGTCCGAATAAAAAAATAATGAATTCCAACGAATACGAAAGAAATTATAGCGGATATAACGAATGAATTTGACATGATTCGGTAATTTGTTAAAGGTCTAATAAAACAAAATGACAACTCAAAGTAAATATTACAGTCCAATCAGCTGATTAATTTTGTGCTGGAGGTTGGATTACTGGCAAAGTGCATTCCTGAGAACTGAGTGAGAAGGGTGTTGTATTGTATTTGAGCAGAGGAGAAGAGATATAGTCATTGTGTGTGTCATTAGATTCAATAAACAAACGACTTTCCAAACTACAAATCATTATCACGAATATATATACATACATAAATATTGAATTTCAACGAATACAAACAAAATTATAGCGCATATAACAAATGAATTTGTCATGATTCGAGATTCAGATAATGAATATCGACACTCTACGAATAATAACGAATTATCCGAAAAGGTATTAACGTAACATAACGAATATAACAGAACAAAATCATGTATTTTACGAATGACAACGAACCGAAACTAAACAAATTTTTCCGTTGTGCACTAGTCTAATGAGAGGTGAAAAAAGACATAAATCGAATTAACAGGATATCCCATGGCTAGAAAAAGGTATCAATACAAAAGAAGTGTAAAGCATAGGAAATATTTGCCTTACAACACAAAAATACAAGTGAGTTTTCTGACATGGTACAGAACGAGAAAACTTACTTACTTGGGGGCCTGGACGACTCTCAAGTAGATTGAGCAAAAAGGAAAAAAACAAAAACAAAAAAACAATATCATAAAATAACTAAATTAGAAATGAACATACTAAGCAGAATTTGTATTTATATCCTTTGGTTTTACAACACTATTACCATAAGCTCCATTATATTTCACATTTAGGTAAAACCTTAAAACTTTCTTTAGGTTTAAAACTTTCTTTAGGTTTATACTCCAACTATTCTCCGCTAATTGACAATTTGAGGCTTAGTTATATTTTTTTCTTATTCGCACTAGGTAGTAGCCACACTCAAATAATATTGGGAATTATCTTTTGAGCTACTAAACCTGGAACTCTAGGTCATGTTATACCGTAGGTACCATTTTAAGTTATATTTTGGG
The DNA here is from genome assembly GCA_037952835.1 of Lithobates septentrionalis. NCBI lineage: Eukaryota > Metazoa > Chordata > Amphibia > Anura > Ranidae > Lithobates > Lithobates septentrionalis. The sequence goes on along the minus strand of JBBDGP010000048.1, from coordinate 1,420,433 downwards.
GCTACAATCTTAGAAATATCACTCGACATGCTATTTTTCTGCTATTGTATCTGAACCTGCTTGTGTAATTTGTTAAACTTAAAATAAACAAATTTGACAAGAAATTAACATACTAAAAAGGCAAGTCAGGATACAAATAACACATTTCTAGTATTGATATGAGTAAGCTAACCACTTAAGGACTGAGCCTCTTTCTGAGATTTGTTGTTTACAAGTTAAAACAGTTTTTTTTTTTTTTGATAGAAAATTACTTAGAACCCCCAAACATTATACATTTGTTTTTCTAACACCCTAGAGAATAAAATGGCGGTCGTTGCAATACTTTCTGTCACACCGTATTTGCGCAGCGGTCTTACAAGCACACTTTTTTTAGAAAAAATACACTTTTTTGAATAAAAAAATAAGACAACAGTAAAGTTAGTCCATTTTTTTTTATATTGTGAAAGATAATGTTACGCCGAGTAAATTAATACCCAACATGTTACGCTTCAAAATTGCGCTCAGTCGTGGAATGGCGACAAACTTTAACCCTTAAAAATTATCATACGTTGAAAAAATTCTACAGGTTGTATGTTTTGAGTTACAGAGGAGGTCTAGGCTAGAATTATTGCTCTCGCTCTACCGATCACGGCGATACCTCACATGTGTGGTTTGACCACCGCTTTCATATGCGGGCGCTACTCACGTATGCGTTTGCTTCTGCACACGAGCACAGCAGGACTGGGCACATTTAAAAAACGTATTTGTTTTTTTCTTATTTATTTTACCTTTTATTTTTTATTTTTACACTGTTCTTTTAAAAAAAAAAAAACAATTGTGTCACGTTTATTCCTATTACAAGGAATGACATGACAGGACCTCTTAAATATGAGATCTGGGCTCAAAAAGACCTCAGATCTCATATTTACACTAAAATGCAATAAAAAAAAAAAAAATAACATTTTGTCATTTGAAAAAAATAAATAAAAAAAAATGGGCCTTTAAGAGCTATGGGTGGAAGTGACGTTTTGACGTCGATTCTGCCCTGCAATGGTATGGAGACGGGTGGGGGCCATCTTCCGCTCACTCGTCTCCATGCCTAGCAGGAAGAAGGACCTGAACGCCACCGCCACTGCCGAAGGCTCCGGTAAGCGGCGGAGGGCACTGGAGCATGACGGGAGGGGGCCGATAAAAGTGATCTTGTGGCGAATCCGCCGCAAAGACCACTATTATGAGAAACCGGACCGCCCGCAGAAGAGGAGGATAGCGGGATTATGGATGCTTCTTTCCTTTTCAATCTTCTTCCGGAGGTAGTAGACCCTTATGCCCCGTACACACGGTCGGACATTGATCGGACATTCAGACAACAAAATCCATGGATTTTTTCCGACGGATGTTGGCTCAAACTTGTCTTGCATACTCACTGTCGCACAAAGTTGTGGGAAAATCTGATCGTTCTGAACGTGGTGACTTAAAACACGTATGTCGGGACTATAAACGGGGCAGTAGCCAATAGCTTTCATCTCTTTATTTATTCTGAGCATGCGTGTGCGTCGGATTTGTGTACACACGATTGGAATTTAACCGGATTTTGTTGCTGGAAAATGTTATAGCCCGCTCTCAAACTTTGTGTGTCGGAAATTCCGACAGAAAAAGTCTGATGGAGCCCACGCACGATCGGAATTTCCGACAACACAATCCGATCGCACTTTTTCCATCGGAAAATCCAACCGTGTGTGCAGGGCATTCGAGTATCTAAAGTCAAAAGACGAAAAAATACAAATGTGCTTCAATTTTCAATACTCAATTGTTTCACCCTATTTCTTTGAAAATTCTGTGCACATTTAGTCCCCATAAATATCGTGGAAACATTTCAGAGATTCCCATCTGCTATCATTTCCTTCAGGACTGTGTCTAAAATTAATTTTGCTTTCTTAATATCTCCCTTTATATTCACTCATTTAGATGCACTGCGAGCATAGAGTATAAGTGATAATGAGTGGAGCCCAAGTAAAGGAGCACAACCCCAGCATCCCTTTAGACAAGTATATTCCTTCCTGCTGGCCACTGAATGGTTCAGACTTTAGATATGCTGTGCTGATCAGTCGATTGATTACTGTTCCAGAAGCAAGTCTGATATGATGTATTCAAGCAACTGATGGGCAGACTGTACAAGTAAAAGTCTACACCAAGCAGTGGACAACTCCCTCCCCGTAACATACACATTTAAAGGGTGCCCAGGCATGTGTTCTTTCACTTTTACAATCAGCAAGGAGTTGATCTTTCACTCCTGGCTGTATAAGGAGCCAAAATACAGCCACTGCAGAAACAGTAATAGACTGAGGATATGCACACATTCTTAACATAGGAAAAAATATTTCAACAATACTAATACAGTGTTTTGAGTCAGTGATTAACGCTTTTTATGAATACATAATATAATAATTGTGACTTTAGTACTTCATTATTGATCCTCAATGATCAGTACTCTTTGCAACATTACATGGTTAGTCCGGGGCACCATGGTGAAAACGCTTCAAGAGGTTGGTCCATAACATCGTGCACTCATAGTATATCATCTGTCTTCAAGGTTAAATTGATTATAAATGCTTATTTAAAAAAAAAATTAAATAACAAACATGGTATACTTACCTGGTCTGTGCATGGTTTCGCACAGAGCAGCCCTGATCCTCCTCTGCTTCCTCCCCTCGCCAAGTGCCCCCCAGAGCAAGCCCCTTGCTCTGAGGGCACTCGCAAGTGCTTGTCCCCAGCCCCGCTCTTTTTTCCATTGACACACAAAGAACAGCTTGGCCCCGCTCCCTCCTCACTGGCTGATTGACAGCAGCAGGAACCAGTGGGAAGAGAGAGAGCCAAGAGGTGCATAGCTAGCTTTAATATTAGGCTTTCGTGAGGGAAGCTGCATCGATTGGTCAATCTCATGAGTCCAGAAACAATTGTGCAAATATATGATTTTGTGCAAAGCAGTGGAAGCTGATGTTCAAAATTTGGGGGGGGGGGGGGCGCAAACAAACTGAAAAATACTGAACCCCCATGCCCATCAATTGCAGCCTCACTGTGCCCATCAAATGCAGCCACTGTGCCCATCATACGCAGCCACTTGTGCCCATCATGCGCAGCCACTTGTGCCCATCATACGAAGCCACTTGTGCCCATCATACGCAGCCACTTGTGCCCATCATACGCAGCCACTTGTGCCCCATCATTTGCAGCCACTTGTGCCCCATCATACACAGCCACTTGTGCCCATCATACGCAGCCACTTGTGACCATCATACGCAGCCACTTGTGCCCCATCATATGCAGCCACTTGTGCCCCATCATAGACAGCCACTTGTGCCCCATCATACGCAGCCACTTGTGCCCCATCATACGCAGCCACTTGTGCCCATCATACGCAGCCACTTGTGACCATCATACGCAGCCACTTGTGCCCCATCATATGCAGCCACTTGTGCCCCATCATAGACAGCCACTTGTGCCCCATCATACGCAGCCACTTGTGCCCCATCATACGCAGCCACTTGTGCCCATCATATGCAGCCACTTGTGCCCCATCATATGCAGCCACTTGTGCCCATCATACGCAGCCACTTGTGCCCCATCATACGCAGCCACTTGTGCCCATCATATGCAGCCACTTGTGCCCCATCATATGCAGCCACTTGTGCCCATCATATGCAGCCACTTGTGCCCATCATACGCAGCCACTTGTGCCCATCATACACAGCCACTTGTGCCCCATCATATGCAGCCACCTTGTCCCCCATCATATGCAGCCACTTGTGTCCAACTTATGCAGCCACTTGTGCCCATCATATGCAGCCACTTGTGCCCCATCATATGCAGCCACCTTGTCCCCCATCATATGCAGCCACTTGTGTCCAACTTATGCAGCCACTTGTGCCCATCATATGCAGCCACTTGTGCCCCATCATATGCAGCCACCTTGTCCCCCATCATATGCAGCCACTTGTGCCCCATCATATGCAGCCACCTTGTCCCCCATCATATGCAGCCACTTGTGTCCAACTTATGCAGCCACTTGTGCCCATCATATGCAGCCACTTGTGCCCCATCATATGCAGCCACCTTGTCCCCCATCATATGCAGCCACTTGTGTCCAACTTATGCAGCCACTTGTGCCCATCATATGCAGCCACTTGTGCCCCATCATATGCAGCCACCTTGTCCCCCATCATATGCAGCCACTTGTGCCCATCATATGCAGCCACTTGTGCCCCACCAAATGCAGCCACTTGTGCCTGTCAAATGCAGCCACTTGTGCCCATTATATGCAGCCACTTGTGCCCATCAAATGCAGCCACTTGTGCCCAGTAAATGCAGTCACTTGTGCCAATCACATGCAGCCAATTGTGCCCTTCATATGCAGCCATTGGTGCCTGTCAAATGCAGCCACTTCTGCCCATGAATAAGGAGGGCGGTGGAGGTCTCGGGGGGGGGGGGGTTGCACCCGTGCGCCAACAATGCACGGCCTGCCCCTGGTGCAAAGTAAGGAACCCGTTGCTTCCTAGCAATAGTGGCAACCGCTGTGCCATCAGGGTATGCTTCGTATATGCATGCTGTATGTATACTATATAGTTTATATAACTTGTGCCCAGTAAATGCAGTCACTTGTGCCAATCAAATGCAGCCACTTGGCCCATCATATGCAGCCATTTGTTCCCATCAAATGCAGCCACTTGTGCCCATGAATAAGGAGGGCGGTGGAGGTCTCGGGGGGGGGGGGGGGTTGCACCCGTGCGCCAACAATGCACGGCCTGCCCCTGGTGCAAAGTAAGGAACCCGTTGCTTCCTAGCAATAGTGCCAACCGCTGTGCCATCAGGGTATGCTTCGTATATGCATGCTGTATGTATACTATATAGTTTATATAACTTGTGCCCAGTAAATGCAGTCACTTGTGCCAATCAAATGCAGCCACTTGGCCCATCATATGCAGCCATTTGTTCCCATCAAATGCAGCCACTTGTGCCCATGAATAAGGAGGGCGGTGGAGGTCTTGGGGGGAGGGGGAGGGGCCCGTGCGCCCACAATGCACGGGCTCCGCCACTGGTGCAAAGTAAGGAACCCGTTGCTTCCTAGCAATAGTGCCAACCACTGTGTCACCAGGGTATGCTTCCTATATGCATGCTGTATGTATACTATATAGTTTATATAACAAAAAGAACGGTAATGTTCTATATTGAAGAGCTTCAAATCCCTTTACAGACTTTCCCCTTGCCGTAATATGTATTCACAGCTGATTTGAAAGTAATAAGCAATCTCTGCGTATCCCTGGCGATATCTAATAAAGTCAAGGTTTTCAGCAACAAACTGTTTCCAATGCAAGAAGAAGCAGGTGGATAGCTGAAAAGTTTATTAGCCGATCAGCATGTCTTGGAAAGTCGATGAGCATAACCCTTGGGTGGCTTTGAATAAGAGATATATAATGTTATCTGCACAACGCCAACTGTGGAGAGGTACAAAAGATTCAACGTGCCAGTTAGCAAAAGGATACAAAAAAAAGCCTGGCATTATTTCAGCTATAATACCCAGAAAATATTAACTATTGCTAAACCACATACTTGGAAGTCAGAAGAGCAGGGAACGTTGTAACAAGCAAAGCCTGAAATGACTCTAAGATTTGCTTATACTGATGAAAGGAAATTACTGTTTGTTAGCTAAATATTGTTAAATATTAACATCATAAAATAATGAATAAATATTATACTTTGTGTTTTGGAATGCTGATCAGCATAAAACATGGAAGGCTTAAACCCACGCATTGATAGGTATTTATTAATCTGGCAAATCCAATCAAAAGCCAAGGAAGGAAGGAAGGAAGGAAGGAAGGAAGGAAGGAAGGAAGGAAGGAAGGAAGGACAGGATTAAGTAAAGAATAAAGGCAAGAATAAAGGCAAGAAGGAGGAAGGAAAGAAAGGAAAGAAGAAATAAGTTGAATAAGGAAGGCAATAAATAAATAGATAAGCAAGAAATAATGTAAGGAAGAGAGGAAGGTAAGAAGGAAAATAGTAAAGAAAGAAATAAGAAAAAAGTGAGGAAGTCGGGAGGGAGGAAAGTGAGGAAGGAGTAAAGAAATAAAGGAAAGAAGGAAGCCCAAAAAAAGGAAAGTAGGGAACATTCGACAAAATCAAGCAAGGAGAGAAGGAAAGGAGGAGGAAAGTAAGGAAGAAGGAAAAAAGAAATATAGTAAGAAAGTAAAGCAAGAAGGAGGAAAGTAAGGAAGGAAAAAATAAATAACATAAGGAAGGCAGGCAAGAAGGACAAAAGTAAAAAGGAAGGAGGCAAAAAGAAGGAAGGTAAGGAAGGAAAGAAGAAATAAAGTAAGGAAGGAAGTCAAGAATAAGGAAAGTAAGGAAGTGAAGAAGACATACAAAAAGGAGGGAAGGCAAGAAGAAGGAAAATAAGGAAGGGAAAATAAATAAATAAGGGAAAAAAGGAAGTCAAGAAAGAAAAAAATGGGAAAGAAAAGAAGAAATAAAGGAAGAAGGAGGAAAGTAAGGAAGGAAAAAATAAATAACATAAGGAAGGCGGGCAAGAAGGACAAAAGTAAAAAGGAAGGAGGCAAAAAGAAGGAAGGTAAGGAAGGAAAGAAGAAATAAAGTAAGGAAGGAAGTCAAGAAGAAGGAAAGTAAGGAAGGGAAGAAGACATACAATAAGGAGGGAAGGCAAGAATAAGGAAAGTAAGGAAGAGAAGAAGACATACAAAAAGGAGGGAAGGCAAGAAGAAGGGAAATAAGGAAGGGAAAATAAATAAATTAGGGTAGAAAGGAAGTCAAGAAAGAAAAAAATGGGGAAGAAAAGAAGAAATAAAGGAAGAAGGAGGAAAGTAAGTAAGGAAAAAATAAATAACATAAGGAAGGCAGGCGAGAAGGACGAAAGTAAAAAGGAAGGAGGCAAAAAGAAGTAAAGTAAGGAAGGAAAGAAGAAATAAAATAAGGAGGGAAGGCAAGAAGAAATAAAGTAAGAAAGGAATGAAGACATAAAGTGAGGAAGGAAGGGACAAAGGAGGAAAGTAGGAAAATAAAGAATACATAAATTAAAGAAGGCAAGAAGTTGGAAAAAAAGAAAGGAAAGAAGAAATAAGGTAAGAAATGAAGGAAGACAAGAAGGAGGAAAATAAGGAAGGAAAGAAGAAAAGAAGTAAGGTAGTAAGGTAAGAAGTAAGAAAATAAGGACAGAAAGAAAAAATATAGTAAGAAAGAAAGGAAGCCGATTAGCATAATACATGGATGTCTTAAACCAGTACATTGATACTGTATGTATTTACTAATCTGGCTAATCCAATAGAAAGCCAAGTAGTGAGGGAAGCAAAGGAAGGAAAGGGGGAAGGAAGGATGGAATGGAGAAGGAAGTAGGGAAAGAACGAGGAAGTATAGGAATGAAGGCAGGAAAGAAGAAATAAAGTTAAGAAGGAAGACAAGAAGGAGGAAAGTAGGGAAGGAAAGAAGAAATAAAGGAAGGAAGGAATGGAGTAAGGAAGGCAGACAAGAAGGAGAAAAGTAAGGAAGGAAAGTAGAAATAAAGTAAGGAAGGCAAGAAACAGGAAAGTAATGATGAAATGAGGAAAGGAAGGGTGGAAAAAGGAAGGAAAGTGGAGGGGATGAATTGAGGGAAAGAAGGAAGGAATTAATGAAGTTCTAGGTCCTGAATATTGAGTGTCATAGATTTGAAGAGTAATAGAAAGGACTGAAAGAATTAAAGAAGGAAGTTCTAGGTGCTGAATGTTGCTTGTCATGGACTTTGTCACACCAAAATTTCAGCCTTTTACATTCTGACCATCAGGGACGGGCTGAGCCGGGGGGCAGAGTGGCAATTTCCCCCCGGGCCGCTCTGATTCCGTGTAAAAGGGCCTCTGTGCTGTCAGCTCAGAACTGCGCATGTGCAGTTTCCGGAGCTGGCCGAGTGATACTGCTCGGGCACCTCCGTGGGGGGGGGGTCGGGGTCACACAGGGCTTGATTAGTTTCCGAATTGCAGGGAGAGATCCCTCAATCCCTTGCTGCAGCTGCGAGCTGGTGATGTGTCCTGTAACAGAGTGTGTGGAACGTCCTACAGAGCACAGCCCTCCCCCGTCCTCTAAAATAATGGGAGAACAGATTTGCTCTGCCTACTCCTTGTGCCCGCCCACACTCGATGCAGCCCGTGCCCGTGTGCTGTGAAGGGGATGTGAGGGCGGGAAACTTTAAAGTCAGCCGTCACAAATCACAATGCCACCTCATGAAGACGCTGACTGAGCCAGTGAACCTCCTACTGGGACTGTGTAAGTAAGTGAACGGTGGCCAGACTCTCTCCTCCCTCTCTTCCTTTCTACTCTGTCTCTCCCAAATTCCTCTCGCTCATCCTTATCATTTAACCACTTGCCTGCCAGGCACTTTCACCCCCTTCCTGCCCAGAATAATTTTCAGCTTTCAGTGCTCTCACACTTCGCCCTGGTTCACATTGGAGCGATTTGGCATGCAATTTGACATGTCAAATCGCATGCCAAATCGGCAGCAATGGCACTGTCGGAATTGGTGTGACGCCACATTTGCCGTTCCGCACCGTTTCCCAAAAGTAGTTTTTGTACTACTTTTGGCGACTTGGAGGTGCGATTTCCATAGACATCTGTGCAGGAACCCGCAGAGATGTCTCTGAAATCGCCCCCAAAGTCAGACTGACATGCGGGAATAAAAAGTGTGACTTCAGCTAAACTCACACATTTTCATTCCCGCTGTCAGTGTGAACCTGGGCTCAATTACAATTGACAATTACGCAGTCATGCAACACCGTACCCATATTACATTTTTGTCCTTTTTTTCACACAAATGGAGTTTTCCTTTTGGTGATATTTAATCCCCACTGGGTTTTTATTTTTTGCTAAAAAACAAAAAAGACTGAACATTTTGAAAAAAAAAAAGTTTCATTTGTAAATAAGACCCCTTTCACACTGCCGCGACCGGTGTCAGCGGTAAAGTGGCGCTATTATTACCATCATTTTAGCGGCGGTAGCGACGCTATTCAGCCGCTAGTGGGGCAGTTTTAACCCGGCGGTATCACAGCGCTGCCCTATTGATTTCAATGTGGAGGAGCGGTGAGTTCACCGCTCCAAAGAAGCTGCTGGCAGGACTTTTTCTGACGCCCTGCCAGGGCACCGATCCAGTGTGAAAACCCTCAGCCCCGGTTCACACAGGGGCGGCACGACTTGCAGGTCACCTCAGCGAGGCGACCTGCACATGACTTTTACGGCGACTTGCAAAACGACTTCTGTATAGAAGTCTATGCAAGTCGCCTCAAGTCGCCCCTAAAGTAGTACAGGAACCTTTTTCTAAGTCGGAGCCCCATGCGTCGCTCCTATTAGAACGGTTCCATTGTACAGAACGGGAGGCGACTTGTCAGGCGGCTAGGTCGCCTGACAAGTCGCCCCTGTGTGAACCGGCATTCAGGCTTTCACACTGGAGTGAATGGAGCCGCTTTTTTCAGGCGATATGCAGGTGTTATTTTTAGCGCTGTAGCGCCTGAAAAACACCCGCAGTGTGAAAGGGGTCTAAGTAATTTTTGAAGTAATTTTTCTCCTTCACTGAAGGGCACTGATGAGGAGGCACTGATAGGTGGCACTGATAGGCAGCACTTATGGGTGGCACTGGTAGGTGGCATTGATGGGTGGCACTGGTAGGTGGCATTGATGGACAGCACTGATAGGTGGCATTGATGGGCAGCACTGATAGGTGGCATTGATGGGCAGCACTGATAGGTGGCATTGATGGGCAGCACTGATAGGTGGCACTGATGGACAGCACTAATAGGTAGCACTGATGGGAGGCACTGGTAGGGGGTGGCACTGATGGGTGGCTCTGATGGGCGGTACTTTTGGGCACTAATGATGAGCATTGATGGGTAGCACTGATGGGCACTGAAAGGCAGAACTGATTGGTGTCACTTGCTGGGCACTGCTAGGGCTGCACTGTATTTAGTGCCCTAATTATCTGTACAGTCCCCCCTGCGAGGAGATGCCGCTGATCGGCTCTCCTCTCCTCACACGCTGTCAATTACAAGTGATTGGCTGTTTTGGACACAGCTGATGACATGGGTAAATAGCCGCTTCATCCGCTCTTTACCAAGATCGGGGTCATGCTGTGTCATATTTGTCTTGCTTCATAACATCAATAACCATTATAAAACCAGGTTGCTATGGATGGTGAGCTAATTCGGTGGTACAATGGGCCACTCGACTGAACTTGCCCCCCCAGGCTTAAGGCTGCCAGCCCTCCCCTGCTGACCATTGTGATATTCACAATGAAGTTACAATACAATTCAAGACAGGAGGGTTAGAAAAGTCCTGCTCACAAGAGCTTACAATCCAAAAATTACATTTTTTGGGAGGAATATCACAATTTCACTGTGACTGAGCCAAAATATTTTGTAACTTCAGACCTATAAGCAATTTCTTTAGCAAATTATCATGCTCTTTGTATCAATTACATCACGTTAAACAATTTTCATATTATTAAATTATTATTCTCATTATTTATAACAACGAATAGGCAGTCAACCATTTCACCAAGAAGTAAATACTAAAATATATGTGGAAAGTATTCTTAACTCTTCTAAAATGTATATCACAGAAGACATCGGTATATTTATAACATCTTCTTGATGCTTAATATGTATATATTCTAGTTTGCTAATGTAGCTGCAATAATCCTCTGGCCTACAGGGTTAAACTCCAAATCTCCAGTGTGTGTGATGCGCTCATCAAGGATATAGAAGCCCCACGAATTGCTTTACACAGCCTAAGGGCTCGAGCAGAAACCTTCGCTTTCAATCAATGTCGAGACCCTCAAGTGAAATTCATTCAGAAAACGGTAGGAAGTCGTCGGCTTTCCAAACTGCAGCCAGGCACATGCTCCCTATCACAAACTGGTGGCACCACAGTGGGGAACTTGACATTTTGCCGAACTGACATTTGTTTGGGAACTGATAATTAAACACCATTTAAAAGTTATGGGCATGACTGAGCCTTCCTTCCAGTAACCTTGACAGGTTCTTCTGGTGCCACTTTCTGCATCCCCCCCCCGTGATAAAGCCTTTTGCGGCATCTGCAGTAAACTAATCGGCTTTACTTGTTTGTGTAATAAACATTACAAGTGAAAATGATCATGTTGCAGAAGAGAATGTAATTAACACAAACAGGCTTATTCAGTAAACCAGAGCAACGATGGTGCGAAAATGGACATTTCCCCTAGAAACCAATCAAAATTCAATTTTCTGATTTTTTTTTTTTTTTAATGTAGAGAGATTCCTCTCATGGGAAAAAAATATTAAAATGATCCTGTTAGGTCCTAAAAACACAAAGCAAAATAAAAAAAGCCTGTACCAAAAGTAATTTAAAAGCAAACATTTTTTATTAACTTGTTCAAATTTTACATGTTGGTAGAGTAAAGCCTCGTACACACGATCGGATTTTCCGCCAACAAAACCGTGGACTTTTGTCCGAAGGGCATACACACGGCACACAATTGTTGGCCAACAATTATGGTTTTTCAGCTCTTTAGCGCCACCCTTTGGGCTCCTTCTGCTAATTTCGTGCCAGGTGAAGTTTGGTGAGTGTTGATTCGCGCTTTTCTTTTCGCGCTTTTCATTTAGTGCTTTTCAGTTTGCGCTTTTAATTTCGCGCTTTTAATTTCGTGCTTTTCCGTTCATTTCTGAATGGCCGTTCGTCAACCAGACATGTTGCGGAATTGGAGGAGATGACGTGTTATTTATTATTGGCCTTGGAGTTATTGCTTTGACATTTTTTTTGGGTTGAATAATGATTTGATTTGGTATATTTTCTATATTTTAAATTATAATAGAATGCAATTTTTGGTTAAGTTCTATTGGCAGATAGCAGGTCTAATTTTATTTGTTTCTTTTTTTAATGCGCAATAAAAAAAAGTTGTGTAGAATAATACTTGGCTATGTGTTTTACTTCAAATGACAGTTTGGGAGAAGGCAGTTACATTTTAAAAAATACAATGTAAAATTGACAAGGGACACCAACATAGTTGTATCTTTGATCTTAAAAACTATGGGATAATGGTGTTGTGGTAACTTGCCCAAAAAAAAAAAAGCATAATAATATTATTCTTGATATCACTAGAGAAAAAAAGCCTTTGAAAATTTGTTTGCCATAACTCCATCAGTATCACTAGCAAAGCAGCTTCATTATTATCCCATTATAGAAGAAGAGAATTGTGCGCTACATTTCGAGATTTCATAATTTGCAGAGTCACGAATGTTAATTCTCCATTACGAACGCTAGTTTACAAGACCGACCGCTTCTGGCTCGTCCTTGCTTGCATGCGTGTTTGCACTTTGGACTTTTGTCCGACGGACTTGTGTACACACGCTCGGAAAATCCGACAACAGACATTTGTCCGTGGAAAATTTTAAAACCTTCTATCCAACATTTGTCCTCGGAAAATCCGACAACAATTGTCCAATGGAGCGTACACACAGTTGGATTTTCCGCCAACAGCCTGTCATCACACATTTCCCGTTGGAAAATCCAATCGTGTGTACAAGGCTTAACTCTTCCTATATAGCAGGGATGGCAAACCTTGGCACCCCAGGTGTTTTGGAACTACATTTCCCATGATGCTCATGCACTCTGCAGTGTAGTTGAGCATTATGGGAAATGTAGTTCCAAAACATCTGGGGTGCCAAGGTTCACCATCATTGCTATATAGTAACTCTACTTTTTCTTTTTCATTGCAGGTAAATAATGGATTCCAACCAGAAGCAACGTGTCATCATTGAGTTCTTGATGAAAAAGGGGTGCAGGTTGTTGAACATCCACACAAGGCTACAGAATGTTTATTGAGAAGATACCACTGACAACAGTCACCAATGAAAAGAAATTGCTGTTGTCAATGGTGTCATCTCCGTACACATTCTGTAGCTTTTTGTGGACGTTGGACAGCCTGAACCCATGCTTCGTCAAGAACTCAATAATGGCAAGTTGCTTCTTCTTGAAATCAATTATTTACCTGAAAATAAAAATAAGGGGAGTTTCTACAGAGTAATGCCCCGTACACACGGTCGGACTTTGTTCAGACATTCCGACAACAAAATCCTAGGATTTTTTCAGACGGATGTTGGCTCAAACTTGTCTTGCATACACACGGTCACACAAAGTTGTCGGAAAATCCGATCGTTCTAAACGCGGTGATGTAAAACACGTACGTCGGGACTATAAACGGGGCAGTGGCCAATAGCTTTCATCTCTTTATTTATTCTGAGCATGCGCGGCACTTTGTCCGTCGGATTTGTGTACACACGATCGGAATTTTCGACAACGGATTTTGTTGTCGGAAAATTTTATATCCTGCTCTCAAACTTTGTGTGTCGGAAAATCCGATGGAAAATGTGTGATGGAGCCTACACACGGTCGGAATTTCCGACAACAAGGTCCTATCACACATTTTCTGTCGGAAAATCCGACCGTGTGTACGGGGCAGAAGAGTAATGCCGCGTACACACGGTCGGACTTTCTGTCTTACTTGGTCCGGCACACTTTCCGACGGACTTTGTCCGCCAGGTGCGCCGGACTTTAAAACGGACGGACTTGCCCACACACGCCGGGACTTTCCGGCGGGCTAAGTCCGCCCGTCTTTCCGACGGACTTTCGCCGGAGTTCCGGCGGACTTTCAGAATGAACGGACTTGCCCACACATGGACAAGTCCGTTCATTTTGAACGTGACTCAGGTGCGACGGGACTAGAAAAGGATGTCAATCTTGCCGCTTTTATCGGCGAGATTGACACCTTGCGAGCCCTGTCGCGGGTCATACCAGGCCCTTAGGTCTGGTATGGATTATAAAGGGGAACCCCCTACGCCGAAAAAACGGCGTGGGGTCCCCCCTAAAATCCATACCAGACCCCGATCCGAGCACGCAGCCTGGCAGGTCAGGAAAGGGGGTGGGGACAAGCGAGCGCCCCCCCCCTCCTGAACCGTACCAGGCCGCATGCCCTCAACATGGGGGGTGGGTGCTTTGGGGGAGGGGGGTGCCCTGCGGGCCCCCCCCACCCCAAAGCACCTTGTCCCCATGTTGATGAGGACAAGGGCCTCTTCCCGACAACCCTGGCCGTTGGTTGTCGGGGTCTGCGGGCGGGGGCTTATCGGAATCTGGGAGCCCCCTTTAATAAGGGGGCCCCCAGATCCCGGCCCCCCACCCTATGTGAATGAGTATGGGGTACATGGTACCCCTAGCCATTCACCTAGGAAAAAAGTGTAAGTAATAAAACACACTACACAGGTTTTTAAAATATTTTATTAAACAGCTCCGGGGGGGATCTTCCTCCGGCTTCGGGGGTCTTCTTCCGGCTTCGGGGGTCCCTCCGCTTCATCTTCTCCCGGCGTCCGGTTGGTTCTTCTCCGCTCTCTTCTCTCCAGTTCTTCGGCCGGCTCCTCTGCTGTCTTCAGGTAGCTCTCTTGCCAGCAGAGGTCTGGACTTCTGGGCTTCTTCTCTTCTCCAGATGTTGACACGACGCTCTCTCCGGCTGGACTGCTCTCCGAGGGCTGCGTTGTGACTTATATAGCTGGAGAGAGCGTCGTGTCAACATCTGGAGAAGAGAAGACAAGAAGCCTAGAAGTCCGGACCTCTGCTGGCGAGAGAGCTACCTGAAGACAGCAGAGGAGCCGGCCGAAGAACTGGAGAGAAGAGAGCGGAGAAGAACCAACCGGACGCTGGGAGAAGATGAAGCGGAGGGACCCCCGAAGCCGGAAGAAGACCCCCGAAGCCGGAGGAAGATCTCCCCCCCCCCCGGAGCTGTTTATTAAAATATTTTAAAAACCTGTGTAGTGTGTTTTATTACTTACACTTTTTCCCTAGGTGAATGGCTAGGGGTACCATGTAGCCCATACTCATTCACATAGGGTGGGGGGCCGGGATCTGGGGGCCCCCTTATTAAAGGGGGCTCCCAGATTCCGATAAGCCCCCGCCCGCAGACCCCGACAACCAACGGCCAGGGTTGTCCGGAAGAGGCCCTTGTCCTCATCAACACGGCGCCCCCTCCCCCAAAGCACCCACCCCCCATGTTGAGGGCATGCGGCCTGGTACGGTTCAGGAGGGGGGGGGCGCTCGCTCGTCCCCACCCCCTTTCCTGACCGGCCAGGCTGCGTGCTCGGATCGGGGTCTGGTATGGATTTTAGGGGGGACCCCACGCCGTTTTTTCGGCGTAGGGGGTTCCCCTTTATAATCCATATCAGACCCAAGGGCCTGGTATGCCCCGCGCTCGCCGCAATAGGAAAATTTGTTTTTCCTATTGCAGCGAGCGCGAGATGCAATACCCTGCCCTCGTGTTGCATCTGGTCCGTCGGACCAGCATACACACGAGCGGGCTTTCCGTCGGACAAGCACACACACGAGCGGACTTTCCGCCCGAAACTGAGTCCGGCGGAAAGATTTAAAACTTTTTTCAAATCTAGGTCCGGCGGGCTTTTGGGAAAAAGTCCGCCGGAAAAGTCCGCCGGTGCCTACACACGGGCGGATTGTCCGGCACACTCTGGCTTGCCGGACCAAGTATGCCGGAAAGTCCGACCGTGTGTACGCGGCATTAGGCCGCGTAAACACGGGCAGACTTTTCGACCGGACTGGTCCGACAGACTTTCCAGCGGACTTCCGACGGACTTTTTAACTAACGGACTTGCCTACACACGATCACACCAAAATCCGACGGATTCGTACATGATGATGTACACCGGACTAAAATAAGGAAGTTGATAGCCAGTAGCCAATAGCTGCCCTAGCGTCGGTTTTTGTCCGTCGGACTAGCATACAGACGAGCGGATTTCTGGGTCCGGCAGAGTTACGACGTAAAGATTTGAAGCCTGTTCCAAATCTAAAGTCCGTCAGATTTGCGACTGGAAAAGTCCGCTGAAGGTCCGGTGAAGCCCACACAGGATCGGATTGTCCGCCGGATTTGGTCCGTCGGCGTCTGTCGAACAAGTCCTGTCGAAAAGTCCAACCGTGTGTAGGCTGCATTACTCTACCAACATAACGTAAAATGTGAATGACCTACGTAAGTTAAAGCGGGGGTCCACCTATCTAT
The DNA here is from genome assembly GCA_037952835.1 of Lithobates septentrionalis. NCBI lineage: Eukaryota > Metazoa > Chordata > Amphibia > Anura > Ranidae > Lithobates > Lithobates septentrionalis. The sequence continues at coordinate 1,404,343 of JBBDGP010000048.1, read as the reverse complement.
CTAGCTCCCAGGAGTTTGGGAGAGGCTAGAAACACGCCTATTCCCACGGGAGGAGAACCAGGAAGTGCAAAGAAGAATAGAAAAATAAAAGGTAATTACGGCGATTTAAATTTTTTTAAACGGCATGTCAGCATCTAGGCAAGGAAGAGAATAAATACAGATATTGTTCAAAATTTGGGTGGAACCCCGCTTTAATAAAAAAGTTATGCTCACTTTTGCATTACTTTTAGTACGGCATTACATTTAGAAATCACAGTGTTTAAAGACAATCCAATGTCATACAGTGGTTCTGAAGACAAATGATCCCTGAGTATATGGAAGTATTTTTTTTTTTTTTTTTCAAGAAAATTTTTATTGAGTTTTACAGCTTTACAGAGTATATGTAACATACATCCCAAACTGTGTGATTACAGGTTTAATGCAATAGTGCAGTGTTCAATAAAGTGAGAATACTGATAAACGTTAGTCTGACAAAGTAATCACAGAAACATGTCTTTCAGGATTAAAACTTATAAATTACAGACCTATAGCATTTTACTAGCGCTGAGAGGTTGTTGCTGAAAGTGGGAGGACTGCAATTGGTCTACGGTCACTTCCGGAAGTGATGGGTGTAGCCACCCCGAGTCCGTTCACCCCCTAGGGGATCAAAGCTGTGAACGGGTTAGGGTCAGAGGAAGGTGTGTCAGTGGTACCGCTGACTATTGAGCGTGATGGGTTGTGAATCAGTACCGCTGAGTGACCGAATTCGTTGCAGACAAATGATGGGGGAGATGTTATGTCAGAGTTAATGAGACGTCTAACTTGCTAATGTGTCGGGTGGGGGGGTATTCGCAAGAGAGAATGCCCATTGTGTCTGTGTGAAGAGCAGGGGTAGGGGTCTAACTGGGACGGGGGGGGAAGAAGGCGGTTCTGTGGAGTCAGGGATTCTGGATAGTGCTACATATGTGCTCAAGGATTAGAGAGTGGGGAGGGTGTAGGTGGGGTTATTGGTGTGGGTGATTGACGGAAGTGTAACCAGCATGCCCAGGTTGTGTGAAATTTGGTGGGATTGTCGTTGGCCTGGCAGATAAGCTTCTCCATCTCCGCTATTTTATCTACCCTCCTGATCCATTCTTGGACCGTGGGGGGTGACGTATTTCTCCAAATGGCGGGGATGCAAAGATTAGCTGCATTGATTAGATGTATGGTAAGCGATTTTCTGTAGGTACTTGGAGAGACAGGAGTGTGGTGTAGAAGGTATCTTTCGGGTGTGAACGTCGGTGAGTAGGTGGTGATATGGGTGATTAACCGTTGGATTTCCTGCCAGAATGGCTGGATGAGGCTGCAGCTCCACCAGATGTGTAGTAGGGTGCCCTTGGCAGAGCCACACCTCCAACAGGTTGAGGGGATGGTGGGGTGGAAGTGGTGAATTTTGTCTGGTGTTCTGTACCATTTCGAGAACACTTTAAATCTGTTTTCCTGTGTGGAGACGTTAATAGACCCCTTGTGCATAAGAGTGAAGATGGAGTCCCATTCCTGTGGGGATAAGTCCAAGGAAAGGTCTGATTCCCATTGTCTCACAAGTTTGTCATTTTTGATTGTGTGTTGTGAGAATAACAAGGAATAAGTGGCGGAAATAAGATGTCCCTGGGGTTCATTGTCTAGGCAAATTAGTTCGAGAGGAGTGTGGTCTCTACAATAGGGGGAGTCCTTGCCATGTGTTTGGAAAAAATGTCTCAATTGCAAGTACTTAAAGAAAGGTAGATGATGATTGGGAAGCGTCGTTTCGAGTTCCGTGTGAGGGAGTAGCGAGCCATTGCGAAAGCAACCGCGGGCCCTTACTGGAGTGATGGTCGCTGCTTGTGAAGGACCTTTAAGCCGTAGGCCGGGAGGGAATTCTGGGTTGTTGGTTAGTGGAGTCATGGGGCCCGGTGCAGGGAGCAAATGAAGTGTTTTGCAGACTGTTTTAAAGATTGCTAGGGTAGCGCCAATAGAGGGGTGAGAAGAGAAGGTATCTGGTATGTGTATGGGGTGTTGACTATTGGAAGATTTGCAAATGAGTCTTCCAGTTCTACCCAGTCTTTGGCCTGACGGTGTTTGTGCCAATCTACCAGTCTAGTCAAGTGGCAGGCCCAATAATATTTTCGGATATCCGGAAGTCCCAGGCCTCCTAACCTCTTAGGGAGGACCAGTCTGTCCCAACAAAGTCTCGGTTGCTTCGAGGCCCATATGAAGGACCTGCAGATGCGTTTGTAGGACGCGAAGAATGCGAGGGGCAATCTGATCGGTATGGCTTGAAGAAGGTAGAGGAGTCTGGGCAGTACGTTCATCTTTAGTATAGCGATCCTACCCAACCAAGAGAAGGATCCCAGATGCCATCTCTGAAGATCTCCTTGGATGGATAGGATCACAGGTGTGAAGTTGCTGGCGTATAAGTTTTTCAGGTCAGAGGTGATTTTGATTCCTAGGTACGAAATGGCCAGTGGTTCCCAGCCTAAGGGGAAATTAAGTTTACAGAGGTTCACCGTGTCAGGGGGTAGGGTAACATTGAGGGCTTTAGACTTGTCAAAATTGATTCTCAAGTTCGAGAGGGTTTGGAAAAATTTGAAGTCTGCTAGAAGGTTGGGGATGGTTGTGATGGGGTCAGTCAGGAACAGCAATATGTCGTCCGCATATGCCGCTAGTTTGTAGGATTTGTGATGCATGGTAACTCCTTTAATAGTGGGGTTGTCTCTTAGTTTGCGGAGCATGGGTTCAAGGGTCAGTATAAATATGAGCGGTGATAGTGGACACCCTTGGCGGGTGCCATTGGACACAGAGAAGGCGTCCGACAGCGTGCCGTTGACTCTTATCCTGGCTGTGGGAGAGGTATACAGGGCTAGAATCATTGTGAGCATGCGCAAAGGTAGGCCTAGAGCCTGAAGGGTGGCCTCCATATAGTCCCATGCTACCCTGTCGAACGCCTTCTCTGTATCCAGTGATAGAAAGAACCCTTTTGTGGACGATTTTGTGAGCCAATGATGGATGTTCAGTGCTTTAGTGGTGTTGTCCCTGGCTTCACGGCCGGCGACAAAGCCAACCTGATCTAGCGAGATCAGGGACGGTATAAAAGGTAGGAGTCGGTTAGCTAGGGCTTTCGCGTATAGCTTAAGGTCCACATTGAGTAGAGATATGGGGCGGTAGTTCGTTACTTGGGTGGGGTCCTTATCTTTTTTGGGGATGAGTGTAATGTGTGCCGTGAGCATTTCATTGGGTGAGGGCGTTAAGGGGTACAGAGCATTGAGAGCTTTCGCAAGGCGTGGAAGAAGAATGGAAGGGAAGGATTTATAGTAGCAAGCCGAGAGGCCGTCGGGGCCGGGGCTTTTCCCTGTCTTCATTTGTCGCAGAGCTGCAAGAAGTTCTTCCGTCGAAAGTGGAGTGTCAAGGGAGTCAGCGTCTTCCGTGGACAGGGGTTGCGGTCCGTATTGTGTAAGAAAAGTCAGGAGAGCGGTTTTCCGGTTAAGTGAATCGTCTGCGTGGTGGGATGGTGGTAAATTATACAATTTAGTGAAATATTGCACAAATTGTGTGGAAATGTCCTCGTTTCTAGAAAATGGTTCCCCAGCCGGGTTGCGGATTGTATGAATAGTATGTGATGCCTTTTTTGTTTGCAGTGCCCTCGCTAATAATTTGCTGGATTTGTTCCCAAACTCATAATATATTTTTTGTGTCAGCATGAATTTGCGTTTCAATGATTTGTTTAGAACTTCTAAAAGCTCCTCTCTCGCCCGCGTCAATATATGGAAGTATTTTGGTTGAGCCTTTACATTTTTAGTCTGCCAGACTTTATTTATATATATGACAATGATGTCATTTTTTAATGTTGGTGATGGGTGGTGGTAATCATCCATTTAGTGAGTTTTGGTATACTGTCTAACGTCCTGTATTAAAGTATTTTTGAACAAGTCAAACTAATAGTATTACCTTTAGTACCCACTATTTTTTGGGGAGCCTTCCTAGTTTTATTGTTATAGTTTTGTGTCTGGGTACGATAATCAACACCATACTGGTGACATAGTGGACTACATAAATTATTGGTCCTCTTTATTTGTAAAGTCCTGCGGATAGTCCCTACTCTTTGTATTTTTTTCTAAATGAAGATATAAGAGCAATCAACAAATAAGAACATTTTTTACATACAATAGCAATAATAAAGTTGTAAGTTACAAGGACACTAAAAATGCTGGCCTTCGCGTTATATACTATATTACCAAAAGTATCGGGACGCCTGCCTTTATATGCACATGAACTTTAATGGCGTCCCAGTTTTAGTCCGTAGGGTTCAATATTGAGTTGGCCCACCCTTTGCAGCTATAACAGCTTCAACTCTTCTGGGAAGGCTGTCCACAAGGTTTAGGAGTGTGTCTATGGGAATGTTTGACCATTCTTCCAGAAGCACATTTGTGGGGTCAGGCACTGATGTCTGCCCTCATGTTGTAAAGTGCCGCGCAAACTGTTGGCGCTATATAAATCCTGTGTAATAATAATATAATAATAATACTAATAATAAATATACACAGCAAGAACTGATCCGGCACCCGCTGATCATTCGGTACACAGGGAGAACAGCGTTCTGCCTAGGTAAACAAGGCAAATCGTCATTCTGTCAGTAGGGAGGGCACGGATCCAGTGTTCCTGCAAAGCAAGGACATGAATCCAACAATATTGAACCCTATGGACTAAGACTGGGATGCCATTAAAGTTCATGTGCGTGTAAAGGCAGGTGTCCCAATACTTTTGACAATATCTGTGGGACCACATATCTGTGCTGTTTCATGGGGGCCTCCATATCTTTTGCTTGGTAATGTTGCGTGGTGATTGTGCTTTGCTGCTCTTCTCTCTCAATGCAAATCTACTAACTGTGTGCTGAGATTATGAGGATAATGTAGTATAGGAGATGAGAATCTTTACTCAAAAAAAAAAAAAAAAAAAAATGTGTGACTATTCATCTCAATTATCCACATATGTAAAAAACAAGGTCCTGTTTACTTTAACCATTTCAGCTCCGGAAGATTTACCCCCTTCATGACCAGGCCATTTTTTGCGATACGGCACTGCGGACGACTACGGACAATTGCGTGGCCATACAACACTGTACCCAAATAGAATTTATGTCCTTTTTTTCCCACAAATAGAGCTTTCTTTTGGTGGTATTTCATCACCTCTGCGTTTTTTTTGTTTTTGTTTTGTTTTTTATGCTATAAAAAAGCCTGACAATTGTGAAAAAAACAATATTTTTTTACTTTCTGCTATAAAACATACCCAACAAAAAAATTTGAAAAAAATCGAATTTCCTTATCAATTCAGGCCAATATGTATTCTGCTAAATATTTATGGTAACAATAAAAAATCCCAATAAACGTATATTCATTGGTTTGCGCAAAAGTTATAGCGTCTACAAACTATGGGGATGTTTTAATTAATTATTTAATTTATTTTTTACTAGTAATGGCAGCGATCAGCGACTTATAGCGGGACTGCAATATTGCGGCGGACATTCTGACACTAACGGACACTTTTGACGAACCAGTGACACTAATACATTGATCAGTGCTAAAAATATGCACTGTCTCTGTACTAATGACAATGGCTGGGAAAGGGTTAACATCAGGGGTGATCAAAAAGGTTAAATGTGTGCCTGACCGGTGTTTTTGTACAGTGTGGGAGGAAGACTAGGGGAACTAGGAGACTAGGGTACTAGGGGTCCTTCTACTGGATAAGAACTAGCCGCTACCACTTTTGAGAGAAGTGAAGAATGTGAACTTTTTGATGACTTAACAATGTGATCTTGTAATCAGCCCTTCAGATGAGAGTTTTTGGCTTTCCAGTTTGGTTGATTAACATCTGAGTTCCGGCCTCACGGTTACCTACACGATTCCCTGGATTCGTACTTGGAGCTCTTTGGATTCCCTGGATCGTTTTGGAAATCTGCTGATCGGGCTATCCTCGCTTGATTGACTCGTTGTCGCTGACATTCGAGTCCACTGTTTCCGGTAAGAGTGTTTACCCCTTATCTCCGGTGGAGGACGCACTATCGCTGATGCTCTACATGCCTGCTGAGGCCTTTGTACCCCACTTCTGAGCAACAACTTTTCGTGGTGGACTCCATATATGTTTACCATAGGATTGTTTCACCTTTGGGACTTTCTCACCTGTGTTTCTACTCATTATATACATGTTCTGTTTTGAGTCTGGCAGCAGCAATTATGATGGATTGAAGAGGTGATAGACTATGTAGAGCAGTGATATGCAATTAACGGACCTCCAGCTGTTGCAAAACTAACCCAAGTCCCATCATGCCTCTGCCTCTGGGTGTCATGCTTGTGGCTGTCAGAGTCTTGCTATGCCTCATGGGACTTGTAGTTCTGCAACAGCTGAAGGTCCGCTAATTGCATATCCCTGATGTAGAGGTAGGCCAATGAGAAGGGAGTTGCAGTAGTCGAGGCGAGAGATGACCAGGGAGTGAATTAAGAGCTTTGTTGTGTCATTGGTTAGAAAGGGGCGTATTTTGGAGATGTTGCGGAGGCAAGATTTGGACAGTGATTGGACGTGGTGCTTAAAGGAGAGTTCAGAGTCCAGGACTACACCTAGAACAGTGATGGCGAACCTTGGCACCCCAGATGTTTTGGAACTACATTTGCCATGATGCCCATGCACTCTGCAGAGTAGTTGAGCATCGTGGGAAACGTAGTTCCAAAACATCTGGGGTGCCAAGGTTAGCCATCACTGACCTAGAACCTTGGCATGTGGGGATGGGCTTATGGTTGTGCCATCGATAATCACAGCAGGAGCGGGCCACCTGTGGTGCGCGTGCGCGCCCCCTACCCGGTAGTGTCGGCTAACGTACTAGGTACATGTGTCGGCGATCTGCCATGTTTACATAGGCAGACCGCTGTTCTGCCTCTGCACCGAATGATCAATGGGTGCTGGTGGACATCGAGCCCACAGTACCCGCAGATCAGCTCTTGCTGTGTGTAATCACAGCAGGAGCGAGCCACCAGTGGTGCCCGTGTGTGCCCCCTACCCGTAAAGTGTTGGATAACGTACTAGGTACATGATTCAGCGTAGCAGTGCCACCTTCAGAAGTAGCAGAGAGAAAAAAAATATCACTGCTCTGAAGGAGGTCTGTGAGGAACAATCATTTTCTCCATGCTGGAAGTAACAGGTGCAGGCAATGCTGGTAATTGAGAGGTAAACGAGAAATCCTGGACAGCCGCACTCAAAAGTAATCTTCGATCTTTATTTAAGTATAATCATAAAAATACATGCCACAGTATCACAAAGCAGGAAAGCAGACGCGTTTCACACTGTAGTCAGTGCTTAATCATGCTATGATTAAGCACTGTCTACAGTGTGAAACGCGTCAGGTTTCCTGCTTTGTGATGCTGTGGCATGTATTTTTATGATTATACTTAAATAAAGATCGAAGATTACTTTTGAGTGCGGCTGTCCGGGATTTCTCGTTTACCTCTCAAGTAGCAGTGCCACCTTGCCGCCATATATGTAAGTTATACGGTTGGCAAGTGGTTTAAAATCTATCTATGCAACACAACAAAACAAATATGTTAAAGCAAGCATGTAACGCTGTAATAGCCACATAAAAAAAACAAAAAAAAAAAACGACTGTAACATAAACATTAAAATACTAGCTCAAGAAATGTATTTGCTGATATTCGATCTGCTGATGATGCCGCTGATATTAGTTCCGTCAAGAAGTGCAATTTCAGGACATGGCATTGCTATCAATTTGCATCAACGGCAGTCGATTTTTCTTGCCCATTTACACATGGAATAACATGTGGAGTAATGTGTGTCTATCCAAGCGCTTCTGCATTTTATCAAGGATTGCACACAAGCCGTTTATTTCTATTCCTCCTCCCAGGCCGCCATAGCCAGTGTTATTAATTTCACCGTGATTACCGCATATTCCCATAGTTCAACTTCATTACAGTATTGATATTGTAATTAATATGGATTTATCATAAAACAAGCCAAGCTCATGCAAGTTAGTTAAAATATACATCATACACAGGCTCATTATCTGGGAAACTGGGGAAATACTCTAATCCTTACATAATAGAAAATTATTAATGTGGTCCAGATTTAGATAGCATAACATATTTCCACTGCGCCTGTCGGTGTCCGCATTTGTGTTGCAATGTAATGCGGAATCCCTACTGAGTAATGCCATTTTTTTTTGGATAGCCGATCGTGTCCACGTGAACGGCAATGGCCAGAACCCCCAACTTTGTGTTGCTTTTTAAAGCCGAGTCAGTGGGGTTGAATTACTATAAGCAAATAGACTTTGCAAGGGAAGTTACACTTTGCAAGTGAAATTTCCCCTAAGGCTGGGTTCACACATCTGCAAATAAGATTTGCATAACATTTGGAATTGTATTGGTTTTAATTTAACCACTTCAGCCCCAGAAGATTTGGCTGCTCAATGACCAGGCCATTTTTTGCGATTCGGCACTGCATCGCTTTAACTGACAATTGCGCGGTCGTGCGACGTTGTACCCAAACAAAATTGACGTCCTTTTCTCCCCACAAATAGAGTTTTCTTTTGATGGTATTTGATCACCTCTGCGGTTTTTATTTTTTGCGCTAAAAACAAAAGAAGAGCGACAATTAAAAAAAAAAAACAACACAATATCTTTTACTTTTTGCTATAATAAATATCCCATATTTAAAGAGGAAGTAAAGCCTCTTAAAAAAAATAAATAAATACACCCTGCAAGGCAGAGGCATAATGAGCTCGTATGCATAACATACTGGCTCATTATGAATTACTTACCTGAGATCGAAGCCCCGGCATCGGCCCTCGTTCGCCTCCTCCGACACCGCCATCTATCCCGGAGTGACTTCTAGGTATCGCGGCTCCGGCGCTGTGACTGGCCAGAGCCGTGATGACGTCACTCCCACGCATGCGCGCTGGTGCCGCCACCAACGGCATGAACGCTGTTAGAAACGGCACGCTCAGTGCGCCTGCGCCCGATGTCTACCTGCAAATATCTCCTAAATCTTTTAGGTTTGGGAGATATTTCTTGCACCTACAGGTAAGCCTTGATCTAGGCTTACCTGTAGGTTAAAGCGGTTGTAATGGGTTTACAACCACTTTAAAGTGGTTGTAAACCCTTACAATCCACTCTTTGCTACAGGTAAGCCTATAATAAGGCTTACCTGTAGCTACCCTGGATATCTCCTAAACCTGAACGGTTTAGGAGATATCCCCTGTATCTGCATGTGCCGACGTCATCGGCACATGCGCACTGAAGCAATGGCACATACGTGGCGTTTGCTTCAGTGAGTGTGCCGTTACCGGCAGCTCCCGCGCGCATGTGCGGGAGTGACGTCATCGCGGCTCCGGCCAATCACAGCTCCGAAGCCGCAATACCCGGAAGTAACTACGGGGAGAAATGTCGCCGGCCGGTGCTGTGTACGGGCACCGCAGCGGGGCCTTCGATTTCAGGTGGGTATTACATAATGAGCTAGTATGCTATGCATACAGTACTAGCTCAATATGCCTTTGTCTTGCAGTTTTTTTGGGATTTTTTCATGTGGGTTTACAACCACTTTAAAAAAAAATGTTTTTCCTCAGTTTAGGCCAATATGTATTCTTCTACATATTTTTGGTAAAAAAAATCGCAATAAGCGTATATTGATTGGTTTGCGCAAAAGTTATAGCGTCTACAAAATCAAACATGGTAACCTGAAGAGATTTTTAAACGTCACCTATGGAGATTTTTAAGGGTCAAAGTTTGTCGCCATTCCATGAGCGGCCACAATTTTGAAGCGTGACATGTTGGGTATCAATTTACTCGGCGTAACATTATCTTTAACAATATAGAATACAATTAGGCTAACTTTACTGTTGTCTTATTTTTAATTCAAAAAAGTGTATTTTTTCCAAAACAATTACGCTTGTAAGACCGCTGTGCAAATACACTGTGACATAAAGTATAGCAACAACCGCCATTTTATTCTCTAGGGTGTCTTAAACAAATATGTATAATGTTTGGGGGGTTCTAAGTAATTTTCTAGCAAAAAAAAAATTATTTTAACTTGTAAACAACAAGTTTGATAAATAGGCCTGGTCCTTAAAGTGGTTGTAAACCCTTACAGACCACTTTTTACTACAGGTAAGCCTTATTATAGGCTACCCTGGAAATCTCCTATGCCTGAACATTCGTGCTGTTGCTTCAGCTAGTGTGTCATTACCGGCGGCTCCCGCGCACATGCGTGGGAGTGACGTCATCGCGGCTCCAGCCAATCACAGCGCCGGAGGTCACGATACCCGGCTGGCTGGATCAGTGTGCGGCGACCGCTACAGGGGCTTCGATCTAAGGTGAGTATTTCATAATGAGTTAGTATGCTATGCATACTAGCTCATTGTGTTTTGTCTTGCAGGTTTTTAATTTTTTCATTTTTTATTGTGTTATACTTACCTGCTCTGTGTAAGGGTTTTGCACAGAGCAGCCCCGATCCTCCTCCTCTTCTGGGGTGCCCCGGCGGTGCTCCTGGCTCCTCCTCTTTATTGGGTGCCCCCACGTAGAGATGCTTTCCCTGGGGGCACCCATGCGGGTATGCTCACGAGTCCCACTGCTGCGTCCATTGACACAGACAGCGGGACTTAGCCCCGCCCCCCGCTCCTGTTTCACTGGATTTAATTGACAGCAGCGGGAGCCAATGGCTCCTGCTACTATCAATCTATCCAATGAGGACAGAGACAGCGGCTTGAGCCGCTGAGCTTGTGCACATCGCTGGAACGGATCAGGTAAGAAAAAGGGAGGTGGGGGTTCTGGAGGCAGCTGCAGTACAAAAGGTTTTTCACCTTAATGCATAAAATGTATTAAGGTGAAAAACCTGGAGACTTTGCAACCCCTTTAAGCTTAGTGAATAAGGGTTCCATCATCCAATCAGGTGCAAACAAACCTGCTTTTTTATTTCCTTGCACATGATTGGGTAAGTAAAGCTTCCCTTGTAAAGTGAACAGCCTATTTGCTCTTAGTAAATCAACCCAGAGACTCTAAAAAATGGTTGAATCACCCTTGACCTTTGATGCAAATATGAAACTTTCTGGTGAGAAGGTATGTAGAGAAAAACTGATGTATGCAAATTAGAATTTTATTTAATGAGCTATAACCCTCATTTGTAGCTCGTTAAAATGTGGGCATTCATACCTACAAAGGCCAGGAAAATTAACTGGAAAAAAAACGTGGAGTGAAAGATAATTGTTTTAATTAGGAAAGAGCTTTTTTGAGTTTTCTCCCAAATTTCTACAGTGCTTTGAAAAAGTATTAATACCCCTTGAAATTGTCCACAGTTTGTCAGGTTACAACCAAAAACGTAAATGTATTTTATTGGGATTTTATGTGATAGACCAACACAAAGTGGCACATAATTGAGAAATGGAAGGAAAATGATAAATAGTTTTCAAAATATTTTACAATTAAATATGTGAAAAGTGTGGCGTGCATTTGTATTCAGCCCCCTTTACTTTGATACCCCTAACTAAAATCTAGTGGAACTAATTGCCTTCAGAAGCCACCTAATTAGTAAATAGAGTCCACCTGTGTGTAATTTAATCTCAGTATAGTATAGAAAACCTTAGTGAACAAACAGCTTCATGAAGGCCAAGGAACACACCAGACAGATCAGGGATAAAGTTGTGAAGAAGTTTAAAGCAGGGTTAGGTAATAAAAAAATATCTCATCTTTAAAAATCTCATGGAGCACTGTTCAATCCATCATTGGAAAATGGAAAGAATACTACAACTACAAACCTACCAAGACATGGCCGTGCACCTATTTACTAATTAGATGACTTCTGAAGGAAATTGGTTCCACTAGATTTTAGTTAGGGGTATCAGAGTAAAGGGGGCTGAATACAAATGCACGTCACACTTTTCAGATATTTATTTGTAAAAAAATTGAAAACCATTTATCATTTGTCTTCCACTTCACAATTATGTGCCACTTTGTGTTGGTCTATCACATAAAATCCCAATAAAATACATTTATATTTTTGGTTTTAACATGACAAATGTGGAAAATTTCAAGAGGTATGAATACTTTTTTAACCCGTTCCTAACCGTGTCACGTACTTTTACTGTAGTACATTGGCTCTCCTGGGTGAAACCCCTTATGGGTACGTCCTTCCCTTTCAGAGCCACCAGAGGGCACCCGCGTACGCCCGATGCGCATGGCCGGTGGGTGCGATCACCGCCGGCCACGTGCGATCGCGTGCACGAGAGCCAGTGCCTTAATTTGTGTGTGTAAACACACAAATCCATGTCCTGTCAGGGGAGAGGAGACATATTGTTTGTTCCTACTAAGTAGTAACAACGATATGCCTCCTCCCCCAGTCAGTCCCATCCCCCCTACAGTTAGAACACATCTAGGGAACGCACGTTTAACCCCTTGATCGTCCCCTAGTGTTAACCCCTTCCCTACCAGTGACATTTATACAGTAATCAATGCATATTTATAGCACTGATCGATGTATAAATGTCAATGGTCCCAAAAAAAGTGTCAAAAGTGTCTGATCTGTCCGTTGCAATGTCGCAGTACCGCTAAAAATCAGAGATCACTGCCATTACTAGTAAAAAATAAATAAATAATAAAAATGCCATAAAAATAACATAAATATTTCCCTTAGTTTGTAGACGCTATAACTTTTGCGCAAACCAATCAATATACGCTTATTGCGATTTTTTTTTACCAAAAATATGTACAAGAATACATATCGGCCTAAACTGAGGAAGAAACCACTTAAGCCCCGGACCATTTGGCTGGCCAAAGACCAGAGCACTTTTTGCGATTCGGCACTGCGTCGCTTTAACTGACAGTTGTGCGGTCGTGCGATGTGGCTCCCAAACAAAATTGATGTCCTTTTTTTCCCCACAAATAGTGCTTTTTTTTGGTGGTATTTGATCATCTCTGCGTTTTTTATTTTTTGCGCTGTAAACAAAAAGATAGAAACAATTTTGAAAAAAAACACATTATTTTTTACTTTTTGCTATAATAAATTTCCCCCCAAAATATGTAAAAAGACATTTTTTTTCCTCAGTTTAGGTCGATACGTATTCTTCTACATATTTTTGGTAAAAAAAATCGCAATAAGCGTTTATTGATTGGTTTGCGCAAAAGTTATAGCGTCTAAAAAATAGGGGATAGTTTTATGGCATTTTTATTATTAATTTTTTTTTTACTAGTAATGGTGGCTTTTAGCGATTTTTATTGGGACTGCGACATTATGGCGGACAGATCGGACACTTTTGGTGCGATTTTGGGACCATTCACATTTATACAGCGATTAGTGCAATTAAAAATGCATTGATTACTGTGTAAATGCGATTGGCAGTGAAAAGGTTAACCACTAGGTGGCAGTGAAGGGGTTAAGTGTGTCCTAGGGAGTGATTCTAACTGTGGGGGGGAGGGTCTATGTGTGACACGACACTGATCACCGCTCCCAATTACAGGGAGCTGTGATCAGTGTCATTAGGCAGAACGGGGAAATGCTTGTTTACATCAGCATTTCCACGTGCTTCCTCTTCGTGAGATGATCGCGGGTATCCCCGCGGACATCGGGTCCGCGGGACCCGCGATCAAATCAAACTCACGGAGGTGCCTGCAAACCGTTTTTTAACCACTTCAATACCAGGCACTTAGACACCTTCCCGCCCAGGCCAATTTTCAGCTTTCAGCGCTGTCACAATTTGAATGACAATTGCGCGGTCATGCTACACTGTACCCAAACAAATTTTTTATCATTTTGTTCCCACAAATAGAGCTTTCTTTTGGTGGTATTTGATCACCTCTGCGGTTTTTATTTTTTGCGCAACAAATAAAAAAAGACTGAAAATTTTGAAAAAAAACACGTTTTTCTTTGTTTCTGTTAAAATTTTTTGTAAATAAGTACGTTTTCTTCTTCAATGACGGGCACTGATATGGCTGCACTGACGGGCACTGATACGGCGGCACTGATGGGCACCGATGAGGTGGCACCAATGAGGTGGCACTGATGAGGTGGCACTGACGGGCACTGATGATGGGCACTGATAGGCGGCACTGATGCGCACTGATAGGTGGCACTAATGGGCACTGATAGGTGGCACTGGTAGGTGGCACTGATGGGCACTGATAGGTGGCACCGATGGGCACTGATAGGCGGCACTGATGGGCACTCGTAGGTGGCATTGATGGGCACTAGTAGGTGGCGTTGATGGGTAGTTATGGGTGGCACTGATAGTTGGCACAGATGGGCACGGATGGGCACTGATAGGTGGGCACAGATGGGCACAGATGGGCACTGACAGGTGGCACCGATGGACACTGATGGGTGGCACTGATGATACTGATTGATGGCAGTGATGCCCCTAAGTGTGGCATTGCTGGGCATCACTGCAACATAATTGTGCCAATCAGTGCCCATTTGTGGGCACTGCTTGGCACAGATTTGGCACTGACTGGGCACATGTGGAAGGCCATGGGGTACATACCTGGCCATCCACATGTTTCCCTTCCCTGGTGGTCCTAGTGGCGATCCCTGGTGGTCCAGTGTGGTGATCAGGAGAGCCAGGAGAGCCGCCGATCGGCTCTCCTCTACTCGCGTCTGTCAGACGCGAGTGAGGAACAGCCGATCAACGGCTCTTCCTATTGACAGCGTGATCAGCCGTGATTGGACACGGCTGATCACGTGGTAAAGAGCCTCCGCCGGAGGCTCTTTACCAAGATCGGTGGAGCGGTGTGTCAGACTGACACACCGCTCCACCGATCGCCGCGATGCGCGCCCCTGTGGGCGCGCGGCGGCATGTTATCCTGCTGGACGTCATATGACGCCCAGTCAGGATAACTGAACCACCGCCCGGCCGTCAATCCGCTATGGGCCGGGCGGGAAGTGGTTAAAGGGCAACCTACAGGTACGTTAATCTGCCTGTACGTGTCCATCTGCCGACGTATATCGGCGTGAGCCGGTCGGCAAGCAGTTAAAATATGTTTGGAGGATATTTATTATAGCAAAAAGTAAAAAATATTGGTTTTTTTTTTCAAAATTGACGCTCTTTTTTTGTTTATAGCGCAAAAAATAAAAACCGCAGCGATGATCAAATACAGTACCATCAAAAGAAAGCTCTATTTGTAGGAAAAAAAGGACGCAAATTTTGTTTGGGTACAGCATTGTATGACTGCGCAATTGTTAAATTGTAAAAAGTGCTCTGGTCAGGAGGGGGGTAAAATCTTCCGGGGCTGAAGAACCACCAAGGCATTGTATGTAAAACTAAAGGTTTTGCTTGAATTTTTATTTTCATATTTTGGCAAAATGCACTTGGGTCAATGGGGAAGGGGAAATTAAAAAGAACTACAGGTGAAAGCACAGGAGAATCAAATATTTGAATGCCTACTTGCAGCAATATTTTCCTTTCCATTTTTTTTATTGATTTGAAATGTGCCTTTGAACTTGCTAGAAAATTGGACTTCTTCGGGAAGAATAAATTCTCTAGCACACCCCCATTATTCCCTCCACATCATAGCCCTCTCCTCTAGTGTTTGTGCTGAACTAACTCTTCCACCTCTTCCCTTACATGCCTACATTGCCTTTTATGTAGCTATTAGGGGTGGATCAAATAGACTACTAAAGAGCATTTACTCTCAACCTTTTTAATATGGAGGAACCCTTGCATTAACTTTCTGGTCTCAGGGAACCCCTACCAATAATTGCTATATGTACAGTATATGGTACACTAGTATGTTGGTCAGTCGGAAGCATGCTTTTTACATTTTAGGGCATTAGGAGGAATCCCCCCTTACAGTTACAGGCTAAAAAGATTATTGTTGTTAGTAGTTACTTATCTATGAGGCAGAAGTTGCTTATAGCTCAAGGAACCTCTAGCAAACATCTGGAGGAACCCTAGTTGAGAAAGGCTGATATAGGGTGTGACTTGAGTTACAGCTCAGAGCCTGCTGGGCCTGCTAGCATTAGCATTAATGTTTTATTTATTTATTTAGATGGACAGAAAAAAAAAACAGCAATAAAATAAATAAATAAAAAGTTGGTTGTTCAGATTTCCAAAACACTTCTGGAAGAAAGACATCTAAGGCCGTTCCAATGTTGTTCTCCACTTTGGCTTGGACTCCAAAACAACATATTTAAAGAGGTGATGGGAGCTTTTAGGTGTGTACATGCTGTCAGATGAAGGAAAGCAGCAAACAAGATGCTCCTTGTACCCCTACAGGGGTGGTAGGCATATACAGATTAACGTGGACGGTCTCTCTTAGTGGCTCCGTCACTGGCCCATGCTTCCATCTGCTAGCCCCAACAGCAAGGCATCCGGGACGGTCATCCGCTCAGCGCAACCTCTGCCACCATATCCAAAAAGTAATACAACAGCTCTACAGGGTTTAGGTCCAAACCAACATGGCGGCAGCAAGCCATGTGCTCACATCTGTAGGCCAAAACGTTTTGGCCTACAGATGTGAGCACAGGGCTTGCTGCCGCCATGTATATGCCTACCACCCTTGTAGGGGTACAAGGAGCTGGTGAGTGGGGACCCACAAGGGGGAGCACAAGAATCACCTGTTCGGCTTGAGTCACCAGATGGTTTTGAACACTTTTTCCACATTTTTTGCTATTTTTGGAATATCATTATTAATTTATTATTTTTTCACTTTTTTCTGGTTCCCTTTTTTTCTTTTTCATTAATATTTGGGCGATTTTTTTTTTTTTCAGCTGGATTTGTTATGGTGCACATATTTATATATATTCTTTTGGACCTGGTATGGTGCACACACATTGATATATGATTGGTGTAATATATATGCCATTATTATCGAGAGTGATTTATTATTGTTTCTTATTTTATATGATTTAACACCTAATGCTTATGGTTACACTGCCTATGGATGTGAACAGTCACTGACACTGACACTTTACCCCGTGATTATTTATAGCCATGTAATATAGGGGGCTAATATTATTAGATTATCAATTTGATATATTTTTATTTATTTACCTATGTTTACATATTTTTCACCAATTTTTATGCGTTTTAATATTTTCATCATACGAGTACTGATGGTGTCCAATTAGGGATTTTCTCACCCCCCAATTAGGGAGCGCCGCTTACCCCATCTTATTGATTTTAATTATGCACTAGCCCCTCAGGGGGTCTATCAGGGGAGGCTGCATACCTTCTGTTGGTCCTAAGCACGGAGTTTTCTGCTTGACTTTGTAGCAAACAAGATGAATGTCTCCGGTGGTGCAGCTCCAACACAGCAAGGCTTCCCTCAGTGGGCACTCAAGGTCAGCTCAAACCATGGAAATACACAAAGGAGCACCACACCAAATGGATAAATAAATCTAAAAAATGATTTTTATTTTTTTATTATTCTTGGTAAATGAGGAATATATATCAGCCAACTGGTATCAGGAACAGCACCACTCCCCCTTCATCAGGGTAACATGAATAAACATAAAACATGAATAAACATAAAACATAGTCAGTACTATTTTGGACTCTTTCACCCATTGTTGGTTTGGTGTTCCTTTCTGTCATTTAATGGTTTCTGCTATTGCCTGAGCACCCTTAGCTTGACTGCCAGTACCACCAGGCCCACCCTCCTTTCTTAGCATTCCTGACAGAATTTTGTAAATAAACAAGTCAGGCTGTTTTTGGCCTCATCAACTCTTCAGGCAGGGCTGTCAGGAGCTGCTCAAACCCTTATAAGCAATTTTGCATTTTTTTCTACACCTTTTTTGGAGCCTCGTTTGGATTTTCAATGACGTCAATGTGACTTCCAGTTTGAAATTCTCAATTTCAAAGGTTAATGAACCACAACTCATAAACTGCGTTGAAGTTTGCACACCTCCAATAACTGCCTGGTGTAGGGGAGATGACCCTCCTGTATTGCTTAACTGCAGTAGGGAAAGTCATGTCACCATTCTGCCTGTACCCCTCTAGCAGTGCTGTATAAATCTCAGATCTTCCCAGACAAAAAAAAAATATATAGCTGCTAGCATTGGGAGAGGGAGATCGGTAATAGCTGCCAATCAGGCTTTACTTCATTGTACAGGTACTGACAGTAAAGAAGTTGACTGGAAGAGCAGAGCATGCAAAGGAAGGGTCTCATCATTGTGCTCCTGCTCCCTGATTTTCCTATTAACAGTCTGGGAGTGTGTTCAGGTCCCGCTGTAGTGCTGTAGAGGATGTAACAGACCTGGCTATACTATCTTGGAGGGATGGCTGGATCACAAGACCTTTGGCAGATAAAGTATTCATAGATGTATTTCATTTGTGTGTGTGTAGTTGTTTGCCTTGAGGTCAAATCCAATCAATTCCCCTTTTCTCATCAGAATCTAATAAAAAATAATATCTTTCAAAGTCATGTTGCATTAGAACCCATAAAACGTGTTCCTGGGCCAATCACAAGACCAAAAGCAAATAAATGTGCTTGGTTGGTATTTTACATCCTTGGCGGTATGATTATTTCAGATTTTCGATGCTGAAAGCGGTACAATTATTTTGCATGGAAATTTGGCGTTTTATATTGCAAGCCTGTAATTCTTAGGAATAACTCACTTAAATCTGTCCAAACAAGAGTCTAGTAGACATCCCAGGTATGATAAAGTTTATAAATAACTATAAATATAATATTTATAATAAATAACTATAAATAATTATAACAAATAATAATATAATAATAATAAAAATTATTCAATAATGTTATCAAATCAAAAACACTGAAATTTGCTCAGTTGCAGTATTGTCACTGTCATTACTTTCAGTATTCGATGACGGACAAATCATTATCGCTCAATTCTGCAAGTAATTCTAATTTATTATTGCTGTTTTCTAGCTGGTCTAAAACCACTTTTGATGTAAAGGGATGGTTTTGGTTGCTATGGACAATCTGCAGTTTCCAGGCAGACAGGCAGGGCACTGGACAGACCACTAGGGACAAATAGGATGTGAAATAAATTGATACAGTAATGAAATCTGTAAGATTACAGTGTACTGTACATGTATTGTGTGTTTTACTTTTTGAATTTGGTGCCATTCTCCGTCCCCGTGCGTCGCAACGCTCGCAGGGAACGGAGCTCGGCTCCGTGACAGATCGAGCGGAGGACGGCTCGCTCACACAGCGGGGAGACATCGCAGGATCCTGGGGACAAGGTAAGTAACATGTACCTGGATCCTGCGATGCGATCCTGAGTGTGGCTCGGTGTTACCGCTTTTGGTACTGAAAATCCACCCTGTGCCACACTCGGGAATACCGCCAGGGAAGTTAAAGTAGCACTACCCATGCAGGAGCTGCTGGTAATAACTGGTTCATCCCTAAAAGTGAAGAAGCTGCCCACCACCGAAAGCACCAGTCCATTCACAAAGGCTCCAATAGCACTCTAGGGGATGTATTTTTAATATTTATTGCTTGAAGAAACTTTAACAGGAGAGGGTTATAAGGTCACAGGATACTCCAAAATGATAAATGGCATTAATGGGAGGTCAAACTTCTCACTAATCTTCTTATAGTAGCCTTTCCTGTAGGTAACAGGGAATGGCAAGTATATCTAGGACTCGATCAGAGCAGCCTCAGTCCATGTGGTAACCTCTGGCACTTAGATCCCTACTAGCACAAGCATACCCAAAGTCCACAGCAATGTCCACAGCTTCACTCAGAATGCCTTTGGAGCTGTCTTCCAATAAGGTAGCAACTAAGTGAGGGAGCTGGAAAATATCCTTCTCCAGACCCAGGGCTTCAGATGAGTACACACCAGGAAATACTCCTTAAGCAGTCTTCCCCCGGGCTCCCATCCCAGCTCCTGGCGAGACCCAGACTGCACTTTCCTGTTTCTGAAACTCTCTCCCATGGGCGGTAGCCCCTACCCCTAGGAGACGGGAACTCTCCCTGAAGAGTAAAGACACTAACCCAGAGCTTCCCAAACATTTTTTACCTTCCCAGCCACCTTCTGGATGCCTCCTTGCAGGAATTGGCTGGGGCATTATAAATATTCATACTGGTTATCTGCATCTCCCTTCCCTAAATTATGTCTTTATCTAAAGAGAGGTGGGAGAAATCAAACACCAAGCTTAGGAAACAATGAACAGACAAAAACAATCAATCACTGCTCCACTCACTACAGTGAAGCCAAAATAATTAAATTTTAGTCTAATCTGGCCACCCTAAATGTGCCTTGAAGATTCTGAGGGCACATGGAAAAAGGTGTTATGGTCAGATGAAAGTAAAATGTATTTATTTGGCCTCAACACCAAACAATATGTCTGGTGGAAATCCAATACAGCTCGCCAGAATAAAGCCAATACAGCTCTGCTAGAAAGTTGTCAATGGGAAGAAGGTTTACCTTCCAACATGACAATGACCCAAAGTACACAGCAACAATGACCATAGAGAGGTTGAAGGAAAAAAAAAGGTGAATATCCTTGCATGGTCTAGTCAGAGCCCAGACTTAAACCCCATTGAAAATCTGTGGAATGACTTGAAGACTTCAGCCCGTAAATGGTCACTATCAAATGTAACTGAACTTGAGCAGTTCTGCAAAGAAGAGCGGGCAAATATATTGCAAAGTCTAGATGTGCAAAGTTAGTAGAAACAAATCCCAACAGACTAAAGGTTGTAATTGAAAAAAAAAGGTGGTTCACCAAAATATTGACATAGGGGGGTGATCCTTTTTTCCAACTCAGTGATTCTGTTTTTGATTTTTTTTTTTCTGACCTGTTGGTGTTATATCTTTCACTTGGTTGTGTGAAAGTTACTATCCATAGGCGAAGTTTTAAAAGCCTTTACAAAGTACCACTTTAGATTTACAGAGGAGGTCTGGTGCTAGAATTACTGCCCATGATCTGACGTTCACGGTGATGCCTCACAAGTGTGGGACGATCGCTGTTTGCGTGTGTGTGAGACCGACACACGCATTCGCCATTGCGTGCCAGCATGGGAGGTCAGGGGAACATTAAATTTTGTTATTAATTATTCTTTCATTTTTTATTATTTTTTATTTTTACACTGTTGGTTTAATTTTTTTGATCACTTTTATTGCTGTCATAAGGAATGTAAACATCTTTGTGACAGCAATAGGCATGTGACAGGTCCTCTTTATGGAGAGATCTGGGGTCTATACTACCCCAAATCCCCCCTCTGCACTTAAAAGCATACAAAACACCACAAACAGTGTTTTTAAATGCTTTTGATTTTTCAAAACTGGCGCTGATGGTTTCCGAGTAAAGCGGGAGTGATGTCAGGTCATTGCTACCTGTTTACTGTTACGGACAGCCAATCAAAGCTGATCTTAGCTTTGCTTGGCAGTCCGGCCAACCGGCAGACACGCAGGCTGGTCGCTGGGGTCTCCCGGTGGGATGGGAGAGGCCGAGAGAGCTTCAGAAGGCAACGGGAGGGGGGTGGTGTCCCCTTCCGCTGCTTGTAATAGCAATTGAGTAGCTAGTAAGCCACTCCGATTGCTATTACAAGAGAGCTGACTGCTGGCTCTAAAAAATGATACCAGGGTGATGCCTGCAGCTTCAGGCATCGACCCGGAACAGATGCTGCCCCCCTGAAAAATGCCGCCCCAGGCAAACACCTGCTAAGGCTAAACGCTCAGTGTGCATGGGGCCTAAGAGAGCGTTTTCTATTTCTATTGGCACCCCAGCCCACTAAGGCAACGTATCTGTGTTGCACTGTGCCACAGCTCCGGAGAAAAAGCACAGTACTGAGTGGCATAAAAAAAAATAAAGGGTTACATCCAATCTTTGCCACATCAGATTAGGTTGGAAGCCCACTCATCTCAATGGGCTGCCTAATGCAATGCGCATTATCATGCAAAATAACGAGAATTAGCATACATGTTGTGGCAGTGCTCTGCTGTAAAAAGACTTTATGACCCAGGATTCTCATCCAGGCAGTTTAAGGGGCTCCAGGGAACTTGTGTCATTTAAAGGAACCTGACTTTTCAGCGGTGCCAGGACAAGGTCATCCAGTGCCCAGGGCAAAGATGCCAAACTGTGCCCCCTGCTTCACTTAGGGTTAGTGTCAGGCCCCATTCATGCAATAAACCTTGGCGCCCAGGGCAGCCACCCAATAGCGCCAATAGCGCCAAAAGCGCTAACGTGCGTACGCGCATGCGCAATAGCGCCAATAGCGCGACCGTGCATACGCGCATGCGCAATAGCGCCAATAGCGGCGCCCTGTGACAGCACTTGGCGCCAAAGAGGCTATTTAAGGAGGACTGTTCCACTGCTGCCTTGCTGTCCGGTCTACAGCGTTCCTGAAGACCCCTTGTGCCCTGTTACTTGCATATTGCTACCTGATACCTGTTGGACTGTTCCTGACTACTCTGTTTGCCGCCTGCCCTGATCCCGGCTTTTGGACTTTGACTACTCTCCCGGATTTACCTTCTGTACCTGATCTGCCCGCCTGTGTTTGACCCGGCTTGCCTGTACCCTGCTGTCTACGTCCTGCTGCTGGACTACAAGACACCTCCCTGCTGTCTACATCCTGCTGGTGGACTACAAGACACCTCCCTGCTGTCTACATCCTGCTGGTGGACTACAAGACACCTCCCTGCTGTCTACATCCTGCTGGTGGACTACAAGACACCTCCCTGCTGTCTACATCCTGCTGGTGGACTACAAGACACCTCCCTGCTGTCTACATCCTGCTGCCAGACTACAGGACACCTTCCAGCTGACTACCTGATTCAGCTCTCTGCTCCAGCCTTCCAGTCAGGCACTTGTGCCCCTTCGCACTCCCGAGCCCCTGTCATCACTACCAGGGGTTCCCGAGTCGGAGGTATACGAGAGGCCGTTCCCTGCATTCCGGGCTCCACCTACCAGGTACGTGACAGCCACCTTGTGCAGGAGTCGGGCTGTGTTCGGTCTCCGCTGTCTTCCTAACCCCTCTCTCACTGCACTGCTTGTCCAATCCAATACTCCGCCTCCAGGGGCGTAACTAGAAATAGCAGGGCCCCATAGCAAAATGTTGTATGGGGCCACCCTGCAAACAGCCCCCCCCCCCCACAGCTGCCCTAGTGTCAATGCAGCGTGACCTGTGCCACATATAGCGTGACCTGTGCACAATGCAGCATGACCTGTGCCCAATGCAGCGTGACCTGTGCACAATGCAGCGTGACCTGTGCCCCATACAGCGTGACCTGTGCCCAATGCAGCTTGACCTGTGCCCCATACAGCGTGACCTGTGCCCAATGCAGCACAACCTGTGCCCCATACAATGTGACCCGTGTCCCATACAGCGTGACCTGTGCCCCATACAGCATGACCTGCGGCCCATACATCGTGACCTGTGCCCCATACAGCATGACCTGTGCCCAATGCAGCATGACCTGTGCCCAATGCAGCATGACCTGTGCCCCATACAGCGTGACCTGTGCCCAATGCAGCGTGACCTGTGCCCCATACAGCATGACCTGTGCCCCATACAGCGGGACCTGTGCCCCATACAGCATGACCTGTGCCCAATGCAGCATGACCTGTGCCCAATGCAGCATGACCTGTGCCCAATGCAGCATGACCTGTGCCCCATACAGCGTGACCTGTGCCCAATGCAGCGTGACCTGTGCCCAATGCAGCGTGACCTGTGCCCCATACAGCGTGACCTGTGCCCCATACAACGTGACCTGTGCCCAATGCAGCGTGACCTGTGCCCCATACAGCGTGACCTGTGCCCCATACAGCGTGACCTGTGCCCCATACAGCATGACCTGTGCCCCATGCAGCGTGACCTGTGCCCAATGCAGCGTGACCTGTGCCCAATACAGCATTGCCTGTGCCCAATACAGCCTGGTCTGCCTGTGCCCCATACAGCCTCACCTGTGCAGAGGAAGAGGCAAGCCACCCGGATGAGCAGAGAGCGGGATTGCCCGCTGTAATAGCTTTCATTTGAGTTTCCCGTCCTCCCGGGGCTCATCGTCACATAGCCCCACCTCTTGGCCTGACGCCTTTGATGACGTCACACGTCCCGCATTTGATTGGCGTTCTGTCTATCAAAGGCGCCGGGCCAAGAGGTGGAGCTATGTGACGTGAGCCCCGGGAACACTGGAAGTTCTAATGAAAGCTATTACATCGGGCAATTCAGCTCTCTGCTGATCCGGGTGGCTTGCCTCTTCCTCTGCACAGGTGAGGCTGTATGGGGCACAAGCAGACCAGGCTGTATTGGGCACAGGCAACGCTGTATTGGGCACAGGTCATGCTGCATTGGGCACAGGTCACAGCTTGCCTCTTCCTCTCCTCTCTCTTCCCCTGGCTGGGAGACTGTGCCGGCGGTGCTCTCATCCTCACTGGGCCCCACTTGGCTGCGGGCCCCATAGCGCCCGCATGGGTCGCTATGGTGGTAGTTACACCCTTGTCCGCCTCCCATTTGTGCCCGCCCACACTCCAGCCACATGCATGCAATGCATTGTACTGTGCTGTGAGAGGAGTTCTGTTTTCAAACAATAGCTGCCACAGCCCTGGGGGAGACCAGCCTGAATGGGAGAGCATAATTGATGAGTGAGACCCCCAGAATAATCCCCCTCTCTGTTCCCACCCCTTTGTGCTATGCACCTTCTTCCTCCCCCCCTCTCTTCCTCATGATCATCAACTTCTCTCTCTCTCTCCCCTAGGCTAGAGCCTAGCCTGCCTGTATGTCGTCCTAGCCTGCCTGTATACCATCCTAGCCTGCCTGTATATCGTCCTAGCCTGCCTGTATATCGTCCTAGCCTGCCTGTATACCGTCCTAGCCTGCCTGTATATCGTCCTAGCCTGCCTGTATACCGTCCTAGCCTGCCTGTATACCGTCCTAGCCTGCCTGTATATCGTCCTAGCCTGCCTGTATACCGTCCTAGCCTGCCTATATATCGTCCTGGCCTGCCTGTATACCGTCCTGGCCTGCCTGTATACCATCCTGGCCTGCCTGTATACCGTCCTGGCCTGCCTGTATACCGTCCTGGCCTGCCTGTATACCGTCCTAGCCTGCCTGTATATTGTCCTGGGCTGCCTGTATACCATCCTAGCCTGCCTGTATACCATCCTGGCCTGCCTGTATACTGTCCTAGCCTGCCTGTATACACTCCTAGCCTGCCTGTATACCGTCCTAGCCTGCCTGTATACCTGTATATAGAGGGGGGTGTATATAGAGATGATATATGGGTGTATATAGAGATGATAGAGGGATGTATATAGAGACAAATGAGGGGTGTATATAGAGACGATAGAGGGGAGTATATAGAGACGATAGAAGGGTGTATATAGAGATGATGGGGGGGAGTATATAGAGATGATAGAGGGGGGAGTATATAGTGGAGATATGTTTTTAATTGATCTATTGTAGCAGTCATCGATAAAGGACGAGAATGATGGTGTGTGTGTGTGGGGGGGCGGCATTGAAGGACCCGGCCTTGGGGTGGCAAAGGGAGTAAATCCGGGCCTGGGTGTGTGCTTGGGTTTTTGTAGGGACCTGACTACGGTTCAGGGCTCCACACCGGCAGACAGATGAGGGCTTTGCCCAGGAGTCATGAGGGCTTCACCAAGGAGAGTGGTTGGAGCCAGAGCAGCAAAGGGCTGCTAAGTGCATGGTCCAAGCGTTTGTGAGAGGATGGTCTGTAGGAGACAGACTAGGGCCTGAAGAGTATGGCCAAAGCTGTAGTAATGCTCATATAAGTAAGTCTGTTTTTCAACCCCCTGCGAGGGAAACGCATTGATTTTGTTTTCCGAACTCTCTTTAAAAAATTTGGGCAAGAAAAGCCCTTAAAAAGGAAGAAAAGCGAGTGGCGGTGTACTTAAAAGATCTTTCACTTGAAGCAAGTTCTTACAATGTGTTAAGGCAAGTGAATAGGCCCCAATGATCGAATGGAGGAAAGAGGACTGAATTCTGAACCAGCCCAGATTTCCATGTTTGCAGCTGCTAAACCAATCTTGCCCGTCTCTTGTTTGCGTATCTTTTATTATAAAGCGACAAACCTCAGTATTTACAGGTAGTAACATAGAACCATTGTATGATTACAAAACACATTACCATTTGATAATTCAATGTGACTCGCGACAAATTGAAACAGGAAAAACAATTACTTTTTGTTTTAAATGAAATGAAGTAGAAATAAAGGACGCTAAATGTTCCCGTATGCTGTTTAATCATTGAATTAAAAATACCTGAATCCCTCATTCCTTTTTATAATAAACAACTTCTGTGCGTTTAACGTAGAAAGGCTTAAAAGCACTTTGTTTTTTTTGTTTTTTTGTTTCTTCTTTTTGAATAATGATAGTGCACGGAGATGTACGGGCTACTAAATTGGATTCTTGAAGAAAATTTAAAGTAAGCTTACTAATTAACAAATCAGCTTATATGGATGTCTGTTAAAACGAATGTTTTAGGTATTATACAGTATATGAAGAACATCTTTAACTGTTTCCCATTAACGATATGTTTATATATGTCATGGACTGGAAGTGCAGCTGCAGCCATGATCCTGGTGTCATTTTTTAGAGTTGGCGATCAGCTTTACTAGACAAGTGATCAAATAGCTGTACACCCACCCAATCACTTTTACAGGGATCCTCCGCTATTCCTGGGCTTTCCTATTCCATTAAGAAGCCCAGGAACATGGTAAGCGATCAGGTCAGCAGCACATGGAGGAGAAGGAGGAACATCTATCCTCCCTCTACTCTGTGATGAACGAAGCTGGAAGCGACAAGGATTTACTCACTTTTAGTTTCTGTTCTGTGTTTACCTGGCCAGTAAAGCAGCCAATGAAACCAACCTGTGTTTGACGGGCTGCCTTGGAGAGCAGAGAAGGGATCAGGGGTTTAATAGATGCCAGAACTCTCAACAAAGAGTACCTGTCACTGCCCAAGTTATCACAAGGAATAGTGTCCATCCCCTGTGTGTCAGGGACTGGATTTGAACTAAGAACCTCTGCTGTTTCAGCACTGTCTCTTCCTGCTGAGCCACCTGGAATGCTGGGCGGTTCCCTGGACAATTCCTTGAATGATCCTGCCTTGAACCTTGTTTGTCCTGAACCTTGAACTCTTTGCTCCTACAATGAATTTCCTGATTTAAAGTGGTTGTAAAGGCTCCCGCTGCTATCAATTTGCAAACTGAGAAGGGAGAGTGAGCAAGCCTAGTAATTTTCTAGAAAAAAATTCCAATTTTAACATGTATAGCGCTGATAATTTTGCCTTCTAATGCCCTGTAATGTTAAACAATGGACAATGTCATAAATTAGTATTTGGCTCCCTCTACTGGTGTACTTATAAATAGACCTGTTAATCTTTCATATAAAACCCATACAGGAAGTGACTTAATGTTTACCTTAAGGTTTCACCTACCCACAATGCTCACTGACCTACCCATGAACACTGAGTAACTGAACTGCATGCTGGGTAGGATATAAAAGCCCGAACGCGGCCATTTCTTTCTCTTCTGGACGCGTGGCCTGCCTGTGAGGATCTGTGAGGAGGTGCTCCAGAGAGCGTGGCCTACATCGTGCGGAGCAGAAGGAATACTGACTCTGTCTTACACCACAGCGTGCTGGAGCAGCAGCGTGGTCGGATCAGGAAGAACCCAGAAGCCCTTGATGGAGGTAACTGAGGACTCCCGGTCATCTGGTGGAACTGAGCAGCGTGATGCCGTGGCCGCAGCAAATAAACTGAGATCTTGTGGAGCGGAGGCATCCAGCTTTTCAGGCCTGGTGTGGTGAGAGGGCTGTCGCCCAACGTTCCTTAATGCACCTTACACACTTAGACTCATAGTAGAGAGAGAGTATCACCGCTCCAGGTGGGTCAGATCAAGGTAAAAGGCATCTCCTTCAGTCTAGAAGTTAAGGTGCTGGCAATGCTATGGCAGTTAGACATCAAAGAAATTCTGGACAGCCGCACTCCAAAGATATTTGCCTTTATTCAATAAGGTGTCATCCAACATACGGGTCACAGCAAAGTGGAACAAAGCTTATGCGTTTTGCACTACAAGGAGCGTTTCGTCATGGGCTATAACTAAGCACTCCTTGTAGTGCGAAATGCGTAAGATTTGTTCCACTTTGCTGTGACCTCTATTTTGGATGACACCTTATTAAATAAAGGCAAATATCTTTGGAGTGCGGCTGTCCAGAAATTCTTTGATGTCTAACACTACGCATTTCGTCACTCTGACGTCATCTGGAGCACTCCAGATGATGTCAGAGTGACGAAACGCATAGGGCGGAGTCAGCATACGTCCTTGCATCACTTCCTGCTTCAGAGGCTTGTGTCAGAAAAATAGGCATTTTTTACCTTTAGCGAATGTGAGTACCTTTTAAACGTTTTTGCACCAGTAAACAAATTTTGATACAGTATTACGCTATGTGGGCTCCCTCTTTCTCTTTCATAATGGAATCCCCTCATAGTCCACATCAAAGACAGATTTATCCTGCGTTGCTATACAGTGGCATATACTGTGGATGTGTGAGACCCCAAGAAGGGGTGAAGGATCTGGTGAGTGCAGTCACTATAAGAGCATGGATTAAGGCACGCACTGAGGGTTCACTCATTGGAATATCCACCAGAATCCAGGCGGATCTTCACCGGCACTACAGCACTTTTTAACTTAATTATATATATTAAATAGAAGTTCACTTGTTTATTCACATCAGCACTTTATATCATTGAATTTACTGTGTTATCATTCATACGGCTAATGCATATAGGAATATTGCACTTTATAAATATTTTTTCATTTATGAATTAAGTTGGTTTTTACACATTGCACCTTATTGGACCAGGCATACAGCCTGACACTCATGCACATTCAAGAGTCTATACACAGTCCACAATAATAAGCACAGTTGTACTGGGTAGTACTTGAAGATACTCATTTAATAGTCATCATTCATTAATTTTCCCTACCTGATACCTTTCCTCCCATCAAGAGAGTAGCAAAAACCTGAATTTATCAGGCCTGATTTATCATCAATCTGATATTGACTGCTAATGTAATCTTCAGCCCCAAGGGTACTCCAGGAAGTGCTGTGAGAAAAGTCATTAGAAATAAAAGAAAACATCTTCACCTTTTTCACCACAAATTGTAACATACATACCACTCATCATGCCAAATTCTAAATTCAGTGGCACTTTGAGCTCAAGGGGTGTGCTGAATTGAAATTACCAATGGTATAAAACAGGGATATGCTGACCATATCTAATGATTTGCCAGTTGTCACCATCCTGCCCTATGTCTGCCCTCATGTTGTAAAGCGCTGCGCAAACTGTTGGCGCTATATAAATCCTGTATAATAATAATAATGTCCTAAATTTTAAGCAAAGACCTGACTATATTTTGATCAAAGTCCCATCAGGATATTCATCAGGAGACAGACTAGACACACAACACCAGAAGTCTCACTTAATTTCTACTGCCTCCCAGGCTTGTTACTGAAAAACGTGAAGGTTACATGTCCATAGTAGAAAACGTAAGATTATTTTATGATTTGTACGTGTTAATACTTAAGCAAGGAGACAGAAAGGCGCACCTAGTGCATTTCCAATACATTTATTTGAGCAAGTAAAATGAATAAAAATTAAATACTTACAAAAGTGCAACTGCTGAAAGCGCATAGACCACAGGATGCCATGGCATATAATATAGGATATGCGTGCTTCAATTATATCCCGCTGCATAACCAAGCTGATGCGTGTGCTGGGGCTCAGGCCTATCGAAGGAGCAGCAGCTCCGAGCGCGTAGCCAAGCACACTCCCTCGATGTTAGCCCTCCCCCTGGAGTGTACCCGGAAGTCTGTGAATGACCTGTGACGTCACGCACCTCCTCTGTGCGTTCCACGCCAGTCTCAGCTTCTCCCTGAAGGCCACAGGAAGAGAGACAAGCTACCAGCCTCCATCTGCAGCCCTACAACGCTGACAACAACTTCCGGACTGGAAACTGAGGAAGATACACACTGCCTACTCACAGATGAGCCTTTTAATTTGTTTTTCTTGTAAGTGTTTATTTTTTATGCTATTAAATTCTTACATTAATACTGCACTCAGGTGGCGCTTCCTTTTCTCTACCCCCTCTTCTTGCTGTATTTGTTTAATTATTAGCAAAAAAAAAAAAACCCTGCATACATCATGTCTCCACCCAAACACCAATCTCCCTTGATTGTTAAGCGGTGCAGTGGATCTGAGTATATTTTTACTATTAGTTTTGTTTTTGTTTTTAATATATATAGCACCCTTTAGTTAGGGAGGTGTTAGAGTGAGGATTTTCTGGCAGAGTAAGAAAATTTAGGCAAGCCTAGCTGGTGGCTAAGAATGATTGTTTTCATTCTGGGCTGGGAGTGGCTCAGGGTAGCAGCTGGTGACACACAGGCAGCATCAATGACACCTCCCGCTTCCTTCTAGAGCTTGCTAGAAAGACCTGGAAGGAGAGCAGAGGTGGTGTTGCCTGGTGTGTTTTAGGGAGCTCTGACCAAACCCCAACCTGGATTGGCAGGGGGCAGGCCTCCTTAAATACCTGGGGTTAGCCCAGCTGGGGAGGAGTTGTTGGGTGGAAGAGCTGGAGAGAGAGTGTGGAGGCTGTTGAGGCCCACGGGGAGCTCCCCAGTCTGGGGGGGGGACCCTGGGCTGGGGATCGGGTGCATCCAGGTGGAGTGACGAGATCCTGGAAGGAGAGGCACATGAGAGAGCAAGTAGAGGACAGGGAAGAGAACACTTCTAATGGGGCGTACACACGGTCGGACTTTTCAGCTACAAAAGTCCGACAGCCTGTCCGACAGACTTTTGGCGGACTTTCGACGGACTTGCGGCGGACTTTCTAACGAACAGACTTGCCTACACACGATCACACAAAAGTCCGTTGAATTCTTACGTGATGACGTACACCGGACTAAAATAAGGAAGTTCATAGCCAGTAGCCAATAGCTGCCCTAGCGTGGGTTTTTGTCCGTCGGACTAGCATACAGACGAGCGGATTTTTCGACCGGACTCGAGTCCGTCGGAAAGATTTGAAGCATGTTTCAAATCTAAAGTCCGTCGGATTTGAGGCTGAAAAAGTCCGTTGAAAGTCCGGAGAAGCCCACACACGCTCGGATTACCAGCCAGCTTTAGTCCGTCAGCGTCCGTTGGACTTTTGTAGCTGAAAAGTCAGACCGTGTGTACGCCCCATAAGAGTCTCCAGGGAGGACTACTGGTTGCACCAGGGAGGGCTGGTGAGTGAGCACAGTCAGGAGGACTGGGGAGGCACACCTGAGAGGAATGGGAGATTGCAGTTTGAGAGATGGGTGCAGAACCAGAAGAGAGGACTGTGGGATGGGCAGTGGAGAGAGGTCATTGCAGCCAGACTGGCTGGCAGGACCTGAAGAGAGCTATTTGGGAGTGGTAGCTGAATAGAGAATAGCTAGCACCTGAACTACTGCTACACCACAGGGGCCCGAGGTCCCTGCCCACAAAAGGCAGTTCATTGAGGCTTGGCTGAAGCAGTGCCAGGCCTACCCATGCGGTGCTAGCTAGTCCAGAGGAATAACAGTCTGCAGCAAGGGAAGTGCTGGTGAAGTGACAGTCTGCAGCAAGTGAAGAGCTGGAGGAGAAATGGTGTGCAGCAAGTGTTTGTGCTGGAGAGTAGATTGGAGTTTATATACTGAAGTGTATATAGAAGTCCCAAGCACGCTTGCACTGAATATTCCTGGGCATCCCATAATTCCCAATTTTCCATCCAAGTTTAATCCCCTCAAAAAAAAAAAGCTATGGACTCTTCTATGTCTCTGAGTGACTGAGAAATGGATGTCTGGCTGGACAGGGTGACAGGTGAACCACTACATTCAGCAACCCCTACGAGGGCATGGCTACATACTGTATATTTAAAAGTTTAAGAGGGTAAGAGGGTTAATAATATGTCCGTTACTCATTCATGCTTTTTGACATCCACATGGACCAGTGGGTAAACATCCGAATATCTGCATGAGCAGGGGCAACACACTAAAGCTCCATGAACACTGGGTTTAAAAAAAACAATTTCCTTGGCATTTTGTACACAGTTTAAGTGAGTTTAGGAGAGTTTAGCATTTTTTCTTCCAGAAAGCTCCAATCAAAACGCAAACCAGAAGGTTTTTTTTCCCTGCCTCTGTTTCATGTACATTCCAAAATTATTAAACCACCTGAAGACCAGCATGCTTTGTACCCTTTGAGCAACCCCAAAATTACTTTTTGCTAAGTGGACAACCCTAGGGTTTTCTAATTTTTTTGCCACAATTTTTGGCAAATGGGAAAATGTATTGAGGGGGTTAAAAAAATGAAGCTCGGTAATGCTGGGCTAGATGCATTAAAAGTACATGTGATACACAGAGGGATCAGAGGTGAAGGAGTTAATGTACAGGTCACATACAATGGGAGGACAGGTGATTTGGTCATCTGACACAATTACTGTATAGGATGAAAGGGAAAGATACTGCTTACTGCAGCATGTAAACCGTATGTGAGTGCTGTGATTGGTCACAGCGATCACATGGTACATTGTGACTCTCATTATCTCATTCAATAAACTGCACTCCCCAATGAACAGTGTGCTCCCATTGGTATTTATGTGCATCCTAGAGGGCATGCCTGAGCATCTAAAAGCACCTAAAAAGAGAGGCCATTTTAAAACGGCCCCCCTCCCACTTAGCTGTGCTATTCAACCGCTTATGTATAAAGACCAGATAGAAAGTGGTTATATACAGTATATATTTCAGAATACCTCTGAATTCCAGTTGACACTACTGCAAAACAAGTTGAACCCCACCACACTTACTTTGCTGGTTAAACATATTTTTCATATGATTAAACTAATAGGAGTATAGGTGTTTGGGAGATATTTACAGTATATGTGATTGGGCAGAGAGATCTAGGGGTTGCCCATCAGGGTATTAACATATATGTGCATGCAAATGAAGCATCCATATTTATTGTTTTATGTGTTTTCATATTTGGTATAATACATTTTACCATTTAAAAAACATAATTTGGAGTAATTAGTCTTACGGGGCACCTTTAAAGTCCCAGGTATATTTAATAGTGTTTTATAAGACTTACAGCAGTGTTGAGTGTTCCCCTGGACCAGGGTTTCTCAACCAGGGTTCTGTGGAACCCTAGTACAATTTCCTTAACAGCAAGAAGCACATGGATGGGTGACGCATGTCAACAAAGAAAAATTCCCAGCTCCACTTACCAACCAGCCTGCAAAAACGGAATTGTCCTGTCTAATGCCCTGTACACACGGTTGGACATTGATCGGACATTCCACCAACAAAATCCATGGATTTTTTTTCGACGGATGTTGGCTCAAACTTGTCTTGCATACACACGGTCGCACAAAGTTGTCGGAAAATCTGATCGTTCTAAACACGGTGACGTAAACTACGTACGTCGGGACTATAAACGGGGCAGTAGCCAATAGCTTTCGTCTCTTAATTTATTCTGAGCATGCGTGGCACTTTGTGCGTCGGATTTGTGTACACACGATCGGAATTTCCGACAACGGATTTTGTTGTCAGAAAATTTTATAGCAAACTCTCAAACTTTGTGTGTCGGAAATTCTGATGGAAAATGTGTGATGTGTGATGGTGCGATGGAATTTCCGACAACAAGGTCCTATCACACATTTTCCATCGGAAAATCCGACCGTGTGTACGAGGCATTACAGTTCACATTAAAAAAAGAGATTTAGTTTGCACACATTTGCAAATACATGCATAAGCTGCAGAGGCCTTGTCATGGCACCCCGGTATTATCTGCAATCCTATCTCTATAAATTCTGAGAACCTCAATAGTAGAAGCACTATATAATAATGGATAGATTGAAGGCAGGTATGCCTAGAAGGAGCCCACCCCTCCTTAAAGGCACACGGGCAGCCAAAATACTAAGGTGAGGAGCTATAGCAGAAGTGGAATTTAAAGGGTAACTCCACTTTCATGGGGAAAAGAAATAGCAAATAAAGAAAAAATAAAATAGCGTATACAATTGCGACACAAGTCATATTGTAATTGAATGTTATTAAAAATACCTTTCCTTTTCAATCTGCAGCTCTATAATTTTCTGAAAATGCAATATGGCTACCTGGAGTGTTCTGTATACAGAATGTGTACAGAACGCCCCCCAGAAACATAATTTCCTGCTTGTGTGACTGGCTTACCAGTTTTCCCAGAAGTCTGCGCTAGGATACAAGTCAGATTTCCAGCATCCCATGCAACAAAAATGTCATTTTTGGTAAGATACTTTTCAATAGGAAATCATAGCTAAAAAGACTTTGCATGATCAGAAACAATAAACAACAAGTCAAACAAAAAAATCCTATATTTTCTTAAAGTGTATACCCAAATTCAACTCTAGATAAGCTCTCCCACACATGCAGAGTGGCACAGGAAATCAACAAGTGTCTGTGAAATTCCCTACCTTCCCCTCCTTCCCTCCTGTCCATTCCAGGTGCTTGTGTGTGATATCACATGGGGTGGATGAGAAAGGAGAGCGGGTGGGCAATTGTGCCACAACAGGACACACAATAGCTTCCTGCCATGTATTGTGCCTTTCTATCCCCCATGTATTATGTCCTGCTTCCTCCCATGTATTGTGCCCTCCTATCCACCATGTATTGTGCCCTGCTTCCTCCCATGTGTTGTGACCTCCTAAGCACCATGTATTTTTCCCTGCTTCCTCCCATGTATTATGCCTTCCTATCCCCCCTGTTTTGTGCCTTCCTATCCCCCATGTATTGTGCCCTGCTTCCACCCATGTATTGTGCCTTCCTATCCCCCATGTATTGTGCCCTGCTTCCTCCCATGTATTGGGCCTTCCTAGCCCCCATTTATTGTGTCCTGCTTCCCTCTATATATTGTGCCCTGTATCCTCACCAGGGAAAAAAATGACATTTTCCCTGCAAGCTGCCTTTATTTTGCTCAGCAAAATTGGTCTTTGGGTGTCGATGGCACCTTCCCACCATAACCCTATAGAGATACTCTTGATGAAAGCAAGAGTTGGCCTTGCTGCAAAAAATTGCAATTATGTGCACCTGTCAAACAGGTGCTGAAAAAATGGTCTTTGGGTCTTAATTGTGCCCATGAAACCTATACCAGAAACATTCTTCCAGATGAAATGATTGAACACCCTCAAAGCTAGGCCGCCTCAAAGTCCTGCAGAGATTCCACATCCCAAAAAGACTTAATCAGTGCCATTGGCATCAGGGGCTTCATGGCTGGTAATCCAGGACTGATTCATTTTTATAAAAGTCAAACGGTCCACAGAGTCTGTGGACAGATGCGTTCTATGATCAGTAATGAAACCTCCTGCAGCACTGAATGCCCGTTCTGAAATTACGCTGGATGCAGGGCAGCCCAACAACTCAATAGCATCCTGGGCAAGTTCTGGCCAGTGGTCTATTATCAGTGGATCTTCAGCTGGAAGCTCTCCATCTCTGTTTTGGCCCCTAGGTAATCATCCACCATGTGATGCAGATGCTGCCAATGGGATGTGGAAGCTGACAGCCCTGGGTGGGGAGGACTAAAAAGATTCCAAAATGCCTCACTTAGGCGGACGCCTTCTCCAACGCTCCTTTCTTGACCAACAGAAGACTCAAAACTACGTTTTCCACAACACTGTAACCTACTGGACTCAGGAAAAACGTTCAATAAAATCCTCTTTAACGTGTCCTCAAGAGATTTTGTCTTCTCCACTCTCTGTGGGGACGGGATGAGTTCTGAGACCTTCCCCTTATAACGGTGGTCAAAGAGGGTCGCCGACCAGTAATCATCCTTCTCCTTTATGCCACATATTCTTGGGTCCTTTTGCAGGCTTTGAAGCATGAGTTGCAAGCAACGTTACCCAGTGTGCTGTGAATGAAATATATCGTCCCTGTCCATGCTTGCAGGACCACGTATAAGCAGTAAGGTGGATTTTATGGCTGACTGCCTTGCCCAACGATGCCAGAACATTCCCTTCCACGTGATGGTAGAGAGATGGAACAGCCTTACGTGAAAAGTAGTAGTGACTGGGAACCTGCCATTGTGGTACAGCACATTGTGCGAATTCACAGAAGGGGGCAGAATTCACCAGGCTGAAAGGAAGAAGTTGGAGAGCCAACAGCTTTGACAAGCTTGCATTCAGACGGTGGGCATGTGGGTGGCAGGGACTGTATTTTTTTTTCCCGCTGCAGCAGATGGGGCAGAGAAATTTGCTGGCTACAGCTGGTGTTGTGCTGCTGGCAAGCGTGCTGCTAGGACCTGGGACACCCTGTGCTATATAATCATCCCTGTCAGTGGAGGCTGCTGAGAGGTAATGACTCGCTATCACAGGGGCAGACTGAAGTGGGTAAGGAGGAGGAGGAGGGACAGATTTGTGCCCCCTTTCTGTTGCTTTTAGGTGCTCTTGCCAACGGGCTGAATGGTTGGACGTTAAATGCCTTGTTAAGCATGTGGTACCCAAATGGTTGGTGCCTGAGACACAGTTTTCAGATAGCAACAGTGCGATCTGCTGCAGATGTGCTGAAAAAGGCCCAGACAGCTGAGCTTTGGGCAGTGGGGCGGGAGATAACAGCTGCAGAATGTGATGGAATAGTGTGGCTGCTCTCTACTTTTTCTTGATGTCGGTCTCCATGGGGTTGATCCACCTCACCTTCAGTTTCCTCCTCTGCTCTTTCTGGCACCCAAGTCGCATCAGTGACCTCATCATCATCATCTCCATCTCCTCCATCTTCATCATTACCACTGGAGACAACTTGGCAATACGCTGCGGCTTGGGGAACATGAATTTCAATTTGTCTACCAGTGTTCACCCCTCTCTCTAGGCTCATGTTC
Source organism: Lithobates septentrionalis (assembly GCA_037952835.1). Lineage (NCBI taxonomy): Eukaryota > Metazoa > Chordata > Amphibia > Anura > Ranidae > Lithobates > Lithobates septentrionalis. The sequence continues at coordinate 1,367,541 of JBBDGP010000048.1, read as the reverse complement.
CTGTCTTCCTCAACCTCAGAACCAACATCTGAATCCAGTAATGGCTGGGCATCATCAAGGAGCAAGTGGCTGACGCTGTGGTCAAATAATTCAGCTGACTCCTCAATGACTGATTTTGGGGCTATGGCAGGAATAAATGTGGATAAGGAAGCAGATTTATCCACTCTGGCAACTGCAGAGGACTGCACACTTATCTCTGCTTGCGTGACAGAGGATGAGGAGGATGAGGAAGGTTTAGTAAACCAGTCCACCACCTCCTCTGCATGCTGTGGCTGGATAGCACAGGCAAACTCACTAAACAAAGGAAATGATGCCCTGCCTGAGGACTGACCACCACACCCACCTTTGCCTGTGGACACATTTGTTGCTGGCCCCCTTACAGTGCCAAGAGAACGTCTGCCTCTCCTTGTCCTCCCAGACATTATTGGGAGGGAGGGGGTGGTGCTTATAAGCAAATGTAAAGAAGAAGTTGAAATCTGTACGTAGATGCACTTTAATCAATGTAAAGAGGTGTTTGGTGCACTTTAATTTGAGTACTCACATTACACAGACTCCACGGATACACTATAATATACTGCAATATAATGCGCTAAACGTACAATGACGCACAGAACTATATGGCGTTAAACTGGCAGTAACGCACACAGAAGCAAATAGCGTTAAACTGGCAGTAATGCACACAAAACAATATGGCATTAAACTGGCAGTAACGCACACAGAACTATTTGGTGTTAAACTGGCAGTAATGCATGCAAAACTATATGGCGTTAAACTGTCAGTAATGCACAACAAAGAAAATGGCGTTAAACTGGCAGTAACGCACAAAACTATATGGCGTTAAACTGGCAGTAACGCACACAGCGCGATATGGTGTTAAACTGGCAGTAGCGCACGTAAAACTATATGGCGTTAAACTGGCAGTAACGCACACAGAACGATATGGTGTTAAACTGGCAGTAGCGCACGCAAAACTATATGGCGTTAAACTGTCAGTAACGCACACAGAACTATATGGAGTTAAACTGGCAGTAACGCATACAAAATGATATGGCTTTAACTGGCAGTAACGCACACAGAATTAAATGGCCTTTAACTGGCAGTAACGCACACAGAATTAAATGGCGTTTAACTGGCAGTAACGCACACAGAAATAAATTATGTTAAACTGGCAGTAACTCAATCAAATTTGAACTGTCCCTACTCTAGCTATACACTAGACTAGTCAAGATTACTGACATAGTCTCACTACACTACTCTGAAACTATATGAGCTGTCCCTACTCCACACTAATGTAAGTATGAATGACACAGTCTCACTACACTACAGTGAAACTATATGAGCTGTCCCTACTCCACACTAATGTAAGTATGAATGACACAGTCTCACTACACTACAGTGAAACTATCTGAGCTGTCCCTACTCCAGCTGCACACTATGCAAAGCTGAATGATGGTCCTCCTCACTACACTCACACTATGCCTAGACTGACACTAATATTCTACACTGACAATTGAAGCAAAATAGCACAGTATAGCACACAAACTAATAGCACTGAATAGAGTTCTGTTCTATCTCTCTCCATGCCGAAATCACACTGAAAATGGCTGCCATTGAAACAATACTTTTATACTGTGGGGCAGGAATGAGCCATGATTGGATAAAGTCATGTGGACAGTGTCCAATCATGACTCTGACAGTGCTCTATGTCCTGATTGTCTGAATTTTTCACTGCTTCAGCCAATCAGGGCTTGCAATGTTCAGCGCCGCAATGCATTGATATCGTTTTAGGGGGGAGAACGAACGGCAAAACTTACGCTCGGGCCGAACTGTTCGCCCATCCCTAATCAGCAGTATATAGCAGTCTTATGACTTCTATCAGTGTCTGTTTAAAGCTTGTAGGAGGAGTTGTTATTCTCCTTTGACTGTCCTATGCGGCTGCAGGAACCCTGATCCTCTGTCTCGACAGTACTGATTGGCCCTTTGCTGATCACATGCATTCTCCCAAGAAAAAAAGAAAACAATCTCTAGCAATACACACCAAACTGAGCATGTGCAGAGTGCCCGCAAGGCTCTGTACTATCAGGAGATGGATTAGAGACAGTGGAAAAAGGGGAGAATTAGAGAAAGACACGCAGGATTAACTCATTGGGCTCCACTGTGAGTATAACAAGCATGCATATACAGACTGATTTTACTGTTGTGGGTTTAGTATCACTTTAATGTTTCACTTTATCATTAAAATCGCTGCTTCCTGACAAACTTTTTTTTTTAATTTATACATGCTGCAAGAGCACTTCCCAGCTCCCCATGCCATTTGTTTCACAATCCCTTGTCTATTAACCTAGAAAATGACCATTACTGATTTCTAAGATTTAGCCGACCATTACCTTTAGTATGGTTTGAAATCAACATCCGAACCCAGGTAACCCAAGGTATATTTGGCTCACCTCTATTAGCTAGCAATATAACCCAATTACCCCTGCCAGATTGCACAGGGGGGTGGGAAACATTATTTTTCTGCATACAGCTTGGTCAAAATCCACCCTCAGCCAGTCAGTTGAACAATAAAGGAACATTACAGTTGCTAAATATATGTCATTTCTGAAAACTTACAGTTGAAAAACAAAAGCAAGAAACGGTCCACAGCAATCTACCACCTATGGTTTTTATTTTACTTCTTTTTTAGATATCAATCCACTAAACAACTGAAATTTGGGTGGAAATTGACTGCAGTTTCGTTTAGAAAAGCACTGTGGTGGTTTTGGTCAATTTCCATTTCAATTTAGATTGTTTGGTTGCTCAAAAAAATAATTGAAACAGTTGGTGGCAAATACTGTAGATGTGGAATGTTCCATTCCAATATTCTGTTCTGAAAATTAAGAAAAATAAATCCTGAATTCTCAGAAAACTGCTATAGTTGAAGGAGTTCAAGACTGACCATACATTGATTTACAGAAAAGAAAATTGGCTTGGCCTTCTGTCCCTTCCTCTCCTAGTCCTAATGTGAAGCAAGAACATATAGAAATGCATTTAGTTGCTTAAATTAGCATTATATATATATATATATATATATATATATATATATATATATATATATATATATATATATATATATACATATATATATAATATAATTTTTTATTAATTTTAATTAATATCTAACATGTGTTTTTTGATATCTGCCTGGAATTCAGCTATAAAGAAAGAGAAAAGAAAACAACGCTCATCGCTATATAGAACATAAGATAACTATAATTTTTAAAATGAGTTAACAAATAAGGTAAAGGGTCTTCGGGTATCCCTTACTCTGGGCTGGGCCCCTTTTTATCCAATAGCCTAGAAGCAAAGATCATGTCTTCTCTAGTCCATGGTGCTAAAATCCCATGGGGCATCAACATAGTAAAGTACATATGAGACTCTTCCTCTGACTGACTAACCACTTTATCCATTCAGGATATTTTGTGATTGCACGGTGTAATAACATTAAAAGTTTTAAAATCTTTGGCCACACCCCTGTGTCAGGGCCTGGGTCTAAACCTGCAACCTCTGCTGTGTTTGGCAATGTCTCTTCTTGCTGAGCCACCTGGGATGCTGTGCAGCTCCCTGGACAATTCCTTGAATGATCTTACCTTGAACCTTGTTTCTCTTAAATTTTGAATCTTTTTCTCCTCTCATTAACTTTTTATTTTACTTATTTGCACTTCATGTTTGCCAGATTATTGTGCTCTCTCCAGCCAAGATCTTGCTCCTGTCACTCTTGCTGCCCTCCATATATTCAATACTAAGCATTCCTGAAACCTTGGCTTGGTCCTCAACTACAGTTCTGCTTTATCCCAACCTGCAACCACTTGTTACCGAACTTTGGCTTGTTTACTGACTATGCTTCTGCTTGATCCCTACCTGCTATATCTGATACTGGACCATGACTTACTCAGCTCATGGTGGGCTGATCCTGAGGACCATGACCTAGTACTAAAACCCACCTCCACCTTTAGGAGCTCTGGTGAACATTGGTTAGTGCTTAGACTTCTCAACTTGGATGAGCCCGTATCATCAGAGTCAGAGTGACACTCTATAGCATTCCTCTTAAGCCTTCTCCTGACTGCTACAAAAAGGTGTATGTAGGGGTGAAAAGGGGGACAGAGGAGCTGGGCCTGCACAGATTAGTTAAACATTCCCAGAAGAGGAGAGGGCTATGATGTGCAAAGAAGGAGGAGGCTTTATTAGGGAATTGACTCTTCCTAGAGTAGTCGCATTTGCTAGCAAGTTCAAAGGCATGTTGTAAGTGAATAAAAAAAATCAACACTGGCGGCCAGGGGGCAATAAAAACAGGTGGCTAAGTAACACCCCCCACTCACTGGAATGCTAACATTACAGCCCGACAGGTTAGTACATGGGCTATGGCAGAGATACTTTGCTAAAAGTGATTAAAGTGGAACTTCAGTCATTTTATCATCGTTCCATCTAATAAATCTTCTGCCCTTGTTGTTATAACTTTGGAGAGATTTTTTTTTTCCTGTCAGTAAATACCTTATACAGCCCACTTCCTGTTTGTTGTCTGGAAAAAAGCCTAGGCGTATGACATCATGCACAGCTCTCTCTCTCTCTCTCTCACTCTTTTGAGAGCTTGCCAGGGAAGGAGGGGGGGGGTGAGTCATAGGAGGGCCAATGAGAGCTGCAATGAGAGCTGCAGAGCTGGAGGTGTACTCCTAAAAAGTTCAGGCGCGGTAGGGAGAACCAACATATGGCAGTCTGTGTAATGAATGTTAGCCCTCTGCAGCTAGAGGGAAACCAAAACACTGGAGATGATGTTGTGCAAAGGAACAAACAACAAAAGATTGCTCTTAATCCAGCGCTAGGGGGTGATGACTACAAACCACTTGAGGCATACCTCAGAGAAGTCATAAAAATATCTATGCCGTGGTTTGTGTAAAAAGATTTATTGTAAAATCAAAACCTTCCAAGAATGGAAAAGGTTAAAATATGGCTGACAGACAATCAATGTTAAACATCATGCTTGATATTGAACTTCAATCTCACCCAAACCTCAGCAAACTGACTTGGGCATAACAAGGTCAGTGCTGGGGGCAACCAAAAGGTGTATAGGTGCCAGAGGTCACATGGGCATCCACCCAATGGAAGAGATGACAGACCACTGGTGGAACCCATAAGGGTCAGTCATGTAGACAGGCCCACAAAAGACCAGACATTGGACTCCAAACTGCCAGAGGATGCAGCTGGTGTAGTCGGGTGGCACTCTGGATGTGGAGTCACCAAACAGACTGATGTTGAACCAACTTACCACAACAAGGCTTGGGATGGAACAAAGTTGTAGAGCACATGGAAAGCTGTCAGCAGGCTGTAATACTGATAACACACTTCGGGCGTGGCCCTTTATCAAATCACGTGGATTGGACAGCCTGGAAAGTTTAAATAGGAGCATGGAAATCAGTGTTGCCAACCGCCCGTAGATTTACGGGCAGCCCGTAAAAACGACCCGTTTTTCGGGGCGCCCGTGAATGCCCGTTACGGGCACCGGTGCCCGTAAAAATGATGGCCGCGAGCCAGCCACGCAACTGCGCATGCGCCGTTCCGAAGCCGACCGGGCTCGGGAAAGCTCATACGCGCTCGGCCGGGCGGCGCATGCGCAGTAACGTAATACCGCCGCCCGGCGCCATTTTCGAATCGATCGAGCGCGGCCGCGGCGGCAAGGCAAGCTGACAGCTGAGCTGAGCCAGGCGACGAGGCGACTCTGTCCTGTCATGCAGTGCATGACTTGGCTGGCTGCACACACAGGAGGTACGGAGAGCGAAGCTGTGGGGGGATGGGATTGGGATCTAAAGGAGGACATAACTGGGACTGGAGCCGGGAGAAGTAATATGATGGTGAATAGAGCATATCAGTCTCTGTCCCTGGGCCCTGGCTGCATGGCATATGCAGGGGACAGAGACTGATGTGCTCTATTCACCATCATATTACTTCTCCAGTCCACATCAGATTCATCAGTGTGCTGTGTCCTCCTCCTGTACCCCTTTCACCTCTCCACAGGTCAGGGGAGAGGTGAAAGGGGTACAGGAGGAGGACACAGCACACTGATGAATCTGATGTGGACTGGAGAAGTAATATGATGGTGGACAGGGGAGGAGGCTGCTGTGAGGATGTGTCCTGTCCGCAGTCTTTGTCCACCTCTTGTAGTATGTCCGCAGCCTCTGTCCCCCTCCTGTAGTATGTCCGCAGCCTCTGTCCCCCTCCTGTAGTATGTCCGCAGCCTCTGTCCCCCTCCTGTAGTATGTCCGCAGCCTCTGTCCCCCTCCTGTAGTATGTCCGCAGCCTCTGTCCCCCTCCTGTAGTATGTCCGCAGCCTCTGTCCCCCTCCTGTAGTATGTCCGCAGCCTCTGTCCCCCTCCTGTAGTATGTCCGCAGCCTCTGTCCCCCTCCTGCAGTATGTCTGCAGCCTCTGTCCACCTCTTGTAGTATGTCCGCAGCCTCTGTCCACCTCTTGTAGTATGTCCGCAGCCTCTGTCCCCCTCCTGTAGTATGTCCGCAGCCTCTGTCCCCCTCCTGCAGTATGTCCGCAGCCTCTGTCCCCCTCCTGTAGTATGTCCGCAGCCTCTGTCCCCCTCCTGTAGTATGTCCGCAGCCTCTGTCCCCCTCCTGCAGTATGTCCGCAGCCTCTGTCCACCTCTTGTAGTATGTCCGCAGCCTCTGTCCACCTCTTGTAGTATGTCCGCAGCCTCTGTCCACCTCTTGTAGTATGCCCGCAACCTCTGTCCACCTCTTGTAGTATGCCCGCAACCTCTGTCCACCTCTTGTAGTATGCCCGCAGCCTCTGTCCACCTCTTGTAGTATGCCCGCAGCCTCTGTCCACCTCTTGTAGTATGCCCGCAACCTCTGCCCACCTCCTGTAGTATGTCCGCAACCTCTGTCCACCTCTTGTAGTATGTCCGCAGCCTCTGTCCACCTCCTGTAGTATGTCCGCAACCTCTGTCCACCTCTTGTAGTATTTCCGCAGCCTCTGTCCACCTTCTGTAGTATGTCCGCAGCCTCTGTCCTTCTCCTGTAGTATGTCCGCAGTCTCTGACCATCTCTTGTCTCTTATCATGTCTGCAGTCTTTGAGGGGATCCTAGAAAGGATTCAAGAGTGGGAGTGCTGCCGGGATGGGGGTTACGGGAAGAGACAGACACGTGTGGACTGTGGAGAGGAGGCTATAGAATAGCCACCAAGCTGGAGCCATCTGACTGAGCCCTGCTGGGTGCACCTGAGAGGAGGTCAGTGACAGTGCCGCCAGGCCAGTCTGGGGGGGTCACTGATGTAAGGCGGAAGTAAATACAATAATGTAAGGGGGCACTGATATAAAGGTTTCCCCCCTATATTAGTAATCCCCCCCTTACCTTAGTGTATTCACACTGGGGAAGGTGGTCTCTGGTCACCATCCTGCAGACTCTGATGTAAGGGAGAACTCTCTGCTGGCCGGGTTATAGTAACCTGACCTTCATGTAAATTGAGAAATATGTTTTTTGACTTTTGTTTAACTTAAACACATTGCTAATAGCACTAGCTATGTGTTTATAGTTCAAATATTAATATTTGCAATGTTTAGCACTAAAAACAGTAATTTTAGGTACTTTTTTTGCAGTGTCAGTAAAAAATGTGGATCTACCAGTAAATTTCATGTTTTTTTTTTTCCAGTAAAAAATGGGCACCGTTTGTAAATTTTGACGTTCTGCCAGTAAATTTCACTTCGGGGGGTTGGCAACAGTGATGGAAATTAGGTCCTAAAGGCACAAAACATCCTTTTGGCTCCCGCAGCACCAAGCACCATAACATTTTCTTTTGTATAAAATGACCATCTAACAACAAGGCAGACAATAATTAATAAATAATCACAGTTAAACTTAGAATATAAAGTGGTGTTCCGGCCAAAATTATACTTTTTAAATAAAATACCCCTATAATACACAAGCTTAATGTATTCTAGTAAAGTTAGTCTGTAAACTAAGATCTGTTTTGTTAGTTTATAGCAGTAGTTTGATATTTTATAAACTTACAGCAGGCCGTGGCCATCTTAAGTCTGGGCATCTGAAGCCAGACGGTATTTCTTCCTGGATCTCATCCTTGCAGATCTCGCACATGTTCAGTGGAGCACAAGCAGTGTAATAGGTTTCAGGTCAGGTTTCCATAGCAGCGGCAGTGTCAGAGGAAGTTTCTGCCCCTTCAAAGAAGGCATTGCAAACAGGAAATGATGCGATGGGCCGCGGCCAGGGAGGAGGAAGTGAAAAATGAATACAACAGATATACAGTAAGTGCTGAGAAAAAAAAAATATATATCCAATTTGTTTACAGTGCGTAAAACTCAGTTAATATAATATAAAATGTAGCTTTTTGGACTCATTATGCGCATACCATCACACCAAAGGATAATGGCAACAGCCAAGGGTAATAGGAAAAAAAATTGGGAAGGGGGGCGTAAATACAAAAAAAAAAAGGGGGAAGAAGAAGCGGGGGGGATAAAGAATAGAATAACTAAATCAAATAAAAAAAAAAAACAATAAATGAATAAAAAAAAGGGGTAATAACAGAGGGGGCAGGGGGGGAGGTGTAAAAAAAAAAAAAAAAGAGGGTGATGATATGTATACCAGTATAAAAAGAAACTTGAATGTGCATTATATCCTAGGTCACTAGGGCAACTACTATAGTCGGAATTACATGAGACATATTGATGGAAAGCAAAAGGCAAGACAGGAGCTGACTAGAGGAACTGCATCATAGCCTGGTGTGTACTTCTAGTTCCTCATTTAACCCATTAGTGGACATGGTGGGCAATTTGTATATCCAAAAAGTTTCCCTTCTGCACAACCAAGCTAATCATTCATTGGCAGTGAGGGAGCCTTCTGTTATACGCTCAATGGCTGTTACGGATAGTTTGCTAATGTCCATCTTATGACGAATTTTAAAGTGCCAAGGTACACTGTGTTCATCACAGCCCTTTGAAATAAAATGTCAATGTTCTCCTGGTGGTGTGCCTCTGTGTGTCTGTGTAAATCCAGGAAGTGATCAGGCAGCAGCTTCAGCTGCCCACAGTTAAAATGGATGCAGCCAGACTCAGTGGAGGGAAATTTCTGCAGTATATTTGGCAAGTACAGAATCACAATATATATAAAATAATATGCAAAGTGGTTGGAGAGAAGCTTCAGAATGGCACAGATGTTTTTATTACAAATTATGTGAGCAGACAGGAGTTCTTCTTTAACTGCTTCAGATCCGGGCCATTGCCAAATGACGGCAACAGCGCGGATCTAAATTGCCGGGACTACGTCCATTGACGTCGTCCCGTGCACGAGCGGCCTGCGCGCCCCCTGCAGGGCGCGCGCGGCGCGCTCGGTGATCAGCGAGTCTATGAGACTCGCCTGATCACAGATCAGAGTAAGGGGTTGGTCCCAACCCCTTACCACATGATCAGCTGTCAGCCAATGACAGCTGATCATGTGATGTAAACAGCCGGTAATCGGCTATTTTTCCTCCTCGCGCTGACAGCGTGAGGAGGAAAAAAAAACCCGATCACCGGCGGCCGTGATCGGGACATCAGTCCCGATCACGGCGATCATCTGTCACAAAGCAATAGGCAGCAGTGCTGCCTACCAGTGCCCACCAGATTAACCCATCAGTGCCCACAGTGCCATCAATCAGCGCCACCCATCAGTGCCCACAGTGCCACCCATCAGTGCCCACAGTGCCATCCATCAGTGCCCACAGTGCCACCCATCAGTGCCACCCATCAGCACCCACATCAGTGCCACCCATCAGCACCCACATCAGTGCAACCTATCAGTGCCCATCAGTGTCACCTACCAGTGCCCATAAATGCCCATCAGTGCCGCCCATCACTGCCCATCAGTGCCACCCATCAGTGCCCCCCATCAGTGCCCCCCATCAGTGCCCCCCATCAGTGCCCCCCCATCAGTGCCCCCCCATCAGTGCCACCTATCTGTGCCACCTATCTGTGCCACCTATCCGTGCCGCCCATCCGTGCCGCCCATCCGTGGCCATCAGTGCCGCCTTATCTGTGCCCATCAGTACCGCCTTATCTGTCCCCATCAGTGCCGCCTTAACTGTGCCTATCAGTGCCGCCTTAACTGTGCCTATCAGTGCCGCCTTATCTGTGCCTATCTGTGCCGCCTTATCTGTGCCTATCTGTGCCCATCAGTGCAGCCTATCAGTGCCCACCAGTGCCGCCTCATCAGCGCATATCAATGAAGGAGAAAAATTACCTGTTTGCAAAATTTTATAACAAACTATTAAACATGATTTTTTTTTTTTTCAAAATTTTCCATCTTTTTTTGTTTGTTTAGCAAAAAATAAAAACCCCAGCTGTGATTAAATACCACCAAAAGAAAGCTCTATTTGTGGGAAAAAAATGATAAAAATTTCATTTGGGTACAGTGTTGTATGACCGCGCAATTGTCATTCAAAGTGCGACAGCGCTGGAAGCTCAAAATTGGTCTGGGCAGGAGGGGGGTTTAAGTGCCCAGTAAGCAAGTGGTTAAAGTCTCGAAAAATGGGGTTGAAAGAGAAACCAAAGCAGAGACCTCTCCAATAGGGTCCTGCCTCTTTCAAAAGGAGAAGGACTGTTGCGGTACCATAAGGAAAAGACCTTGTTTAAAAATATATAAATTTATTTCAAAATAATAAAAAGTCCTGCGGGGGACATATATTGTACATATTCATGATTTAACATACACAAACAATAATGATTGTTACAGCATTGTTGACACTAGGTTAGTATAGCTGATGCCCACACAGATACATGGACAGAGGTTATATAAAGTGATACTTGCAGACGTGACCTCTACAGTTTCGCGGTCACAGCCGCTTCTTCAGGAGGCGTCTGATAGTATGTAGTCTATGAAGATGAAGAAAACAGTACAGTATCAACATGACAAGCAAAAATACATAAGCAATTATCAGAAGAGGTACACAATTCGGGCAGCACAGTGGTGTAGTGGCTAGCACTCTCACCTCACAGCAATAGGGTCGCTGGTTCGAATCCCAACCACGACACCACCTGACTGGAGTTTGCATGTTCTCCCTGTGCCTGCGTGGGTTTCCTCCGGGTACTCCGGTTTCCTCCCACACTCCAAAGACATGCTGCTAGGTTTATTGGCTTCTGTCCAAAAATTGGACCTGGTGTATGGGTGTGAGTTGGGGACCTTGGATTGCAGACCCCTTGGGGGTGGGTGTGTGTGGAGCGCTGCATAGATTGATGGCACTACATGGGTACCTTAAATATATATATTAAAAAATAAAAAAATAAAAATATAGTGGATAGGCATCTTGATGGGACGCAATGTGCGGGGATGGGGACAATTGTGGGTGCTCACTCAGGTTGAACTGGATGGACTTGTGTCTTTATTCAACCTTACTAACTATGTAACTATGTAACAATTGATATTGGAGAACATACTTGAAATTTGAAAATTGCACTCACCAAGCTATAACCTCAAAGGTTCTCTGGAGCGATACTGTGAGACGCCCTCAAGAGGTGTTCCCCTGGGGGCGGGCCAGGGAGGCAAATTGGGGTGATACTATTGTAAGAAATTCAATAAAATGAAATTTTAAAAATTCATACGGTGTGTTCTATTTAAAGGACCACCCGGAGGTGCCAAGGTTGAAGTGAGGAGGGGTGAAAAAGGAGGGAGGAGAAGAGGGAATTGAATAACCAAGAACTAAAGAAAGGTGAGGGGGAAAAAAGGGGGAGGAAAAGGATCGGAGAGGGGGAAAGGGGGAAGAGGGGGAAAGGGGGACAGGGTAACAAAGGGAGGAGTGGGACAGAGTGGGGGTGGGGGGAGAGGGGGGGGAGGAGACACAAGAGGGGGAGGAGGGGGGGGGAAGAAAGAAAGGAAGGGGAGGGAAAAGGAAAAAGGGGGGGGAGAAAAGAGGAAAAGAAGAGGGGGAAAGAGGGGGGGGGTGTAGGGAAGAGAGAGGGAAGGGAAGGGGGGAAAAACATAGGGGATAGAGTGAAGAAGATAAGTTGAAGTGTGATGACCCAATGTACCTGGTAGGGAAGATAAGGAGAACACAGAACTACTAAAGGGAGTTCATGGTATCAAAAGAATTACCCACCGTTGCTGTGGTAAAAACTAGACTCAGAAGTTGCTGGCACCCAGAATGACGTGACTAGTGCAGTCAATGGCCAGTAAGCCACACCACACTGTCAACAGGAGTCACTGTAAGGAATATAGATCAATAGGGGAGGTATTAAGGGATGGTTTAAGAAATAAACAAAGGTCACAGGGTACTCTGTGCCAGGGAGGAGGGGGAGATACCATACAAAAGTAATGGAGATCCCCGTCCTGCATGGGGGACATTACATGGGTACTTACAGGGGCTCCGGATAGCGTCGGTGAAGTGCTGGGTGTCCGCCTGAGACAGTGAGCAGCTGAGTCTAGGCATCTTAAATGCCTCCAACCCGGAAGTTCGACGGCGGAAGCGGCCGCCGCTATTAATTCCGGGTCCGGTCCTCCACTGTTGCGCAGGCGCGGGAGAGTCACCCGGCGCAGGCGCACAGCTCACATAGTGATTAGTGCCTGAGCAATGATCAAACGAAGCAGCAGCTGGGCTCCATAGAGCCCAGCCCGCTGCCGGAGGAACGCAAGCCCGCCGTGGGGGGAGAATTAACTCCTCACATCCCTCCAGAGCAGAATGGCCAGTGCAATGTTGATAGTGACTTAAATACAAGCAGTGTTAGTCAAGGAATAAATTGAGAGGGGGGAAGCGATGCATAGTCTCCAACGGTGGGAGTACTCCCACCGTTGGAGACTATGCATCGCTTCCCCCCTCTCAGTTTATTCCTTGACTAACACTGCTTGTATTTAAGTCACTATCAACATTGCACTGGCCATTCTGCTCTGGAGGGATGTGAGGAGTTAATTCTCCCCCCACGGCGGGCTTGCGTACCTCCGGCAGCGGGCTGGGCTCTATGTATCTATATGACTATGCATCGCTTCCCCCTCTCAGTTTATTCCTTGACTAACACTGCTTGTATTTAAGTCACTATCAACATTGCACTGGCCATTCTGCTCTGGAGGGATGTGAGGAGTTAATTCTCCCCCCACGGCGGGCTTGCGTTCCTCCGGCAGCGGGCTGGGCTCTATGGAGCCCAGCTGCTGCTTCGTTTTATCATTGCTCAGGCACTGATCACTATGTGAGCTGTGCGCCTGCGCCGGGTGACTCTCCCGCGCCTGCGCAACAGTGGAGGACCGGACCCGGAAGTAATAGCGGCGGCCGCTTCCGCCGTCGAACTTCCGGGTTGGAGGCATTTAAGATGCCTAGACTCAGCTGCTCACTGTCTCAGGCGGACACCCAGCACTTCACCGACGCTATCCGGAGCCCCTGTAAGTACCCATGTAATGTCCCCCATGCAGGACGGGGATCTCCATTACTTTTGTATGGTATCTCCCCCTCCTCCCTGGCACAGAGTACCCTGCGACCTTTGTTTATTTCTTAAACCATCCCTTAATACCTCCCCTATTGATCTATATTCCTTACAGTGACTCCTGTTGACAGTGTGGTGTGGCTTACTGGCCATTGACTGCACTAGTCACGTCATTCTGGGTGCCAGCAGCTTCTGAGTCTAGTTTTTACCACAGCAACGGTGGGTAATTCTTTTGATACCATGAACTCCCTTTTGTAGTTCTGTGTTCTTCTTATCTTCCCTACCAGGTACATTGGGTCATCACACTTCAACTTATCTTCTTCACTCTATCCCCTATGTTTTTCCCCCCTTCCCTTCCCTCTCTCTTCCCTACACCCCCCCCCCTCCCAACCCCCCCTTTTTCCCCCCTCTTCTTTTCCTCTTTTCTCCCCCCCTTTTTCCTTTTCCCTCCCCTTCCTTTCTTCCCCCCCCCTTTCCCCCCCCCCTCCTCCCCCTCTTGTGTCTCCTCCCCTCCTCTCTCCCCCCACCCCCACTCTGTCCCACTCCTCCCTTTGTTACCCTGTCCCCCTTTCCCCCTCTTCCCCCTTTCCCCCTCTCCGATCCTTTTCCTCCCCCTTTTTTCCCCCTCACCTTTCTTTAGTTCTTGGTTATTCAATTCCCTCTTCTCCTCCCTCCTTTTTCACCCCTCCTCACTTCAACCTTGGCACCTCCGGGTGGTCCTTTAAATAGAACACACCGTATGAATTTTTAAAATTTCATTTTATTGAATTTCTTACAATAGTATCACCCCAATTTGCCTCCCTGGCCCGCCCCCGGGGGACGCCTCTTGAGGGCGTTTCACAGTATCGCTCCAGAGAACCTTTGAGGTTATAGCTTGGTGAGTGCAATTTTCAAATTTCAAGTATGTTCTCCAATATCAATTGTGTACCTCTTCTGATAATTGCTTATGTATTTTTGCTTGTCATGTTGATACTGTACTGTTTTCTTCATCTTCATAGACTACATACTATCAGACGCCTCCTGAAGAAGCGGCTGTGACCGCGAAACTGTAGAGGTCACGTCTGCAAGTATCACATTATATAACCTCTGCCCATGTATCTGTGTGGGCATCAGCTATACTAACCTAGTGTCAACAATGCTGTAACAATCATTATTGTTTGTGTATGTTAAATCATGAATATGTACAATATATGTCCCCCCGCAGGACTTCTTATTATTTTGAAATAAATTTATATATTTTTAAACAAGGTCTTTTCCTTATGGTACCGCAACAGTCCTTCTCCTTTTGAAAGAGGCAGGACCCTATTGGAGAGGTCTTGGCTTTGGTTTCTCTTTCAACCCCATTTTTCGGCCTTATTCATATCTAGGATGATGGTACCTATTAATGATATCATACTCCCCTTTGAAAATCATGTGGCACATTTGTGAACTCTTCTTTAAAGTCTCCTTTTTTGTTTGTTTAAAAATAACAAACATGTTATACTTACCTGCTCTGTGTAATAGTTTTGCACAGAGCAGCCCCGATCCTCCTCTTCTTGGGTCCCATGCCAGTGCTCCAGGCCCCTCCCTCTTGCCGAATGCCTCCACAGCAAGTATTTTACTATCAGGGGCACCCAAGCCAAGCTGCTGCTCTGTGTGTCCATTTAGACATGGAGACGCGGCTCTGCCCCATCCCTCCTCTCTCCTCATTGTCTCACTGACTTTTATTGACAGCAGCAGGAGCCAATGGTTCCCGCTGCTTTTTCCCAGCCATTCAAGATGGATAAGTACAAAATATAGGTGCAGCGTAATCACAAATAAACATAATCCCATAGCTGAAATAATTGATGTAGTATCAACAGTGTAACAGTCGCCAATATCAGGATTCCACCGTAGTATGATTGTCAAAGTTACAGTCCTTAAAAAACATCCAATGTGTTCGGTGCCCTCCACCTTTGGATAAAATGTCTTCTCATCTCCAAGGTATGACCCCACCACAGAGTCACAAAGGCCTCAATGGACTACACCCAGGATGGTACTGGAACACTCCTCAATCGGCATCCCTAAATCATGCTACTCCACTTCTTGAATCTCAGTCAAATGTATATCATTCCAAAAAATTGAAATGGAGAAACCATAGTGCTCTCTGCTACAGATTTATTAAAAATTGGACCAAGGGATTAAAAACACTCACATAAATATGTGTAAAACAAGCATGTATTCAGCTCACTGCTCTGATACTAAGGTGAATAGTGATGTCATGTGTAATGGCTCCTCCCACTCATACGCGTTACGCCCTCCTCATGGGCTTCTTCAGTAGGTGGGGAGCCGTCCATTAACCAAAGCTTAAATAGTCTCACAAATTCATTACCTTATTGACTATAACTAGTCCAGGGCAGTGGAGGCTCTCACGCAACATCGCTGGATCGAAAAGGGGCTCAGGTAAGTATTAGGGGGGCTGAGGGGAACTGCTGCATACAGAATGCATTAAGATAAAAAAAAAAAAAACCTTCAGCCTTTACAACCACTTTAACAATTGTTGCATTTTTAACTTGGGATGCCGAATCCGACAGGCAGCACTGCCTTTCAAATGTGTTCATTGGGATCAATGGGGCTGCACCACAACCATACGTCACATTTTTGGCTCACAGCTGCAGTGCTGTCCCACAGCAGAAAATTGCTATTCAGCAATAAAAAAAAAATTAACATAAAATGAAATTGACAAACCCCAAACAACAGGCATCAGCAGGAAGCAGTAGTGCCTCCCGAACAATGGTCAGCCACTGCTATACCGCCTTCTGAAAGGCAACCTTCTGTAAGCTTACTACCTGTCTGAAAGCACCCTCTCTAAAAGTCACTGTAAGTTTAAAAAAAAAAATCTGCTTTTATTTTAATTTTAAGGTTGATGAATCTGACTGTTTTTTTTAGAATGCAAATGCACATGTTTTATAGACCCTTGACAAGAGTACAAAAGTCTAAAAAAGTCTAATTATTTTTCAAAAAGTTGGGCTAATAACTCTGATTTAGTATAATCTCCCTACCCACAGCAGGCACTCATTTCCCCCCCCATTATAACCCAGAAAAAAAAATGTTTAATTAATATATTCTCCTATGAAAAATATTATATATTAACACAGCTCTGAAGAGATCATTAAAATCTCATATACATGTCTAGGCTCCTCTTCTTTTGCAAAAGGTCAAACTCTCTTGTATTTGCCAGTTGGTTTGAATAAAATGTAGGTATAGTTTTTTGTCCTGTCACACATTTCGGAGAATCATCAATATTTAATCATAGCCCGAGGCCCTGACCATATCTAGTATTGATGTGCTCAAGTCCATTCTATATTCCGACACAAACAGCTCTTGAGATTTCACTTACCAATTGCCGGGGCTGCCAGAGGCTCGCCTTGTATTTGAATCTAATCTTCAAAATAAAATTTGTATTTGTGCGACTTATTTTTTTATTATTTTTTTTTCTTTCTTTGTCGCCTTGCATGACCATTATGATGCTTTGACAATAACTGGAATTGAAGTGTAGAAGTCTTGCAAGCAGGGCCGGGCGATCGCTTAAAACCTCGAACGTTCTCTCCTAAAGCAAGAAATGGTTCCTTATGCTCGCTCACGTACCCTTTCAGTGAATAATTAAGTGCCTAAGATGTATAAGATGCATAAAAATGTAAAGAATCTCTTGGTTATATATTATTACAGGGTACATCCAAAATTGTGCATGGTCTCCCATTGATTATCAATATTGTTTCTTTATGTATAGCATATTATTTTGTTATTTTCCTACAGTGCTTTAACTGTTTCATGATGTGTAGATACCCACACCAATTTTAATTTTACAGCAGTAGTGTATGCCTAAAGTGTTTTTTTTTTTTCTTACATTTATTTAATTTAATTAAATTAATTATATTGCAGCTTACCAACTCTTATGCCGCGTACACACGATCGCACATTCCGACAAATCCAACAAAATCCATGTTTTTTTTTTTCCAACGGATGTTGGCTCAAACTTGTCTTGCATACACACGGTCACAACACAAATCTTGTCGGAAATTCCGAACGTCAAGAACGCGGTGACGTACAACGCGTACGACATAATTTCCTGGTTTGACGTCACTTCCGGTCTGTGGAACGCACCGCTATGAACGGCTGCTTCCTGTATCTACAGCTCTATATCCATGCCTGTTTTTAACCGTCTTTTTGTAAGTACCGATCCCTATGCACATTAAATCAACTTTTATAACAGTACTTTTAGTCCATCCTCTTTTCATTTCTGGGTGCCTGTATATCCTGTTGAGAGCCTCTTATTGGAATCTATCATCTGATGTTTACACCGATCCACCATCTGATGTTGTCAGAGGAATAATCCTTCCAGTCACACCAGCCGTGTCCATGCGCGCAAGCGCGGCGGAACATCGCTCCGGCGCATGCGCATTCGCATTTGTGGCCCGGTGCTACGCACTGGCACGCGCCCAACGTGACCCTTTGGGCTGGCCTATAAAAGTTGCTCTTGTGCTCGGACAAATTGCTGGTTCCTCTTCAGCTTCCTGTTAAAACTTGATCCTGTTTCCTGTGCCTGATTACCTGTTGTGACCCGGATTGCTACTGATTCCTCTGCTCTTCTCCTGGACCTGACCCTTGGCTTGTTTAACGGATCTCCTGCCTATCTCCTGTGTTTGACCCTCTGCCTGTGACCTGGATTTGCCTCCTGTCTCCTTGCCTTGACCCCCTGCTTGTGACCTGGACTTGCCTTGTGTCTTCCAGACACCATCCCTCAGCCTGCGTTTGGATTTGCTGATCTTTGTGTTTGATCCTCAGCCTGGTTCTGGACTTTCTATTTGTTCTCTTCCAGCAAGTTTTCCTGTTTACCAGTCTCTGCACAGCGGCTTGTCCCTACAAGGACCACCACGCAAGTTTACTCCTGTCCACTGGGTAGCCTGTGCCTCTTTGTGCCATTCAATCCCTGTACCACCTTCAGGGGGCGGACTGCACTTAGTTGCAAGGGTGAACTGCTCTCGGCATCTCGGCCTCGGTAAGTACTTCTCTGACAGATGTTTTGACACCAATCCATGTGTGTGGGATACCATTTACAGGCCTGAAGTGACCCTTGGACTGCAAAGCTGGGGGTCGTCCTGTTCTGGTGAGTGGGGATGCAAAAGGGGGTGTCACTTTACTCCTGCAAGTTTGTGAAGCATTTTTTGCACCTACTTCATTGTGGACTAACCCTTCAGTTGCATTTATTTGGATTTTTGTATGGACTTTTTTTGTTGATTTCACTTATATTGTGTGTTGCGAGCGCTGTATTTTTTTATCGACATTTATCCAAGAGCACCTTGTCTACAGCAGCTGCATTTCATTATCACTTAGTTGTTTCCATCAGCGCCAGTATATATTTAGTAATATATTTTCACAACACATACGACGAGCCGAGAAAAATGAAGTTCAATAGCCAGTGCGGCTCCTTCTGCTTGATTCCGAGCATGCGTGGAATTTTGTGCGTCGGAATTGTGTACACACAATCGGAATTTACGAGAACGGATTTTGTCATCGGAAAATTTGAGATCCAGATCTCAAATTTTGTTTGTCGCAAATTCCGATGGAAAATGTCCGATGGAGCCTACACATCGTCAGAATTTCCGACAACAAGCTCCCGTCAAACATTTCCCTCGGAAAATCCGACCGTGTACGCGGCATTAGATGTGATGCCTGCATTTGTTTTTTTTTCTTAGGCTTTCTTTCTTCTCTTTTTATCTAGTAATCCAGCCAGTAAGTCTGTTTTTCAAAAAGACAAGCTCTCCTCCAGATGTATCGGTTTACATGGATGAGACAAACCATTTCATATAGGGGTGCACCAATAACGGCATTGGTATCAGTGCTGAGGCCAAGCATTTGCGCAAGTATCGGTACTCGCCCAAATGCTCCCGATACTGAAGCCGATACTTTGCAGTGCGATTTGCATCAATACAAAATGAATGGTCTCAATTTGCACTGCAAAGAGTCACATGCGTTTGAACAGGAATGCTGTGCGATTCCTGTCCGAATAGCATTCCATTTTACCCACTTCCCCTGTGTATGTGTGTGTATAGAAAGGGAAAAGCACCATCTAGTGGGCAGTTTAAAAAATGTTAGAATTCACAGTACATATCTGGCCACATGCAAAATAATCGACATAGGTGTCCCGGTCCGCCGATGATAGCAAATCACGGCCGCTGGAGGTGCTTACAGGTCTGGATGAGATGGAAAGGTGGTCTGCCCCCAAGCTGACATCCCTTCCGCCCTATACCCACGGGGTCCCAGAACTTTTTCTCCAGCCCTGTGAGCACCTCCAGCGGCCCTGATTTGCTATCATCGGCGGACCAGGACACCTATGTAGATTATTTTGCATGTGGCCAGATATGTAATATGAGTTCTACCATTTTTTAAACTGCCCACTAGATGGCGCTTTTTCCTTCCTACACACACGTACACACACACAGGAGCAGTGGGGGAAATCACATGCGATTCGCACCATATTCCTGTTCAAATTGAATGTGATTGTTTGAAGTGCGATTTGCACCAATTTTGTTCGTATTGATGCAAATCACGCTGCAAAATATTCTTTACTTTACTATGCAAGTATTTGACCAAAAGTATCAGTACTCGCCAATAGAACAACAGTAGCAGTGCAACCCTAATTTAAAGTGATTCTAAAGGTTGTGTTTTTTTTTTCTTTTAAATAACAAACATGTGATCCTCTTCTTTTTGGGTCCCCTGCTGGTGGTCCTGGTTCCTCCCCCCATCTGAGTTCCCCCAATAGCAAGCCCCTTGCTATAGGGGCACTCGAGCAGGCTCGCTCAGGAGCTGCGCTCCTGACAATGTCCATTCACAACAGCAACAAGTAAAGCGCATTACCAAAATACATTTTATTTAAGAATAAAAACAAGTGTTATACTTACAAATGAACAGCATGTATATCCATTGCAAGTGAGAACAATCGCCTTCTGGTCTGCTATAGTCAGCCAATAGAGTAGGAAGACCAGGCAACATACATAATGGCTGACGCATTTCAAGGGAGAACCCTCTTTATCAGAGCCAAAGTAGGGAATCCCTATTTTGGCTCTAATGGAGAGGGTTCTCCCTTGATCCCTGCTGCTGCCTGATGTCCCCGCCGCTGCCCAATGTGCCCACCAGTCCCTGCCGCTGCCCCATGTCCCCCTAGATGGTGCTGGTGGACCGGCAGACAGCGAGTAGGGGGGGAATGAGGTGCCGCGGGGGGGGGGGGGGGTTGGTTGTTTGCCACTCCCCCAAACAAAAAAAACACCAGTCGCCACTGACAGAAGAACTGGTGGTCTGAAGGACCAGTGCCTATAGCAGCAGTGCTGCTGAAGAGCAGGCAGGTGAGGATAGCATTTTCATTTGTATTTTGCCGGTGAATAACCATTGTGTGAGAAATTTTGTGTTGCACTTTTGTTTTGCTTTCTGCCTTCTAAGCAGGCCCTTAAAAACAGTTCCACGGACTTTACTAAACAACTCATATATAAATAAATAATAAAAAAAAAAAAAAAAAAAAATATACACTACCGTTCAAAAGTTTGGGGTCACCCAAACAATTTTGTGTTTTCCATGAAAAGTCACACTTATTCACCACCATACGTTGTGAAATGAATAGAAAATAGAGTCAAGACATTGACAAGGTTAGAAATAATGATTTGTATTTGAAATAACATTGTTTTTACATCAAACTTTGCTTTCATCAAAGAATCCTCCTTTTGCAGCAATTACAGCATTGCACACCTTTGGCATTCTAGCTGTTAATTTATTGAGGTGAGCTGGAGAAATTGCACCCCACGCTTCTAGAAGCAGCTCCCACAAGTTGGATTGGTTGGATGGGCACTTCTGGCGTACCATACGGTCAAGCTGCTCCCACAACAGCTCAATGGGGTTCAGATCTGGTGACTGTGCTGGCCACTCCATTACCGATAGAATACCAGCTGCCTGCTTCTGCTGTAAATAGTTCTTGCACAATTTGGAGGTGTGTTTAGGGTCATTGTCCTGTTGTAGGATGAAATTGGCTCCAATCAAGCGCTGTCCACTGGGTATGGCATGGCGTTGCAAAATGGAGCTATAGCCTTCCTTATTCAGAATCCCTTTTACCCTGTACAAAGCTCCCACCTTACCAGCACCAAAGCAACCCCAGACCATCACATTACCTCCACCATGCTTAACAGATGGCGTCAGGCATTCTTCCAGCATCTTTTCATTTGTTCTGCGTCTCACAAACGTTCTTCTTTGTGATCCAAACACCTCAAACTTGGATTCATCCGTCCACAACACTTTTTTCCAGTCTTCCTCTGTCCAATGTCTGTGTTCTTTTGCCCATCTTAATCTTTTTCTTTTATTGGCCAGTCTCAGATATGGCTTTTTCTTTGCCACTCTGCCCTGAAGCCCAAAATCCCGCAGCCGCCTCTTCACTGTAGATGTTGACACTGGTGTTTTGCGGGTACTATTTAATGAAGATGCCAGTTGGGGACCTGTGAGGCGTCTGTTTCTCAAACTAGAGACTCTAATGTGCTTATCTTCTTGCTTAGTTGTGCAACGCGGCCTCCCACTTCTTTTTCTACTCTGGTTAGAGCCTGTTTGTGCTGTCCTCTGAAGGGAGTAGTACACACCGTTGTAGGAAATCTTCAATTTCTTTGCAATTTCTCGCATGGAATAGCCTTCATTTCTAAGAACAAGAATAGACTGTCGAGTTTCAGATGAAAGTTCTCTTTTTCTGGCCATTTTGAGCGTTTAATTGACCCCACAAATGTGATGCTCCAGAAACTCAATCTGCTCACAGGAAGGTCAGTTTTGTAGCTTCTGGAAGGAGCTAGACTGTTTTTAGATGTGTGAACATGATTGCACAAGGGTTTGCTAATCATCAATTAGCCTTCTGAGCCAATGAGCAAACACATTGTACCATTAGAACACTGGAGTGATAGTTGCTGGAAATGGGCCTCTATACACCTATGTAGATATTGCACCAAAAACTAGACATTTGCAGTTAGAATAGTCATTTACCACATTAGCAATGTATAGAGTATATTTGTTTAAAGTTAGGACTAGTTTAAAGTTAGCTTCATTTAAAAGTACAGTGCTTTTCCTTCAAAAATAAGGACATTTCAATGTGACCCCAAACTTTTGAACGGTAGTGTATATATATATATATATATATATATATATATATATATATATATATATATATATATATATATATATCAGATGGACACAATGATGTACATTTTTAGAAAAATGCCTTTTAAAAAATGTATATACAAAAATTAGATTTTTTTTCTGTGTGCACAAAAAGTGGACACAGAAAGAAATTCTGTGACAGCTGGAGCTTGGAGAGGATATTAAAGCTGTTAGAAACAGTGCAGAGTAGGTGTGCCTAGGATATCAAACTTGTGTTAATGTTCTCTAAGCATTGGGAACATTAGTATACAGATTGTACTGATTAAAGGGAAACTAACTGTTTTTTAAACTCATTTTATTATTATTATTTTTCTAGTACATGTCTATAAACTGATCTATTATTCAATGTCATATTTTTTTCATTCTTTGTTCAATATTTGTATGTAACTGTAGCACTACTCCATAGGGAACCACTGAGTTTTTGGGTTCCCCCATAGCCTGCACAGCCAGGCAACATGCATTTTCCAACTTCCATCCAAAGTCAGTAACAAGTCTGTGGGCTTATTGTTGTTGTTGTATTTGGGGTAAACAACTTGAATAGGGTCCACAGTAGGGGTATATGGGATGCCCAACTTGACTTGAAAGAAAGCTTAGAGGTCAAAACTTCCTATTACTGTACATAAATACACAAAGATGGATCCTGGACTTTCTACTCCCTCCGGAGTGGCTTCTGTCTCTTAATGAATTAGTAACACAGTCTTTGTAAGAAGCACTTGGTCTCCTTTAAATAAACCTCTTCAGACCCCAGCTAGAAACTACCAGCCCACCTAGTGGCCTTGAAGAGTATCCCAGAGCAAGTGATTCCAGAACAGACTTGAAGAATTGTCCCAGGGAGAACTGGTTGGGTGGGGCACTTAGCAGCCCTCTCCCTTGTACTCCCTGTGGGTGCAGAGGTACTCACACTGTCCTTGTCCTGCAGCTGTAGGTAAAACTGCTTTCAGGCCTTTCGCTGGGCTACTTTCCTTCCTGGCTATTGGGCTGTCCTTCCCTGGTGAACTGCAGGGCAGTGAATACCCCTCTTTTAGCTTCCTTCCTTCTACCAGCCTCCAGCATAGAGGCAGACGCCCCTTCTCCGGGAACCCCTCTCAGGCCACACACAGCAGCACCTCCTCACCCCATCTTCCACCCAACTCCCCCGCTGGCAAGGCTCCTCAATATCTATGGGATAGTTCAGCCACCCTGTCAGGCCTCCTGTCTGGGGATTGGTCCAAACTCCCATCAACATTCAGACCTAGCCTCTTTACCTCCACCCACTAGCTTCCAGAATTTTCCATGAAACCTCCAGAACCAGGGGGAGGCGATAGAGAACTGGTCTGCAGAGCCTTCCAGCCTAACCTGAATCTGAACCCTGACCCAATTAACAGACTCATACAACTACCATCAGTCAAGTAAATTTAAAACTATTCTAGCAATAGAGGGTGCTTCATAACATTTATTAAAGAGTGCATATTACTCTGTAGAGCTAGCTTCCTAGGAAAAAGAAATATGAAAAAAAAACAAAACAATGAAATCTATATTCTTGCATCTCTGAATATAATGTACAAAAGAAGAAAGTAAATTAATGTTGTATGTATATATATATATATATATATATATATATATATATATATATATATATATATATATATTATTTAGGTTAAAATAGGAAAGCTTTGCAAATTAAGGGGTCTAGTTATAAAAATCTGCCAAATGTATTGAATAATACCCATAATGTTTGGTTTATGTACAGTATCTCACAAAAGTGAGTACACCCCTCACATTTTTGTAAATATTTTATTATATCTTTTCATGTGACAACACTGAAGAAATGACACTTTGCTACAATGTAAAGTAGTGAGTGTACAGCTTGTATAACAGTGTAAATTTGCTGTCCCCTCAATAACTCAACACACAGCCATTATTGTCTAAACTGCTGGCAACAAAAGTGAGTACAGCCCTAAGTGACAATGTCAAAATTGGGCTCAATTAGCCATTTTCCTTCCCCGGTGTCATGTGACTCGTTAGTGTTACAAGGTCTCAGGTGTGAATGGGGAGCAGGTGTGTTAAATTTGGTGTTATCGCTCTCATACTGGTCACTGGAAGTTCAACATGGCACCTCATGGCAAAGAACTCTCTGAGGATCTGAAAAAAAGAATTGTTGCTCTACATAAAGATGGCATAGGCTTTAAGAAAATTGCCAAGACCCTGAAACTGATCTGCAGCACGGTGGCCAAGACCATACAGCGGTTTAACAGGACAGGTTCCACTCAGAACATGCCTCTCTATGGTTGACCAAAGGAGTTGAGTGCACGTGCTCAGCGTCATATCCAGAGGTTGTCTTTGGGAAATAAACGTATGAGTGCTGCCAGCATTGCTGCAGAGTTTGAAGGGGTGGGGGGTCAGCCTGTCAGTGCTCATACCATACGCCGCACACTGCATTAAATTGGTCTGCATGGCTGTCATCCCAGAAGGAAGCCTCTTCTAATGATGATGCACAAGGAAGCCCGCAAACAGTTTGCTGAAGACAAGCAGACTAAGGACATGGATTACTGGAACCATGTCCTGTGGTCTGATGAGACCAAGATAAACTTATTTGGTTCAGATGGTGTCAAGCGTATGTGGCGGCAACCAGGTAAGGAGTACAAAGACAAGTGTGTCTTGCCTTCAGTTAAGCATGGTGGTGGGAGTGTCATGGTCTGGGGCTGCATGAGTGCTGCCGGCACTGGGGAGCTACAGTTCATTGAGGGGACCATGAATGCCAACATGTACTGTGACATACTGAAGCAGAGCATGATCTCCTCCCTTCAGAGACTGGGCCGTAGGGCAGTATTCCAACATGATAACGACTCCAAACACACCTCCAAGACGACCACTGCCTTGCTAAAGAAGCTGAGGGTAAAGGTGATGGACTGGCCAAGCATGTCTCCAGACCTAAACTCTATTGAGCATCCGTGGGGCATCCTCAAATGGTAGGTAGAGGAGTGCAAGGTCTCTAACATCCACCAGCTCCGTGATGTCATCATGGAGGAGTGGAAGAGGACTCTGTGAAGCTCTGGTGAACTCCATGCCCAAGAGGGTTAAGGCAGTTCTGGAAAATAATGGTGGCCACACAAAATATTGACACTTTGGGCCCAATTTGGACATTTTCATTCAGGGGTGTACTCACTTTTGATGCCAGTGGTTTAGACGTTAATGGCTATGTGTTGAGTTATTTTGAGGGGACAGCAAATTTACACTGTTATACAAGCTGTACACCCACTACTTTACATTGTAGCAAAGTGTCATTTCTTCAGTGTTGTCACATGAAAAGATAAAAGATAAAATATTTACAAAAATGTGAGTGGTGTACTCACTTTTGTGAGATACTGTATGTATTGTCAGTTTCTATTTGTTGCCTTCTGTGGGGTGAAATGTTGATCCTAAGTGAAAAATATCATTGGACCATGAGCGTTAAAGAATATTTGCCAATAAAGAAAATAGCCTAATACTATAGGCTTCAAATAACCAATAAGCAGGGCAAATAATATTATGGAGATCCCAGCAACATGTACACAGTCCATGGAGATTCCTGTGGAAATGAGTGACGGAATGGGTGGGCTGAACGAACTTCTAGCTGCAGTGTGAAATGAAACATTTAGCAGTGGTATCACTGCTATATGCGCCAGCTTCTTCTTCAAGGTTGTTAGGGAGCTGGCACCTGGCAGCGTCCTAACAACCAACGACTCATCCAATCATCTTCGCCAGGAAGATTCAGCTGTCAGCAGGTAAATGTAAACAAATGTTAAAAAAGGTGTGCCCCCCTCCTCCAAATTCATACCAAGCCCTTCAGGTATGGTATGAATTTTGAGAGTGACCCAAGGAAAAACTGAAAAAAAAACAAAGGCATGTGGTTCCTCCCCCAAATTCAATTCCCTTTTTGGTATGGATTTTAAGCAGGCCATCCCCCAGAATCCATACCAGACATGTATCCAAGCATGCAGCTTAACTGACCAGGAAATAGAGGAATGAGCACGTGCCCCCTCTTCTGAACCATAAAAGGCCACATGCCCTCCACATGGAAGGGGTACCTTGTTAATGATAAGGACCTCTTCCCCAAAACCCTGGCCCAGTGGTTGTGTGGGTCTGTGGGTGGGGGCTTATCAGAATCTAGAGGCACTCTTTAAAATTAAGCGACCCCCCCCCCCTCCTATGTGAATGAATACATAGTACCTCTAATCATTCACAAAAAAAATGTCAATAGTAAATAAACACACAGGCACACAAAATTTTTGGAAAAGCCCTTAATCTAAAAAAAAAAAAAAAAATCTCCCACAATGTAAATCCACCATCAATCTGATGTCCACTTTCCCATTAAAAGGAGTCCTTATGACGTCATTGAACAAATATGGTCATGTACAGTACATACAGTGGCTTGCGAAAGTATTCGGCCCCCTTGAACTTTTCAACCTTTTGCCACATTTCAGGCTTCAAACATAAAGATATAAAATTTTTATTTTTTGTGAAGAATCACCAACAAGTGGGACACAATTGTGAAGTGGAATGAAATCTTTTGGATTTTTGAAACTTTTTTAACTAATAAAAAAATGAAAAGTGGGGCGTGCAAATTATTCGGCCCCCTTGCGTTAATACTTTGTAGAGCCACCTTTTGCTGCGATTACAGCTGCAAGTCGCTTGGGGTATGTCTCTATCAGTTTTGCACATCGAAAGACTGAAATTCTTGCCCATTCTTCCTTGCAAAACAGCTCGAGCTCAGTGAGGTTGGATGGAGAGCGTTTGTGGACAGCAGTTTTCAGCTCTTTCCACAGATTCTCGATTGGATTCAGGTCTGGACTTTGACTTGGCCATTCTAACACCTGGATACGTTTATTTGTGAACCATTCCTTTGTAGATTTTGCTGTATGTTTGGGATCATTGTCTTGTTGGAAGATAAATCTCTGTCCCAGTTTCAGGTCTTTTGCAGACTCCAACAGGTTTTCATCCAGAATGGTCCTGTATTTGGCTGCATCCATCTTCCCCTCAATTTTAACCATCTTCCCTGTCCCTGCTGAAGAAAAGCAGGCCCAAACCATAATGCTGCCACCACCATGTTTCACGGTGGGGATGGTGTGTTGAGTGTGATGAGTTGTGTTGCTTTTACGCCAAACATATCGTTTTGCATTGTGGCCAAAAAGTTTGATTTTGGATTCATCGGACCAGAGCACCTTCTTCCACATGTTTGGTGTGTCTCCCAGGTGGCTTGTGGCAAACTTTAGACAAGACTTTTTATGGATATCTTTGAGAAATGGCTTTCTTCTTGCCACTCTTCAATAAAGGCCAGATTTGTGCAGTGTACGACTGATTGTTGTCCTATGGACAGACTCTCCCACCTCAGCTGTAGTTCTCTGCAGTTCATCCAGAGTGATCATGGGCCTCTTGGCTGCATCTCTGATCAGTCTTCTCCTTGTCTGAGCTGAAAGTTTAGAGGGACAGCCAGGTCTTGGTAGATTTGCAGTGGTCTGATACTCCTTCCATTTCAAAATGATCGCTTGCACAGTGCTCCTTGGGATGTTTAAAGCTTGGGAAATCTTTTTGTATCCAAATCCGGCTTTAAACTTCTCCACAACAGTATTACGGACCTGCCTGGTGTGTTCCTTGGTCTTCATGATGCTCTCTGCACTTTCAACAGAACCCTGAGACTATCACAGAGCAGGTGCATTTATACAGAGACTTGATTACACACAGGTGGATTCTATTTATCACCATCAGTCATTTAGGACAACATTGGATCATTCAGAGATCCTCGCTGAACTTCTGGAGTGAGTTTTCTGCACTGAAAGTAAATAATAATAATAATTTTGCATGTCCCACTTTTCAGTTTTTTAATTGCTAAAAAAATTTAAAATATCCAATAGATTTCGTTCCACTTCACAATTGTGTCCCACTTGTTGGTGATTCTTCACAAAAAATTAAAATTTTATATCTTTATGTTTGAAGCCTGAAATGTGGCAAAGGGTCGAAAAGTTCAAGGGGGCCGAATACTTTCGCAAGCCACTGTATATGGTCAATTAAGTCACTCAGGAGATTCCGAGTTTACATTGCAGCGGCGGGAACCAGTAGATATCATTCAATGGGAGTCAAACAACAGGTTTGGATATTTTACAGCAGGTTTCTTAATTGCGGAGAATCTGGGGGTTTCAGGAATAGTTGTTGAGGTGGATCTGCATTGCTGGTAAAAATGATGATGGTGGGTTTACGTCATGGGACATATTTTTTTTCATTAAAAGAATTGTCTATTTCTATTAGATAAACTTTTCTGTGTAAATGCCATGAGGAATGGTATTCTTCAGATCCCCAGAATGTCATTACTTTCTGTGCACATGCACATAATTTTATGGCTTAGAGCTTGGTCTGTTGACCTTGCATGGGAAAGGTATCTTTTGTGTATCCCCTTTGAGAGTGAATTCCTCTTTGGTAAGCTCCAAAAGGAATACATTGAGGATGAAAGAAGGGAAGGGGGTTCCACCCCCACTTTACACATTTATTCCTCCCTACTGACTTGACCACCTTTTCCTTACAGATAGGATGCGTACACCCCCTTCAGGCATCATCCTCTACAGCAGGCCCCTCTGTGCAAATCCAAATCCACCAGACCTGCTAAGAAACCTTGTTTCCCCTTATCCTTCCATATAAGAATATTCTTGTCTTGTGGAATAGTCTAAGCAGCCTGTGGGTATTGGACACCAGGCTACTGCCTAATGGTTACCTGTTTACTGGGAAAACTGGTTCTAATAAGCTCCCAAGTTTAGGTCTATGACAATATACTCACACCTCCCCCCTTATATTGAAAAAATGTTGGCTTTAGCAGAAGAAGCACATTAATAAGTCTTCACTGATTCTTTTTGGAGCCCTAATAAGATCAGGCCAAAAGCAGTCCTCTCATACTCCTTCACTCTACCCTGTATGGCTAAGAGATGCCATAATGTTCATTCAGGCTTCCTGCAGCACAATGTTTAGTCTATGACTGATTTTAAATTTAAGAACATGCTCTTATGGCACCCCCTGGTTGCCAATATCCAACATCCAATATGTCTTAAGTTTTCTCTCTTCTATCCTAACAATCACCTTCCCCGGGAGGGTTGATTCTATTGCCTGGACCCTGTTTTCATTCACATTAGGACCCTCGGACAGGAGGTGAGCTCTTAATATGCCTTCTTCCTTGTACAAGGCTTGCAGGCTTTCCTTCTGAGCTAGAAAGACTTTTTGCTCTTCTCTTCATTTCCTGGCTGGGTAGTCTTTCTCTCCCTAAAAATTGTCAAGCTCTCTCCTTAGATGGTTGTTTCTACATGTAGTCCATAGGTGCCCCAGGACTTGTCTAGTTACCCTACAAAACACACTCAGCTATATACTGTAGCTACTCTATATAATTATCTGCCAGTTTAACATATTTAAAACTCTGCTTCAGTGGAGACGAGCATGCATATCTCTCTTCTTCTATAATATGCATACCTAACAGGGGAGTTGGCTATCACCTAGTAAGATGTTAAAATGCTAATTTCATAATGGTTCCCATTTTTCATCATGTAACCTCCTTGATCTGGGATCTAAACCCTTAGCATTGTATTTTTTCCTGATACTCTGTCTTTGCATTTCTGTACTTCCCTATTTGCAAAGTATCTATGTCTAGCTGCCTATAGAAACCTTCTGTATCCTTTCAGATATTTTTGGAGTGCTCCTGTCCAAGCAAAGCTCCAAACCCCTTTTTTTGATGCTGAGGGTCAAGCTGGTATATTTTTCTCTATAGCCAAGTGGCCTACATTTTCTTGTAGCCCCTGGCAGCCGTACTGCTGGCTGGGCTCCCCTCTCTACTTGGAAGTCCTCTCTCTTTTTTTCCAAAGCTACAGGAGAATGAAACATCTTGCTTCCCTAAGGCTGTGCTTGTGCATAAACTCACACATTGGGGCGCCTGCCTGCATATAAAAATATTGAATGGGCTCCACATATTATGTCACCATGCATGCCAGAGTAATTCCACGGCACAGTCAATGCCCTAATCAAGCTATTTGATCATCATGCCATATCTTACATTTTAATCACTTGATAAGGAACTATGCTGACTGGGTCCCAATACTTTGTAGAGACCAGGAGCTGCCATGATGTATAGTAAGTGTTTGCTCTGCATGGGGCATCACACAGGGGAGCATTAACATGTATGTTCAGTCAAAACATTCTTAGCTTTGGATTAAGTCAGAAAGGGCTAGAGTCCCTCTTAGGTTTTTATTGCTATCCAGGGCTCCATTGGAGAGCTTTCCCTCACTTCCTGCCCAGACAGGAAGTGGGGGTAACTTTTAAACAGCACCACAAAGAGAAACAAAAATTAAAAGCTGTGGTTTCCAAAGCAAGCAAAATTATTTATTGTATTAAGAGAAGCATAGATTCCAGAGAGAGAGAGAGAGTCAAAATTGTGTTCCTGTACAAATCATTAGTAAGACCTCATCTGGAACATGCAGTTTAGTTTTGGGCACCAGTTCTCAAAAAGCATATCGGGGAAGTGCAGAGAAGGACAACCAAACTGATAAGAGGCATGGAGGAGCTCAGCTATGAGGAAAGATTAGAGGAACTGAATTTATTCTCGCTTGAGAAGAGGAGATTGAGGGGAGATATGATCAACATGTTCAAATACATAAGTGGTCCATATAGTGAACTTGGTGTTGAGTTATTCACTTTAAGGTCATCTTGTCCTTCCTCTGGAAGAAAAGATATTTAATCTCCAAATATGGAAAGATTTCTTCACAGTAAGAGCTGTGAAAATGTGGAATAGCCTCACTCAAGAGCTAGTTCTGGCCTCTCTGCTTTAAAAAAGGTTTGGATTATTTCCTAAATATACATAATTTAACAGGATACTAACATTTATAGGTAAAGTTGATCCAGGGAAATTCTGATTGCTTCTTG
Organism: Lithobates septentrionalis; assembly: GCA_037952835.1. NCBI lineage: Eukaryota > Metazoa > Chordata > Amphibia > Anura > Ranidae > Lithobates > Lithobates septentrionalis. Next base: position 1,336,003 of record JBBDGP010000048.1, on the reverse strand, counting down.
GGGGGATCAGGAAGGATTTTTACCCTCACTGGAGCAAATTGTATGATGCTTTTGTAGCACCCTCTAGGTTGCTAGGTAGTGAATAGTATTTTTGTGCAGGATAGGTAAATTGTCAGGCTTGGTTAGCAGCCTTTCCTTTTTTTCTTCTGGGTCAGGGTTGAGTGACTTAGGCAGAGCTGGTGACTCACAGGTAACATCACTGAGACCTCCCACTTCTTTCCAAATAATTAGGGGAATCTTCTGGAAAGGAAGGAGGGGAGGAGAGGTGGAGCTGCCTGGAGTATTCTAAGGAGCCTGACCAATCCCCAACCTGGATTGGCAGGGGGCAAGCCTCCTTAAATACTCAGGGTCAGCCCAGCTGGGGAGGAGTTGTTTGGGTGGAAGCTGGAGAAGGAGTTATAGGCTGTCATGGCCTTTGAGGGAGCTCCCCAGCCTGGGGGGGTGACCTTGGGCCTGGGCTTAGGTGCGGACGGGACCTTCTAAGCACACGTGCAGGTGACCTGGACAGAAGGCACAGGAGCAAGGAGAGCACAGCAGGAGAGCACTGCCAGGCAAGTCTCCAGGGAGGAACAACTGGTCGCAGTCAAGAGGGCTGGTGAGTGACACACAGTCAGGAGAGGACTGGGGAGGCACCCCTGAGAGAACTGGGAGATTGCAGTCTGGGATGGATGCAAAGCCAGTGGAGTGGACTGTGGTAACACAGGCAGCGGAGAGAGGCAGCTGCAATCAGGAGGGCTGGCAGGGCCTGAAGAAGTGGTGCTGGGATCAGTAACCACATGGACAGCTAGCACCAGGACTACCTACATATTTTTGCTTCACCAGAGGGACCCGCGGTCCCTGCCTGCAAAGGGCATTTGCTAAGGCCTGACTGAGCCAGTGTCAGGCCTAAAATATAGTGCTAGCTGGTCCTGGAAGAACAAGTAAGTGATGTGCTGGAGGTGTTAAGGAGAGATAGTCTGCAAGCAAGTGCTGTGCTGATGCTGAAGTGTAGAGGAGTATATACAGGAAGTGTATATAGTTTTTGTCCTGTGTACTTTCTTCAATCAAGTGGGCATTCCATACTCCCGAAACCCATCCAAATTTAATATCCCTCAATAAAATAATAATAATAAAAAAAACAAACAAAGTTCAAGGACTGCTTTTCAGCCTGAGGGTGAATGAGATCTGTGTGCCTGACTGGGCAGGTTGACAGACGGACCACAATACTCAGCAGCTCTTACGGGGGTACTGCTACACTTTGCTGGGTTTTTTTTGCCTTCCTCTGGATCATGGTATAGGATTGTGTATATAAGATCGGATGATATTTTTTTTCCCTTTTATTGGTTGAACTACATAGATGGACTTGCGTCTTTTTTCAACCAGACTGACTATGTAAACAACATTTTTTTTTTTTAGAGCGTGTAATGGCCAAAACTCTTGTCAGCGTTTTATTTTCATGTGCATCCCTGTTGGAAAATTAACCTCACTTTGTCTAGCGTAAACCTTCACCAGCAGACAGGAAGTGAGGGGAAATCTCTTATGCCTCGTACACACGGACTTTCCGCCAACAAAACCGTGGAATTTTGTTCGAAGGGTGTTGGCTCAAACTTGTCTTGCATACACACGGTCACACAAGTGTTGGCCAACAATTCCGAACGTAGTGAGGTACTAGACGTACTACCTGGTTTTTCAGCTCTTTAGCGCAACCCTTTGGGCTCCTTCTTCTAATTTCGTGTTTGTAGAAGTTTGGTGAGTGTTGATTTGCGCTTTTCTTTTCACGTTTTTCATTTAGCGATTTTGGGTTCGCACTTTTCATTTCGTGCTTTTCAGTTAGTTTCTGAATGGCCGTTCGTCAACCAGACATGTTGTGGAATCGGAGGAGATAACGTGTTATTTATTATTGGCCTTGGAGTTATTGCTTTGACATTATTTTTTTGGTTGAATAATAATGATTTGATTTGTTATATTTTCTATATTTTTGGATGCATAGAATGCACTTTTTCGTTAAGTTCTATTGGCTTGATAGCATGTCTAATTTTTTTTTTTTTTTAATGCACAATAAAAAAAATTGTGGAGAATAATACTTGGCTATGTGTTTTACTTCAAATGACAGTTTGGGAGTAGGCAGTTACATTAAAAATACAACGTAAAATTGACAAGGGACACCAACATAGTTGTATCTTTGATCTTATAAACTACGGGATAATGGTGCTGTGGTAACTTGCCCAAAAAAAATATAAGAAAAACATAATAATATTATTCTTGATATCACTAGAAAAAAAAAGCCTTTGAAAATTTGTTTGCAAAAACTCCATCAGTTTCACAAGCAAAGCAGCTTCATTATTATCCCATTAAAGAAGAAGAGAATTGTGCGCTGCAGTTGGAGATTTCATTATTTGCCACGTCACAAATGTTAATTCTCCATTACGAATGCTAGTTTACAAGACTGACCGCTTCCGGCTCGTCCTTGCTTCCGAGCATGCGTGTTTGTACTTTGGACTTTTGTATGACGGACTTGTGTACACACGCTCGGAAAATCCGACAACACACATTTGTTGGCGGAACATTTGAAAACCTACCACCCAACATTTGTTGGCAGAAAGTCCGACAACAATTGCCCGATGGAGCGTACACATGGTCGGATTTTTCGACAACAGCCTGACATCCAACATTTCGTCGGAAAGTCCGATCGTGTGTACAGAGCTTTACAGAGTCTCAGATAGCAGTAAAAACCAGATAGTAGTTTGAAACCTTCCACACTCTACCCAAGAATAAAGAAAAAAAGTTTTCGGCCTAACATACACTTTAATGTATATATTACAGATGGGAAAGAGTTAATAGTTGGACTCCTACACAACTTATAAAAAAGTACAGAGGTAAGCCAAGTTAAAAAGAAAAAAAAAAAAAAGGAAAAGACACAGTTGATCAAACATCAGAAAAAAAAAAGGGGGGTGGGGGGATTCTTCCCAGCTTCACAGGTGGCAAACACCTTTGGCAAACGAAGGATTAAAGCACTTCGATATCTCAGGAATATACAGCAGGCCTGCAGGATTTACTCTGATCTCTAGCAAACATATGATCTATGGAGGAAATTAATATTTACACTGCACCATAAATCTCAGCTGCCTAATACCATTCACTATCTAAAATTACATACATTTATTACATCTATATAGCCACAAATTCACATACTGAGCTGCCAATTTGACTTAAATAAGTAAAATAAATAACTGTTATTAAACAGTCCTGTATTTATAAAGACCATATGATAGTGCATTGTTTTCAGTTTCTCGGTTCATATTATTATATTTTACCTGTAATCATTCAAAGTAAAGTTAGGATATCGTGAAAATTAAGGTCATAAATAATGCAGTATTTGTTTAAAGCTCAACTCTAGGGAGCTAAACTCTTATGCCATGTACACAAGAGCGGACTTTTCGACTGGACTGGTCCGACGGACTGAGTCCGGTTAACAATCCGACCATGTGTGGGCTTCATCGGACCTGCAATGGACTTTTTCAGTCGAACTTTAGATTTGGAACATGTTTCAAATCTTTATGTCGGAACTCTGCCAGACCCAGTTCCTATCGAAAAATCCGCTCGTCTGTATGCTAGTCCGACGGATGAAAACCGACGCTGGGGCAGCTATTGGCTACTGGCTATCAACTTGCTTATTTTAGTCTGGTCGTACGTCATCACATGCGAATCCGTCGGACTTTGGTGTGATCGTGTGTAGCCAAGTCCATTCATTGGGAAAGTCCGTTGGAAGTCTGCCGAAAGTCCGTCGGATAGTCCGTCGGACCAGTCCGGTCGAAAAGTCTGCTCGTGTGTACACAGCATTAGCTTAAGGCATATATGTGCACTGTTTTACCTGCCAAAGGATTTGTGAATCTTGTTCAGTCAGTCTTGTGATTCAGGCTATTTGTTACAAAAATGATAAGTTGTGTGTTTCTATGTAAATTGGCACCTGTAAGCTCTACTTTTATAATCTTTGAATATACATTATTGAAAGAAAAAAAAAAAAAAACTTAGTAGCTTTAAAAAAAAAAGAGCTGGATGCACTGCCAAATTTACAAAATTTAAGGATATAAACATCTATAGGTAATACTCCAGGGGATATTGGATTGTCAAAGAGATAAAAGAAAAAGAGGGCGCACCAGCCTAGTGCATTTTTACAGATAGATTTATTAAGTAGAAAAAAAAAGATAAAAACTACTCACAAGCATGTGGATAAAAGTACACTTATACCGGCTACTATCCCGTGGCTAGACAGTCCTGGAACCAACAATCTCCAGATCTAGAAGGGATAAATCTATCTGGGATAATGCACTAGGCTTGAGCACCCTCTTTTTCTTTTTTATCTCTGTAGCTACATCAAGGACACCCCCAGTCCTAGAGGGCAGCAAGGCCAGATACAATATCCCCTGAGAAGTAGACCATCGCTCATATATACTACTATTATATACCACATGCATGAGTGTTTTTTCTGCTGGATATCGGATTGCCTTCTGGGGAATCAGGAAGGAATTTATTTTTTACATGCTTCATAGGGTTTTTTTGCCTTCCTCTGGATCAGGGTTTCTCAACCAGGGTTCTATGGAACTCAAGGGTTCCTCCAGAGGTTGCTAGGGGTTTCCTTGAGCAATGAGCAATTTTTGCCTCTCAGATAAGTTACCATAGACACCACTGATCTTTTTAGCTATCTATAATTGCATAATTCTTCCCAATGACCACAAGTGTAAGGGGCATTCTTCCCACTGACCATCACACTAATGTATCATGAGTTGTAGATATTGTATGTTTTAGCAGATGTTCCCTGAGACCAGAAAATAATTTCAAGTGTTCCTCTGTGTTGAAAAGGTTGAGAAAGGTTGCTCTGGATCAACTGTGGTTTTAGGATGTACAGTGGGGATGGAAAGTATTCAGACTACCTTAAATTTTTCACTCTTTGTTATATTGCAGCCATTTGCTAAAATCATTTAAGTTCATTTTTTTCCCTCATTAATGTACACACAGCACCCCATAATGACAGAAAAACACAGAATTGTTGAAATTTTTGCAGATTTATTAAAGAAGAAAAACAGAAATATCACATGTTCCTAAGTATTCAGACCCTTTGCTCAGTATTTAGTAGAAGCCCCTTTTGATCGAATACAGCCATGAGTCTTTTTGGAAAAGATGCAACAAGTTTTTCACACCTGGATTTGGGGATCCTCTGCCATTCCTCCTCGCAGATCCTCTCCAGTTCTGTCAGGTTGGATGGTAAACGTTGGTGGACGGCCATTTTTACATCTCTCCAGTGATGCTCAATTGGGTTTAAGTCAGGGCTCTGGCTGGGCCATTCAAGAACAGTCACAGAGTTGTTGTGAAGCCACTCCTTCCTTATTTTAGCTGTGTGTTTAGGGTCATTGTCTTGTTGGAAGGTAAACCTTCGGCCCAGTCTGAGGTCCTGAGCACTCTGGAGAAGGTTTTCGTCCAGGATATCCCTGTACTTGGCCGCATTCATCTTTCCCTCGATTGCAACCAGTCGTCCTGTCCCTGCAGCTGAAAAACACCCCCACAGCATGATGCTGCCACCACCATGCTTCACTGTTGGGACTGTATTGGACAGGTGATGAGCAGTGCCTGGTTTTCTCCACACGTACCGCTTAGAATTAAGGCCAAAATGTTCTATCTTGGTCTCATCAGATCAGGGAATTTTATTTCTCACCATCTTGGAGTCCTTTAGGTGTTTTTTAGCAAACTCCATGCGGGCTTTCATGTGTCTTGCACTGAGGAGAGGCTTCCGTCGGGCCACTCTGCCATAAAGCCCCGACTGGTGGAGGGCTGCAGTGATGGTTGACTTTCTACAACTTTCTCCCATCTCCCGACTGCATCTCTGGAGCTCAGCCACAGTGATCTTTGGGTTCTTCTTTACCTCTCTCACAAAGGCTCTTCTCCTCCCGATAGCTCAATTTGGCCGGACGGCCAGCTCTAGGAACGGTTCTGGTCGTCCCAAACGTCTTCCATTTAAGGATTATGGAGGCCACTGTGCTCTTAGGAACCTTAAGTGCAGCAGAAATTTTTTGTAACCTTGGCCAGATCTGTGCCTTGCCACAATTCTGTCTCTGAGCTCTTCAGGCAGTTCCTTTGACCTCATGGTTCTCATTTGCTCTGACATGCACTGTGAGCTGTAAGGTCTTATATAGACAGGTGTGTGGCTTTCCTAATCAAGTCCAATCAGTATAATCAAACACAACTGGACTCAAATGAAGGTGTAGAACCATCTCAAGGATGATCAGAAGAAATGGACAGCACCTGAGTTAAATATATGAGTGTCACAGCACAGGGTCTGAATACTTAGGACCATGTGATATTTAAATTTTTCTTTTTTAATAAATCTTCAAAAATGTCAACAATTCTGTGTTTTTCTGTCAAAATGGGGTGCTGTGTGTACATTAATGATGAAAAAAATGAACTTAAATGATTTTAGCAAATGGCTGCAATATAACAAAGAGTGAAAAATTTAAGGGGGTCTGAATACTTTCCGTCCCCACTGTATATGATTTGTTACTATTTATTTATTCTCTTTATTTAATTTTTTTATCTGATGAAGTAGATGGACTTGTGCCTCTTTTCAACCTAACTATGTAACTTTATAGCAAGGCCATTGACCTCAATTTTATTCAAGGATGAGGTCCTCCTTGTGTTTGCAGTCTAGAAGGGTTCAGAGCACCATCCATTCCTCTCCTAGTGTTGGTGCTGCTGCAAGAAGCTATTATAAAGAAGTACTTAGGTATTTATATTGGCTTTATTTCAATATCATTATGGCCCATTCAGACTTTTTACAATATGTGTGTTGCGTTACCGCATGTTAACGCGTATTGCATTAAAGCAGTAGTAGATAGTATTAAAGGGGTTGTAAAGTCTCAAGATTTTTCACCTTAATGCATTCTATGCATTAAGGTGAAAAACCTTCTGTGCTGCAGCTGCACCCCAGAGCCCTCCTTTTTCTTATCTGAACCCAAACGTTCCAGTGCCGAGCATGAGCCCAGTGGCTCCAGCCGCTGTCTAAATCCTCATTGGATAGATTGATAGCAGCATTGGCTCCCACTGCTGTCAATCAAATCCAGCGGCACGGGAACGGGGGGCGAGGCCGAGTCCTGCTGTCTGTGTCAATGGACGCAGCAGCAGGACTCATGAGAGCGTCCGCACGGCTGCCCCCAGGGAATGCGGGTCTTTGTGGGGGCACCCGATTAAGAGGAGGAGCCAAGAGCGCAGACGGGGAACCCCAGAAGAGGAGGATCAGGGCTGCTCTGTGCAGAACCCTTGCACAGAGCAGGTGAGTATAACATGTTTGTTATTTTGAAAAAATAACCCCTGTACAAACACTTTAACTTGTACCTACAGAAAAGCTCATAATAAGTCTAACCTGTTATCTACTAAACTTGCAGCATTTAGAAGATATTCACATTGGCTGCAGCTGATAACATCACCAGTGCATGCACAGTAGCTCTGCATTCTTGGTACACTTAGTGTGCCTTGAGCACAGAGAGGGCTGTGCCATGATGGTGACTCCCATGCAGATGTATTTGTGGCCTGGCCATTCGAACACCAGGAGAGCGCTGGAAGGAAAACCAGGTGAAGATGAAGAGTCGGAGGTGAGTTGGTTAAAATGTGCTAGTATACGGTGCATACTAGCACATTATGGCAAAAGCATGCAGGGGAGACCAATTTTTTTAAAATGTAGCGTTTACTACTGCTTTAAGGCAACTCATTCAAATAAATGGATGGCTAACACACCTTCGTGGAAAGAAAAGATGGAAATGCTGCATTTTTTTCTGATGCAGCTTGCTGTAATGCACAGTATTGTGTTAGGATGCCACTAAAAATGTTGCCCCGCAAAAAGGAAGTCTAAATGAACCCTAAATAATTTTTAATAAGTAATCAATTGGACTTTTTTTATTATCTCCTGGATTTTATCTATTAACTAGAAAAATATTTTGAGATTACAATACACGATGGCCTTAAAATTTGATACTCATTCTGAATCTTTTGCTCTGGCAAGTAGAAAATACAAGTAAATAATGAAAAACAAAATCAAGTAATTGAGCTGGAAAGGCTGCACCAATATAAAAAAATACATCAATTCCAATTTTTTTGTCTGGTTGTCTTTAAGGACTACTGAGAAAAGCTCAGTTAATATTCTAAAGAATGTATGGTTCAAGAAGGTCAGCCCTGACCTATAGACTTGAGTAAAGCACAGTCATTATGCACTGCTACTAAGCAGGAAAAAGAGTCTGTATATTTAATGGGAAATAAACCACAAACTCTTCCACTAAAAGGGGAACAGTCCATGTAACCAAGGCAAATGAGACTACAGGTATTGTTCAGTATTCTTGGGGCCGCTTGTCCTGTGGCTCTTGCCGATTTGCATTGCATTTTAAGTAACTTAAAAAAAAGGAGTAGGGTGCCCCTAAGAAAACCAGTTTAGAAAATGCAATTTAAAAAAAGTAAAGATCGCAAGCTAACCTAATTGATTGCTGGGAACAAAATCCAGTGTAACATAGAAGTCACAATTTTTCCAATGCCTCGAAGGATAACATTAACTTAAAGCGGGGTTCCAGCTACCATTCAACTTTCTTTTTTTTGTAGTCATTCATACACTTTCAAAATATTAAAGTAATACTCACTGTTTCGGTTTTTTAAATCTGCTGCTGTCCGTTTTCATTTCTAATAAGTATTTATAAAAAGTGATCCTGGCCGTTCCCATCTTGCTTGTGGGCATGTGAAGCCTACAAGCATTGATTTCCAGGTCTGGTGAATGCTGAGCTCCCAGCATTCACCACTCTTTCCCGCGCATGCTCAGTGTTTACGGCGAGCAGCGTCGTAAACTTCAGGGTTACCATCACAACGCGCGTCATCATCGAAAGTTCCCGCCCCAATGTGATGGCAACCTCTTTCGAAATCTCGCGACAGGTCTCCGCAATGACTCCTGGGAACAATGACACCAGCTCCCAGGAGACAGTGCGGCACACAGGAAATGACGGATTACCCGCAAAATACCCGCCCATATCCGCAGTGGATACATACAGGAAGCAGAGAAGGACATGACAAAAACACAGGTACACAAGGAAAAAAAAAAAAAAAGTTTCCGTTTATAACTGAATACATTGCTGTAATGTGATTGAGCAAAAGATGTAAAATAGGGTGGAACTTTAAGTGTACATTTGTGCCGAGGACCATGTTTGCCTGCATGGGGTTGGTTCTGGAGTGGTCATAACGATCTCTTGACTTCAACAGAATTGAGCCATCTTGGGGACATCTCAAACATGCAGTTCATGCTGGGCAACCAAAAAAATTGACAGGACCTGGAGGCTTTTTGCCAAGAATAACCTCCTAACCCCAGAAGACGTCTTTTGATGACAAAACTGGTTGGGCGGAGCCTTGACCTGAAGCCATCACAAACTACATGCTCGCTTTTTAATTTATTGATATGTGCATTGTTATCTACATACAGTACATGTGAATGTATTATTTTTTTTAATAATAAAAGTTTTTTTTTTACAGTGATTGTAAAGTCTCTTTTTTTTTTATAACATGTTATACTTACATCCTCTGTGCAGCTGGTTTTGCACAGAGCAGCCTGGACCCTCCTCTTCTAGGGTTCCATTTTGCTGCTACTGGCCCCTCCCTCCTATCGAGTGCCCCCACAGTCAGCAGCTTCCTATGGGGGAACCCGACCAGAGTCATAGCTCCGTGTGTCCATTCAGACACAGAGCCCCGACCGGCCCTGCCCCCTCTCTCCCCTGATTGGCTGACTGACTTTGATTGATATCCACGGGAGCCAATGACACCGCTGCTGTGTCTCGGCCAAACAGGATGCATAGAATGCATGGAATGCATTAATATTAAAAATCTTCTGCCTTTCCAACTCCTTTAAATGGTTTTTACACTATGGAGAGGCTTCTATCTGTTTTATTTACATGAGTAATTAGGTTCAGAACATCGCAGCCATTTTGGTGTCTCTGATTCATCGAGGCATGTCCACAGTGGATATTTGGGGTCCACTCTTAAACGCCCCAAAAACACATGTTTCGACCACCCTGAAAGGGGGATCATGTGGAGTGGGTAAGCGAGCATTCCATCTGTCACTTTGTGTGAAGGTGCTTATGGGTGTCATCACTAAATGTTGTGGATCTTGGATCAAGGTGTACATTAGATTCTTTCCACACCAATCATTAATTGGATTTCAACTTTTTTTCCTGTTTCTTATCCTGATGAAATTAGGGGTATGTGCACAGTCATTTTGACAATATTTTGGTGTACAGATTTGGGTTGAGCGCAACACAATATTACAAAAGAAGAATGGGTAGTCTTACTACATGGGAAGTCATTGCTAGCCACCATAAAGGGGCAAAACACAATCCCTGGAATTCATAAAGGCTGGTCTTAATTAGCGCTGCTTTTACATATGGTGCGTTCAATGAGACACAATGTAAAAGTTGCACTAAAGCTGGTGCAGCCATAAGACCATACAACAGAACAAAACATTACAGCGCACACATGCAAAAAAGACATTTACCTCCAGCAAGGCTTATTTAAAACACCTAGACATTTTCAAAAAACTTTATCAAAAAATATGGGGATTTGGTCACACCATATTACCAAATGGTGCTTAAGCCCACTTACTGCGACAAAGTACCCCATGATTAGTGGGTCCTACACTATCCATAGACTGGGAGACCCTGCTTCTCTGAACCATGGGAGCCATACGCTCCTCTATATAGGAGAACTGAGGTCTCCACCCATGACACAGGTGGACACTAATGAGAGGTACTTAATGAGGGAGTCAAAATATCTTGTTTGTCTATTGTATGGATTCTGACCAAATCCTTTTGGGTGAGGAGCACCCCACTCCCTCATCAGTGCCTCTCATTAGTCTATGGTTAGTGTAGGACCCACTATCCATGGGGTACTTGAGGTCTCCACCTGTGTCATGGGTGGAGACCTCAGTTCTCCCATATAGAGGAGCGTATGGCTCCCATGGTTCAGAGAAGCAGGATCTCCCAGTCTATGGATAGTGTAGGAACCCACTAATCATGGGGTACTTTGTCGCAGTAAGTGGGCTTAAGCACCATATAGTAATATGGTGTGACCAAATCCCCATATTTTTGATAATGTTTTTCGAAAATGTCTAGGTGTTTTAAATAAGCCTTGCTGGAGGTAAATGTCTTTTTTTGCATGTGTGCGCTGTAATATTTTGTTCTTTTTTACAATCTAAAAGTGACGCATTTTAGAACTACCTGAATTTGGTGCATGAGTTGCTGTCAGAACCAAAAGTGTCGCGAGTGCTTCATTATTTTGGCGCAATACATTAACAAGAGGAATTAGCACCAGAAAAGTGGCGCAGCAGCTTTAAGGAATTCCCAATATTAAGAATTTGTGTACGCAAATTTTTGAACAGGGCAGCGTCATTGTTTTTTTTTATTGTTATAATGGTTGTGCCATTCTGTGATACCCAAAAGTTTAATTTCTTACATTAGAGATAAAAGAATTGTATTTGGTCTCATTATGGACTAAGAGGACGAGAAAAGCACACAGGTTCTAATTTTTAACATTTTTAATACTGCAATTTGTTATTGACTGTTGGAACTCATTGGAACTCTATAAACTGTTACTTTCTGAAATTGTCCTCTTGTTATGTTACAGTGCTTTGAAAAAGTATTCCTACCCCTTGAAATTTTAACATTTTGTCATGTTATAACCAAAAATGTAAATTTATTTTGTTGGGATTTTATGTGATAGACCAACACAAAGTGGCACATAATTGTGAAGTTGAAGGAAAATGGTAAATGGTTTTCAATTTTTTTTACAAATAAATATGTGAAAAGTTTGGGGTACATTTGTATTCAGCCCCTTTTACTCTGATACCCCTAACTAAAATCTAGTGGAACCAATTGCCTTCAGAAATCACCTAATTAGTAAATAGAGTCCACCTGTGTGTAATTTAATCTCAGTAGAAATATGTGTGTTCTGTGAAGCCCTCAGAGGTTTGTTAGAGAACCTTAGTGAACAAACAGCATCATGAAGGCCAAGAAACACACCAGACAGGTGAGGGATAAAGTTGTCTATAAGTTTAAGGCAGGGTTAGGTTATAAAAAAATATCCCAAGCTTTGAACATCTCATGGACCACTGTTCAATCCATCATCCGATGAGCAAGGAGAGCATTAATCAGAGAAGCAGCCAAGAGGCCCATGGTAACTTTGGAGGAGCTGCAGAGATCCACAGCTCAGGTAGGAGAATCTGTCCACAGGACAACTATTAGTCGTGCTCTCCACAAATCTGTCCTTTTCGGAAGACTGACAAGAAGAAAGACATTGTTGAAAGAAATCCATAAGAAGTCCACTTTGCAGTTTGCGAGAAGCCATGTGAGGGCGACAGCAAACATGTGGAAGAAGGTGCTCTGGTCAGATAAGACCAAAATCTTTGGCCTAAAAGCAAAACACAATGTGAGGTGGAAAACTAACACTGCTCATCACCCTGAACACACCGTGAAACGTGGTGGCAGCATCATGTTGTGGGGATGCTTTTCCTCAGCAGGGACAGGGAAGCTGGTCAGAGTTGATGGGAAGATGGATGGAGCCAAATACAGGGCAATCTTAGAAGAAAACCTGTTCGATTCTGCAAAAGACTTGAGACTGGGGTGGAGGTTCACCTTCCAGCAGGACAACGACCCTAAACATACAGTCAGAGCTACAATGGAATGGTTTAGATCAAAGCATATTCATGTGTTAGAATGGCCCAGTCAAAGTCCAGACCTAAATCCGATTGAGAATCTGTGGCAAGATTTGAAAATTGCTGTTCACAGACGCTCTCCATCCAATCTGACAGCTTGCAGTGAAAGGTGGTTCTACAAAGTATAATAATAATAATACAAATGCACACCACACTTTTCAGATATTTATTTGTAAAACATGTTGAAAACCATTTATCATTTACCTTTCACTTCACAATTATGTGCCACTTTGTGTTGGTCTATCACATAAAATCCCAATAAAATACATTTACGTGGTTGTAACATGACAAAATGTGGAAAGTTTTAAGGAGTATGAATACTTTTTCAAGGCACTGTAGGTTGCCAGTTTTGAAGCAATTTGTACATAGTTTTAGCTATCTAAAAAATACATTCAAAGTAAACGTAAAAAAAAAAAAAAAATGACACATTTAATTTTTAGAAAGAAGAAAAAAAAAATGTTTACGGTGGGCATGTTTTTTCATTAACTTTTGTGCGGCTTTCATTGTGCTTACTCTTTACCCATTTCCTTTTCCAAAAACAGATTGTGAAAGCCATAATGTGAGTCTGACCTCAGACACTTCAATCCTCAGTCCTAACTGCTGTTTACATGATGAAATGCTTTCTGCTTCACACCATAAACAATAGTTTTCAGAAAAAGGGAAAAAAAAAATGTAAGCTCGCTATCTCAAATAATTATCTCCCATAGAGAGCTCCAAGCTTGTTCTTATGTTTATAATTAAGGATTTTTTTTTCTGTTGTTTCTTCCCTGGTAACAAATTAAGTGTTTGAGTTTTTTTTGTTTTTGTTTTTTCTACTTTTGGTGCTTTACCCCATACAAATGTTGGTCTTTTTGCAACAAACTCCATCAATAAAAAAAAAAGAAAAAAAAAAAAAAGTGGTCAATAAAGAATTAAAAACACAATAAAATGACCGGCACTTATTCTTTGTTTATTAGTTTAAACATACAGGGATTTAGCGGGTAAAATAATGAGATAAGGAAAAAAAGCTTAAGGCTTAGCTTGTATCTTTAGCACATCGACATTAATTCCTGATATGTTGGGATGACAACAAATCTTATCACCGCCATGGATTTTTTTTTTTTTTGCATTAGAGATACAAAAATTATGTTCAGGCGATAAAATGTTTTTTATCTTAGCCTTTATCACTTCATTGATTGCGATAGGGCAGGCAGTGAGCTATAGCGGTCTTATGAAGAAAAATGCAGCTGAAGTTTGTCCTTCAGTTTCTAAAAAAAAAACAAAAGTATGTTCATGGTGATTTAATTTTCAGATAAAAAAAAGTTGTATAATTGATTTGAACTTTGGGCCATCGCTGATGCTTCTACCAGTGGTATCGCAGCAGGAGGACTTGTAGGGTTGCTAGTAGTTAAAATGATAAAGGCTCAATTTTTTTTTTTTTTAAACAACAAAAATGTTATACTTTGCGGTAAGGGGAGAGGCGTCTCTAATTGTAGGAGTAAAATGCCACTTTAATAGAATAAAAACAATTGGCAACTCACATAGTAAGTAGTTATAATAGGCACATTAAAGTGGAGGCATCCCGAGCAAGTTGTCATCAGTGATCGATGGCCATAACACTGGCTCCCGCCGTGATAGTCCTTCACTCGCTACCAGGAAGTCAACCGTGAGATGGAGTGGACTCAGAGAGAGGCTTGGAGCGCTTGTGAGGCGTGGTGACGTCACTGGGTCATGCTCCCTTCAAAGAGAAGTTTGGGGTTTTTGCAAATTTATACTTACCTAGGTGCATGCAGCATCGGGCCGATGCTACATGCTCCTAGGTAAGTATAAATTTGCAAAAACTCCAAACTTCTCTTTGAAGCGAACATGACCCCCACCGGCTCTAACACTGAGAACTGAGTGATCGAATACCGCAGATCGCTCTGTTCTTACAGCTCCCCAAGCAGAGAGCTGCTGACTATCAGTCACTGGCTCTGTCAGGGACATGGCCGCCACAGAACTGGCAATGTTGGCCAGGACCTACATGGGCAATCACAGAGGCTTCTGAGACATGCAGGAGCACGCACCGCACATCGTCGCTCACTGGTGCACACCGGTGCGCATCACCGCACATACACGCACTATACTAGGCGTGCGTGCCAGTGCACAAGTGGCGTGGCAGACGCTGGCACCAACGGCCCTATTTAAGCCAGCAATTTACAACAGGACATTGCTGGATTATCTCAGCTTCCCTGCCTTGTGATCCTGTTTCCTGATCTGTGATTAGACGTTGTCGACCCGGCTTGCCTTGACCTCGCTTCCTGATCTCTCGTTTTGACCCTTGGCTTGCATCTGGACCCTGCTTCTGTTCCTGATTACCTGGCTTGACCTTCGGCTTGCATCTGGACTCCGCTTGTTCCTGTCTCCCGTGTATGACCTTGGCTTGCCCCTGTTTATGCTCTGGAATGACTTACCCGTGTATGACCTCTGGCCTGGCTCCTGGTTCCAAGGTTACCAAGCACAGCAAGTTCAGCTCAGCCTGCTTCAGTCATCCCTCAGTGGCCAAGTTCATCTGACTGCAAACAAGCACCTGGCAAATAATGCTTCTTTGAGCACCGCACTCCCTGTTCCCAACTCCAGGGGCACGCTGCACTTAGCCACAAGGGGAGCCCTCTAAGCATCTCGATTTTCATACCCGCACCTGACAGGCTCTCTGCTCTGCCCGCTCCCTTGCTCACTGCAGCGCTGGGCTGTGGAGGGGGTAGGAGCAGCCAGCTCATTCTCTCAGAGGCTTGTTGAGAGGCTGAGCCGGGTGCCAGTCCAGGCATGTGGGCAGATTCTGACTTTATTGTAGCGATCTTGCCCGAGCCTGGACCGGCTCTGTGACATCAGCAGACAGCGGAATTCAGCCCACCGTCTGCTGAAAACGGGTCACAGTAGTGCAGAACCTGTGATCCACAGGAGAAGTACAGCCAGAACAGCCAAACCAGCTTTGGCTGTACTTCTCCTTTTAGTTTCCTATCTGGCACGCTGCCATTTGTTGATGGATGTTTTACTACCATATGAATTTTTAGACTGTTAGTTTAATTATTATATTAATATTATACAGGATTTATATAGCACCAACATTTTGCGCAGCGCTTTACAACGTTAGGGCAGACAGTACAGTCTCAATGCAACTCAATACAGGAGGGATCAAAGGGGTCTACTCATTAGAGCTTACAATTTAAGAGGGAGGGTCAAGGGATACAAAAGGTAATAACTGTGGGGGATGAGCTGATGAAGAAAATAAAAGAACAATTGTTGGGTGGGGGCAGGATAGGCTTTTCTATAGAGAAACGTTTTCAGGGATCGCCTCAAAGTGGATAGAGTTGGAGATAGTTGAACAGATTGGGGTAGGGAATTCCAAAGGATATGAGAAGCTCGGGAAAGTCCTGGAGGCGAGAATGGGAGGAGGGGACGAAGGGACTGGAGAGCAGGAGGTCTTGGGAGGAACAAAAAAGGACGATTTGGTTTGTAATTTGAGACCAGGTTAGTGATGTAGCCGGGGGCCAGGTTGTGGATGGGTTTGTAAGTTATTGTTAGTATTTTGTCAGAGAGGGGTAGCAGACGCTGAGCAGTTTGTAAGGTGGATGAGTCTATATGGACTTTAAATCTTAGGATTTGGTCTCTTAAAAAAACCCTCCTTCATTCAGTCTTTAGGATTTTACAGGTCCTTTATATTGTGAATATCCATGGGCACACTTTATAAGATACTTTATATGTTATACTTACAGTACCTGCTCTGTTTAATGGTTTTGCACAGAGCAGCCCCAGTCCTCCTCTTCTCTGGGTCCTCCGCCAGCGCTCTCCCCCCTCCACAGAGTGCCCCCATAGCATATGCTTACTCCCGAGCCCTGCTTTGTGTGTCCATAAGACAAACACAGTGGAGCTCAGGCCCACCCCCTGTTCCCTCCTGATTGGCTGTGATTGACAGAAGTGGGAGCTTCAGCCTTTACAACTACTTTAATCACATTCATCTGGACTTGTTTTGCAATGTTGAAGATGTTCTGCTGCTCATCTGAGTGCTTTTTCCCATTATAAAGAGTGTCAGGAACATACCCTAGCATTTACAGCCACCATGGTAACTGAGTTACCTTCATCCAATCACAAGGGGGGTGAGAAAGCCACATGATTGGCGCAACGCGCAAGGGGTGGAGCTGGGGATGTCACATTGTAATGCACCAAGAAGTAGGACTGTGTTTGCTTAGAGCTTGCTCACACGGATATACACCCTAAAGGGGCAGCACTAGTTTTTTTTCCTTGTAGTGCACCAGTTCGTGCACAATATGCTGTGAGTGTAATTTCAACAATTTAAGGTGGTAACCTGTTTTTAGGTGCAAAAAACACTATGAGGCTGTATTTTCTGTTTCTTTGAGCACCCATTGGTGAATATAAAATACAGCCTGATATATAAATATAAAACGAGGCTGAGGCATAACACTGTCTGGAAAGGAGAAAAATAAGTGTAGGTCTCCCAAAAGGAGGCAGCTCCAGCCAAGTGTGTTAGATTAGGCTGAGATGATATCAACTGTCTGCCTGCTGCAGGTAAGGGGAAGCCTCAATCTCTTCTCCTCCATTGATCAGACTGAAACTCTGTAACTTTGCAGCAAGTCTCAAGATAAAATGCTGCAACACGACTGATCTGTGTCAGAATTTTGTGAACAGCAGGGTTTACATGACTGTGTCATCTCTGAGCCAGCATCTCAGTGGAAGATGCAGATGATGACCCTGGGTGATGCCTGAGGACAATTGATGCCATTCTTCTGGAGAGAAAAACAGATGAAGGCATTGTTGGGTGGAGTATTGTAACCTCCTTCTTATTTGAAGCACAGCAGTTCAGTGAGAAACGAAACACCAGGTACAAAAAAAGTGAGTATACAAAAAAGTGCACAGGGTGTACACATGGTTCTCCCCCAAAGAGAAAGGAACCTCGCCCTGATCCACCAGGGTGCAAGGCTCCCGACAGCCACTGGGGTACTACTGGCCCACCCAGCTGAAACTGGAGTGGAATCCTTTCTTTGGGAGGCCTGCATGGTCTACCCCAAAGGAAGACCCCATGGAAGGGGGGAGGGGCCTGGCCCAAAAGCCACATACCCTCCCCCCTAAGATGTTCAGGGCAAGCTTGAAGACCTATACCCTACTAGTCAGGAGTAAGTAAGTGCCAAACTATGCACATGCAAAACACACCATGGTGTACACATGGTCCTCATCCAAAGAGAAAGGACCTTGGCCCTGATGCCTTGGGGCACAAGGTTCCTGACAGGGACTGGGGTATTCGCCACCGGCGGCGCATGCCTGCCGCAAACTCCATGAGTAGGATTGCGGGTCCCGCGGACTCGATGTCCACGGGGATACCCGCGATCGTCTCACGGACAGGAAGAACAGGAAATGCTATTGTAAACAAGCATTTCCCCGTTCTGTCTAGTGACACTGACACTGATCACAGCTCCCTGTAATTGGGAGCGGTGATCGGTGTCGTTTCACACCCCCCACAGTTAGAATCACTCCCTAGGACACACTTAATCCCTTCGCTGCCCCCTAGTGGTTAACCCCTTCATTGTCAGTCACATTTACACAGTAATCGATGCATTTTTAATCGCACTGATCGCTGTATAAATGTAAATGTGAATGGTCCCAAAATAACACCAAAAGTGTCCAATCTGTCCGCCATCCGCTGATTGCCGCCATTACTAGTAAAAAAAAAAATTATTAATTAAAATGCCACAAAACTATCTCCTATTTTGTAAACGCTATAAATTTTGCGCAAACCGATCAATAAACGCTTATTGCAATTTTTTTTCCAAAAATATGTAGAAGAATACGTATTGGCCTAAACTGAGGAAAATAATGTTTTTTTTATATATTTTTTGGGGATATTTAATATAGCAAAAAGTAAAAAATAATGCTTTCTTTTTCAAAATTCTCGCTCTTTTTTTGTTTATAGCGCAAAAAATAAAAACCGCAGAGGTGATCAAATACCACCAAAAGAAAGCTCTATTTGTGGGAAAAAAAGAACCAATATTGTTTGGGACCCACGTCGCACGACCACGCAATTGTCAGTTAAAGAGATGCAGTGCCGAATCGCAAAAAGTGCTCTGGTCTTTGGCCAGCCAAATGGTCCGGGGCTGAAGTGGTTAACAGAAGAAAATATATCAGCGGTGTGGTCCTTTTGCAGTTACAGTGAGACATCGTTCTGATTTCAATGCAATGTCAATATTTCTCAGAAAGCTTTAACAGATAACAGATTGATTTCCTTGATGCTCAGAGCTGCTCTTTAAGAATGCATTAAGTTGTAGTCATCAGAGTCGAAGTTGGATACTTTGTGGATTTGCAGGTACATTTTGCATGTAGATGCTCCAGCATGATTCATTAAAGCCCACAGAAATTCACACACTCTAATATTATCCATGCAAATTTTTTCTTTCCATCTGGTACACAGGAATTTTTCAATGGCATCCACAGCACCAGCTGATTCATCAAAGTCACATTTACTGAAATTGAGCATAATTATAGTACGTGTATCAACATGCAAATGGGCTCACATGCCTCCCTCTGGTGAAACAACAGCGCGTGATCCCGAAGCAAAGACCCGAGAGCTACAGCAAGATTTTACTTTAACATTGAGAACATACAGAGAGAGCCACTTAAAGCCAACCCATACTTTGCTCATAGTGCGCATAGTAACAGGTTCTCCTTAGGCCAGTGATGGCGAACCTTGGCACCCCAGATGTTTTAGAACTACGTTTCCCATGATGCTCAACTACACTGCAGAGTGTATGAGCATCATTGGAAATGTAGTTCCAAAACATCTGGGGTGCAAAGGTTCGCCATCACTGCC
Source organism: Lithobates septentrionalis (assembly GCA_037952835.1). Taxonomy (NCBI): domain Eukaryota; kingdom Metazoa; phylum Chordata; class Amphibia; order Anura; family Ranidae; genus Lithobates; species Lithobates septentrionalis. Next base: position 1,316,408 of record JBBDGP010000048.1, on the reverse strand, counting down.
TTACGCTGTGTCTTCAGAATCGCGGAACCGTTCCCACACCCATCCTGTTGCCAGCAGTTTTGTGAAATGTTTAATTTCTGGCATGTGATGGAGCTTGGATCTAGCGATTGACCACTCGTGAGATAAACACCTCTTTGTAGGAAGGCAGGGACATACACTATATTTTCAAACGTTTTGGGATGGCTGCCTTTACATGTACCTGATCTTTAATGGCATCCCAGTCTTAGTCCGTAGGGTTCAAGATTGAGCTGACCCACCCTTTGCAGCTATAACAGCTTCAACTCTTCTGGGAGGATTGTCCACAAGGTTTAGGAGTGTGTCTATGGGAATGTTTGACCGTTCTTCCAGAAGCACATTTGTGGGGTCAGGGACTGATGTAAACGAGAAGGCCTGGGTCACAGTGTCCGCTCTTCATCATCCCAAAGGTGTTCTATCATGTTGAGGTCAGCACTCTGTGCAGGCCAGTCAAGTTCCTCCATGGATACAAATAGTGTAGCGCTTAAATAAAAAACGTGAATGAACAAAAGTCAAACATCAGGGTACTGAACCCCAATAATAATAAAATGAAAAAAATATATGAAAATATAAATATGAAAAGCTGTGACTGGTGATGACCGACTGGGAAAGTTCCAATTTAAAAGTGACTCAAAAATAAGTCAAATACATATAGAAAGAGCCCAAAAACTCCATGGAAAAATCACGAAGGTGAGCAAGGTGTGTATTTGAAGTGAGACGTACCACCACCAAACAATAGGAGGCTTACCGGAGCGTTTGAACCTACAAGAGCGTATGCTCTGTTGGTCAAACGGGCTTGTGTTGTATACACAACTGGAAAACCTGGACACTGGAATCCTGGGATGGCTCCAACAGGGACACACGGCTCTCCTCAGGATGGTGAATGGCTGTGTGGATGTATCTCATGGGCAGTAATAACCTTGAGGTCAACTTGGGGAAAGTATTGTCATGTGTGCACTTGAAAAAGCCTCTTTTGTGGGACATGTACACTGCAATGTTTCAGGAAGTAGTCCTCTTGCTTCTTGGTGTCTTTGGTTCACTGACCATCATCAGGTATGCGCTCAACAGCCTCCCGGGTGAATCAGAAACTGATGTTTCAGGGAAGTCCCTCTTTCTTCTGAATGTCATGGGTTTGCAGGCCTCAACATACAGGGACCGCGGCGCCCCGGCAACCTGGACCCAACTATCACATCTCCCACGTGACCGAAAACAGTCAAGTTCCTCCATCCCAAACTCGCTCATCCATGTCTTTATGTACCTTGCTTTGTGCACTTGTGCGCAGTCGAGTTTGAACAGGAAGGAGCCACCCCCAAACTGTTCCCACAAAGTTGGGAGCATGAAATTGTCCAAAATGCCTTTATTTGCTGACACCTTAAGAGTTCCCTTTACTGGCCAAGCCCAACCCCTGAATAACAACTCCACACCATAATCCTCCCTCCACCAAATGATTTGGACCAGTGCCACAAAGCAAGGTCTATAAAGACATGGATGAGTGAGTTTGCATACCAAGACATTTTGGACAATTTCATGCTCCCAACTTTGTGGGAACAGTTTGGGGATGGCCCCTTCCTGTTCCAACATGACTGCACACCAGTGCACAAAGCAAGGTCCATAAAGACATGGATGAGCGAGTCTGGGGTGGAGGAACTTAACTGGCCTTCACAGAGTTCAAATGCACTTCTGGAAGAAAAGTCAACACAGTAAAAATCTCTCCTGCGCTCAGGTGCCCATGAACCGGACGTGTGGTGCGACCGCCTAAAAAGGTAATGCCTACTGTCTTGCAGCCCTCCTTTGAACAATGGGTATTCAAGCTAGAAAAAAACAGAAAAGAAGGAGGGCGCACCAACCTAGTGCATTACCACTAATAAACTTTAATGCAGCATAAAAACAGCAAAAATAATACTCACAAACGAGCTTGCAAAACCAGCTTTGAAAAGGGCGCATCAGCGCTGTTTCTGTGAATCGACACACCAGGACCTATTGCCAAGAGGTGCACCGGTTTGACTCTCTTGGCAATAGGTCCTGGTGTGTCGATTCACAGAAACAGCGCTGATGCGCCCTTTTCAAAGCTGGTTTTCCAAGCTCGTTTGTGAGTATTATTTCTGCTGTTTTTATGCTGCATTAAAGTTTATTAGTGGTAATGCACTAGGTTGGTGCGCCCTCCTTCTTTTCGGAAGAAAAGTCAAACCAGGGCTGCGAAATCCTGTGGCTGGACCAGAGTGGACTGGAAAATGGTAAGTATACAGATCTTTTTAACATAGGGTAGGCAGGATAGGCAGGAGGAGAAGTGACATTTTTAAGAATAGTTAGTGTTAGGCAGGAATTCCATTTTAAAGGTACTTGCTCTGCATTCATTAAAAAAATGAAAATAGAATTAAAAAAAAATACATTTAAGGGCATAGGGATGAATACAGAGCTGTGTTAAGATAATGTATTTTTTTTTATGGCTGAAGCTTTCCTTTTCAGTTTTCCCCGGGATGTACCTTTAAGACAGAATGATCTTCTGCTGATGATGGATGAATGCTCTGTATGCAACAATTTGAAGCCCATCTTAACGTGTTCATTAACATGGTCTCAGGGGTGAGAAGTGAAATGTGTGTGAATCTGATTAGATACCATTACTTCTGATACATTTTAATGATTGGAATCCTGTATGTGGGCAGCTGCATAGAATTATAATCACCTTATAGGCCTTGTTTAATAATAAGGTGAATAGGACAGTGAGGTGCTTTAATGAATATCAACCAATCAAAAGCCAGTCTAATAGGAGACTAGTATAAATTTTCAATGAGGGGTTATTTTAAAATTTTACCTCAAAGCTATTTTTTTTTTTGATCATTTTGCTTGCCTGATTTAGTAATGGAATTTTCTAGCACATTTTTGGTGTACCCTGTTGAGTCTATATGTATTTCAGTCAGCGGTATCATATTATTGTAGTCTTATGCTGTGTACACATGGGCGGACTTTTTGACCGAACTGGTCCGACGGGACGAATCCGTCGGACAATCCGACCGTGTGTGGGCTTCATCGGACCTGCAGCTGACTTTTTCGGGCGAAAATCAGACGGACTTTAGATTTGGAACATGCTTCAAATCTTTCCGACGGACTCGAGTCCGGTCGAAAAATCCACTCGTCTGTATGCTAGTCCGACGGACGAAAACCGACGCTATGGCAGCTATTGGCTACTGGCTATCAACTTCCTTATTTTAGTCCGGTCGTACGTAATCACGTACGAATCCGTCGGACTTTGGTGTGATCGTGTGTAGGCAAGTCCGTTCATTCGGAAAGTCCATTGGAAGTTCCGTCAAAAGTCCGTCGGATAGTCCGTCGGACTAGTCCGGTCGAAAAGTCAGCTCGTGTGTAAGACCTCTTCCACATGGATAGTTCAGAGTCAGTAAAAACAGGTAGCTGAGCTGTGGTTTTACCTCCCCCTGGCCACCCTTCCAAATTATAACAATAGAGGCTGGCAGGGATGTGCACATGCAAAGGCCAAAATGCTTTGCTTTGTGGGCATGGAATTATAACTCAGGTTGCAGTTTGATAGGTGGCACCATCTGTCATTCTCACCTATTGAAATCAATGGGCTGCACGGCAACCAAAATCCAAGTGCTTGGCTATTTTTGGCTATATTGGCTATATTGCGGTGCAGTGCTGCAATATCAAATTGCCATTCGGCAAAAACAAGTAGAAAACAAAAAAAAACGCCTGCCTGGTAAAACCTTTATGCCCTGTACACACGGTCGGACATTGATCGGACATTCCGACAACAAAATCCATTTTTTCTGACGGATGTTGGCTCAAACTTGTCTTGCATACACACGGTCACACAAAGTTGTCGGAAAATCCGATCGTCCTGAACGTGGTGACGTAAAACACGTACGTCGGGACTATAAACGGGGCCGTAGCCAATAGCTTTCGTTTCTTAATTTATTCTGAGCATGCGTGGCACTTTGTGCGCCGGATTTGTGTACACACGATCTGAATTTCCGACAAAGGATTTTGTTGTCGGAAGATTTTATAGCCTGCTCTCAAACTTTGTGTGTCAGAAATTCCTATTGAAAATGTGTGATGGAGCCCACACACGGTCAGAATTTCCGACAACAAGGTCCTATCACACATTTTCCATCGGAAAATCTGACCATGTGTACGGGGCATAAGAGCTTGAGTTGACAAGGTTTTGTTTGCTTCAGATGGGTTTTGCATTCCTATACAAGGCTATGGAATGTAAAATTGCAGATCAATTGCAAATCAAAGGCACCTCTCAAAAAATAAAATGTAATTTATTCAGTCTTGTCAATCCTTAACCACTTAAGGACCAGAAGGATTTGAACCCTTAATGACCAGGCCATTTTTTGCGATACGGCACTGCGTCGTTTTAACTGACAATTGTGCGGTTGTGTGACGTTGTACCCAAATAAAATTGACGTCCTTTTTTTCCCACAAATAGAGCTTTCTTTTGGTGGAATTTGATCACCTCTGCGTTTTTTGTTTTTTTTTTGCGCCATAAACAAAAAAAAGGGCGATAATTTTGAAAAAAAAACACTATTTTTTACTTTTTGCTATAATAAATATACCAAAAAAATGTAAAAAAAACTAATTTCTTCATCAGTTTAGGCCGATATGTATTCTTCTACATATGTTTATTAAAAAAATCTCAATAAGCGTATATTGATTGGTTTGCGCAAACGTTATAGCATCTACATAATAGGGAATAGATTTATGGCATTTTTATTATTAATTCTTTTTTTACTAGTAATGGCGGTGATTAGCGATTCTTAGCGGGACTGCAACATTGCGGTGGACAGATCGGACGCTTTTGATACTTTTTTTGGACCAGTGACATTTATACAGTGATCAGAGCTAAAAATAGCCACTGATTACTGTATAAATATCACTGGCAGGGTTAACACTAGGGGGCAATCAAGGGGTTAAGTGTTCCATAGGGAGGTGTTTCTAACTGTGGGGGCAGTGTAGTGACTGGAGGAGGAGACAGATTGCTGTTCCTGATCACTAGGGACAGCAGATCTGTCTCTCCTCCCCTGACAGAACGGAGATCTGTCTGTTTACATTGACAGATCTCTGTTCTGTCTCTCTGTGGAGCGATCGCGGGTGGCCGGCGGACATTGCGGGTGCCAGCCACGCGCATCGGCTCCGGTGTTGCGCCGCGGGCGCGCGTCCCCTAGTGGTCTTAAAGTGGCCGACGTACAGTTACGACGATTCGCCCAGGAGAGCCAACCTGCCACAGTACAACTACAGCGGCTGGTCTTTAACTGGTTAAAGTGTTACTTAACTGATACATAAAGTAACTGATAAAGTGATAACTTATCCCTTCTCTTTAGTATATGGATGATGACACTGTAATTATTTAAATTTTAAAAAAAAATGTTTTTTTTTTTCCTTTTTTCCTAATCAATATACAGCTGTCACATGACCCGGCTCTTTCCCAGCTTGTCTGCAGGGAAACATAAGCAGGGGGAGCTTCCAGTCCTCTGCTGCTAGTCACATGTTCAAAAAAAAAACAGCCTTTAGGATACAGAATAAAAATAAATAATATCAATAAACTGTTGGAAATTGTCATAAAAATATATATTTGAAATGAAATCTTTATTCGTTTTGGCATACACATTCTGTGGGCGGATTTCTGCCAGTCACAGGCTATGTCGCATAGGATAAATTTAGTACACCGCAATTATCAGTAAAGTGAAAATATAACATACATAAAACACAATATAAGTGTACCAAAAAGATAGAAGTCTCTTAATATCCAAGTATATCAACACAATTCACTCTTCTTCCCAATAACATGAAAAAAAACACAAAACATTCAAAACTAGAATAAAAGAATAAATCCTTACATCGAATATTCTTGCCAACCCCGTGTTCAATGATCACAAAAAACTCAAAAACAGATGCTCATGCAATCCACCACCAGGGCTCTCTAGCAGCTTACCTCCAGCTTTGACTCCTGTTTTACCAGAGAGTCAAAGCATGCAGTTCGCCTTGAGGGATTTATGAAGATCTGTGCGGATTGATGGATATCCTTATAGCTTTCACAGCCCAGCTCTCTCCTTCATGGGATGTTCACATGTAATACCGGCCATATAAAAACAGAAAACATACCAAGTGCCCTTGTTAAAAAAACGATTTTATTGCCATTAAATCTTATAGTGGTTCACTCAAAAAGGCACTGAAAGCCGTGCTAGCTGGAAAACCCACCAGCTTACCACTGTCTGGTTAGGAATGGTCACAGGATAGCTTCAGCTGCTAACTCTTTACTCCATACACGTTGCGTCCTTGTGTGGACTTCTTCAGTGGACGTCTTCATGCACAGTCATGTTGGAACAGGAAGAGGCCATCCCCCAAACTGTTCCCACAAAGTTGGGAGCATGAAATTGTCCAAAATGTCTTGGTATGCTGACGCCTTAAGAGTTCCCTTCACTGGAACTAAGGGGCCAAGCCCAACCCCTGAAAAACAACCCCACACCATAATCTCCCCTCCACCAAATGATTTGGACCAGTGCACAAAGCAAGATCCATAAATACATGGATGAGCGAGTTTGCATACCATGACATTTTGGACAATTTCATGCTGCCAACTTTGTGGGAACAGTTTGGGGATGACCCCTTCCTGTTCCAACATGACTGCGCACCACTGCACAAAGCAAGGTCCATAAAGACATAGATGAGCGAGCTTAGGGTGGAGGAACTTGACTGGCCTGCACAGAGTCCTGACCTAAACCCGATAGAACACCTTTGGGATGAATTTGAGTGAAGACTGCAAGCCAAGCCTTCTCGTCCAAGATCAGAGCCTGACTTCACAAATGCGTTTCTGGAAGAATGGTCAAACATTCCCATAGACACACTCCTAAACCTTGTGGACAGCCTTCCTAGAAGAAGTTGAAGCTGTTATAGCTGCAAAGGGTGGGACAACTCAATATTGAACCCTACGGACTAATGCCCCGTACACACGGTCGGATTTTCCAATCTAAAATGTCCGATCGGAGCGTGTTGTCGGAAAATCTGACCGTGTGTGGGCTCCATCTGACATTTTCCATCGTGCATGTAAAGGCACGTGTCCCAATACTTTTGGTAATATAATGTATTTCAGAATAGGAGGAATTAGCTGCATGTTGAGCTACACAAAAAGAAATGTGTAGCGAGGACAGAACACTCTTCAGTGGATACAGTGGAGGAATGGGCGCAGCCACTTTAGAACAGGTGTTAATGGGCATATTTCCTGTAAAAAAAAAAAAAAGTAAAAAAAAAATCACCAAATAAAACCAATCCAGCCACCTCATCTAAGAACTGGTAAGCTTAAATGTATTACATTCTTGGTTTTGGCTTTGGCTACACTTTAAATCTACCAGGAACCAGTTCTGTGAAATCCAGATAAAACCTATTCAGTTAATTGCATCAGATTACATTTTACTGTACCCTCTCAAGCTATGACAACCTTGATGGCCTACAATAGACTTAAGACACCAAACAGTTTTCTTGTTCTGGCCGCAATTTAGAGCAAATGTTGTTTCTGTCCTCGGTGTTGATGGATATCTAATCCATACCACTTTCCACCAGCCTTTCTGGTCATGAAAGCTGCAATCAAAATAATTTCTGAAGACAAGCGCAATTTATGTCAGGGTAGTTAGGGCACTTATGTGAGTTTGTGAGAGCATCTCAAAAGAGAAAGGTTGTCGCTCAGGAATTTATTTTGAGAGACAGCGTTATGATTTCTCCTATAACATAAAGGGAATGTACAGTCTTTTGTTTTTCTCTCCAAAATTTGTAGATATAAATGTAAAAATAGAAACATTTTTGTGTAAATAATGCAATGAATGTGTGTTATAGTATAGGTATGCCCTACTAAATCACATTTAGGGGAGAAGTTATTCAAAAAAATGCATATCAATTCACCCAGTGAAAGGCTACTTAAATTTGTCCTGGGTAAATGGGGCAAAAAAAACAAGAAAAGACACCTAGGGTCAAGTATAGAATTTAGGGGGACCTCATGCCATTTTTTTTTGTATGTGGGTTCCTTGATAAAATTGGTACCAGACCTAAAGAGCCTGGTATGAATTAGGGGAACCCAATGCCAATATTTTGTTGGGGGGATCTGCATGAATATCTTTAATAGATCCTCACCCTTAAGCCCCATACACACTATCAGTTTTTCTGCTGAGTTAGTCCTTCAGATTTACCAAAACCATGTAGTGCAAGGGCCTGCCTGATTGCATACACATTGAAACTCCTAAGGTTTGACTTCATATTATATGGTTTTGGTAAATCTGAAGGACTAACTCAGCAGAAAAACTGATAGTGTGTATGGGGCTTTAGACCCTAGATCCTAAGGTCAAAGTCTAGTACAGGGGGTCCCCGGGTTACAAACAAGTTAGGGACTGTAGGTTTGTTCTTAAGTTGAATCTGTTTGTAAGTCGGAACAGGTACATTTTTTAAGTGTAGCTCCAGCCAAAAAAACTATTTTTAAGCTTTTTGGATAGCATAGGGAAGGGTTATCACCCCTGTAACATTTGTTTTGCTGTGTGTACCCCTGTTCAGAAGATTTCACTTCACTTTCTGTCCCAATGACAATTGGATTTTGAAAATCTTGGGTTGTTGTGCAAACAGGTGAGGTACCTTTTCCCCATAATAGCTCTTACAGGAGAGAATTTCCCTTCCTAGGGGTAGATTTCCTCTCACTTCCTGTTGTCTCCCTCCGTTTGTAAGTAGGAGTCGTTTGTAAGTCGGATGTTTGTAACTGTATAGATGAATCTAGTTTTTGTTGGAGATCAACGGACTGACTGAAATGGTCACTGGTTCTGAGTGGGTATTCAGACGGGCAAAAAGGAATCAATGCCTTGAAAAGACATATGGTCAAGTATGTATAGAATTTAAGGGGACCTCATGCCATTTTTTGTGTATGTGGGTTCCTCAATAAAATTCGTACCAGACCTAAAGAGCCTGGTATGAATTAGAAGAACCCAATGCCAATATTTTTTTGGGGGGGTCCCAATGAATATCTTTACTAGATCCTCAGCCTTAGACCCTAGATCCTAGGGTCAAAGTCTGATATAGATGAATCTAGTTTGTGTTGGAGACCAATGGACTCACTGAAATGGTTGCTGGTTCTGAGTGGGTATTTGAGTGGGCAAAAAGGAATCAATGCCTTTCAGTGGATAGTGCCCAGTGATCGATGGTGGCGATGGGCCCTCCTGGGGATTAGGTTGCTGTCTTTTCTGCGCAACCATAAGGCCATTTCAGCATGTACTGTAGACTTATAAAAAAAAAAAAGAATGCCTGGTGTCCAAACAAATGTGACTTCCAAAATATGGTTAATGGAAATTAGCAGCATGTACATCAAGTCAACACGTTTCAAATAGACTCCCCCTTCTTCAGAGCTATTGCTGAGTACTATTTGGTGGGAACGATTCCCATGAGTGGGTATGTTGGATCAAGTTTTCTGAATTGCAGGATGTCGGCTTTCGTTGTTTAGGCAGCAATCAAATATATCCATCCAAGGTGAAAGGTAAAACAAATCTTAAAAAACAAATCGTGTCTGTAAACACGGTTTTGCAACTGAGCCATGTATTAGTAGAACTGTACATATCATTTATTTAGTTAATCCAGGTAAAATATATATTTTTTTCAGGACAAATTGGACTTGGTGGTAAATAGTAATGGATATCTCCCATTTTAATTTTTTTTTATATTATAAAAGTAAACTTGTAAAAATAGTAGAAAAAAAAACCCTCTTTTTTTTTTATTTAGCTGAATATTTCTTGTTATTACTATGACTTATCACAAAAGAGCAACCCTAAATTCTCCTGCTCTTGATGATCACAGTGATGCCACATGTGCATGGTATTTGTACCTGTAATAGGGCCCAGAATTAATAACGAGCATTTTGCTTGTTTTTAGAGGTGCACTGAATGGAAATTGTGGTTTCCAAACCGAAACCGAAAATGCAGAATGCACTTGGCCGAAAACCGAAAATGACAGTTATTAAAAAATATTACAATTATTTATATATACGATGGGCGTGGGTGACGACACGTGATTCCTTTTCGTAATGGGACGTAACGCGTACGGAAAGTAATCATGTGACGTCACCCGTGGCCATCGTTGATTAATTTGTAAAGAACACTCAAACACCAGGGACTGGGTTGCAGTGCCGTGTTTGTAAGTTGTATCCTTTATTTGAATAAAGTTAGTCCTTTGCAGAGAGCACTATATATTCTCTTTATTGCATGTATAGTGTGAGTCAGAGCTCCGATCTGTATAATTGAGGAGGAGATAGGTCGGGTGATCCATCCCAACCTGCTCAGCTCTGTGATCGTTCCAAAGCGTTTGGATCTCCCAAGTAGGGTTGCCACCTGCCCGGGATTTACCCGGAGAGTTCGGGTTTTGTATCATGCATCCGGGTTTCAGACCACCTGAAACCCGAACACATTATTCAGACCGAAATATGGCTTCCTAGCAGGTTTGCTGGCTGCAGTTGTCTGAGCCGAGAGTGTCTGTTACACTCTCTTTTGCACTGCCCAAAGCCAGCACTAACAATACTAACAACCCACGCCCCCCACACTGACGGAAGAGGAGAAAGGGCTCGATCTGCCCCCCTTCCTCCCACCCCTACCCCTCTGTGTCTAACCACATTCCAATTCCCAGCGCTGTGCCACATTCCAATTCCCAGCACTGTGCCTAGGAAAAGAAAAGTGGGGTGAGAAATTTGAAGCCCAGCAGTCGCAGATGCATCTGGATGAGAGGGGCTGAGTGAGCTCACCATCCATCCTTGTCTGTGACTGAAGTCTCCCCCCTCCCTTGTTCTCTCTCCTGCCTCTGAGTACACTAAGGTAAATCAGGGCTCTCAGAGCACCCCTTACATCAGAGTTCCCCTTTACACCAGAGGTCGCAGTGTTCCCCCTTACATCAGAGTCCTCTCGTACATCAGAGTTCTCAGTGTTCCCCTTAAATCAGGGTTCCAAGAGCATCCCTTATGTCAGAGTCCCCAGAGTTCTCCCTTACATCAGAGTCTGCAGAGTCCCCCCTTACAGTGTAACGGAACTCTGCAAGTTCAGATATAAAGGGGGAACTCTGCGGACTCTTATCTAAAGGGGGACTCTTGTGATTGACTTTACATAATTAGAAATGTTATTTAATCGCAAAATATATGTATAGTTTATATTGTAAAAAAAAATTGCAGTGCTCCGCTAAAGTGTTCGGGTTTGACTTAAGGAAAATGTGGCAACCCTACTCCCAAGTCTAACAGGAGAGTATACCAAACGATAATGCACCATTTACCCTTTGTGGGAATGCACCGTGTACCCATGTATGGGAAAGTGCATGTGACCCATCTCTTAATTCAGGGGTCCACTTGATGAAGTGAGCTGCTAGCATCTTCTGTGGTGCAGGTTCTGCATGGATTCACCCATAAGAGTAAATTCAGGGGCACATTTTGACACCCTCCTGGGAACTTGTGTGTCCTGCTCTCTATGAACTTTTATTAATTTTTCTTTGCTTGTCTAGCGCTGGGATGTTATTATGTTTTTATGCTGGGATTTGATATTTGGACCTTGAGTGTTCAGCTGCTTTATGTGTTTTCAGGTGTTTATTTGCACTGATTGTTTCTTCTACCACCTTGCATAGAACAGCCTATTTGCCTTTAATAAATCAACCCAATGAGTTAATCAACACTAAGTTGTAATGTTCTTGTTTTTACGATAATATCGATATTCAATAATTCATATTTATGAGAAAAGTTCCAAAAAAGTCCATTCAGTTCTTGTGTAAAAACTCAAAAATTGATTTAATAATTAAAATAGCAAAGTATTACAAGAACAATATCAAAGTATAGAATGCCATTAATATTATATTATATTCTTAAGATGAAGATTGAATCAGATGTGTGTGTGTATGTAGATGTGAAGCTGTATTTAATGTCTCGTGGAGAGTGTCTGCAGCTGTCCTCCTGGTGTGAGCGTGATCCAAAACTCTGTTAATATCTTTTTACTCCTAAATTCAGCCCCACCTTCTCCTATAAAGGCTGGCTTAAAGGTTCTTCTGAGTTATATTGTTCTACAGAAACCGCAGGCTTTTAATGAGACATAGCTACCCTCCCAACTCACACAAGGGTGGGGGGTTGACATTCCTGAAGAGTGGCCAAAAACAGTGTGTAAACCTATTTTACCATATACAACATAAGTTTCCTAACTTTATAAATTTAATACTACATAAATCAGTATGTATATTATATTTATTTAAAAGCCAATGTTAATAAAAATATCATAATCAAGAAATATTGTAGTATAAAGCAATGATCTTACAAAAAAGACAAAACAAAATTCCCATGGGGGGTTTTTAGGCAGCAATACATTGAATATTATTGTAACAATAAAATAAATCAAGTTCATAAAGAAGTCGAATATACAACAAATTTATTATAAAATACAGACTCTGGTTCACGTGTAACAAACATCGACATAGAATATCAACCATGGCTAAAAGGGCCCCCAGATGAATGGCGTATCATCAAATTAATATCCACATGAATACCCCGATGCATTTCGACCCATTGGTCTTCTTCAGGGGGATTTAGATTCTAGGGAAATATATCACAATTAAAGTTTGAACTTGAAATTTTTAGTCAATATGTAGAGCATTTACACAGCATTTAGCGTTAATAAATAACTCTATTACATCGTATCTATGGAGGTATATTTACCATGAAGTGGATGATATGGTGGAGATGCACCACATGAACCAGATTGTTTGAAAACATGAAGGCCCAGAGATCCCAGAGACCACACGTATCCCTCCGTGCCCCACAGGCACATCTGCAGTCCATCGGACTTACAAGGGGCCACACACTTGGACGGGGGAGAGGACGGGGGGCGAGGCACCTGCCATTGTATATGAAAGGACTTGTTATAGACCTTAGTAGTAATATTCTAAAATTCTAAAAGTATCTAGTGCCGTAGGCAATGCAATGATCTTAACTAAAACTGTGAAACTTTGGCATCTTAAAGCGGAGTTCCCACTGTTCAAATTTTTTTTTTTTAGGATGCATATCTTTTTTTTAGAAGGTTTATTTAGATAACTCACTTTTTTTTAATCAATCCGCACTTGATTGCCGATTTCATATAGGAATATAACTTATATTCCTGTTTAATAGCAGTTTCCATAGTGCTTGTTGGCATGTGAAGCCCACAAGCACTATCTTCCAGGCTCTGGTGCAGCTGAGCGACCAGCATGCACCGCCCGTTCTCGCGCATGCGCCTTATGTACGGTGCAGCGCCGTACACTTCAGACGTTGCCATCACAACAGGTGGCATCGTCGGAAGTGCCCGCCCCTGTTGTGATGGCAATGAAGCCCTGGGCGCTGCCCAGTGACTCCTGGGAAATGATGACAGACATCTCCCAGGAGCACTAGCGAGCACGGGCGCCAAAGGAAGTGACGACAGGCGCCTTGGAGAGGAAGGGGCAGATTATGAGGGACCCCCTAGCAACAGACAAGAAAAGGTGAGTAAAAAAAAAAAAAATTCCACAGGTTGTTATTTACATTTAATGCAGCTGAATAATGCAAAATAATTTTAGGAGTGGAACTCCACTTTAAGTAATGTAAAACCTTCCTTTTCATCTGTGATGGTGGGAGGTGAGAGCTTAGCTCACTCTTAATTACTAACCCATGATGACTGCTTATGAAGTTATAACAGCATATACTTTCACAAGTATAAAAATCTTATATCATTTCACCTTTTCCTTACATAGAAGAGATATAAATATACAGCTCACCCCCCACAGTTATTACCTTTTGTTTCCACTTGACCCTCCCTTCTAGATTGTAAGCTCTAACGAGCAGGGCCCTCTGATCCCTCCTGTATTGATTTGTATTGTAACTGTACTGTCTGCCATGTCATATTGTAAAGCGTCGCGCAAACTTTTGGCGCTATATAAATCCTGTATAATAATAATAATAATATTCATTTAAACTCAATTATTCTGTAAGATCGCATCCATTCATTCGTTAATATTGAATAATAAATATTAGTTAAAACATTAGAAAACTTATAACATAAGTGAATTTAAACATACTTGGGGGAAACATAGGTATCTATAAAAAGGTCAACCACTAGCCTCCTTGCCTCCCTAAAAAGGGCAGACTTGATTAATAAACATAACCTATTACAACCTTGAAGACTATTGACTATAAGGCTGGGGTCCTACCAGTGCAGGTCAGGGGAGCATGGGTGACTGACCCACACAGAGGCATGCTGCACTAGCAGATGCCCAGGGTGCCATTTAAGTAGTTCTAAAGATAATTTTGTTCCCTAAAATTAAAAAGAGGTCTATACTTACCTGCTATGTGCAACTGTATTGCACAGAGTGGTCCCTTACCTCCTTTTCTTCGGTCCCCCCTCTGCACTCTCTGCTCATTCTCTCTTGTGTGTGCCCCCATAGCAAGCCATGTGCCACAGAGGCACCCATGCGGGTGCGCTCTCGACCCTGGCTGTATGCCTCTATTGGCACACACAGTGCAGCTCGGCCACCCCCCCCCCTCTCAGGATTTGACTGATAGCAGCAGGAATCAATGTTTCCCACTGCTCTCAGTGTGTCTTGTGAGAAAAGGAGCACTACTATACAGGGCCGTCTTTAAGGCAGGGCAAAAGGGGCAGCTACCCTGGGCCCTGTCATTGTTGTGGGGCCCAAAGCAGCTGCCTCATACTTGCCAGCTATCCCAGTTTAAATTCCCTTGTCCCTTGAAGTTTCAGTCCCTTGCTGTGTCCTGATACCTCAGTGTGAAGTGCTGCTACTAATGCTGCCCAGCTCTGCCCTATTGTTGTGTACAGATTACTCACCTGTAGACCCTGTGTTTACATGTAAATAACCAGCATTCATATGTAAATAGCAACATCATTCATATGTAAATAGTTGCATCCGGCGGCATAGATATGTAAATAGAGGCAGCATTCATATGTATATTAGGCCCCCTGCACTGAGGAGATGATGTGCTGTAACCTCTAGCAACCAATCACTGTACAGTAATCTCTAGCAACCAGTCAACAAGCAGAAATCATTTTCTGTAACATCTAGCAACTAATCAGTGAGCCGTAATGTGTGCTGTAACCTCTAGCAACCAGTCAGTAAGCGGTAATGATACACTGTAACCTCTGGCAACCAATCGCGATCGCTGCCTGATCTGATACAGTAAACTGATTTTAAGTCTAGCTGCTATTTATTGTATGTCTTAGAGCAGGTGGAGAGCAAAATTGTATGGGGGGGGCCAAGAAAACGTTTGCCCAGGGTCCAATCACTATTAAAGACGGCCCTGCTACTACAGACAGGCACAGTGCTGGATCAAGAGAGGGCTCGGGTGGGTGTTTGAGGGTGGGGGGGGACCAATAGTTGGACTTTTTTTACCCCAAGGCTGCATTCACACCTGAGGGAAAAATCAATTATACATTATTATCCACTCCAAGTCGCCTGAAGCCAAACGCCTGAAGCTCAAACAAGTTCTGGAGCTTTTTTTGTAGCTCGAATCGGGCAGATTTGAGCATTCTTGGCAAGTTTTTATTCCCATAGAAATAAATGGAATTTGCTCGTTTTTGTGCACTTTTGCGTGTTTTGTGCAATGTTTTTTGTGCGATTTTCTGCTCAAATGAAAAAATGTAAAAAACAAAATAGTAATAATATTTGAATAAATAAATGTAAAATAACAAATAACTAAAAATCATCTTAATAAATAAAATAAATTAATAATATGTAATAATACAATAATAAATAATAATTAACCTCTATCCCTAAAAAATATTAAATACATTACTATTACTATTGTTAATAATAATAATAATAATAATAATAATAATAATAATAATAATAATAATAATAATAATAATAATAATAATAATGATGATGTTTTTATTTTGTGTTAGGGTTAGGGTGTTTAGTTATTTATTATTATTTCATTTTTTAAGGGGTAAGGGTTAAAGTAAAGGGTTACTTATTTATTGTTACTTAGTATTCATTTATTGAATGTATTTATTTTTTATTTGTGGTTTTTATTTATTTGTGTATTTATTTTACATTTATTTATTAATTTATTATTATTCCTATAATAATAAATAAAATTAAATAAAAAATAAATTAATTAATAGAAATAATAAATAACCCTAACTCCTAATCCTAACCCTAACCTAAACTGAACTCAAACCCAAGAAAACCTTATGATAAATGAATAATAATAATAAAAGAAGAAATAAAAGCTATTGGAAAAGTTAAAAAAGCTGAAATACCTAGCAACAAATGATGCAACAGATAGTTTTCTCTATTGACTAATAAAAAAAACGCCCAAAAAAGCTGCATACAAATGCGCAAGTCACGCAAAATCGTGCATACAAATGCGCAAAAAAATGCCAGAAAGGCGCTCAAAGATGCTACACTTAGGTGTGAATGCAGACTAATACAGGAAATGCATTAAGGTAAAAAAAAGTCTTGAATTTTTCCTTGTTAAAAGAAGTTTATTGAGTATACAATATTATAAAGATACATAAAGTAAGTTTACAAGGATCTATAAAGTAAGCTCATTGTTTTACAGTAGGGTTTATATAGGTAAATATCATGAAATTTCAAATATTAAACCTTGGGTTCACGTAAACCTAAATTAAAGATATATATCATTTCCTTAGTTACTTTTGTAGGTATTTAAATGATTTATACCTACTATACATATTGTTTACAGGCAGAGTGTATATAGGTCAAATAAATTCTGATAATGAGCTTTAATCGTAAGGTGGAGAAAAGGAAAGAGAAAGAAGAAAAAGGGTAGAAAGGCAGATGTATGGTCCACAAGGTTGTCCCGCTCGTCAGTTTATTATTCTTTTTAGTTCTCTTTGAAGCCTTAGAATGGGTGTCTCTGTAAGTCATTTAATCTGTTACCATGGCAACAGGACAGAGTCATTGAAATTTGACAGGAACTGTTGTTTTATCCAAGGATGCCAAAGTTTTTCAAATTTTGGAATTTGATTTTGATCGATGGCTACCATCTTAGCATGGGACATTGTATTATTCATTCTGTGAATTGTTTCTGCTAGTACCAATGTAGGAGATTTCCATGCCTTGGCCACTGTTTGTTTTGCAGCCGTTATTAGTTGGATCATAAGTTTGAATTGAGAGAGTGTTAACCATTCCGGTTTTAGATTAAGTAAAGTTATATATGGATCTGGTTGTATTATTTTTTAAAATATTTTAGATGCAATCACGAAGACTTCCTTCCAGAAGGTTTGGATTACTGGGCACGTCCACCATATGTGTAAATGTGTGCCTATTTCTGGGCATCCTCGAAAACAAAGAGCTGAAGTATTAGGTGAATATTTTGCCACTCTAGCAGGTACAAGGTACCAGTGAGTTAGGACTTTATAATTTGTCTCCAGTGCTAAGATGTTGGGTGAAGATGACTTAGATGTGAGCCATATGTTAGACCAGTCCGTGTCTTCTAAAGTTCGTCCCAGGTCCTCCTCCCACCTCTGAACGTAAGAGGGTCTATTAAGATTTACTACTCCATATAATTGATTATAAAGTGATGAAATTGTACCTTTAGCAAATGGATCTTTTGTACAGATTGATTCAAAAATGGATAATTGGGATAATGGTGTATCCCCCTTTAGGAATGGTGTATAGAAATTTTTGATTTGGAGATATCTAAATATCTCAGAGTTTGGTAGATCATATTTTTCTCTAAGCGATGGGAATGAAAGGAATGATTTAGATGCTATGAAGTCATTTAGTGTCTGAATGCCTGATGTTGTCCAAGCTTTAAAATAATTTGGGTAGATCCATGCCGGATAAAAGGCCGGATTTCTGATAAAAGAAAGGAGAGAATTGTGTGGAGATTGTAACTGATATTTGGTTTTTAGTTTATCCCAGAGAGATAAGAAGTGTTTAGTTATGGGATTATGAATTTTAAAGCGGTCTTTAGGATCAAGCCATAACAAGTTTGATATTAATAGAGGGTCATTTTCTGAAGCCTCTATAAATACCCATAATGGGATTTCCTGTTTTGCATGGTATTTGGACAGACTGGCCAAATGTGCTGCTCTGTAGTACTTAGTAAAATTAGGTATCCCAGGCCTCCTTTATTTTTGAGAAGATGTAGTGTGTGTATAGGTATACGTGGTTTAGAAGAGCCCCATATAAACGAAGTTGCTCTTTTTTGTACTATTCTCAAAAAATAGGAAAGAATTGGAATAGGGAGGACTCTGAATAGATAAAGCAATTTGGGTAGAATAGTCATTTTGATTGCATTAATCTTCCCTATCCAGGATAAAGGAAGTTGCGACCATTGTTTTATTAGATTTGTGATCTGTCTTAATATAGGAGGATAATTGGTTGAGAATAAGTCAGAATGAGATGCTGTTAAATGAATTCCAAGATATGGGATTGATTTTTCTGCCCATGTGAATGGGAGTGCAGCCCTAGCCGGGATCAATTCCATGTTTGTGAGGGAAATATTAACCACTAGGCATTTCTTAGGATTAATCATAAGGCCGGATAGGGCTGCAAATCCATCAAGAGCTGGTATTAAGTTAGGACCAGAGACCTGTGGTGATGATAGAAAAAGTAATATATCATCTGCAAATATACATAATTTGTGTGTAATACCTCCTACTTCAATGCCAGTTATAGTTTGGTTTGTTCTGATGTATTGGGCCATGGGTTCGAGTATAAGGGCAAATAATAAGGGAGATAATGGGCAACCCTGTCGGGTACCTCTTTCGATATTAAAGGCATCAGATTTGTATCCAGCATATTTTATATAGGCTTTGGGTTTAATATATAATGCTTTGATCCATGTTAAAAAGTGGGGTCCAAAACCCCATTTTTGTAATGAATATTGCATATATTGCCAGGATACTGTGTCAAATGCCCTCTTAATATCGAGAGATAGAAAACATAAAGGGATTTTCCATTTTTTAGCAATATGTGCCAATAACACTGCCCTTCGTATATTATCGCCTGCCTGTCTATTTGGCATGAAGCCTACTTGATCTCTATGTATTAATTTTCCTATAATGCTATTGAGGCGTTTTGCTATTATTTTTGCTAATAATTTAATATCAAGGTTTAACAGAGAGATAGGCCGATAATTCACACAGGAAGTATCATCAGAAAGGGTTTTGGGATCATACAAACAATTGCCATTAGTGTTTCTTGCCGAAAAGAATGTCCTTCTAGAAGTTTGTTAAAAGTTTCAGTGAGAATGGGAGAGAGTATTTCTGAGAATGTTTTATAGTATAAAGCCGAGTAGCCGTCTGGGCCTGGTCTTTTGTTAAGTTTTAGGTCTTTTATGGCATTAGCAACTTCATCTATAGTTATAGGCTCATCCAAACTGCTTTTTTGATTCTGAGACAACTCAGGTAAGGTTATTTTTGAGAAGAAGTATTCAGCCTCTGTAGGATTAAATTCATTGTTTGTCTTGTATAAAGTTGCGAGATGTGAGTGAAATTTATGGACTATTTTAACTGGATTACAAGTATAAACATTTTTTGATCATTTCAAACGTATTGGTTTGAAAGATTTGTTAGTTGAATTTAATGCCCGAGCCAAATATGTACCTGGTTTGTTTGTATTCATGTAGAAATTGTGTTTGGAGCGTTTGAGGGATTTATCAACTGAGTCAGTGAGAAATAGATCGTATTCCAATCTAGATTTTTCCAGATGAGATTTTGTACTCTGAGATGGATTATCTTGGAATGATATGTAGGCTGCATTAAAATTGAGTTCTAGTTTTTTTGCTAGATTTTTGCGTTCCCGTTTAAATAGTGCCATTTGTCTTTGTATTGTACCACGCAAGACAGGCTTATGAGCTTCCCACAGAGTTATTGGGGAAATATCTGTTGTATTATTAATTGATATGTATTCCTTTAAAGCTTGTTCAATGGCCATCTGATGTAGTGGGTGTTTGAGCATTATGTCCGGTAAGTACCACGTTGGGTCATGCGCTTTTGGTATGGCTGAGGCTATAGTAGTGTATACTGCATTATGGTCAGACCACGGAATCGGAATTATATCTGATGCAATAATTTCTGGTATCATTCCTATTGTTAGAAAAATATGATCTATTCTGGTGAAGGTTTGATGAGGGTGCGAGAAAAAAGTGAATTTCTTTTTCATTGGGTTACTTTCTCTCCACGAATCTACCAGATTGTATTTGGAAAGAAGTTGAGAAAAAGATAATCTAGAGGTTATTTTGGATGGTGTAAAAGGTGATTTATCTAGAAATGGGAGGAGGACCTGGTTTGAATCCCCGCACATTATCACTGTTCCTATTTTGTGTGTATTAATCACTTGTAATATATGTGAGAGGAATGGTGTAGGTTGTTTGTTAGGAGCGTAGTAGGAAATCACCGTGATTGCTGTATCCATTATATAACCCATGAGTATCAGGTATCTACATTCTGGGTCTTTAATTTCTGATGATAAGGTGAATGGTGTGGATCGGTGAAATGCGATTAGAGTTCCCCTTTGTTTGGTACAGGCAGAAGCCGTGTAAATTTGTTGATAAAAAGGAGAAATATATTTTGGAGTAGAATCTTTGGTGAAGTGTGTTTCTTGGAGGCATACTATGTGAGCCTTCTTGTTATGGAAAGTACGGAAGGCTTTGGTCCTTTTTTGAGGGACATTTATTTATTTATTGCCTGAACATTCAGGGAAAGTATATTCAGTGGTGCCATGGCAACAGATCAAATAGTTTTGACTTACTTTTTGTTATGCAGAGCTGACTGCGCAGATCAACCTGTGTGGACTGAAGAGATGAAAAGATAGAAAAGAAACCAGTGAATTCTGGAGTAAAGAGTAAACAAAAAACATATGAGATTAGATGATACATTGTATAAATTATTTTTTGCAAGTAATCACAATTTACCCGTGAAAGAGAATAAATATCTCTCTCAGGGGAATAAGTGCCTTCGTCACACTCCCACATAATATGGTTGGGAGAATGAGGAGGGCTAATGGGGGTACA
Source organism: Lithobates septentrionalis (assembly GCA_037952835.1). Lineage (NCBI taxonomy): Eukaryota > Metazoa > Chordata > Amphibia > Anura > Ranidae > Lithobates > Lithobates septentrionalis. Next base: position 1,295,386 of record JBBDGP010000048.1, on the reverse strand, counting down.
CGGATCTTCCGCTTACAGGAGAGAAGTGCTATGTCAAAAGACATCAAAATGATGATTCATTAATTGGAGTGCAGAATATAGTTTTTGTGGAAATTATTTATTCCAGGGTGGTTGTATATGGTTAGTCTTGCCCTAGGCTAAATAATTCAGTTAGAAAGGTACTGTTAATAACTTTGGTATTGATGAAGATAGTTTGAATTATTTTGGGATTTTAACCCTTTTAGAGTAAACAATTACATATTTTATTCATATGTAACTGTTTAGATATGTTAACTCATAAAATTGAGGTTGTATTGCTTCAGATTAGAATAAACAAAAACATAGTTCTAGGAACTAGTTAGGTAATAATATATTTGTTTTAAGAAAAGAAAGAAAAAGCTTCCATTACTTCTGGATTATTGAACATATTTGTCCTAAAAAGTAATAAATCTATTGTTATTACCTGAAAATATATAACTGGACAAGAATTTCCTTATTTCACTTATATATTCTAAGGCTATATGAATCAGTTTGTGAGAGGATTTGTTCTGTATCTGACTCAAATGGAGAGTCTTGATGTGACATTTTCTGTCTGTGAGAGCGCCCTGATGCTGTATATTGTGAGGTGACTGGAGCTGCTTTAGTTGCAGTGAGTGCCTGTGAGCTCGTTGTGAGGTGATTTTTATTTCTGCCACGGCTTCCTCCCAGTACCATATTTCCTGCCCAAACTTTCACAGTTTGTTCCCTGGTGCAAAAAGGTTCAAATGGATACCTTTTGAGCCAGCAGGCTCCGCTTTGTCCTTCTCTTCTCTCCTCAGCGGTGCGAAGCTCTAACAATGCATGTCTGCTCCGCTAGGCTCCGCCCATGCACCTCAAGTCTTGAATTTTTAACCACTCTAACCGCTTCAGCTCCAGAAGGCTTACTCCCCCTTCATGAACCAGGCCATTTTTTGCGATACGGCACATAGTTATTTTTAACTGACAATTGCGTGGCTGTGCGACCCTGTACCCAAATAAAATGGATGTCCTTTTTGTCCACACATAGAGCTTTCTTTTGGTGGTATTTGAACACCTCTGCGGTTTTTGTTTTTTGTGCTATAAACAAAAAAAGACAGACAATTTTGAAAAAAAAAAAACAATATTTCTTACTTTCTGCTATATAACACATCCAAAAAAGATCCAAGATCGAATTTCTTCATAAATTTAGGCCAATATGTATTCTGCTACATATTTTTGGCTTTTCTCACAAGTACAGCAGTCCATTCAAATGAATTGACATGTGCAGGCAAACACGCATGCATTAGACATGTGCACTGCCGAAAAATGTGTTTGTTTTCGTTTTCGTTTCATTATTTTTTTTTAAAATTTTTAGGTCATTCGTTATGATCGCAATCCGTAAATTCAAAAATAAAAATACAAATCTGAAAATTTGAAAGAATAACTAACTAACTAATAAAAACCAACTATTAAATAATAGGTATTGGAATTTTCTTTCAAATTTGGCTGTTAGTGAACGTGACGAATACGAATTTATCCGAAGTTACGAATTATCCAAAATAACGAATGCCGCATCTAAACAAATGGAACGGAACTAATTAATAATAACAATGAAACATTATTTTTATTATTATTATTGTTATTTATTATTATTAATGTGTTAAATTCCATTTTTTTAGATATGGCATTCTTTTCTTCATTTTGGGTAATTTGTAACTGTGGATAAAGTCGTATTCGTTACGTTCACTAACAGCCAAATTTGAAAGGAAATTCCAATACCTATAATTTAATAGTTAGTAATAGTTAAGTTTTATTAGTTAGTTATTATTTCAGATTTTTACATTTTCGAATTTACGAATTTACATATTTTCGGGTTTTCGGATTTTTGCCAATGAACTAATTTGTCGAAATTCGTTAAAAAAATGAATTTGGAACTAAACAAATTGCACATGTCTAGCATGCATTCCTGCATCGCATTCCTGCATCTCACGGTACTTGAACCTAGGCTTAGTGTACACTAAAGGGTAATAAACTTGTCCCCTGAAGTAATGTCTTTATTGATTTTTTGCAGTCTCATTATACTGATGAAGAGCGGTGGTGGCTGGTGCTCCATTTTTAGGGGGGCGGTAAACAAACCACTCGCCACCCCCCTCCTCAGTTGTTTGGTCCATCCATCAAAACCCACTCCCCCGTTCGGTCGGTCGATCGGCAAACCCCACACTTACCCCATCTAGGCCGCAGGCCTGCGTCTCCTCCTCCATAACTCCTGCTCTGTATTTCCTCCTCGGTGTCTCCTGCTCTGCGTTTCCTCCTCAGTGTCTCCTGCTCTGCATTTCCTCCTTGGTGTCTCCTGCTCTGCATTTCCTCCTCTGGGTCTCCTGCTCTGCGTTTCCTCCTCGGTGTCTCCAGCTCTGCGTTTCCTCCTCAGTGTCTCCTGCTCTGCATTTCCTCCTCGGGGTCCCCTGCTCTGCGTTTCCTCCTCGGTGTCTCCTGCTCTGCATTTCCTCCTCCGTGTCTCCTGCTCTGCTTTTCCTCCTCGGTGTCTCCTGCTCTGCGTTTCCTCCTCAGTGTCTCCTGCTCTGCATTTCCTCCTCGAGGTCGCCTGCTCTGCGTTTCCTTCTCAGTGTCTCCTGCTCTGCTTTTCCTCCTTGGTGTTTCCTGCTCTGCGTTTCATCCTTGGTGTCTCCTGCTCTGCCTTTCCTCTTTGGGGCCTCGTGCTCTGCTTTTCCTCCTCGGTGCCTCCTCCTCTGCTTTTCCTCCTCAGTGTCTTCTGCTCTGCTTTTCCTCCTCGGTGTCTCCTGCCCTGTGTTTCCTCCCCAGTGTCTCCTGCTCTGCGTTTCCACCTCGGTGTCTCCTGCTATGCTTTTCCTCCTCGGTGTCTTCTGCTCTGCGTTTCCTCCTCAGTGTCTCCTGCTCTGTATTTCCTTCTCGGTGTCTCCTGCTTTGCGTCTCCTGCTCTGCGTTTCCTCCTTGGTGTCTCCTGCTCTGCGTTTCCTCCTCAGTGTCTCCTGCTTTGCATTTCCTCCTCGTTGTCTCCTGCTCTGCATTTCCTCCTCAGTGTCTCCTGCTCTGCGTTTCCTCCTCGGTGTCTCCAGCTCTGCGTTTCCTCCTCAGTGTCTCCTGCTCTGCATTTCCTCCTCGGGGTCCCCTGCTCTGCGTTTCCTCCTCGGTGTCTCCTGCTCTGCATTTCCTCCTCCGTGTCTCCTGCTCTGCTTTTCCTCCTCGGTGTCTCCTGCTCTGCGTTTCCTCCTCAGTGTCTCCTGCTCTGCGTTTCCTCCTCGAGGTCGCCTGCTCTGCGTTTCCTTCTCAGTGTCTCCTGCTCTGCTTTTCCTCCTTGGTGTTTCCTGCTCTGCGTTTCATCCTTGGTGTCTCCTGCTCTGCGTTTCCTCTTTGGGGCCTCGTGCTCTGCTTTTCCTCCTCGGTGTCTCCTCCTCTGCTTTTCCTCCTCAGTGTCTTCTGCTCTGCTTTTCCTCCTCGGTGTCTCCTGCCCTGTGTTTCCTCCTCAGTGTCTCCTGCTCTGCGTTTCCACCTCGGTGTCTCCTGCTATGCTTTTCCTCCTCGGTGTCTCCTGCTCTGCGTTTCCTCCTCAGTGTCTCCTGCTCTGTATTTCCTTCTCGGTGTCTCCTGCTTTGCGTCTCCTGCTCTGCGTTTCCTCCTTGGTGTCTCCTGCTCTGCGTTTCCTCCTCAGTGTCTCCTGCTTTGCATTTCCTCCTCGTTGTCTCCTGCTCTGCATTTCCTCCTCAGTGTCTCCTGCTCTGCGTTTCCTCCTCGGTGTCTCCTGCTCTGTATTTCCTCCTCGGTGTCTCCTGCTCTACGTTTCCTCCTCAATGTCTCCTGCTCTGCATCTCCTCCTCATCGGCGGCCAATACGATTGCTTCTCCTCTCGGCCAATCGGGTCTCAGGACCCGCTTTCTGATTGGCCGGGAGGAGAATCAGGAAGACAATAGCGAATATTAATTCTATATTGTCACACAACTGAGTGGGCTCAGGGCGCAGTGCCCACCCTTTTTTGAAGCCAATTAGAGCCTCAGGCTCTAATTATGGGCTTAAAAAAATAAATAAAAACCCCATTGAGATCCATGTGTCCGGCGCCCTGCTTGTAGATTAGGGGCTGGGTGCATGAATAGGGGGGCGGCACCCCTTTTCCCGTATGGACTGGCCACCACTGATGAAGAAAATGGCACTGATGATATCATCAAGGGCCACCAAGAGAAGAGAAGAGTTCCTTGAGGGACCGGGGTCAGAGTCTGACATTATCTCCAAAGTTCCAATCTACAATAAAAAATGAAAGTAAATTTTTTTTAGAGGGGTTTTTTACACAAAATCCACACAATTTGTTTAATTTTTGGACAATAATCATGAATTGGGTGGAGTAGTACAGTAAAAAGCACCCATTTTCATGTATGTGATATTCATGAGCATGAGGACAGACTTTCTGATTTAGTGAGGTGTACATAGAATGCTAACCATGATTGCACATTCACTTAACTAAATATTCCATTGACTATGGAAAGTTTGTGCACAAATTATTAACGGGATACATTCATCTTCTCTTGTTTTTCTTTGGAAGCGTCAAAATTATCCATAGAACTAGGCAGTCCTGGGTAAGGAGCTAGAGTGGAAAATTAAAATATGCCCCGCACTGTTGACAATTGTTTGATGTTTTGTTACCTGTTGTACAACATTGTGAACTGCGCATAATGAGAATGTTCAGGCTCTTTTCTTGAAGGTTTTGCATTGAAAAAAAAAAAAAAAAAAACTTTTATAATTCTAATCCTGCTGAAAAAAATTACCATATCAGTGGGTGTTGAGGAATGAAAGGAGGTTGGGGTGCGCTGAACACGGGCAACTTTTTAATTGGCAGCTACGTTAAAAACACAGAAAATAAATACATTAATACTAATTGAAACTCAGCACCAGCCTATAGAATAAGCTAAAAGATGCAGGAAATATAACCAGACATCTACAAATGCTGTAAGTCAAAACTACGACATAATAGTAAATGCTAGAAGTATTTCAATATAATAATAACAATAATAACAACGATAATATTAATAATAATAATTTTAATAGTAGTAATTAATAATAATAAAATAAAAAATAAATTTCGCGCAATATTAAGTGAAAAATGAAAAATATAGTGTATAAAAATATTGTGGAACACTGTTGTCTGTTAGGTGGTAGTGTTAAAATCTCTCTTGTAAACTATAATGATCGCTGCTTTTACTCAAAAAAGTGAGGCTTAAATAGCAGTAAATACTGAAATACTCCTCATACCACCCTATAACTGGCATGCATAAATAAATAATGACATATTGCATAAAAATTGTGCATAAAGATATTTCCAGTAGTGAATCGTATACGGTCTTCTAAAATCCACAATCAAAAAACTGTGCAATAAAACATATGTGCAACCTTAAAAAATATACATTCCAATTTATGTGAAAAGTCCGTTTTGTTGCTACAATAATTTGTAGATCTTCTAGTGCCAAAATGATTACAAAATAAAAATAGGTGAATATTTATATAAAAAAACAACTGTGAATCGTTCTTCAGATATTGAAAAATAAATATAGTGAAAGTCTATCTTTCTGCTGCTGGTGTCTCTCAGTATGGTCTCACAGAACTCTCACCTTGCATTAGTAGTAATCAGGCATTCAGTAATATGTCTTTAAGGTGTGGGAATAGTCTCTGGCAGCTTTCTCTTTCTCTGTTATTTTCTCTCCTCCAACGTTCCCTCTCTGCAGCTCCACTCTAGTGAACTAAATTCTGCAGGAGATCAAATAATTATTTCCCCTACTGAAAGTCTTCAAAGTGGGCACATTTGACTTTTCCTCTTCGGCTCCCATAGACTTCGATGGGGTTCGGGTTAGAACTTTTCCCGGTTTGCAGCAGAATTTCCGAACAGGGGGGTGTTCAGCCAATCTCTAATTCGGACCGAACATTAGGTCATCACTAATTGAATCTATGAAGGGAGCCGTGGTTGTCATACAGGCAGTTGTTTGGACACAATAACTAGTAAGCCATGCAGACAAAGCATTTGTTGCCTTAACCTCCGCAACATCTCCAGAATTCGACCCTTCCTGACTAATGACACCACAAAGCAACTTATTCACTCCTTGATTATTTCCCGCCTCGACTACTGCAACTCTCTCCTTAATGGCCTACCCTTAAGCAGGCTATCCCCCTTCAGTCTATTATGAATGCTGCTGCTAGACTAGTACACCTCACTAATCGATCCGTGACTGCTGCTCCTCTCTGCCAATCCCTTCACTGGCTTCCCCTACCCCACCGTGTAAAATTCAAAATGCTAACCATAACATACAAGGCCATTCACAACATCACCCCCATCTACATTACCAGCCTCATCTGCAGATGTTGGCCCAAATCGCCCCCTCCACTCCTCCCAGGACCTCCTGCTCTCTAGCTCCCTTGTTACCTCCTCCCATGCTCGCCTTCAGGACTTCTCCAGAGCCTCTCCCATCCTCTGGAATTCCCTACCCCAGTATATCTGATCAGCCCCTACCCTGTCCACCTTTAGGAGATCCCTGAAAACTCATTTATTCAGGGAAGCTTATCCCACACCCACATAACTGTCCCTGAGCCACCCCATCAAACCATTCTTTGCAGCTATTACCTTTTGTACCACCACCCCCTCCCTTTAGAATGTAAGCTCTACGAGCAGGGCCCTCCTCTACCTGTACTGTAATTGTGTTGTCCCCCTTATACATTGTAAAGCGCTGCGTAAACTGTTGGCGCTATATAAATCTCGTATAATAATAATAATAATAATAATTATTATTATCAATACTATTATTATTAATATTACTACTACTAATAATAATAATATTAAAGTTACATTGTAGCTAAAGCAAAGAATACAAATAAAACTATCTAACAAAGACCGGAACTATAATATTATTAGTACACCCACAACCAGAAAACAAGTATTTTCATAAAACGTAATAAAACAATTTTTTTTAAATACTAGAATAAGAGCAAAAGTAGGGTATCCATTGAAATCATCCCTCATATTAGTAAAAAAAAAATATACATCCACATTTCCTTGGTAGTAGCCATATAACAATGTGTTCTGACATATCTTTTTTCCAGAGGCATATTTTTGTGTTTCGTGGCATATAGTCCCTTCTTCAGCACCAAGCACATTACACGAATCTAAATTCACATTGCTTACTATGCCAAGCTTTTTGCCAACATAGTAGTAAATGTCACCCATACACATTATCTGTCTCGTCTTCAATATGTTGGAGTGCTACTCTTCTTACAGATGGTAACCCAGGAATATGACCATTACCTTCATTTCCAAACACTAGGAGTCCCGAGGTTATTGCCCAATAATATAGTCCCCGTCTTTGCAAGTATTTAATGATATATCAGGGATGAAGACACCCGCAATTGAAAATTTACTAGAATACCACTAGGGTGGTCACTAAAACAAAAATGAAGAACATTGTAATATATCTGTTTACCTGTCCTTAGATGTAGTGGCTACAATTGTTTCTTTTTTTAGCCCCTTGCTGGCCAAGCTTTTTCTGACACTTTTTTTTTTAACAAGTTTAAATCAGTAATTTTTGCTAGAAAATTACTTATAACCCCCAAACATTATACATTTTTTTTAGCAGAGACCTTAGGGAATAAAATGGTGATCTCTGCAATGTTTTATTTCACATTGTATTGGCGCAGCGTTTTTGCAAATGCTTAAATAAATACATTTAAAAAAACACAATATTTTCCTAAATGTTCTTGGTATAATGTGTTAGATGATGTTATCCCGAGTAAATAGACACCTAACATGTCACGCTTTAAAACTGCGTACGCTCGTGGAATGGTGACAAACGCTAGAATTATTGCTGTTGCGCTAACGTTCACAGCGATACTTTCCATGTGTCGTGCAAACACCGTTTACATATTTACACTATCCCTTAAAAAAAATGCTGGTCACTTGTATTCTTATTAAAAGGAATGGAAACATCCCTTTTAATAGAAATATTGATGACAGGTCCTCTTTATGGAAAAATCAGGGGTCAAAAAGACCCGAAATCTCTCCTTTACCTTCAAAAGCAAAAGAACAAAAAAAAATATTTTTATTGATCTTTTGCTTTAAAAAAACAAAAAACTTGTTTGCTTTCAGGCTGGACCGAAAGTGACGTCATGACGTTGCTCTGGTCCTCCAAGGCCATAGACGCAATTAAATCGGATCTACTCTTTGACCACCTGGGGGGGCACCATCAGATCATTTCTCGGGTTGACCAGCATAAACGGTAATCCCGAGAAACAACAGCTAGCGATGGAGGGGGGGTTGGTGGTTAGGGGTGATAGACATGTGCACTGTTTGTTTGTTTTCGTTTCATGCATTTTTTTTTTGTTTTTTGGGTCATTTGTTATGATCGCAATTCGTAAATTCATGAAATCGAAAATTTGTAAATTTTAAAATCTGAAAAACAGAAAGAAAAATCCAAAAATTCGAAAGAATAACAAACTAACTAACTAATAATAACTAACTATTTAATTATAGGTATTGGAATTTCCTTTCAAAATTGGCTGTTAGTGAACGTAACGAATACGAATTTATCCGAAGTTACAAATTATCCGAAATAACAAATGCGGCATCTAAACAAATGGAACGGAATGAGTTAATAATAAACAATAATAAAAAAGGTTTTTATTATTATTATTTATTATTAATTTGTTACGTTCCATTAGTTTAAATACGGCTTTCGTTATTTTGGATAATTCGTAACTTCTGATGAATTCGTATTCGTTACATTCACTAACAAATTTGAAAGGAAATTCCAACACCTATAATTTAATAGTTAGTAATAGCTAAGTTATTATTAGTTATTATTTCAGATTTTCAATTTTTCAAATTTTCGAATCTTCGAATTTAAGAATTTTACGAATTTTCAAATTTATGAGATTGCAAATAATCTGAACATTCAGAAAAATGTGTTAAACGGGTTTTCGTTAATTCGGACATTTCCATTTGTCGAAAACAAAAATTAAAATGAAACAAAACAAAATAAAATAAATAAAACAAATTCAGAACAAAACGAATTGCACATGTCTAATGGCTGATAGCTTCAGCCATAACCCCAGTAAACCACTAGCAAACTGCAACATATAGTTACATAGTTAGTCAGGTTGAAAAAAGACACAAGTCCATCCAGTTCAACCATATAAACAAAACAAAAAAAAAACAAAAAAAACCCCCCCAAAAAATCGTACAATCCAATATACCCAATACTATACCCACAGTTGATCCAGAGGAAGGCAAAAAACCCCAGCAGAGCATGCTCCAATTTGCTACAGCAGGGGAAAAAATTCCTTCCTGATCCCCCAAGAGGCAATCGGATGTTCCCTGGATCAACTTTACCTATAGATGTTAGTACCCAGTTATATTATGTACATTTAGGAAAGTATCCAGGCCTTTCTTAAAGCAATCGACTGAGCTGGCCAGAACCACCTCTGGAGGGAGTCTATTCCACATTTTCACAGCTCTTACTATGAAGAAACCTTTCCATATTTGGAGATGAAATCTCTTTTTCTCCAGTCGTAAAGAGTGCCCCCTTGTCCTCTGTGTTGACCGTAAAGTGAATAACTCAACACCAAGTTCACTATATGGACCCCTTATATATTTGAACATGTTGATCATATCCCCCCTTATGCTCCTCTTCTCAAGAGTGAATAAATTCAGTTCCTCTAATCTCTCCTCATAGCTGAGCTCCCCCATGCCTCTTATCAGTTTGGTTGCCATTCTCTGCACTTTCTCCAGTTCCCCGATATCCTTTTTGAGAACTGGTGCCCAAAACTGAACTGCATATTCCAGATGGGGTCTTACTAATGATTTAAACAGGGGCAAAATGATATCTCTCTCTCTGGAGTCCATACCTCTCTTAATACAAGAAAGGACTTTGCTTGCTTTAGAAACCGCAGCTTGGCATTGCATGCTATTATTGAGCTTATGATCTACCAAAACCCCCAGATCCTTCTCCACTACGGATTCCCCCAGTTGTACTCCCCCTAGCATGTATGATGCATGCATATTCTTAGCCCCCAAGTGCATAACTTTACATTTCTCAACATTAAACCTCATCTGCCACATAGACGCCCAATTAGACAGAGCATTGAGGTCAGCTTGTAAATTGGAGACATCCTGTAAGGAGGTTATTCCACTGCATAGCTTGGTGTCATCTGCAAAGACAGAAATGTTACTTTTGATCCCAGACCCAATATCATTTATAAAGATATTAAAGAGTAATGGTCCCAACACTGAGCCTTGGGGTACACCACTGATAACCTTAGACCATTCAGCGTAAGAATCATTAACCACTACTCTCTGAATTCTGTCTTTTAGCCAGTTTTCTATCCATTTACAAACTGATATTTCCAAGCCTGTAGACTTTAACTTACACATGAGCCGTGTGTGTGGAACTGTATTGAACGCTTTTGCAAAATCCAAGTATACCACGTCCACAGCCACCCCTCTGTCCAAGGTTTTACTTACCTCTTCATAAAAAGAAATCAGGTTTGTCTGACAACTTCTGTCTTTCATGAACCCATGCTGTCTGTTGCTTAAAATGTTTTTTTCCAGCAAGAACTCGTCTATTTGGTCTTTTATTAAATGCTCCAGTATCTTCCCGACTATAGAAGTTAAACTAACAGGTCTATAGTTACTCGGTAAAGACTTTGATCCCTTTTTAAATATAGGCACCACGTTCGCCCTGCGCCAATCCAGTGGTACTATTCCCGTCATTAATGAGTCCCTAAAAGTTAGATACAATGGCTTTGAAATTACAGAGCTCTATTCTTTTGGGATCCGTGGGTGGATGCCATCAGGTCCAGGTGCTTTATCCACCTTTATTCTGTCTAAATATTTCTGGACCATATCCCTTTTGAGCCATTGTGGATCATTGGGGGCTGTGTCAATACCACCCCCATTATGGACATGAGCTTCCCCATGCTCTTTTGTATACACAGAGCTGAAGAAAGTATTTAATAAATTAGCCTTCTCCTTGTCCCCAGTCACCCACTCTAGATTATTTTGTAAAGGGCCTACATGCTCAGACCTGACCTTTTTACTATTAATATATTTGAAGAATTTTTTGGGGTTTGTCCTACTATTTTTTGCGATCTGTCGTTCATTTTGAATTTTTGCACCCTTGATTTCCTTTTTACATATTCTGTTAAATTCTTTGTAGCATTTAAACGACACTGATGTTCCTTAATTTTTATATTTCTTAAAAGCTCTTTTCTTATTGTTTATAGCTTTTCTAACTTTGACCGTGAGCCACATAGGTTTTATTTTTAGCCTTTTAAACTTATTGCCTATGGGAATATACTTTGCAGTGAGGTCCCAAACAGTCTTTTTGAAGAATTCCCATTTGTGTTCTGTGTTTATCGCTGCCAATATTCCCTCCCAATCTAAGTCCTCGAGAGCAGCCCTCATCCTTGGAAAATTTGCTCTCTTGACGTTAAGTGTTTTTATCTTTCCCTTGTGTATTTCTTGTTTACAGCTAACATCAAATGAAATCATGTTATGATCACTGCTACCCAGGTGTTCCTTTATCTGAACATTAGTAATAAGCTTTGCATGGTTTGAGATTACCAGGTCCAACAGAGCTTCATTCCTAGTTGGGGCCTCAATAAACTGGACCATAAAATTGTCCTGTAATAGGTTTATAAATTTTTGCCCTTTAACTGTCCCAGCAGTGCCATTACTCCAGTCAATTTCTAGGGTAGTTAAAATCCCCCCTTATTATCACCGTCCCAGCCCTTGCAGCCCTTTCCATCTGTGCAAGGAGCTGAGTCTCCACCTCCTCGTTAACATTGGGTGGTCTATAACAAACTCCAATGATTAACTTTGAACTACTCACATCTATATGCAGTTCCACCCATAATGCTTCAGACTTATCACACTCTCCATCAATCAGGTCCTCTTTCACACTTGCTTTGAGATCACTTCTCACATAGAGACAGACCCCACCACCTTTCCTTTTTACCCTGTCCCTCTGAAAGAGTGCATAGCCAGGAATATTAATAGCCCAGTCATGTGAGGATTGAAGCCAAGTTTCAGCAATACCGATTACATCATAGTTCACCTCATGCACCAGAGCTTCCAACTCACCTATTTTGCTTGGCAGACTTCTGGCATTGGTGAACAAACACTTTAATGCATTATTACATTTTGGTCTGGTGTTTTTCATATAATTTTTAGTAGTACAAATGGCACTACAGTTTCCAATGGCTGTTTGCAACATGGGAAATTTCTTGACACCTGCCATAACCCTCCCCCCATCTGTCCCCATTCCACCCTCCATTAATGTCTGACCCCTAACTGACCTGTCTTCTTGATGTAATTCTAGTTCACCCTCCCCCCTCAATCCTAGTTTAAATACTCCTCCAGCCTTCCTATAAACCTCTCCCCCAGCACAGCAGACCCCCTTACATTCAAGTGCAAACGGTCTTTAGCATATAGGTTGCACCCCAATGAAAAGTCAGCCCAGTGCTCTAGAAACCCAAATCCCTCCTCCCTACACCAGGTCTTGAGTCATGCATTCAGCTCTCTAATCACCCACTGCCTTTCCTGTGTTGCGCATGGCACAGGCAATATTTCAGAGAATATCACCTTGGAGGTCCTTCCCTTCAACTTGCAGCCTAGTTCTTTAAATTGATTCTTAAGGAGCCTCCACCTTCCATGTATACTGTCATTGGTTCCAACGTGGACCAAGACAGCTGGGTCATGCCCAGCCCCTCCCAGTAATTTATTCACCGGGTCCACCACATGCCGAACCCTAGCACCAGGGAGACAGCAAACCATTCGGTTGAGGCGATCCTGGCGACAAATTATTCTATCAGTCCTTCTGATTATAGAATCCCCTATAACCACCAACTGTCTAGGCCAGGGGTCTCAAACTGGTGGCCCTCCAGCTGTTGCGAAACTACAAGTCCCATCATGCCTCTGCCTGTGGGAGTCATGCTTGTAACTGTCAGCCTTGCAATGCCTCATGGGACTTGTAGTTTTGCAACAGCTGGAGGGCCGCCAGTTTGAGACCCCTGGTCTAGGCCTACCTGCACTCCCCTCACCACCTCTACTAGATGGGCTGCTCTCCCGGCTGTTAGGGGTAGCAGTGACATCTAGGGCTGCCACCTCTGTGTTTGCCACCTCCACATCTTCACCCAACTTTGCAAATTTGTTTTGATGCACAAACACAGGACTGGCCTTCCTATTCTGCGAGCCCCTTCCACTCCCTCTAACTACATTAACCCATCTTCCTATCTGATAATCCTGACTTGCCCCTCCACCCTCCACATCAACCCTACTGACCACCTGCTCAGCGAGCAGAGGACCCCCTTCAAGGTTGTCCTTTCTGCCCAGTGTTGCAACTTGCTCCTCCAGATCTCTAATGCGAGCTTCCAGAAGGGCAACCTGCTCACATCTGTCACAGCGGTATCCATCCTGGAGCTGTTGCACCAATTTTGCATACATGTGGCACACTGTGCACTGAGCAAAACCTTCAACCCTGCTAGCACTCATTTCCCAGTTACAACACAATTACTTAAGGGAAGTTTAAGATGTTACTTACAGATTAGAAGACTTCTGTTTTCAACTCCTGGTTTTTAACTCTCCACTTAAGTTCAAAATCCTACTTGTGTTCACAAAATCCACATGAAAGCCACCATCAGCTGGGAGCAAGCTCCAGGGGAGTTTGTATAGACACTTTTATACACCTGGGAACAATTAACCACTCCCCTTAACTAGCAGGGAAAAAAAAAAGGGTGTTTAACCACTTCCCGCCCGCCCTATAGCGGATTGACGTCCGGGAAGTGGTTCTGTTATCCTGACTGGACGTCATATGACGTCCAGCAGGATAATATGCCACAGTGCACCCCTGGGGGCGCGCATCGCGGCGATCGGTGGAGCGGTGTGTCAGTCTGACACACCGCTCCACCGATCTTGGTAAAGAGCCTCCGGTTTTTTTACATGTCTATCCTGCTAGTAACACACTCCCTATTGTAGGGTGCCAACACTTACTTATTGTGTTGTATCTATGAGGAGTAGCATTGTCACCCTGGGACTGGAGGTATATTAGGACTACTGAACATCCCCTGGCTTATCTCCATAATATCCTGTATGTTCTGTAGTCCTTATATATGAACTTAGAACATTTCTAACTGATTCAGTGAGTACAGAGAGTTTGAAGCTCACTGGATTTTTGGCAGGATCAACAGGAATTTTCTGTACTTATTAAGGGAGGCCATAAGGCCAACAAATGGGGTTGGCAGTGGTATTCCCTACAGAATATAACGCGGGAAAAAAAAAAGGGGGGATAGGTCCCCGCAATGGTGTATAATGCTATGGAGCAAGGGCAGAAATGTTTAAGTCAGATAAAAGGGAACATAACACTAGTCCTTAGTGAAGGAAGACTTCAGGAGGTGAGACAGAAGTACAAAGCTTTTTGAATGGCATGAGATATTGATGTATAGCAGTCTTGGGCAGGGCAGAGTGATAATAGCCCTGGAGTTGGAGATATGAAAACTAGACATGTGCAGAACGAAAAAAATTGTTTTGTTCAATTTTGTTTTGATTCATTATTTACATAAATTTGGTTAGTTAAATTTGTTTAATTTGTTTTCGGAATTCGTTTTTTTTATTCGTATTCAAATCTATCTGAATTTTCTGAATTCCAATAGATTTGAATTCTATTCGAATTTGAATCAAATTCCATTTGAATTGCATTAGAAATTCGAATTTTGGATGATTGTTATATTCTTTCTATTCCATTTTATTCTATTGTTTTTTATATTCTATTCTTTTATTTTATATTCTATTATTTTCTATTATATTCTATTCTTTTCTATTCGAAATTCAAATTTCGGAAAACGGTTATATTGTATATACTTTATATTCTTTTTGTTTATTCTATTCTATTCTTTTCTATTCTATAAACATTTTTTTATTCTATTGTATTCTATTTTTCGCTATTTTATTCTATTCTTCTCTATTCTATTCTTTTCTATTCAAATTCAAATTTATTTTATTTGAAATTAGAATTTTGGAAAATGGTTATATTGTTATATAGTTTCTATCCTATTTGTTTATTCTGTTCTATACTTTTATATTCTATTATTTTCTTTTCTATTCTTCTATACTCTATTCTTCTCTATTCTATTCTATTCTTTTCTTTTCAAATTCAAATTTATTTTATTTTCGAAATTCGAATTTTGAAAAACAGTCATATTGTTATATAGTTTCTATCCTATTTGTTTATTCTATTGTATTCTTTTATATTCTATTATTTTCTTTTCTATTCTTCTATACTCTATTCTTCTCTATTCTATTCTTTTCTTTTCAAAATCAAATTTATTTTATTTTCGAAATTCAAATTTTGGAAAACGGTTATATTGTTATATACTTTCTATTTTATTATTCTATTCTATTTTCTATTCTATTCTATTCTATTCTTCTCTATTCTATTATTTTCAAATTAATTTTATTTCAAATTAGAATATTGGAAAATGTTTATATTGTTATATACGTTCTATTCTATTTGTTTATTCTATTATATTCTTTTCTATTCTATTCTTTTCTATTCTAGTCTTTTCTATTCAAATTAATTTTATTTGCAATTTGAATTTCAGAAAACGGTTATGTTATGTACTTTCTGTCCTATTAGATTATTCTATTCTATTCTTTTCTATTCTATTAATTTATTTTCTATTCTATTCTATTATTCTTTATTCTTTTCTATTCAAATTTATTTTATTCAAAATTCGAATTTCGTAAAACGGTTATATTGCTATATACTTTCTGTCCCATTTCTTTATTCTTTTCTATTCTATCCTAATTCAAATTGATTCTATTAGAATTTTGGGAAATGGTTATATTCTTTCTATTGTATTCTATTGTATTCTATTGTTTTTATTTTAATTCTAGTCTATTCTATTGTATTCTATTCTTTTTTTCTATTCTATTCTATTCTATTCTATTCTATTCTTTCCTTATGTATTTAAATTCAAATTTATTCTATTAAATTTGAATCTCAGAAGATGTTATGGTTATTTCCTTCTATTTTATTCTATTCTATTAATTTCTAGTCTATTCTATTCTGGTCTTTTGTTTTCTATTCTAATTTGTTCTGTTTTACTCTATTATATTCTATTCTTTTGTTTTCTGTTATATTCTTTTTTTATTCTAATATATATATATATATATATATATATATATATATATATATATATATATATATATATATATATATATATATATATTATTCCATTCCTTGATTTTCTATTTTATTCTCTTTGGAAATTGGAAAACAAAACAAAAACTATTCACACATTCACCCGATTCAACTTCTGGCTCAGTTTGCCGCAGTGAAGTGAGCAGGAAGTTGCCTCCCCCCCTCCCCTCTCCTTCACCCCACAGCCGGCCCATTCACAGAATGCGCAGCAAAAAAACGGCTGTGAAGGCAAGGCCATCTTAGCCAAGCACCCGAGGGCTACACTAGGGAATACCGCCAAGGAGGTTAAAAATACATTTCCCTTCCCATTTCATCTGATTGTTCTGTTTATAATTATCACTGAAGGGGAAAGTGAAAAAGAAAATCCCTTAGTTTGGCTCGTCGTCAGAACAGGGATAAAATGAAAATCTTCTCATGGGAACACTGGTTCTGGTGACTCTAGTAACAACCAGAGATGGCTATGGCTATAGGACAGGAAGAAAAGGGCTATGGGATAGGAAATAAAGGGCTAAAGGACAAGAATTGAAGGGCTATGGACAGGAAATAAAGGGCTATGGGACAGGAAATAAGGGGCTATGGGACAGGAAATGAAGGGCTATGGACAGAAAATAAAGGGCTTGAGACAGGCAATGAAGGTCTATGGACAGAAAATAAAGGGCTATGGGACAGGAAATAAAGGGCTATGGGACAGGAAATAAAGGGCTATGGGACAGGAAATGGGAGTCTATGAAATGGGAAATAAAGGACTATGGGAAGGGCTATTGGACAGGAAAAGCAGGGCCATGGGGCAGGAAATAAAGGGCTATGGGACAGGAAATGAAGGGCTATGGGATGAGAAATAAAGGGTTAATGGACAGGAATTAATGGGCTATTGGACATGAAATAAAGGGCAATAGGAAAGGAAATTACAGGCCATGAGACAGAAAGGATATGGATAGGAAATGAAATGCTATGGGACAGGAAATATAGGGCTATGGGGCAGGAAGTGAAGGGAAATCTCCCCAATTAAAAGCAGAAAGCAACACTGGTTCTGGTGACCCTAGTGACAACCATGGATAGCTATTTCTATGGGACAGGAAGGTGAAGGACTATGGGATAGGAAATAAAGGGCTATGAGACAGGAATTAAAGGGCTATGGGACAGGAAATAAAGGGCTGTGGACAGGAAATGAGGGGCTAGGAAACAGGAAATAAAGGACTATGCGAAGTGCTATGGGATAGGAATTGCAGGGCCATGGGACAGGAATTAAAGAGCTATAGGAAAGGAAATGAAGGGCTATGGGCAGGAAAAAAGGGCTATAGGACAGGAAATTAGGGCTATGGACAGGAAATAAAGGGCTGTGGGACAGGAAATGAAGGGATATGAAATGGAAAATAAAGGACTATGGGAATGGCTATGGGACAGGAAGTGCAGGACCATGGGATAGGAAATAAAGGGCTATGGCACAGGAAATGAAGGGCTATGGGATGAGACATAAAGGGCTATAGGAAAGGAAATGAAGGGCTATGGGACAGAAAGTGAAGGGCTATGGATAGAAAATGAAAAGCTATGGGACAGGAAATAAAGGGCTATGGCACAGAAAAATAAAAAGCTACGGGACAAGAAATGAAGGTCTATGGGACAAGAAGTGAAGGTCTATGGGAGAAGAAGTGAAGGGAAATCTCCCCAATGGGAAACAAAAGGCAAAAAAGGGACAGTGGTTATAACCCTCACTTACTCTATCCAAAATAAAACATTTTTTTTATGTCTACTTTAAAGGCAAGAATTAAATTATCACTTGAAGTTTCAAGCTGATACACACCTTCTTGACCCACTCATGCCAATGGCTACAAAACCGAAAGCTAATGATCTGTATCTGTGCATGGGGAAGGTTGCACACAAATAGAATTCTTTTTTCTTTTCCCTGCCTTCTGTCCATGTTTTCTTTATGAATATCATGTTTGATATAGTGCACAGCATGCCCACTTCTAAATTGTCTGTTTTGAAGATGGAAATTTTGAGAAACACATGTTAAGTGCTTTTTGTTTTCCATCAGTCTCTTCCATTAATTGGAATGTGCCACGGAAGACATCCCAGTCCCCCCATATGCACTGTGACAATTGTCTTTCTGCTTCCCAAGCCTTCTTAATTATATCTGTAGCAACCGACGATCATCTGAAAACATACTTCTGCAAAGTAGACATTTGCCATTGTGGACGTTGACGTTTCAAGCCGTGTGATTTAAATAAACAACCGCCGAGGCGAAGTGCGCATTTGCTCCGGAACTCTGCAAGCCTGTGTTTTTATTTTTTTTTTTCATTTTGGACATCTGCTCATTACTTCTAACGGAGGAGTTTTAAATGGAACCCATAAAAACGTCTTTAAGACTTGTCACAACCGTACGATATATTGGCTTGTCCTCGCGAGGAAAAAAAAAAAAAAGTAAATGTCGCTAATAGTTATAATGAAAAAAAGAGTGATTTGTAAACGCTATAGAAATCCCAAATTGAATAAAAGCGGGATGGCGCCTATTAGTTGACAACGCTTTAGCATAAACCAAATGTTTCCACGAGCCGAGCGTTTGATGCATTGGATAACAAAGGATGCATTGTACTGGGCCGTCTTATAATACATTCAGCATAATCTTCTTAAAATGAGTTTTCACTTCAAGGAACAGAAGGGCTTAAAGATGTGCGGCTGCCTTTTTTCCCCTCTGTTTTTGCATTCGGAATCTAATTATCCTTCATACCGTCAACCTGCTAAAAGTATTGTTGTGAATTACGGGTCTGATGTTTAATCTCCACGCTCCTGACTTTTAATCTTTGACCTTCAAAGATTAATTCTACCTTAGATCTTAAATTAAAAACACAAACGAAAAAAAAATGCCAACCTAAAGCCTTTTAGCTTCTTGCTTAATAAATAAAGCTGCAAAGGGCTTCCAGATTTAGGTTTTCATGCCGTCACTCATTGTCACTCAGCTTGTCTCCCCAGAATTAAGGGGGTTGTAAAGACAGAAGGTTTATTAATCTTAATGCATTCTATGCATTAAGATAAAAAGCTTTCTGTGTGCAGCAACCCCCCTTAACACTTATGCCTCGTACACACGATCAGATTGTTGGCCAACAAATCCATGGAATTTTTCCTGAAGGGCGTTGGCTCAAACTTGTCTTGCATACACACGGTCACACAAATGTTGGCCAACAATTACGTACATAGTGACGTACTAGACGTACTATGTGGTTTTTCAGCTCTTTAGCGCCACCCTTTGGGCTCCTTCTGCTAATTTCGTGTTAGTAGAAGTTTGGTGAGTGTTGATTTGCGCTTTTCTTTTTGCGTTTTTCATTTTGCGCTTTTCAGTTTGCGCTTTTCATTTCGTGCTTCTCAGTACTTTTCTGAACGGCTGTCAACCAGCCATGTTGGCCTTGGAGTTATTGCTTTGACAATATTTTTTTAGTTGAATAATGATTTGATTTGGTATATTTTCTATATTTTTGGATGCATAGAATGCACTTTTTGGTTACGTTCTATTGGCAAATAGCATGTCTAATTTTTTTTCTTTTTTACTGCACAATAAAAAAATTGTGGAGAATAATGCCGTGTACACACGAGCAGACTTTAGATGGACTGAACTCCGAAGGACTTTTTGATGGACTTTCGACGGAGTTCCGACGCAACGGACTTGCCTACACACGATCACACCAAAGTCCGATCATTTCAAACGTGATGACGTACGACCGGACTAAAATAAGGAAGTTCATAGCCAGTAGCCAATAGCTGCCCTAGCGTGGGTTTTCATCCGTCGGACTAGCATACAGACGAACTGATTTTTCGTCCGCACTCGAGTCCGTCGGAAAGATTTGAAACATGTTCCAAATCTAAAGTCCATCTGATTTTCGACAGAAAAGGTTCGCTGAAGGTCCGCAGAAGCCCACACATGGTTAGATTGTCAGACGGATTTGTTCCGTCGGACCAGTCCGGTCGAAAAGTCTGGTCATGTGTACACGGCATAATACTTGGCTATGTGTTTTACTTCAAATGACAGGTTGGGAGTAGGCAGTTACATTTTAAAAAATAATCCAACATCCAACATTTGTCCGTGGAAAATCCGACAATAATTGTCCGATGGAGCGTACACACGGTCGGATTGTCCGCCAACAGCCTGACATCCAACATTTCCCATTGTTAAGTCCGATCGTGTGCACAGGGCTTAGGGCTCGATTCACATATGAGCCGCATGCGGCTCACAGCAGGGGTCCGGTGCGTCCTGGTTCACCGTTTCAGATCCAATTTCAGCCTGAAATTTGGGCTGAATTTGGACCTGAAACAGACCAGAAGACGCACAGCGTTTTTATACAAAACGCACCGGACCCACTGCAGAGATATGTGAACCGGCTTCATAGAGAGCCGGTCAAAATCTCCTGCTATTGGGAATTGGATGCGGGGATCCCTCATCCAATTCGCAATGGTGTGAACCCAGCCTTACCTGAGGTCCCTCTCTGTCCAGCGATGTCTACGAGTGTCTCAGCCATCCGGGACTCTCCCTCCTGATTGTCTGAGACACAGCATCTGCGCTATTGGCTCCCGCTGCTGTCAATCAAATTCAGCTAGCCAGTCAGGGGAGAGAGGGGGCGGGGCCTGGTCGGGGCTCCGTGTCTGAATGGACACAAGGAGCTGTGACTCAGCTCAGGTGCCCCCATAGCAAGCTGCTTGCTGTGGGGGTACTAAACAGGAGGGAGGGGCCAGGAAAGCCGAAGAGGGACCCGAGAAGAGGAGGATCCGGGCTGCTCTGTGCAAATCCACTGCAACAGAGCAGGTAAGTATAACATGTTTGTTATTTTCGTATGAAAAAAAACAAGACTTTACAATCACTTTAATGATTCTTCTGCATGTTGCAGTTTTAAGGCTTTATGCATACTGGGGCTTTTGTAAACGCCTTTCTCCTGGCAGAAGAAAAGCTGCTTCAAAAAAAAGGTCTAAACAGCACTTTTGCAAATGCGATTAGACGCATCAAGGAGGGCATTTATTTACTTCATTGGCCAGAGTATTAATTTATTCTAGCCAATGAAATAAAAAAATCTTTACAAAAAAAATAAGTAAAAAAGCACTTTATACACCCAGTGCTTAGACGTGTTTAGTCAGGTTTTGGCTTTTTTTCTGCCAAAACGTTCTTCTCTTGAACGCACAAGTAATGTTTTTTTTTTTTTAATTTCTGCCTGTAATGCCCCTGCCTCTAAACTCCCTTCAAGGCTTATGCGTACATGGACACATAGGAGTGGGTTTACTAAGGGCCATTTCACACTGAGTAGTTTTTCAAGAGCTTTTGCATTGCAAAAAGCGTCTGAAAAGCTCAAGAAAAATGCCTCCCTTTAAAATCTATGAATGTGCCTACACTGGAGCGGTGCACTTTCATTGTGGTGAAAAAAACAATCCTGTTTGCTGCATCTTTGGAGCATTTTTGGGGAGCTAAAAAAAAAATAAACACACCAAAAACGCTCCTTCAAATTGAAATGAATGGGAACTGCCTCAAAAACACTTAAAAAATGCGCTTATATGCCTCAAAAACACTTAAAAAATGCCTCTGCTAAGCGTCTTTGGTGCAGCTTTTGAGTCACATGTCCTTAAAAACCGTGGCACAAATGCTGCAAAACCACAGCAAAAACGCTCCATTAATGCATAAATGTTTTACTGGCAGTTTTGAAGCAAACCAGTGTGAAAGTGCCCTTAAAGATAAGGTGAGGGAGACAGCACAGAGGCGCCACTCTGAAGTAGGAGCGCATGCTCCGTAAACGTGTCGCCTATTGGTCCACAGTTCCAACCGAAAGTGGCATCGTCCCCCAGCTTCCTGCATGCTCGAGGTCCAGGAAACACCGGCCACCACCGACACAATCCGCTCCACTTCACCAGTGCACAGCCACAGATGGACTCCCCCCCAGGATGATTATGTACCTACTCTTGACATGCTTCCTTTAATCCTACTATTGTGAGTATATTTGCAGAATTTGCTCATTAAAAATTTAATGTTAACTGCACTTAGAATGGTGCCTCTGTGCTCTCTCCCTCAGCCTTCCAAGATTTGCTTCTCATCTCCACTGGGCTGTCTTCAAGGTTCTAATACCATGGACTAATATGGACTTGCATAGTCTCTTATTTTTAATCATTTTTTAACGTCCCCTTCACTTTGAGGTATTTAACAGTCAGGTGGACTCTCACTGTGGCTGGTGCAAGTGCCAACTTTTCTCCATGTGTATTTAAAGATAAGGTGACCAGATGTCCCCGGTTTCCGGGGACAGTCCCTTGACTGAGTACATTGTCCCCGGACCAAGTCTGTCCCTGGTTTTGTCCCTGGATTCAGGGGTGGCACCAGATAGATGCTTGAGGGTGCTCAAGTACCCTCAAAAATTCTTTAAGCACCCCCACACAGCACCCCCAAAATTCACATACCAGTTCTTCTTTGTGTCACAGTGTTTTTTAAAATGTTATTCTACCTGTAAATCCTGTACCTATGCCAGGAAGCTGGGGACTGTTTTTTCTCCTGTGGAGGGATACAGCGGCACCTGCTGTGCATAAGTTGATGATCTTTAGCTAGACCCTGCAGGCAGATTTCTAAGGCGGATTGATATAAAGCCTCTTTGCTGCCTTCGCAGCCAATAGGAAAGTGCTGAACCTGCCCCCTTCTCCAGCCCACCTTCTTTGAGTTCTAAAATGCACAGAGGAGAGGACATGTCAGCAGCTAGATTGGAGGAAGAGGAGAGAGCACAGCTCAGCCCAGCCTGCTACATTACAGGGGATGGAATAGAATAGAGAGATTTTCCGGCTCCTGGCTGCAGTGAGTGAGTTTTCCCTACACTTGGTCTAAAGAGAGAGAGGAACAGCCTCTGTCGGCATGAAAAGCACATGCTCATTTCTGCAGTGTGGCATAGTGGAAGTTAATAAGGCAGCTCCAGAAAATAAGACCATCTGGGCTGAATTCTGGCACCAGCAAGGCTTTTGGTAAAGTTCCTTCATCGGGCAAACAGAGCACACACATCCTGCATTGCTTTCTGTCAGCACAAGGCTCATGGCTCTTGCAGAGACTCTGACAGGGAGGAAAGAATGCTGGATCTCTGTGTTTTGTCTGTCCATCCATCCATCTGCTTCCCTTATATTTGACATAAATATTGCTGGTGTCACAATACAAGATAAATAGATTAGAATAATATAGAATAGAATAAAAAAGGATTTTGTCCTCTGGTGTTATTCTAACACTGTTCCCACTCTTTAGAAACAAGCCAGGTCTCTTGCAGACAGGTGGCTGAGCCCATTCTGTGTAATTGCAGTTGAATTTCCTCCATCCAGGCAGCCCAGGTGCATGGTACAGCCTGTCATTGACATGAATGATTTGTTTGCTGCTGTATTCCTATACAGTAGTGCCATCATAAACATTAATACAGCAGCATACATCCATTCATGTCAATGCCATTGCAAGAGACACGAATCTCAATAAAAGTAACGTGATCTTTCCTTCAGTACTATCTCTCCCTCCTCATGTCATGCAATCTATTTAAGATAATCAGCCAATTCGCAACTGTGCACTCCATTTAGCACACTCCTGAACTCTGCACCCTGAATATAGCATTCTCCTGAGCCCTGCACTCTGTACGTAGTACACTCCTGAGCCCTGCACTCTCTACGTAGCATACTCCTGAACCCTGCACTCTGTACGTAGTACACTCCTGAGCCTTGCACTCTGTACATAGCATCCTCCTGAGCCTTGCACGTTGTACATAGCATCCTCCTGAGCCCTGCACTCTGTATATAGCATCCTCCTGAGCCCTGAATTCTGTACGTAGCATCCTCCTGAGCCTTGCACTCTGTATGTTAAAAAAGAAAAGAAGGGGGAGTGCAGCGCTATAAACAAATAAATACCAAGAATGTACCGTATATACTCGAGTATAAGTCGAATTTTTCAGCACATTTTTTTGTGCTGAAAGTGCCCCCCTCGACTTATACTCGAGTCAAACACTTTTCTGCAGCAAAAAAATTCATTTTCCGAACCGACTTTGGGGCCCCATATCTCAGGGCCACTTGGTGCTAGGAACCCCAGATTTGGTATGCAAACCCAGTGGAACTGGTAACACAACATATCCAAAGCTGAAGTTCCTAGCACTAAGTGGTCCTGAGATACGGGGCCCCAAAACCGGTTTGGAAAATGTCATTCTCTGCTGCAGAAAAGTGCTTGACATTTTCTGAACTGATTTTTGGGGCCCTGTATCTCGGGGCCACTTGGTGCTAGAAACCCCAGCTTTGGAAATCTTATGGTGCTAGTTCCACTGGGTTTGCACACCAAATTTGGGGTTCTTAGCACTAAGTGGCCCTGAGATACGGGGCCCCAAATTCGGTCAACTGTGTCCATCTGCAGCAATGTCATTTCGGGACCCTTTGGGTTCAGAGACCCCAAATTTTGGCTGCAGCTAGGGGACATCTAGGAACCCTTAACTACCGAGTTTGAAGTTCAGGGGACCTATGGCTGCAAAGGGGCACAGTGAGGCATGCAAATGGGCACAGTGATGCTGCAAATGGGCATTGTTGACCCTCTTTTCCACTTACAGTAGCTGTGCATTTCTCACCCTCGTCTTATACTCGGGTCAATAAGCTTTTCCCATTTTTTTGTGGTAAATTAGGGCCTCGACTTATACTCGGAACGACTTATACTCGAGTATATACGGTAATTGTCGACAATGATGTCACAATAAAAGAAGTGAAATAATATGTGAACAGTGACATAAATATACAGTAAATAAAATGACATATGACCAGTATAAAGATCAATAAAAATAAATGTCCATATGTGATGAAAAGGGACCACATATAATAGTGAATCCCTGTGGTGAGTGATCCAAAACAAGCATGTGACGATCATTAAAATCTTGAGCAGACATCAAAGTGAATGGTGAATAACCATGAAAAGACCACCACCGAAAGTTCTAGTCTCTTACCAGAAAGATTGGACTTGTACAGGTGTACACCTGACAAGCCAATCAAGCTTGGTAGGTAACCAATGAGGCACCAATTCAATGTATGGAATACAGCGCCTGGATGGACATTCCGTTGAATTCAGCAGAGTAGACACAGCTTACATGCAGATGCAAATTAGCCAAAGTAGATGACACCTGTGGTCCCTTTTTATTAGCCACGATACCTTTTGGAGTGTGGATAAGTCTATGCTAGCTAATGTTGAATATGTAATTCAATGCCAATTTTTTCCAGAGATCCTATAGAAGTTTTGAGAGTAAAGTGTAGTCATTTTAAGATTTCAAATTTTTTGACCAAATCGACCAACCATTTGACCATTGACCAACCAAATTGACAAACCAAAGTTCAAATTGACCAACCATTTTTCTGATTAAAGTGGTGATTAGCCTTTTCAGAAAACCGGGAAAGCAATGTCTAGGGCCTTGAAAGTTGTTATGGATAGTATAGACTTTCTGGAATAAGTGATGAGTTTTTGTAAAGCAACCTGTCAATTTGGAACAAAAAATGCCAATCCATGAGGCTTTTGTTACAATTTGTCATGTAAAGAATTTTTATAGTAAGATGGAAATGGATGATGGTGTCCATTGAATTTGTTAAACAGAGACTAAATTGGATCATGTTCAATGACAATGACAATGACAAGTCTGCTGCATAAATCACAAAAGGAATTTTTATAAAATGTGGGACCCATGGATCCAATATTCATCATAGGTATTGTGAGGCACGGGAGGAGTAACCGGTTTCTTTTTCACCTTTTCTTTTCCCTTCTTGACTACGACCTCTGTTCACTCTCCTATTCTTTTCTTCTCTTATGCCCTTAAATTTTTTTCACTTTTTTCTCCTAGGCGGACCTCTTCTCTGAGCAAAAGGTATAAGTCAACTATGTGTAAGTTAGGGCCTTCAATAGGAACCCCATCGTAAGGTTGCAACAACTGCTGTCTGAACTGAAAAGAAGTGGTACAAATAAGATGTTTAATGGATAGTTCACTCTAGTTTTGCTCTCAGAAGAGTAATCTGAATTCAGAGAGCATTTGACAGGCCATGAGGAAGTCTTGTATCTCCTGCTCACCACCTATCTTTAACACACATTAGAGAGCTGCAACCACATGCATTGCACGAGGTTTCAGGGCACCCTCATTCAGTTGAATAGCGTGATTGTCGGTGATGGCTGCAATATAAGCCCTACCTCCCAAATAAGCCCTAGGTAAAGTCCTTGTAGGTCTTATTTTCAGGGTAGGGCTTATTTTCGGGGAAACAGGGTAGGGTTTATTTGGGGAGTAGGACTTATATTGCAGTCATCACCGACAATCACGCTAGGTCTTATTTTCGGGGAAACAGGGTAGTGCTACATTTGCAGCATAAGGGGGAGTGGTTGGGGGATGACATAGGTGTGTGCAGCCTAATGAATTAAGGTGTGCACCCCAAAGCTCAAACACACATGGCTTTCTCTGCAGCCTCAGCTGCACTGGACAGTGAATAAATGGGAAGTGCTTTGTGCTGAGCGGCTTCAAGTTCATTCACAAACTGAAGCATAGTAATCACAGTTTGTGAGTGTGTTCACTGTGTTCATTTAGAAAAGGATGGGGCTGGTAAATGACATATTGATTGGCCCCTTCCCCCACTTTCCATCCTGAAACATTCCTCGCAGCATCCGGGGAGAGAGGAGAGGAGGGAAGCCAGTAGCACTGTGGTGGGGGGGGGGGGCAACACGGGGGGAAGCCTGGGCAGTAGAGGGAATTGGCACCACACAGAGTGATTAGGGTGTGCCCAAGCACACCTGGCACACCCCCTGCACACGTATCATGGGGGATGATAAAAACACTGCTCAGGTGTGCATTTTTACTGCCTCACCCCCCCCCCCCCAAAAAAAAACAAAAACAAGGCCTTAAGTTTAACAAGCATTATTTAAACAAGGTATTAAAAGTCTTGTAGATGGTGTAAATGTGAATTTATAACAGGCACGGCACTATTGCAATATTTCTGTATCTTTATTATTACAAAGTTTATATCTGTTGACATCAATACTTCTATGGCAGACAAATATACCTGTTTGTTATTTGTTTCTTATCTGTAAAACCTAATAAAAACAGATTGGAATATAAAGCATTTTTATAGTGATGAACTAATCATGCAAATATTTTTTCCCCTCAAATTTCAATTTCACAGCTTTTCATAAATGTAACAATATTCAATTACCATAAAAATGGTATAAAAAAAATGTGGAAAATGTAAAGCTTGAGAAAAGGAGAACTGATGGACTCCTTCTCTCAATAAAACTGGAGAATGCACTAAACTTAGAAACAGACAAATTGAAAACCCAATACCGAATTCACAATCACATGGGTGACTTGTGTTTGGTACTTAAAGTAGAACTATAGGCAACACTTTTTTTTTAGGAGAGGGTTACAACCCCTGTAAGGTTTATTTTTGCCCTCTTTGTCCCATTGGGGAGCTTTACCTTCACTTCCTGTCCCATAGCTGAACAGGAAGTGAGAGGAAATCCCAGCAAATTAGGAAAATCCCATTGGGAACCCTCAGGTCACCAGAACTAATGTCCACTTTGGAAGATCCCCCCCCCCCCCCTATTACCTTTCTGGGGACAACCCAAAATTTGGGATTTTCTTTTACTTCCAATGATAATTGTAAACAGGACAAATAGAGAGGGTGAATCTCACTTCATACTCCTCTGTCCAGATCAGCTGCTGTCATTTTCAACTACACTATATCTATGTATGAGGTTCTAAGTGTATTTCTATACAGTATGTCTTGAATTTTTCATATATGTGTTTATATTTTTTTAATGAATTTTGGACCCAGTTCCACATCCAGACAGGAAATGTATATTTCCTAATTGACTAAAGCCATAAATCATTTGGAATGTGTTTCTTTCCATTTGTACAGTATATTAAATGTTCTATCTGAGAGTTTTTTCAGGGTGTATTGATGTTTTTTTTTTCTTTTCTATTTTTTATATATTTTTGAATGATTAAAGGTGTAAGTATTTTTCCCTGGGTAGATATGTGCAAGAGGCCAATTTGCTAATATATGTGCATGGCAGTGGCGGCAGGTGTTTTTTTCTTTTGGAGGGGTGGGGAGGGGGGCGGCGAACAGCCACCCCCCTGGTCAGTCGTCCCGGGACATCAAAGCCCTGCACGGCACTTTGTGCGTCGGATTTGTGTACACACGATCGGAATTTCCGACAACGGATTTTGTTGTCGGAAAATTTTATAGCAAGCTCTCAAACTTTGTGTGTCGGAAATTCCGATGGAAAATGTGTGATGGAGCCTACACACGGTCGGAATTTTCCATCGGAAAATCCGACCGTGTGTACAGGGCATAAGAGGTGTTCGGGCAAATAAAACATTTGTCTATAGGATTAAAATGAAAATTATTGAAATTACTTGTTTTACAGTGTCTCCATTGGGTTTTCCCCCCGACCTGTAGAGGGCAGCAAAGCCTTTGCTTCAATGAGAACTAGCAAGAATTTGTGATTCACCCACCACCATTACATCACCCTTGAGCGCAGGAGATTGTTGTGGTGAGCTTCTTATGTCTATAGTTGGGCCTATGCCCTTTAGTGGGTACTGGACTGGGGAAAATCCCCAGCCTAGAACATAACAGTGACCAGGCAACGGGCTTGATGTTAGTGAACAAGGTGAAGAAACATGGAGAATCCTGAAAAAATAGAGGGAGAAAAAGAAGGGAGAAAAAGAGAAGAGGAAAAGGAAAGGAAAGAGTAAAAGAGAAGATGGTATGGAGTAGAGCCAGAACCTGCCACCACCCACCAAGTGAAAGAGTAAGATCAGTTATACTGACCATGATGGGTTGTCTATGTCCCCCTCCAGGTAGCTCATGATCCAGGGGTTCCAGATCTTCCTGAACATTTTAGTTTAATCACACAGGGTAGTGGCCAGTTTTTCGTTAGTAAGGTACCATGACATCTTTTGTTTGATTAGCGCTACAGTTGGAGTCCCTGACTTCCAGGCCCTGGCCAGTGTTTGCTTTGTTGCTGTGAATATAAATTAATATTTTCTGCATATTTTTTAAAAAAAAGTAAGCCAAAGTGAAGTAAGCCATAAGGTAAAGTATATTTAAAGATTTGTATTGCTGTCCATGTCCTCATTAGGGAGATTCGCTCCCTCTAATTGTCCTAATCACCAATGTTACTAGGAATGAAAGTGATGGGAAATCCAACATTTTTGACTTGCCACCAGAGTGGGAATCGAGGGAAAGTCTTCTAATTGGGACTCTTGTTGGTGACAGCTCTCTAAGGCATTTCCTCCATATTAATATGATATCCTCTTATTTCATGTTGTGTCTACAGTATCTCCTATCTTAATATAAATGATTTGTAATTCACTGCAGCATGAATTTAGAAAGCACCTCATGGGGTCACTGGGAGAGTACCTAAAGCCTGTGTTGTATCATTTTTCTCTCTGCTTTCCTTATCACCTTCAAAGCAGATTGGAATTATTCTGGTAAGTTGGGGGGGATTTTTAGTACTGCCTTTTTTTTTACACTGGGCAACAGGAATCCTGCAGTAGGTGTGTTTGGGAATAGCTTTCATGCCCCACATTTAGGGGTCCCCAGATCACCAAATTACTGGAGGTAACTAAACAAACTGGTACCTAGAAAAAAAAAAAAAAAACAATGAAGCAAGGAGCAGATAGGTACTTCTTGTAAGCATTTCAAAGTTTTTTTTCTTTTTTGGTTTCTCCATTTGGTTTCTATAACAAAAAAGCAGCTTGAACTGTAATGTTCAGCTACAAGCGGGAGTTGACCCCCACAGTATACTTTGTTACTGTATGCTACAAACTGCGCTCTTCCAGGTTAACCACTTGCCTACTGGGAACTTATAGCCCCTTTCTGACCAGGCCAATAGCTAGCTGTAAGCGCTGACGCAGTTTGAATGACAATTGCGCGATCATGCAACACTGTACATATATGAAATTATTATAATTTTTTGAGACAAATAGAGCTTTCTTTAGGTGGCATTTAATCACCCCTGGGTTTTCTATTTTTTGCTAAACAAACGAGCAACAATTTTTAAAAAAAAAAACTTTTTCTTCATTTCTGTTGTACAATTTTGCAAATCAATATTTTTTCTTCTTCACTGATGTGTGGTGATGAGGCTTTACTTATGGGCATTGATGAGGCTGTACTGATGGGCATTGATGAGGCTGCACTAATGGGCATTGATGAGGCTGCACTGATGGGCATTGATGAGGCTGCATTGACGGGCACAGATGAAGCTGCATTGACGGGCACTGATGGGCACTGATAGGCTGCACTGATGGGCATTGATGAGTAGGGATGAGCCGAACACCCCCCGGTTGGGTTCGCACAAGAACATGCAAACACGCAAAATTCATGCGAAAACACGAACACCGTTAAAGTCTATGGGACACGAATGTGAAAAATCAAAAGTGCTAATTTTAAGGGTTAATATGCAAGTTATTGTCATAAAAAGTGTTTGGGGACCCGGGTCCTGCCCCAGGGGACATGTATCAATGCAAAAAAAAGTTTTAAAAAAGGCATTTTTTTCGGGAGCAGTGATTTTAATAATGCTTAAAGTGAAACAATAAAAGTGAAATATTCCTTTAAATTTCGTACCTGGGGGGTGTCTATAGTATGCCTGTAAAGTGGCGCATTTTTCCTGTGTTTAGAACAGTCCCTGCACAAAATGCCATTTCTAAAGGAAAAAAAGTAATTTAAAAGTACTTGCGGCTATAATGATTTAACACAGCTGATCACATGGTAAAGGGCTGCTGTGATTGGCCTTTTACCTTGGTCTGTGATCAGCTGTATCCGAAGGATACAGCTATTACAGAGCGTGCCCCACGAGCACCCTGGGAGCGTGTGTTGGGGCAGGGTTCTGGGAGGACATCAATAGACGCCATCCCAGAAATGTGTGACCAGGCTGTAGCCGTCATTTGGCTAGAGAGCAGTCGGAGAGAAGTTAAATGATGCCCACGTCACTGAATCCTCAAGATTGAGTTCAAAACTGTAAGTGCAGCTTGTCATGGATTTGCCCCCAAGTAAGTCTCCACGGCATTTCTCATTCACAGTAAATTAATGAAGAGAGAGCAGTGCTAAGGTCATAATGTCAGTAACACACTTTGTTTCTGGAGGACAAACCACCACCTAGAAGAGTGAGTGACAGCAGAAAAAAGACCAATTGGTCCATTGAGTCTGCCCCATTTTTACATTTTTCTGGAAAAGTCCTGTTTGGGGTTTACATATCTCCAAGGCTCATCTCGTACACTTCTAGAGACCTCATATCCTATATTCAGTTCAGGTTTTGGACCTCTCCTTTTTGGCAATTTAGGTTCACCTGGAATTCAGAGTCAGTGCTCTAGAGTTTGGGAACAGACAAGTCGGGTCTGTGAGAGTTGCAAGGTGGGTGGAAGCTGTAATACTGTATTTGGAGACTGAAAGGACTAGGCTTGCTCAGCCTGTAAGTTAGGATGTGGAATTGTGTTGTTAGTGCCGGGACATGGCTAGGATTTTGAAAAACAGATTTGTAAATAACACCAAAAAACACGCCACTGTTTGCCACTACATCACTGGACTGGTATTTGTGCCCGAAAGTGTTCTCACCCCAGGAGCTTTGTACCTGCTACCTGTCTAATTACAGATCTATGTTTGTCCCCAGCATGTTTAAATCCACTTGCTGTTGACAGACTAACTACCATTCTTCGAAGTATATTCCAAGCATCAACTACTCTTTTGTTAAAATAAAACTTTCTAAAATTGTTTTTTAACTTTCTTCCTGCTAGTCTGAGATCATGTCCCTGTGTTTTGATCTTAGCTTTTTATTGCAAATCCTACTCTCCTTATTCATACCCTTGTATATATTTAAATGTAATTTAAGATTTCAGACAGTCCTTCTTTCCCTTCCTTCCTAAAGACTGTATATATTAAGTTTCTGAAGTCTCTCTTGATACATTTTATTCTTCAGATCTTTCACCATTTTTGTTGCCCCATCTCTGAACCCATTCTATCCTATCAATGTCTTTTGTAAGTGAAATTTCAGAACTGGACACAGTATTCTAAATTGGGTCAAACTAAAGCTCTATATAAAGAATTCCTCATGCTAGTGATCCCTCTAATGATATAAAGATCTATATAGAGCTATGTAGAGCTATCAGGACCTCCTGCTGGTGATCCCTCTAGGGATAACTAAACATCTATATAAAGGAATCAGGGCCTCCTTCCTCTTGCTGGTAATCCCTCTAGTGATACTGAAGGCTTAAATAGGGGAATCTGGACCTTCTTTCTCCTGCTGGTGATCATGCTAGTGATAATTAAAGATCTATATAGTGTAATTAGGACCTCCTTCCTCCTGCTTATGATCTCTCTAGTGATAACTAAATATCTATATAGAGGAACCAGGACTTCCTTCCTCCTGCTGGTGATCCCTCTAGTGATAACCAAAGATCTATAGCAAGACTTCCTGCTGGTGATCCCTCTAGTGATAACTAAAGATCTATATAGAGGATTCAGGACCTCCTTCCTCTTGCTGGTATTCCTTTTAGTAATAAGTAAAGAGATATATATGAAAATCAGAACCTCCTTCCTCCTGCTGGTAATCCTTATAGTGATAAAAAAAATGTATATAGGGGAATCTGGACCTTCCTCCTCCTGATGTTGATCCCTCTAGTGATAACTAAAGATCTATGAAGATTAATCAGAACCTCCTTCCTCATGCTGGTGATCCCTCTAGTGATAATTAAAGATCCAGCTAGAGTAATCAGGACCTCCTTCCCCCTGCAGGTGATTCTTCTAGTGATAACTAAAGATCCATATAGAGGAATCTGAACCTCCTTCCCCCTGCTGGTGATCCCTCTAGTGATAAATAAAGATCTATATAGAGAAATCTGGACCTCCATTACCCTGCTGGTGATCTTTCTAGTGATAACTAAAGATCTATATGGAAGAATCAGGATTTAAGGATCAAAATAGAGGAATCAGGTTCTCCATCATCTTGCTGGTGATTAGGGATGAGCTTCGAGTTCGAAAAAAAAATAACGTGGGAGTCCCCCTAAATTCCATACCAGGCTCTTCAGGTCTGATATGGATATTAAGGGGAACCCCGGCAAAAAATTTTTAAAAAAATGACGTGGGGTTCCCCCTAAATTCCATACGAGACCCTTCAGGTCTGGTATGGATTTTAAGGGGAACCCCGCGCCAAAAAAAAAAAAAAAATGGCGTGGGGTCCCCCCAAAGATCCATACCAGACCCTTATCCGAGCACGCAACCTGGCAGGCCGCAGGAAAAGAGGGGGGGACGAGAGTGTGCCCCCCCCTCCTGAACCGTACCAGGCCACATGCCCTCAACATTGGGAGGGTGCTTTGGGGTAGCCCCCCAAAACACCTTGTCCCCATGTTGATGAGGACAAGGGCCTCATCCCCACAACCCTGGCCGGTGGTTGTGGGGGTCTGCGGGCGGGGGGCTTATCGGAATCTGGAAGCCCCCTTTAACAAGGGGACCCCCAGATCCCGCCCCCCCCTGTGTGAAATGGTAAGGGGGTACTTACCCCTACCATTTCACTAAAAAACTGTCAAAAATGTTAAAAATGACAAGAGACAGTTTTTGACAATTCCTTTATTTAAATGCTTCTTTCTTCAATCTTCCTTCATCTTCTGGTTCTTCTGGTTCTTCTGGCTCTTCTGGTTCTTCCTCCGGCGTTCTCGTCCAGCATCTCCTCCGCGGCGTCTTCTATCTTCTTCTCCTCGGGCCGCTCCGCACCCATGGCATGGGGGGAGGCTCCCGCTCTTCTCTTCTTCTTTTCTTCTCTTCTTCTCTTCTTCTCTTCTTCATTTTTTTCTCCGGGCCGCTCCGCACCCATGCTGGCATGGAGGGAGGCTCCCGCTGTGTGACGGCGCTCCTCGTCTGACAGTTCTTAAATAATGGGGGGCGGGGCCACCCGGTGACCCCGCCCCCCTCTGATGCACGGTGACTTGACGAGACTTCCCTGTGACGTCACGGGGAATGCCACAGGGAAGTCCCGTCATGTCCCGTGCGTCAGAGGGGGGCAGGGTCACCGGGTGGCCCCGCCCCCCGTTATTTAAGAACTGTCAGACGAGGAGCGCCGTCACACAGCAGGAGCCTCTCTCCATGCCAGAGCGGCCCGCAGAAGAAAATGAAGAAGAGAAGAAGAGAAGAAGAGAAGAAAAGAAGAAGAGAAGAGCGGGAGCCTCCCCCCATGCCATGGGTGCGGAGCGGCCAGAGGAGAAGAAGATAGAAGACGCCGCGGAGGAGATGCTGGACGAGAACTCCGGAGGAAGAACCAGAAGAGCCAGAAGAAACAGAAGAACCAGAAGATGAAGTAAGATAGAAGAAAGAAGAAGCATTTAAATAAAGGAATTGTCAAAAACTGTCTCTTGTAATTTTTAACATTTTTGACAGTTTTTTAGTGAAATGGTAGGGGTAAGTACCCCCTTAACATTTCACACAGGGGGGGGCCGGGATCTGGGGGTCCCCTTGTTAAAGGGGGCTTCCAGATTCTGATAAGCCCCCCACCCGCAGACCCCCACAACCACCGGCCAGGGTTGTGGGGATGAGGCCCTTGTCCTCATCAACATGGGGACAAGGTGTTTTGGGGGCTACCCCAAAGCACCCTTCCAATGTTGAGGGCATGTGGCCTGGCACGGTTCAGGAGGGGTGGGCGCACTCTTGTCCCCCCCTCTTTTCCTGCGGCCTGCCAGGTTGCGTGCTCGGATAAGGGTCTGGTATGGATTTTTGGGGGGACCCCACGCTGTTTTTTTTTTTGGCTCGGGGTTCCCCTTAAAATCCATACCAGACCTGAAGGGTCTGGTATGGAATTTAGGGGGAACCCCACGTCATTTTTCTTAAAAATTTTGGCCGGGGTTCCCCTTAATATCCATACCAGACCTGAAGGGCCTGGTATGGAATTTAGGCGGACTCCCACGTCATTTTTTTTTAAAATTTTGGTTCGGGGTTCCCCTTTGGGGAATTCCCATGCCGTTTTTATCAATGAACTTCTATGTGTATTGTCGGCAATGCAATAGCCGCGGGTAGTTTTAAATGAGTTTTTTCCTTCAAAATGTCATTTTGCTGTCAGACTGTTCTAAACACAGGAAACATGCGCCCCTTTACAGGCATACTATAGACACCCCCCAGCTACGAAATTTAAAGGGATATTACACTTTTATTGTTTGACTTTAAGCATTATTAAAATCACTGCTCCTGAAAAAACGGCCGTTTTTAAAACTTTTTTTGCATTGATCCATGTCCCCTGGGGCAGGACCCAGGTCCCCAAACACTTTTTATGACAATAACTTGCATATTAGCCTTTAAAATTAGCACTTTTGATTATTCATGTTCGTGTCCCATAGACTTTAACGGTGTTCGTGTGTTCGAACAAACTTTTTTTCTGTTCGCATGTTCTGGTGCGAACCGAACAGGCTCATCCCTACTGGTGATATCTCCAGTGATGCACCCTAGAATTCTATTTGCGTTTCCCACTGCCTGACCACACCTTTTGCTCATTTGGCTACCATCTGAATTAGGCAGTACCAAAATCTTTTCCTTTGTTGTTCTGGCCAGCACCGTACCTCCAATATTGTACTCTATCAAGGGATTCTTTTTCACTAGGTGCATTATTTTACACTTAGAAACATTAAACTGCAGTTTCCAGTGCTTTGACTAATCTTTAAAAAACCTTGACAAACCTAGAGTTGACTAAAGAAGAAGAGGACCCAGCAGGCAATGTGGCTGACCCAAAGACTTCAAAAGAGGTATGCATATTAAGAAAAAAAAAAATCAGGTTGGACTTTTGTGGGGTGTGGGAGGAGGATAGAGCCATGATCGACTTTGAATTATTCTTCTTAATTTTATTGTTCTTCTAAGTGTAACGGTTTAATTTAATATCACCATATTTATTAAATGCTAGCCATCTGTACCCAAAAGACATTGTCCCATGATTTTTAATGTTTCTTCTGCATATTGTTTTTAAATCATATCTCTTTATTTGCGCTAATAGATGCTATCTAACTAAGTTTTGCTTCTTTTCTAAAATAAAGGAAAAAAAAAATCCTGCCCACATAGAGGAAATTACATTTTGAGGTTTGACAGCTGAATTGCAGTAAAACTGCCATAATGATGGCGTGTCTATGAAGGTCTAACCAGTCTTCAATGTAATTGAATGTTCTGACCTTCTCTTGCCCATTATACAAAAAAAAAAAAAAAAAAACCCTTTCAACTATAAGAACATACTGAAATTATAACAGTTAAACTAAAAGCATTGGCCTTTTCGAAAAGACTATGAGTTTCTCTAAAGAATAGTGTAATTAGCGGTATAGCCATTCACTGGAATTCTCGGGATGAAAAAACATCACAATTAGAAAATAAATATTTATTTTAAAATTATATTTCAAGTGGCTGTTATTATACTTTAATTTGAAGTGATATACTCTATATGTATCCAAGATCCAATATTATGTGAAGAAGAAAAATACAGGACTGTCTTTTCAACTCTTGCTTGGATATGGCAGACCTTTCACTTTTCTGATTTCAGTACCTAAGGAGGAAGCATACTCATTAGACTCTGCTGTACTTTAAAGCTGAACTTCGGAAGAAAAAAGCGAAATGCACAGATGGAATACATATATGGAAGTAGTTTTACCTGCTGAGAGATTTGTATTTCTGGCCATCTAATTCTGACATATGCAGAGCTCTACCACACAGCACAGCCTTGTCTGGTGGGGGAGAGGACCTGATTTTTCTAAAGTATGGGCTGGAGTTTGGCTTTAATTTGTTAGTGTATTTAAATCTGCCAATACGTTTTACACCCCCCATAGACTGACAATGCTGCTGTCCCAAAGATGCCCTCTGTGCTCCTTCATCCAGAATGGAGACAATCTAAGGCTGGGGTCTCAAACTGGCGGCCCCCCAGCTGTTGCAAAACTGCAAGTCCCATGAGGCATTGCAAGGCTGACAGTAATTAGCATGACTCCCACAACAGGCAGAGGCATGATGGGACTTGTGTTTTCGCAACAGCTGGAGGGCCGCCAGTTTGAGACCTCTGATCTAAGGGCTCATGCACACTGCAGCACCTACAGGCTTTTGAGCTCTTTTGTGCTCTAATTTTTTCTGCCTGAAACTCCCCCCCCCCACCAAACTCGCACTTTTGAGAGGAGCTAGTGCCCCAAAGAGCTTGAAAAAGCTCAAAGAAGCTTGAAAATGTGCAAAAATGTTTGTTCTAGTAATTTGTTTTGTTTATTCAGTGGTTAAAAAAACACACTTCGGGGGTTTTTTGAAAAAAAAAAATGATTAAAGCGGTAGTAAACCCGCTGACTTTTTTTTTTCCCTACACCTGTAAGGGAAAAGGCATGATGAGCTAGTATGCACCGCATACTAGCTCATTATGAGATACTTACCCTAGAACAAGGCGTCGGCATGTCACCCGGTCCACGCCGAGGGAGCTGACATTTCCCCTCGGCGTGCCTCCGGCGCTGTGAATGACCGCAAGTGCCCTGATTACAGGGAAGCCCCAGCAGTGCCAGCAATCAGTGCCTATCAGTGCCTCCCATCAGTCCTCATTAGTGCCTGCTCATCAGTGCTGCCCATCAGTGCCCACCAGTGCCACCTATCAGTGCCTACCAGTGCCACCTATCAATGGCTACCAGTGCCACCTATAAGTGCCCACCAGTGCTGCATATCATTGCCACCTATGAGTGCCCATCAGTGCTGCATATTAGTGCCTCCTCATTAGTGCCACCTAATCAGTGCCCATAAGTACCATCTCATCAGTGCCCATCAGTGTAGCCTCATCAGTGCACATCAGTGAAGGAGAAAAATGACTTATTTACAAAATGTACTCACAGAAAATAAGAAAAATGTTTTTTTTCAAAATTTTCGGACATTTTTTTTTTTTATTGTAGAAAAAAAAATCCCAGCAATGATAAAATATCAACAAAAGAAAGCTCTATTTGTGTGAAGAAAAAGATAAAAAAAATAATTTGGATACAGTGTGGCATGACCGCACAATTGTAATTCAAAGTGCGACAGCGCTGAAAGCTAAAAAATGGCCTGGGCAGGAAGGGTCGTCTGTATGTCCGCTCATCTGTATGCTAGTCCGACGGACAAAAACCGACGCTAGGGCAGCTATTGGCTACTGGCTATGAACTTCCTTGTTTTAGACCGGTCGTACGTCATCACGTATGAATCCGTCAGACTTTGGTTGATCGTGTGTTGGTAAGTCCATTCATTCGGAAAGTCCGTCGGAAACTCCATCGAAAAGTCCGCCGGACAAAGTCTGCCGTAAAGTCCGCTCGTGTGTACGCGGCATAAGGCTCCATGTACACTAGCAGCTCCTAAACTTGAGTTTAGGAGCCTTTGGCATTTTTTTCCATAAAAGCCTATGTGTCCATGTTCAAATAGGCTTTTATTTAGGAGCTGCCACGGTAAGGGGAGGTTTAACTTCCCTCTTCTGAAACGCAGAAGAATCACGTTCATGGTTAGGAGCGTTTTGACCACCGGTCAAGGTCAAAGTAGTTCAAGTGTACATGAAGCCTTATGCCGCGTACACACGGTCGGACTTTTCGTCTACAAAAGTCCGACGGACGCCGACGGACTAAAGCAGGCTGACAATCCGATCGTGTGTGGGCTTCCCCGGACTTTCAGCGGACTTTCAGCGGACTTTTCCAGCTTCACATCTGACGGACTTTAGATTTGAAACATGCTTCAAATCTTTACGTCGTAACTACGCCGGACCCAGAAATCCGCTCGTCTGTGTGCTAGTCCGACGGACAAAAACCCACGCTAGGGCAGCTATTGGCTACTTGGTATCAACTTCCTTATTTTAGTCCGGTGTACGTCCTCACGTACGAATCCGTCGGACTTTTGTGTGATCGTATGTGGGCAAGTCCGTTCGTAAGAAAGTCTGCCGCAAGTCCGCCAAAAGTCCGACAAAAGTCTGACAAAAGTCCGTCGAAAGTCTGTCGGACAGGCTGTCGGACTTTTGTAGCCGAAAAGTCCGACCGTGTGTACGCGGCAAAAGAGCATATGCCTGTAAACTCCTGAAAAAGCCATAGTGTAAAAAACACAAACAATTCACCAGTTCATGCGCTGGTCAAGAAAACTCCCAAGTCCAGCTGGTAATCCAGATGAAAAGAATGACACATCTTCTATCACTAAAGGCGTTAAAGCTCTCTTGTTAATCCACTGGGTGGTGGAAATGGATCTATACAAGCAAAGTAAAAAAAAAAGGAGCGCACGGCCACCCTAGTGTAATACTGATTATTAAAACGAATAGTAAAAACTTCCCATAGATTGCAATTCACAATTTGAAGCACAAGTAAAGGCATATAGTACTCATGTTCTCCTCTCCCGGATGGTCACTGTAAAACGTGTCAATGGACCAGAAACATCTAACCTCCGAAGAGCCAGATGGCAGCTCACAAGCTGCCCGACATTACCTCCGGCGTGTGCCTGGACCAGCCAGTGTTGTGCTGCGATGATCAAACCCACTGCAGGGAGATGGAGACCAGAACGTCAGCCTGCGAGGTTGCTGTGACAACGCGTTT
Organism: Lithobates septentrionalis; assembly: GCA_037952835.1. Taxonomy (NCBI): domain Eukaryota; kingdom Metazoa; phylum Chordata; class Amphibia; order Anura; family Ranidae; genus Lithobates; species Lithobates septentrionalis. The sequence goes on along the minus strand of JBBDGP010000048.1, from coordinate 1,255,605 downwards.
CGGAGGTGTGGCCTCCCAGATCAAGTCACGCCCATGCCTCACATGTATGCCTATTTATTGGTGATTATCTCACCTCCCATTCATCCCATCTTAAAGGGACCATACCAGAAGAGTAAAAAGCATGAAACTAACAGCAGATGGGGCTAATATCAGCCTTCTCTCAACTACATTATTAAAAACAATTACGCACACAGAAGACTTTATGTATATAGAAATGATTACCGTATTTTTACAAGTGCCATGCCCTAAATTATCATGCCTAAAAAGTTATTCCACACAGAAGTAAAAAAAAGTCAGGAGGTTAATTTATTCATTTTTTTAAAAAAGATAAATGTCAGTGCATTAGTTGTAGCCACTTACATACAAATAAAATTATAAATAAAATACAGGTCTGTTCTAAAACAAAAAAAAAAAAAAGAAATGATTACTGTATTTACTGGCATATAACACGCACAGGCGTATAACACGCGCATTCATTTTAAAAAGGGATGTTTCAAGAAAAAAAAAATAATTTTAAATAAGGAACTTTGAAGCAAAATAAGAGTCAGTGCCCATCTGCAGCCTCACCCATTGCCATCAATTCAGCCCGATCAATGCCTATCTGCAGTCTCACAAGTGCCATCAATGCAGCCTCACCATTGCCATCAATGCAGCCTCACCATTGCCATCAATGCAGCCTCACCATTGCCTCAATGCAGCAGTCTCACCATTGCCTTCAATGCAGCAGCCTCACCATTGCCATCAGTGCAGCCTGATCAATGCCCATCTGCAGCCTAGAGGGGACAGGGAGGGGGGCGGGATGAGCGCCGACAGATTACATACAGTCAGAATCTCCTATGATAGACAGAACAGTGGTCCAATGGCGACCTAGGGGACGGGACTTCCTATTACAGAGGCAGCCGAGTAAACAGGAGATTCTCACCATATGTAATCTGACGGTGCTCGTCCTGCCCCCCTCCCTGTCCATTCCGAGGCAGCTAAAATTGCAGTATCGGCGTATAACACGCACACGCTATTTGCACCCAATTTTCAGGGTAAAAAAGTGCGTGTTATACACCAATAAATAGAGTATATGCTAAATAAAGATCGAATAAATTTATAAAATATTAATAATTTGATCATTAATGCATAATACAAAATAATTAGATGTTTTTTAGCATATAATAATTTCTATATACATAAAGTCTTCTGTGTGTGTAATTGTTTTTAATAATGTAGTTGAGATAAGGTTGCTATTAGCCCCATCTGCTGTTATTTGCATGTTTTTTCCTCTTCTGGTATGGCCCTTTTAAGATGGGATGAATGGGAGGTGATATAACGCCCAATAAATAGCCGTACACGTGAGGCATGGGCGTGACTTGATAATGGAGGCCATGCCTCTGAAACGCATCATCATGGCAACCTCGTGGGCTGACGTACTGGTCTCCGTCTCCATCGGCTCTCCCCCTGCTGCGGGTTTGATTATTGCAGCCCAACGTCGGCTGGTGCAGGAGCATGCGCGGTCCACAGTGCACACCGGAGGTAATGTCAGGCGGCTTGTGAGCTGCCATCCGGCACTTGGGAGGTTGGATGTTCCTCGTCCATTGACAAGTTTTACAGTGGCCATCCGGGGGAGGAGAACATGAGTACAACATGCCTTGTTTTAATAAACAGTATTACACTAGGGCGGCCGTGCGCTCCTTTTCTTTTCTTTGCCTGTAAAAAGCCATAGTGTGCATGGACACAATGGGGTTTATTTACTAAAGCTGGAGAGCGCAAAATCAGTCTCACTTCAGCTTCTAACCTCAGCTTGTTCAATGAAGCTTTGGCAATAAAACCTGGAAGCTGATTGGTTTCTATGCAGAAGTGAAACTGATTTTGCACTCTCCAGCTTTAGTAAATAAACCCCATTGGCTAACATGGAGGGGAGTTTCCAGGCAGAAAAAAAATGAGAGCTCAGAGAAGCTCAAAAGCCTTTAGGAGCCGCTTCTTTAAGCTGCATTGAGCCCTAATACAGGAGGTGCAATACTTGCCAGATCACCAGGTGAAAAAAGAAGGAAAAAATCCTGGAGGAAAAGAAAACGAATGCAGCCAGCACATCTAATGATTGGTAAGCTGCAATATATTACATTTTTGGTTTTGGGGATTAAAGTGGACTTCCACCCACTTTTACAACTCTTCAGCATCCTTCACTAAACTGTGCACTGTAAACGAATTGGATATTTTTACATTTTTTTCTCAGCACCTACTGTATATCTGCTGTATTAATTTTTCACTTCCTCCTCCCTGGCCATGGCCAATGGCATCATTTCCTGTTTGCAATGCCTTCTGGGAAGGGACAGTAACTTCCTCTGACACTGCCGTTGCTATGGAAACATGACCTGAAACCTATTACACTGCTTGTGCTGCACTGAGCATGTGCAAGATCTGCAAGAATGAGATCCAGGAAGAAATACAGTCTGGCTTCAGATGCCCACACTTAAGATGGCCACGGCCTGCTGTAAGTTTATAAAATAACAAACTACTACTATAAACCAACAAAACAGACCTTAGTTTACAGACTAACTTTACTAGAATACATTAAGCTTGTGTATTATAGGGGTATTTTTATTTAAAAAGTATCATTTTGGCCAGAACACCACTTTAATACCGCTTTAAATGATGGAGTCCAGCTTTTAAATAACCAGCATTTTCATGTTAGTGATAAAACCAGGCAGCTAAACACTGTCGAGTATTTATTTCGCTGCTTTATTGAATCTTGAGTGCTGTTAATTCTTAAAACATTAGTAAACTGTTTTAACCGCTTCCCGACCGCCTCACGCAGATATACTGCGGCAGAAGTGCACGTACACTCAGATCAACGTACCTGTACGTTGCCCTTTAAGAGGCGGCTTGCGTGCCCGCGCGCACCCGCCAGGAGCTCCGCGAGCATGATCGCGGGTCCCGCGGACTTGATGTCCGTGGGAATACACGCGATCATCTCACGGAGAGGAAGAATGGGGAAATGCTAATGTAAACAAGCATCTCCCCATTCTGCCTAATGACACTGACACTGATCACTGCTCCCTGTAATCGGGAGCGTTGATCAGTGTCGTGTCACACACAGCCCCTCCCCCCCACAGTTAGAATCACTCCCTAGGACACACTTAACCCCTACAGCGCAACCTAGTGGTTAACCCCTTCACTGCCAGTCACATTTACACAGTAGATAGAAATCAAATATTCCGCGCTTAGGATCAGTGTCAACAAGGAACTGCAGCCCCCAGGCAAACTGGAAACAACCAACTACTTTTTTTCTTTGATCATCTTTCTAATACATACCCACATCCTGTTTGCATTTTTTATGATTTATGTCAGAGGGATTACAGATGTTTAATATTTGGTCTATTTACATGTATTTTTCATGTCACTGGTCACATGAGTGGAATCTTTAAATGTTGATATCATGTTTCTATGTCACCTTCAATTATTTTTTATTATGTATGATCTTGCATTCTTTCACCAATGCCAGTGATTTGCACACCCACACCCCATGCAATATACACTATGGAATAGCTTGCAGGGTTCTAGTAAGAATCTTTCACTTAGTTTGTTGTGGACTCTGGTGCACACCTCACATTTTTTGTCCATTCTCTTTCCCAAGATTTTTCATATATATATATATTTTCATTTTCACATTTTTTCATTCACATATATATTTTTTTGGTGTTTTTTTTGTTTTGTTGGTTTTTTGATTTTTCTATAGTTTGTGAACAGCGCCATTCCCCTATTTAGAACACATTTACACAGTAATCAATGCATTTTTAATTGCACTGATCGCTGTATAAATGTGAATGGTCCCAAAATCGTGCCAAAAATGTCCGATGTGTCCGCCATAATGTCGCAGTCCTGATAGAAATCGCTGATCGCCGCCATTACTAGTAAAAAAAAAAATAATAATAATAAAAATGCCATAAAACTATCCCTATTTTACTAAAAACATGTAGAAGAATACATATTGGCCTAAACTGAGGAAAAAAAATATTTTTTATATTTTTTTTGGGGATATTTATTATAGCAAAAAGTAAAAAATAATGCGTTTTTTCAAAATTGACGCAATTTTTTTGTTTAAAGCGCAAAAAATAAAAAAACGCAGAGGTGATCAAATACCACCAAAAGAAAGCTCTATTTGTTGGGAAAAAAGGACGTCGATTTTGTTTGGGAGCCACGTCGCACGACCACGCAATTGTCAGTTAAGGTGACGCAGCGCCGAATCGCAAAAAGTGCTCTGGTCTTTGGCCAGCCGAATGGTCCGGGGCTTAAGTGGTTAATGGTGCGAGCTGTAAAAAAAAAATGATCCTAAATAAAAAATAAGAATTCATGTCTCGCTCACTTGTCATACTTTATAAGTATATTTTTTATGTATTTATTTTATGCATTTATTTATTTATGAAATGGTAGGTTTTGTATGGCTCGCGATAACAACATAGCGCTGCATAGCGGATATACATCTGTCCTAAAGCACTAATAAAAGAAGAAAGAAAAAAAAAAAGACTTGTTTTTAAGAAAGGGATAAAATAAATACTATTGAATATTTTTTAAAGGTCCATATCTGGAGGATGATTGGGCACACAATCAATGGTGAAGTAGAGCTGACATTTTTACTTTTTTTTTTTATCATTCTAATACTTTTTCTAAGTCCTGTATTGAGATTAATAATTGGACACAATGGCCTTTTTTTTATATTGACACGCTAGGATATGTATGATGCTAGTCATAAATCATCCGATATCCAAGGTACTGCTGTTAGCATACATGCCAAAGATGGAGTGTTGTGTAAGTTATTAATCTTTATTACACACAATACAGGACAAAAATCTCACTACTAGGCAGCAACAGGGACCAGTCCGATCTATTCCTATTTAAAACAGAAGTCTAATGGGCAAATCACACCCTGGACGTCTGTTGCAGGGTGTTTAATGCACTCATGTTAAGACTCATCATGTCGCTTGTTAACATATTTGGCATTCAGTCAGCCAATTCTTCTGAATAGCCTGAAAATGCACGCTAACAGACTGAAAATGGCCCCCATGGTGTTTTTTTTTTTTTTTTTTTCAATGCGTCACAATGGGGTTGATTTACTAAATCTGGAAAGTCCAAAATCTGGTGCAGCTCTGCATAGAAACCAATCAGCTTCCAGGATAATTATCAGAGCTTAATTGAACAAGCTGAACCTAGAAGCTGATTGGCTACCATGCACAGCTGCACTAGATTTAGCATTCTTCAGTTTTAGTAAATCAACCCCCTATGTGTTACAATGTGTTACATGCTTTGCACTGTGTTGCAACACAGATGCGTTGTGGAGGTGCATTGGGGTGCCGCCAAAAAAAAGTGGCACCACAATGCACCAATACAAGCAAAAACTGCAAGTATAACTGCAAGCTGCAGTAACATGTGTATTCTTTTACACTTCTTGCAATGTGCTTGGCGTGAATTAAGGATGAGCTCAAAGTTCCGTCTAAACACAAGTTCGGGCTTTGGGGCAAATTTACCCATTTGGTGGGAGCCAAACATCATGTTTAATAGTGGTATTACTTCCACCATTACAGATGACAGCTCCCCGTTTATTGTTGTTAAGGATGCCAGCAGGTTCAGGCACTGCCGAGTCCTTAAAGATCCAGTGATGTCATCGGACCCATTCCCGTTACATGGCAGGGAATCTCCAGCTATGTAAGCAAAGGGTGGGAATAGTTTAATTTAAATAATAAAAAAAATATATAGTGGGATTCCTCCCCTTTTTCACACCTGGCCCTTTGAGTCTGGTATGTGTTTTAGGGGGGTACCAAACGCAAAAATAACAAAAAAAAAAGTGTGAGGTCCTCCAGGAAATCTATACAAGACCCCTAGGTTCCCCTAAAAATCCATACCAGACATTTAGTCTGAGCATGCAGAATGGCTCGCCAGGAAAGGGGGGAAAGAAGCATGCAGCCACATGCCCTCAACATGTGGGGTGTACCTGTGCCAGGGGGTGCCCCCACCAAACCACCTCATTACCATGTTTTGAGGCCAATGGCCTCTTAACCACCCCCAACCAGTGGTTGTGGGAGTCTGCAGGCTGTGGGCTTATTGAAATCTGGAAGCTCCCTTTAACAATAAGAGGGCAACAAGATGCCGCTCCCCAATGTAAATGCGTATGGGGTACATAGTACCCCTACTCATTCACAAAAGAAAGATGTAACATAAAAAGTAAGACATCCAAGTGTTTGAAAAGTTCTTTATTAAAAAAAAATCCCCCAAAAAGTCCCCAGTTGTAAATCTTATGTCAATCACGTCATCCAGCGAAGATCCACATCGATCACAATGCCTGCCAACCCAGTGACGTCATTGACTATATATGATCATGTCAATATATGGTCAATGACATCACCTTGGAGATCCTGCCCCTTGTATATAACAACTCCACCAGACATAACATTTGGTGGGTGACAAATAAACATGCAGGATGTGTCTCGTGACAGTGTTTAATTTTTTCAGGTCATCTTGATTGTTGTGGAACTGCTGGATAACGTAAATTTTTTGGATGATGTGATTGACAATGGATTTACAATGAGGTTTATTTTTTGGGGATTTCTAGTTAATTAATAATGAACTTATCAAGACATTTAATCGCCACCCACAGGACGCAAATTTTCTAGGCCAATTTGGACCTCAACCTGTCTGAAGAGGGCCACTACTGCCTGAGGAGGAGGTCTTTAGTGGCCTTAAAATGGCACTTTTTATAGGTGATGGCTGAATGCCTTGTCTGCATTTTTGAACATGGTATGCTGCTGATATTGAATCTTTTGGACTTATATGACGATGGAGTCAGTCATTTTGCCATTAGCTGTATGGTTGGTTGGTTGGTTGGTTGGAGGGAGTGACCTGGATTATCTACATCTATGGGATGATACAATTTCCACTTGCATGTGCAGGAGTGATCAACCACTTCCCAATGGCCAAAAAACAAAATGGCAGATGCAGAAGAAGAATAAGAGAAAATAGTGGCGTTATCTAAGTGACAAGGAGTAGCATGAAACTTGCATGGCTGGAGCAGAGGACACTAGGGGATACATAAGCCATAATGTACAAGTATTCTATTTAACTTGCACAATATGGCAAATGTTTTGGGGAAATGCTGCAGATTTATTTCAACTATAAAGAGGAATAAAACTCTGGAAGCTGTGCTCAAAAATAGGTGAGGGAAGTGGAAAGATAGCGCTGGACCCATAGGGTTATCTTACTGGTATTGTTATCTTAAGGTATTGATGATGTAAGTGTTGTAAGTGTTCCTGGGCAGGAGGCTTCTAAACCCCAGAGGATCTCAACAGTCTGCATGTATTGTAGTGTATTGTAACGAGAATTGAAAACCACTGCCAAGAGGTCCAGATACAACTTTATTCCATTGAAAGTCAGGGAGACTTTTAATGGAATAAAGTTGTATCTGGACCTCTTAGCAGGAGTGTGGTGCTTCGATTTCAATTCTCAAAAATAGGTAGGCAGCGGGCAAGGGACTAGTCATCAGTATTGCCTGCAGTCTCCCTGAAGCTGATCTTTGCCAATTACTGACTTACCATGCCTTGTTCTGCACTGTGTTTCTATGAGGAGGTGGTAGATAGATAGAGGCAGGGCTTGCTTCCCCATGTCAGAGCCTACAGCAAGAAGAACAGCGAGCAGCACAGTTGGGAAATCACCAAATCACATTCCAAATCTGCTAAAACTAGCAGTCAGAGGCAGTCTTGCCTTAGACCTCACATTGCACATATAAGGATGTTATTACAGGAATGCCTCAGCACCTTCACGTGCCAGGAAGTACATTGCTTTTTTATTTAAGAAATTCCAAATAAAAGATATTTCTAGTTGTAGAGCATTTCTAGATGTAGCACTATCCCCGTAGGGGCTGCTCGAGTTAATCTATTTTTCCTCAGATGTTAGTGCAGAGGCAGCCAGGCTCACAACATTTTCTCTCTCTCTGGCTCGGTGAGAGGTCTAGTGGATATCTTTCATGCTATTAATTGCTGTAAAACATGTATGGGATGAGGGGAAACATGGGATATTCTAGGTGCACTGACTAACAAGAGGACACTTCTCCTTCCCTGACACAGTCTCTGAAAACTGGTGCAGGAAAGTAACTAAAATTAAGTTTCCACAGAGGTCCCTCTTGACTGAACTATTTCACAGGGCCTTCTGAAAAAAGAAATAAACTGCACACAGTCACCGGAGCTCTGCTCTCAGGCTGGTACTCACAATGCCACAGGATCACCGGATACCTCCTCACGATATCCACCAGGCACTCTTCAGTGAGGGAGAAAACAAGGCTTACAATACCACAGAAGGCTTTTTAGGGTATCACCAAAAAGTGGTACTGTGGATACCAAGAAAAGTAAATATGTGTCACATCCCATAGATTTGGAGATAATAATGGAAGAATTGGTACTGGACTTTATAGGTACTGAGGTACAAAGTATTAAAAAATATATTTTTTATTACAAATTGATTAAAAAAGACAACCAGACAAACTGTGATTTTAAAAACTTTGCAAAGTAAGAATTGCCTATATATATATACTATATACTATATCAGCACATTACCCATAAACCAAGAATGAATCCTGAATGATCATAACAATGTCCTTGTTGAGACAATAATAAATGTTCTAGCAGGCTTGGTATGAGTAGATCAAAAATGTGCAGTAGCTCAGCTCTACATGTTACGTGTGTGAACTTATCTTCAGGAGCTTAGGCATACATTAGTATACACAACAACCAGAGGTATGTATCAAAGTAGAGGGATGTCCAAGGTACGGCGGATGTTGCAGACATATATGTCATCACATAATTGACTATAATGAAGTTATACACTGATGATTAGGATACTAGATGCTAGAACATTTATTATTGTCTCAACAAGGACATCATTATGATCATTCAGGATTAATTATTGGTGTATGGGTAATGTGTTGGTATAGTATATATAGGCAATTCTTACTTTGCAAAGTTTTTAAATTTACAGTTTGTCTGGTTGTCTTTTTTAATCAATTTGCAATAAAAAATATATTGTTTAATACTTTGTACCTCAGTGCCTATAAAGTCCAGTACCAATTCCTCCATTATTATTTATGATACCACAGGACAGCTAGACACCTCCTTCCAACTTTCACAAGGTACCCTCCGGCGAGCTCACCTCGAACAAAATCCTTTAACTAGGCTCCCAGCTTTGACACAGCTGGAACATTGTTGAACATTTAGCAGTTTTTCAGTGAAATGCCCTTAGGGGCAGAGCCCCCTCAGGCAGGAGGAGGCTTCTCCTGCAGAACCGATGCCAAGACTAGGGATGAGCTTCGTGTTCGAGTCGAACCCATGTTCGACTCGAACATCGGCTGTTCGACCGTCCGTCGAATTGCGAACGTTATGGGCCGTTCGCGCCAAATTCGTGTGGCGCGTCACGGCCCATAATTCACTGCGGGATCGCAGTGCATTGCTGGCTGATGATTGGCCAAGCATGCACTATGACCCGCATGCTTGGCCAATCACAGCGCTGTCAGCAGAGAGCTGTAATTGGCCAAAGCCAGGGTGGCTTTGGCCAATTATGGCTCAGGGGATTTAGTACACGCCCCACACTATATAAGGCCGCCTGCACGGCGGCCCTGTGTAGTGTGTTCCGGTGTGCTGAGAGATAGAGAGAGAGACAGTGTCATTTGATTTGAGTTAGATAGATTAGGCTAGATCTGTTCCTGCTATTTACATTTAGTGCAGTGCGTCCTGCTCACAGTGTTCAGCTAGATCCGTTCCTGCTATTTACATTTAGTGCAGTGCGTCCTGCTCACAGTGTTCAGCTAGATCTGTTCCTGCTATTTACATTTAGTGCAGTGCGTCCTGCTCACAGTGTTCAGCTAGATCCGTCCCTGCTATTTACATTTAGTGCAGTCAGTGCGTCCTGCTCACAGTGTTCAGCTAGATCCGTTCCTGCTATTTACATTTAGTGCAGTGCGTCCTGCTCACAGTGTTCAGCTAGATCTGTTCCTGCTATTTACATTTAGTGCAGTCAGTGCGTCCTGCTCACAGTGTTCAGCTAGATCTGTTCCTGCTATTTACATTTAGTGCAGTGCGTCCTGCTCACAGTGTTCAGCTAGATCTGTTCCTGCTATTTACATTTAGTGCAGTGCGTCCTGCTCACAGTGTTCAGCTAGATCCGTTCCTGCTATTTACATTTAGTGTAGTCAGTGCGTCCTGCTCACAGTGTTCAGCTAGATCCGTTCCTGCTATTTACATTTAGTGCAGTGCGTCCTGCTCACAGTGTTCAGCTAGATCCGTTCCTGCTATTTACATTTAGTGCAGTGCGTCCTGCTCACAGTGTTCAGCTAGATCTGTTCCTGCTATTTACATTTAGTGCAGTGCGTCCTGCTCACAGTGTTCAGCTAGATCCGTTCCTGCTATTTACATTTAGTGCAGTGCGTCCTGCTCACAGTGTTCAGCTAGATCTGTTCCTGCTATTTACATTTAGTGCAGTCAGTGCGTCCTGCTCACAGTGTTCAGCTAGATCCGTTCCTGCTATTTACATTTAGTGCAGTGCGTCCTGCTCACAGTGTTCAGCTAGATCTGTTCCTGCTATTTACATTTAGTGCAGTGCATCCTGCTCACAGTGTTCAGCTAGATCCGTTCCTGCTATTTACATTTAGTGCAGTCAGTGCGTCCTGCTCACAGTGTTCAGCTAGATCCGTTCCTGCTATTTACATTTAGTGCAGTGCGTCCTGCTCACAGTGTTCAGCTAGATCTGTTCCTGCTATTTACATTTAGTGCAGTGCATCCTGCTCACAGTGTTCAGCTAGATCCGTTCCTGCTATTTACATTTAGTGCAGTGCGTCCTGCTCACAGTGTTCAGCTAGATCCGTTCCTGCTATTTACATTTAGTGCAGTGCGTCCTGCTCACAGTGTTCAGCTAGATCCGTTCCTGCTATTTACATTTAGTGCAGTGCGTCCTGCTCACAGTGTTCAGCTAGATCTGTTCCTGCTATTTACATTTAGTGCAGTGCGTCCTGCTCACAGTGTTCAGCTAGATCTGTTCCTGCTATTTACATTTAGTGCAGTGCGTCCTGCTCACAGTGTTCAGCTAGATCCGTTCCTGCTATTTACATTTAGTGCAGTCAGTGCGTCCTGCTCACAGTGTTCAGCTAGATCCGTTCCTGCTATTTACATTTAGTGCAGTCAGTGCGTCCTGCTCACAGTGTTCAGCTAGATCTGTTCCTGCTATTTACATTTAGTGCAGTGCGCCCTGCTCACAGTGTTCAGCTAGATCCGTTCCTGCTATTTACATTTAGTGCAGTGCGTCCTGCTCACAGTGTTCAGCTAGATCCGTTCCTGCTATTTACATTTAGTGCAGTCAGTGCGTCCTGCTCACAGTGTTCAGCTAGATCCGTTCCTGCTATTTACATTTAGTGCAGTGCGTCCTGCTCACAGTGTTCAGCTAGATCCGTTCCTGCTATTTACATTTAGTGCAGTGCGTCCTGCTCACAGTGTTCAGCTAGATCTGTTCCTGCTATTTACATTTAGTGCAGTGCGTCCTGCTCACAGTGTTCAGCTAGATCCGTTCCTGCTATTTACATTTAGTGCAGTCAGTGCGTCCTGCTCACAGTGTTCAGCTAGACCCGTTCCTGCTATTTACATTTAGTGCAGTCAGTGCGTCCTGCTCACAGTGTTCAGCTAGATCCATTCCTGCTATTTACATTTAGTGCAGTGCGTCCTGCTCACAGTGTTCAGCTAGATCCGTTCCTGCTATTTACATTTAGTGCAGTCAGTGCGTCCTGCTCACAGTGTTCAGCTAGACCCGTTCCTGCTATTTACATTTAGTGCAGTCAGTGCGTCCTGCTCACAGTGTTCAGCTAGATCCATTCCTGCTATTTACATTTAGTGCAGTGCGTCCTGCTCACAGTGTTCAGCTAGATCCGTTCCTGCTATTTACATTTAGTGCATTCAGTGCGTCCTGCTCACAGTGTTCAGCTAGATCTGTTCCTGCTATTTACATTTAGTGCATTCAGTGCGTCCTGCTCACAGTGTTCAGCTAGATCCGTTCCTGCTATTTACATTTAGTGCAGTCAGTGCGTCCTGCTCACAGTGTTCAGCTAGATCTGTTCCTGCTATTTACATTTAGTGCAGTGCGTCCTGCTCACAGTGTTCAGCTAGATCTGTTCCTGCTATTTACATTTAGTGCAGTCAGTGCGTCCTGCTCACAGTGTTCAGCTAGATCTGTTCCTGCTATTTACATTCAGTGCAGTGCGTCCTGCTCACAGTGTTCAGCTAGATCCGTTCCTGCTATTTACATTTAGTGCAGTGCGTCCTGCTCACAGTGTTCAGCTAGATCCGTTCCTGCTATTTACATTTAGTGCAGTGCGTCCTGCTCACAGTGTTCAGCTAGATCCGTTCCTGCTATTTACATTTAGTGCAGTGCGTCCTGCTCACAGTGTTCAGCTAGATCTGTTCCTGCTATTTACATTTAGTGCAGTGCGTCCTGCTCACAGTGTTCAGCTAGATCCGTTCCTGCTATTTACATTTAGTGCAGTCAGTGCGTCCTGCTCACAGTGTTCAGCTAGATCCGTTCCTGCTATTTACATTTAGTGCAGTGCGTCCTGCTCACAGTGTTCAGCTAGATCCGTTCCTGCTATTTACATTTAGTGCAGTCAGTGCGTCCTGCTCACAGTGTTCAGCTAGATCTGTTCCTGCTATTTACATTTAGTGCAGTCAGTGCGTCCTGCTCACAGTGTTCAGCTAGATCTGTTCCTGCTATTTACATTTAGTGCAGTCAGTGCGTCCTGCTCACAGTGTTCAGCTAGATCCGTTCCTGCTATTTACATTTAGTGCAGTGCGTCCTGCTCACAGTGTTCAGCTAGATCTGTTCCTGCTATTTACATTTAGTGCAGTGCGTCCTGCTCACAGTGTTCAGCTAGATCTGTTCCTGCTATTTACATTTAGTGCAGTGCGTCCTGCTCACAGTGTTCAGCTAGATCCGTTCCTGCTATTTACATTTAGTGCAGTCAGTGCGTCCTGCTCACAGTGTTCAGCTAGATCCGTTCCTGCTATTTACATTTAGTGCAGTGCGTCCTGCTCACAGTGTTCAGCTAGATCCGTTCCTGCTATTTACATTTAGTGCAGTGCGTCCTGCTCACAGTGTTCAGCTAGATCCGTTCCTGCTATTTACATTTAGTGCAGTGCGTCCTGCTCACAGTGTTCAGCTAGATCTGTTCCTGCTATTTACATTTAGTGTAGTCAGTGCGTCCTGCTCACAGTGTTCAGCTAGATCCATTCCTGCTATTTACATTTAGTGCAGTGCGTCCTGCTCACAGTGTTCAGCTAGATCTGTTCCTGCTATTTACATTTAGTGCAGTCAGTGCGTCCTGCTCACAGTGTTCAGCTAGATCCGTTCCTGCTATTTACATTTAGTGCAGTGCGTCCTGCTCACAGTGTTCAGCTAGATCTGTTCCTGCTATTTACATTTAGTGCAGTGCGTCCTGCTCACAGTGTTCAGCTAGATCCGTTCCTGCTATTTACATTTAGTGCAGTCAGTGCGTCCTGCTCACAGTGTTCAGCTAGATCCGTTCCTGCTATTTACATTTAGTGCAGTCAGTGCGTCCTGCTCACAGTGTTCAGCTAGATCTGTTCCTGCTATTTACATTTAGTGCAGTCAGTGCGTCCTGCTCACAGTGTTCAGCTAGATCCGTTCCTGCTATTTACATTTAGTGCAGTCAGTGCGTCCTGCTCACAGTGTTCAGCTAGATCTGTTCCTGCTATTTACATTTAGTGCAGTCAGTGCGTCCTGCTCACAGTGTTCAGCTAGATCCGTTCCTGCTATTTACATTTAGTGCAGTGCGTCCTGCTCACAGTGTTCAGCTAGATCCGTTCCTGCTATTTACATTTAGTGCAGTCAGTGCGTCCTGCTCACAGTGTTCAGCTAGATCTGTTCCTGCTATTTACATTTAGTGCAGTCAGTGCGTCCTGCTCACAGTGTTCAGCTAGATCTGTTCCTGCTATTTACATTTAGTGCATTCAGTGCGTCCTGCTCACAGTGTTCAGCTAGATCCGTTCCTGCTATTTACATTTAGTGCAGTGCGTCCTGCTCACAGTGTTCAGCTAGATCCGTTCCTGCTATTTACATTTAGTGCAGTCAGTGCGTCCTGCTCACAGTGTTCAGCTAGATCTGTTCCTGCTATTTACATTTAGTGCAGTGCGTCCTGCTCACAGTGTTCAGCTAGATCTGTTCCTGCTATTTACATTTAGTGCATTCAGTGCGTCCTGCTCACAGTGTTCAGCTAGATCCGTTCCTGCTATTTACATTTAGTGCAGTGCGTCCTGCTCACAGTGTTCAGCTAGATCCGTTCCTGCTATTTACATTTAGTGCAGTGCGTCCTGCTCACAGTGTTCAGCTAGATCTGTTCCTGCTATTTACATTTAGTGCAGTGCGTCCTGCTCACAGTGTTCAGCTAGATCCGTTCCTGCTATTTACATTTAGTGCAGTCAGTGCGTCCTGCTCACAGTGTTCAGCTAGATCTGTTCCTGCTATTTACATTTAGTGCAGTCAGTGCGTCCTGCTCACAGTGTTCAGCTAGATCCATTCCTGCTATTTACATTTAGTGCAGTGCGTCCTGCTCACAGTGTTCAGCTAGATCTGTTCCTGCTATTTACATTTAGTGTAGTCAGTGCGTCCTGCTCACAGTGTTCAGCTAGATCCGTTCCTGCTATTTACATTTAGTGCAGTGCGTCCTGCTCACAGTGTTCAGCTAGATCTGTTCCTGCTATTTACATTTAGTGCAGTGCGTCCTGCTCACAGTGTTCAGCTAGATCTGTTCCTGCTATTTACATTTAGTGTAGTCAGTGCGTCCTGCTCACAGTGTTCAGCTAGATCTGTTCCTGCTATTTACATTTAGTGCAGTGCGTCCTGCTCACAGTGTTCAGCTAGATCTGTTCCTGCTATTTACATTTAGTGCAGTCAGTGCGTCCTGCTCACAGTGTTCAGCTAGATCCGTTCCTGCTATTTACATTTAGTGCAGTGCGTCCTGCTCACAGTGTTCAGCTAGATCCGTTCCTGCTATTTACATTTAGTGCAGTGCGTCCTGCTCACAGTGTTCAGCTAGATCTGTTCCTGCTATTTACATTTAGTGCAGTGCGTCCTGCTCACAGTGTTCAGCTAGATCCGTTCCTGCTATTTACATTTAGTGCAGTGCGTCCTGCTCACAGTGTTCAGCTAGATCCGTTCCTGCTATTTACATTTAGTGCAGTCAGTGCGTCCTGCTCACAGTGTTCAGCAAGATCCATTCCTGCTATTTACATTTAGTGCAGTGCATCCTGCTCACAGTGTTCAGCTAGATCTGTTCCTGCTATTTACATTTAGTGCAGTCAGTGCGTCCTGCTCACAGTGTTCAGCTAGATCCATTCCTGCTATTTACATTTAGTGCAGTGCGTCCTGCTCACAGTGTTCAGCTAGATCTGTTCCTGCTATTTACATTTAGTGCAGTCAGTGCGTCCTGCTCACAGTGTTCAGCTAGATCCGTTCCTGCTATTTACATTTAGTGCAGTGCGTCCTGCTCACAGTGTTCAGCTAGATCTGTTCCTGCTATTTACATTTAGTGCAGTGCGTCCTGCTCACAGTGTTCAGCTAGATCCGTTCCTGCTATTTACATTTAGTGCAGTGCGTCCTGCTCACAGTGTTCAGCTAGATCCGTTCCTGCTATTTACATTTAGTGCAGTGCGTCCTGCTCACAGTGTTCAGCTAGATCTGTTCCTGCTATTTACATTTAGTGCAGTGCGTCCTGCTCACAGTGTTCAGCTAGATCCGTTCCTGCTATTTACATTTAGTGCAGTGCGTCCTGCTCACAGTGTTCAGCTAGATCCGTTCCTGCTATTTACATTTAGTGCAGTGCGTCCTGCTCACAGTGTTCAGCTAGATCCGTTCCTGCTATTTACATTTAGTGCAGTGCGTCCTGCTCACAGTGTTCAGCTAGATCCGTTCCTGTTATCTTCCTACTGACAGGCAGGCTTGTCTGGTTACAGTATATAAAGCTACCTGAAGAAAATTACAGGTGTTCTATCCCAGCTTAGTGCAGCTACAGGCCATTAGTATGTCTGGAAGGCCAAGAAGGAGAGGCAGACAGTCACAAGCCAATAAGAGAGGGCAAGCAGGCTCTGTGTCTAGTGCTGGTCGTGGAGACGGTGCATCCTCATCAGCACGTGGCCATGGGACACGCTTGGCCTTTTTTTCGGCAGCTGGCCGTGTTGAGCCGCAACATGCAGAAAACTTGGTCGAGTGGATGACCAAGCCGTCCTCATCCTCCTCATCCTCTCTCACCCATGCCCAGGGTGCTTTGTCTGGCAAAGCAGCGGCCTCTTCCCTCAGCTCAATGTCATCAGTGACTCCTTCCCTAGCTCCACCATGTCCTCCTGAGGATTCCCTCGAACTGTTTGACCACAGTGTTGGGTACATGCTCCAGGAGGATGCCCAGCGTTTGGAAGGCTCTGATGATGATACTGAGCTCGATGAAGGCAGTAACATGAGCATGGACAGAGGGGGTGCCCAAGAAGGACAGCAATCTGGCAGTCATGCTCCCCCTGCTGCAGCATACTGCCAGGTTTGCTCCAGTGATGAGGAGGGAGGGGATGATGAGGTCACTGACTCAACGTGGGTGCCTGATAGGAGAGAGGAGGAGGAGGAGGAGGAGGAGGAGGAGGCGGCACATCACCAACGAGGCAGGATGCCCTCCAGGGGCCAGCCTAAGGGCAGCACATTGACTGCATGACACCCCAAAGCTCCACATGTGCAGGGCGCTGCAGTCTCTGCGCGTTATTCAAAAAGTTCTTTGGTGTGGGCCTTTTTTGAGACGAGTGCATCAGATCGCACCGCTGCTATTTGCAACATATGTCTCAAGCGTATCTCGCGTGGCCAAAACATCTCCCGCTTGGGTGCCACATGCTTGACCAGACATATGTTGACCTGCCATGCAGTTCGTTGGCAAGCATATCTAAAAGACCCACACCAAAGAACAAAGAGGATCTCTCCTTGCTCCTCATCAGCTGAGATTTCCAACCCCACTAGACCTTCAGTCCTCTCTGAGACCTGCAGTGAGAGGAATGAAGGTGTAGAATTAGGTGTGTCACAGCCAAGTACTTGTGGGCAATCTGCTTTTGGTACACCGACGTCAGATTGTACCAGGCAAATTTCCCTGCCCCAGCTGCTGCACCGCCGAAAGAAGTTTGCTCCCAGCCATCCACATGCCCAGCGGTTGAATGCTAGCTTGGCAAAATTGCTAGCACTTCAACTGCTGCCTTTTCAGTTGGTAGACTCTGCCCCCTTCCGTGAGTTTGTGGAATGTGCGGTTCCTCAGTGGCAGGTACCCAAACGCCACTTTTTCTCACGGAAGGCGATTCCGGCTCTCTACCGGCATGTGGAAGGCAATGTCCATGCCTCGCTGGACAGGGCGGTCAGCGGTAAGGTGCATATTACCGCTGACTCATGGTCCAGCAGGCATGGACAGGGACGTTACCTAAGTTTCACGGCGCATTGGGTGACTCTGCTGGCAGCTGGGAAGGATGCAGGACAAGGTGCAGTAGTGTTGGAGGTTGTTCCGCCACCACGCCTCCAAAATGCTGATTGTGACACACCTCTCTCCTCCACCCCCTCCTCTTCTTCTTCCTCCATGGCCTCTTCCTCGGAACCAGCGGTGCTCCGTAGGCGTTCAAGGGGCTACGCAAGTACGCAGGCCAAAAGATGCCATGCGGTGCTTGAGCTGGTGTGCTTGGGGGACAGGAGCCACACTGGGGCAGAGGTTCTGTCAGCTCTGCAGGGGCAGGTTCAGAGGTGGTTGACGCCACGCCAACTTAAGGCAGGAATGGTGGTTTGCGACAATGGCACCAACCTCCTCTCTGCCCTCCGACAGGGACAACTGACCCATGTGCCCTGTTTGGCTCACGTCCTTAACTTGGTGGTGCAGCGGTTCTTGGGCAGGTACCCGGGCTTACAGGATGTCCTGAGGCAGGCCAGGAAAGTCTGTGTGCATTTCCGCCGGTCATATAATGCCAGTGCTCGGCTGACGGACCTCCAAAAGGAGTTTAACCTGCCCAAGAACCGCCTAATCTGTGACATGCCCACCAGGTGGAACTCAACGTTGGCCATGCTGCAGCGGCTGCACACGCAGCAGAGGGCCATCAATGAGTACCTGTGCGACTATGGCACCAGGACAGGGTCAGGGGACCTTGGTTTTTTTTCCCCACGCCAGTGGGCCATGATCAGGGATGCATGCACTGTCCTGTCACCATTCGAGGAGGCCACGAGGATGGTGAGCACTGACAGTGCATGCATCAGTGACACTGTCCCCCTTGTCCACCTGTTGGAGCACACGCTGCGTGGAATAATGGACAGGGCACTTGAGGCAGAACAGAGGCAGGAAGAGGAGGACTTCCTTAGCTCTCATGGCCCCCTTTATCCAGACAGTGTTCCTGCGTGTCCGCCGATCACACAGGAAGAGGACGAGGAGGAGGAGGAGGAGGAGGAAGATTGTGTCAGTATGGAGGTGGAGCCTGGCACTCAGCATCAGCAGTCTTTAAGGGATCAGTCCCAAGGAACACATGGACTTGTACGTGGCTGGGAGGAGGTGGCTGCGGACGTTGTCGTCCTTAGTGACCCAGAGGACTCCGGACCGAATGCCTCAGCAAACCTACGCTGCATGGCCTCCCTGATCCTGCAAAGCCTGCGTAAGGATCCTCGTATTCGTGGTATCAAGGAGAAGGACCAATACTGGCTGGCAACCCTCCTTGATCCACGTTACAAGGGTAAGGTTGCGGACCTTATCTTGCCATCGCAGAGGGAGCAGAGGATGAAACATCTTCGGGAGGCCTTGCAGAAAGGTCTGTGCAACGCGTTCCCAGAGACTGGGAGGTTACAAACTCCTGTTTCTGGACAACGTGTTGCTGAGGCTTCGGTCAGTCAAAGAAGGAGCGGTGGAGAAGGTGGCCGTCTGACCGATGCGTTCAGACAATTTTTTGGTCCGCAGCCCCAAGGTATGATCGGTTCCAGCAACCATCGCCAGCGTCTGTTTTACATGGTGCAGGAATACCTAGGGGCAAGATCAGACTTGGACCACTGGCCAGAGCTTGCACAGTATGCAATTGAGCTACTGGCCTGTCCTGCATCCAGCGTTCTTTCGGAACGCACATTCAGTGCTGCTGGAGGCGTGGTAACCGATCACAGGGTGCGTCTGTCCACCGACTCGGTCGATCGGCTGACCTTCATAAAAATGAATCAGTCTTGCATCACCACCAGCTACCAAGCACCTGATGCTGATGTAACTGAATAATTTTTTTCAGATCCCTTCAAAGACTGCCTATGCTGATGCTGAGTGACTATCCCTGAGTAGTTATCCTCTTCCTCCTCAATCATCACGCTGATAGCTTGTAAGAACATTTTTGGTTCTGGGCGCCACCACCAGTGCCTAAGGCACAATTTTTCAGCCCCTGTTTAACAGGGGCGTGTAATTACAATTTTTGATGTAATACTTTGCAGCAGGGCTCGTTCCTGCATTCCAACTAGAGTGTCTGTGAGGGGTTGCAGTGTTGTGGCACCAGCACCAGTGCCTAAGGCCCAATTTTTCTGCCCCTGTCTAACAGGGGCGTGTAATTACAATTTTTGATGCAATACTTTGCAGCAGGGCTCGTTCCTGCGTTCCAACTAGAGTGTCTGTGAGGGGTTGCAGTGTTGTGGCACCAGCACCAGTGCCTAAGGCCTAATTTTTCAGCTCCTGTTCAACAGGGGCATGTAATTACAATTCTTGATCTAATATTTCACAGCAGGGCCCTGTGAGGGCTTACAGTGTTGTGGCCACAGCAACACCTAAGGCCCAAATTTCTGCTGAGTATATAGGGCAGGACCCTACTTTCAAACATCTAACTTATAAACGACTCCTACTTGCAAACGGAAGGAGACAACAGGAAGTGAGATGAAATCTACCCCTAGGAAGGGAAATTCTCTCCTGTAAGAGTTAATATGGGAAAACAATTTCTCCTTTCCACTGATGCTTTCCAATCCTTGTTCCACAAAAAAACCCAAATTTTCAAAAAACATTTTTCATTGGGACAAAAAAGTGAGGTGAAATCTTCTGAAGAGGAGGAAAGACAGCAAAACAAATGTCACAGGGGTGATAACCCTTCCCTATGTTTTCCAAAAAGCTTAAAAAAGATTTTTTGGCTGGAGCTAAACACGTTAAAAATGTACCCGTTCAAAATTACAAAGAGATTCTACTTAACAACAAACCTACAGTCCCTGTCTTGTTTGCACCGCCTGTATACTGCTGTTCAGAGTATATAGGGCCTGGTGGCCCCACACCTTTCCTTATTTTAATTTGGGTGCGGGGTTCCCCTTAATATCCATACAAGACCCAAAGGGCCTGGTAATGGACTGGGGGGTACCCATGCCGTTTGTCTCACCGATTTTCATCCATATTGCCATGACCCGACATTACATTAAACCCGCAAGCAGTTTTAAATGAGATTTTTTCCTTTAAAAATGACATTTGGTGCAGGGACTGTTCTAAACACGGGAAACACGCGTCACTTTACAGGCATACTATAGACACCCCCCAGGTACGATATTTAAAGGAATATTTCACTTTTTTTTTTTACTTTAAGCATCATTAAAATCACTGCTCCCGAAAAAACGGCCGTTTTTAAAAGTTTTTTTTGCATTGATACATGTCCCCTGGGGTAGGACCCGGGTCCCCAAACCCTTTTTCGGACAATACCATGCAAATTAGCCTTTAAAATGAGCACTTTTGATTTCGAACGTTCGAGTCCCATAGACGTCAATGGGGTTCTAACGTTCGTGCGAACTTTCGGTCCGTTCGCGGGTTCTGGTGCGAACCGAACCGGGGGGTGTTCGGCTCATCCCTAGCCAAGACCCACTCAACTCCCGCTCCAGGCTTCAGAATATTTATGGGCTCCCCAGTCACCTACTAGGCACACCTCCCCACCAATTGGCTGGTCCCATAAATATTCAGTCTGCCCATCTGCCTTTGCTGCCACTGTGATTCCAGAGCACTCTAGAATGCAGGAGTAAAACACGTCATTAGACCAACAGCCTGTGAAACATTGGGCAGGCCAAAGTAGTCAACCACTACTCCACTGGCTACAGAGGAGCCAAACTAAATTTGTCTGACAACCTAAGAGCCTAACTATGAGGGTACTACATAGATGTTCCCTATACTATTGCAAATGGGCACTTTTTTTAATTCAGTTCTACTTTAATAAATGACGACTACTGAAAAAGATATAATAACATATTTAAATAAAGAAAGGCAGAAATACTATATGTTATACTTATGAGTTTTATTCAGAAATGTACAATTCTAAATAAAAGTGGCATATCATGTAATTTGTTGATTTTTTTTTTCTGTAGTAGACATCTCATTTGGGTTTTCTTATGAGCACATTAGGACAGTCGGGTGAAAAAACACTCTTGTTTTTGGGTTGTTGGCTCTGTAGGGAACCTACACAAACACATACACTACATGTATTGCTGTACAAACGTTTTTACCTGCTTAAAAGGAATTCAATCTCATGGTGATGCTCAGAGAACCCAGATTTTAGGCATGCAAATTAATTAAACAATGTTGCATTGAAGAGCTAGTTATTTTCCAAGAGCTGCTCGCTCTCTCGCCAAGCATCTGCTTATACTTAATTCATACGTCTTTCTAAGTGTAAGCACGTCGAGGCTGGAGCTCAGCAGGAGTTGTGCACAGCACTGTTTAAGTAGCTTTTACATCTGCTGCAATGTCTGATGTTATACAGTTCAGTGGAGGCAAGGAAATGGTTCTCAATGCAATGTTCTGGAAATTGGGTACGCTGCCATCTGTAGACATATCTACTTGTTGTGAGAGGAAATTACTAAACTGTAGACAATGCAGGTTGACTGTGCATTTCCGTCTGTCTCAAAGTTGTAGTAGCAGAAAAAAGTCAAATCTCCTTCTGATTGTCCCTAGGAGGGAATAAATTCATACGACTTTGACTTTTAGAAGTACTCGTGAAGATCATGCGTAATGGGTTTTTGTATATTGATTTTTTTTCCTTCCCCAATCACCTTTGAGGGCAAGTGGTGGGGTGGCTTGGTTGGTGGTTAGAATTGCCGACTTGCAGTCCAGGTTTCGTGGAATTCCTTCAGGTCCAGGTGAACCTTTATGAAGTTGATACATTTTTCCTGTATTTGTCTGTAATTTTAAAAACTGTAAATTTGTCTGTAATTTTAAAAACTTTGCAAAGTAAGAATTGCCTATATGTACTCTACCAGCACATAACCCATACACCAATAATTAATCCTGAATGATCATAATGATGTCCTTGTTGAGACAATAATAAATGTTATAGCAGGCTTGGTTTGAGTAGATCAAAAATGTGTAGTAGCTTGGCTCTAAATGTTACGCGTGTGAACGCTTCTTTAGGAGCTTAGGCAGCTTTTCGTGTTTTCTTCCATTCTAGCCAGGGGCCATCCCACAAATTATTTTTCCAGCCACTCAAAACTAATTACAGCAGTACATACAGTGCCTGGAAAAAGTATTCCTACCTATTGATATTTTCCACATTTTGTCATGTTACAATCAAAAACATAAATGTATTTTATTGGGATTTTATGTGATAGACCAACACAAAGTGGCACATAATTGTGAAGTGGAAGGAAAATGATAAATGGTTTTCAAAATGTTTTACAAATAAATATCTGAAAAGTGTGGCTTACATTTGTATTCAGCCCCCTTTATGCTGAAACCCCTAACTAAAATATAGTAGAACCAATTGCCTTCAGAAGTCACCTAATTAGTAAGTAGAGTTTACCGGTGTGTAATTTAATCTCAGTATATATACAGCAATTCTGTGAAGCCCTCAGAGGTTTGTTAGAGAACCTTAGTGAACAAACAGCATCATAAGGCCAAGGAACACACCGGATAGGTCAGGGATAAAGTTGTGCAGAAGTTTAAAGCAGGGTTAGGTTATAAAAAATCGCCCTTTGAACATCTCACAGAGCACTGTTCAATCCATCATCTTAAAATGGAATGAGTATGGCACAACTGAAAACCTACCAAGACATGGCCGTCCACCTAAATTGACAGGCCAGGCAAGGAGAGCATTAATCAGAGAAGCAGCCAAGAGGCCCATGGTAACTCTGGGGGAGATGCAGAGATCCACAGCTCAGGTGGGAGAATCTGTCCACAGGACAACTATTAGTCGTGTTCTCCACAAATCTGGTCTTTATGGAAGAGTGACAAGAAGAAAGACATTGTTGAAAGAAAGCAATAAGAAGTCCCGTTTGAAGTTTGTGAGAAGCCATGTGGGGGACACAGCAAACATGTGGAAGAAGGTGCTCTGATCAGATGAGACCAAAATTAATTGTTTTGGCCTAAAAGCAAAACACAGCATCATGTTGTGGGGATGCTTTTCTTCAGCTGGTCAGAGTTGATGGGAAGATGGATGGATCCAAATGCAGGGCAATATTATAAGAAAACCTGTTAGAGTTTGCAAAATACTTGAGACTGGGGTGGAGGTTCACCTTCCAGCAGGACAACGACCCTAAACATACAGCCAGAGCTACAATGGAATGGTTTAGATCAAAGCATATTCATGCTAGATAGATAGAATGGCCCAGTGAAAGACCAGACCCAAATCCAATTGAGAAGCTGTGGCAAGACTTGAAAATTGCTGTTCACAGACACTCTCCATCCAATCTGACAGAGCTTGAGCTATTTTGCAAAGAAGAATGGGCAAAAATGTCACCCTCTAGATGTGCAAAACTGGTAGAGACATCCCCAAAAAAGACTTGCAGCTGTAATTGCAGTGAAAGGTGGTTCTACAAAGTATTGACACGCCACAGTTTTCACATATTTATTTGTAAAACATTTTGAAACCCATTTATCATTTTTTTTCCCTTCACAATCATGTAGTAGATAAAAATAAAATCAGCACAACCCTAAAACCCTATAACATATTAGAAAATGCAAGCTGAACACCAAAGTAAATTCAAAAATCCACAAAATAAATTCTTATATAGAGTAGTGCAGCACAATGAAAGGTAAAAACATAAAATATGTATAGAAAATCCACAACCAGAAACAGATCCACAGAAGAAAGAATCCTGATAGATATCCCAAAGTGCAGGAAACTGTGGACCATTGAGTGAGTAAATTCCACCACCAATGTGCGGGTTGCTTCGCTCACCTCAAAGACTGACCCCTGTAACACAGAAGGTCATGCTGCGCCTTTTTCCCACTATTCCAGGGAATTGGGTGTATATATATATATGGTAACTTGTCTCAGCTGGTAGGAACTTTACCGACATCCAAATGACATTTATGAAACCTGAAAAAGAGAGGATCTAAGTGCTCAATGTATGATAAAATATTCACGCTTTATTGAGTAACACTTACAAGATTCCTTGTCTTGTTTCCAGCAAGTAGGAACACAGCCAACGGCTAAAGGAACACACGTTCCACTTGGATAGCAGCGGATGACGTCAAAAGGGCGTGTGCCACTTTGTGTTGGTCTATCACATAAAATTCCAATAAAATACATTTATGTTTTTGATTGTAACATGACAAAATGTGGAAAGCTTCAAGGGGTATGAATACTTTTTCAAGGCACTATAAAAACAAACAAAGAGACAACTATAAGCCCAAAATACTTCTGTAGTCATGTGATGAAGTAGGTTCCAAGTCTTCTATCTTTACAGCAGATTGAGGGTCCTTCTTTAACTGGGCATTGATACCTTTTGCTGTCCAGTGGGAAGGTCCTCTTATGCTCCAGAAGACTGTAGCTGACTGATGACATTACAGTGAGGTGACAGATCAGCAATGGGCACATAATGCAGTACTGGATCACCAGCCTTTACCCCTGAGCATTATGTGGTGGAGGACTCAGGTGGTTGGAAATGGTCTTGGGCATCATTTGCTGGTTGATAGGCTTTAATGCCTAAAGCTGGCCATACACTAATAGACTTTTCTTTGGTTCAGCCCTTGGACTGAAAAAAGCATATTCCTCCATCCATGCTAAACATAGCAGATGGACACATCTCCCACTGTGGCTATTGTATTGTGACAGTTAGCATTGCCGACTGAAAGATCTTAGGACAGCTGGATCTCAAAGAAATATCTTTGGACAATTGGATTGTACCTGCACAAAGTTTACATTATTTGACCAGTATGCATTAGTGAAATTAACTTTGCTTCTCTGAAATTACCCTGTAAAAGAAATACATTAAAGTCTGTGTGAAAATGAAAAAGATGGATTAAGGTAGTTTTAGTTGTTTTTGAAAGCTTTTTTTTTTTTTACTTTATTTTGTTGTTGATTTATTTAGGACAACATGAAATTAGTAGTTTTGTTAAGCCACTCCAAGTTTACCTTGTGACCCTGCAAAGCAAAGATTTTTTAAAAATGCAGGTAATTTAAGTCAATGATCTTTCATGTTTTGGTGAAATCCGAAAAGGAGTAAAAATATATAATAATATAATATAATATAATATAAGCTTGGGGGCTTTTCTTTTGTTTTTCTACTTTTTAAATTACTCTTTACATTATTCTCTAGGTTTGTCTTGCAAAGTTAGAGGGCAATTTAGAAGAAATTTTGATGAACATTAGACCACTAATGGTGCTGTGAAGTCAAGTTATACTACACTATTCTTTCACACCCACTGACCATCTGTACTTCAACATGTGTTTACCTTCCGCTGTCTCATGATTCCATCAATTTGCCTCTAATTTTACCCTAATAATAATGATTGCTATTAAATTGAAGACATAAGCATAATGTACCATCGTCCTATCAACTAGAAAATTGGGGCAGACATTTGGAGGCAGCTATGGACACTTGTGGTGCAGCAAAGACTCACATAAACAAGTGTTTAAAAAAGTATAAATTTATTAAGACATCAACATCATTTTAAAAAGGCCCTACAAGGAGAAAATATACAATATATAGTATTAAATCTCTGAAGAGGAACTAGACAATTGGACGTGTATCCATCCACCAAGGGACCATGGCTCTCGTCCCATGTCAGTTCAACCTTGACATGTTTTGCGGTGTGACCGCTTCTTCAGGATTATGCTTCAGAAGATAATATATGTAGATATCTCTACAAAAAATAGACAGTATATAATCAAACTTCAAGGACAAATAACACATATCATTTTTTAAAATGATGTTGATGTCTTAATATATTTATACTTTTTTAAACACTTGTTTATGTGAGTCTTTCACGTACCACGAGAGTCCATAGCTGCCTTCAAATGTCTGCCCCAATTTTCTATTTTTACCTTGTGACTAGGGATGAGCTTCGTGTTCGAGTCGAACCCATGTTCGACTCGAACATCGGCTGTTCGACCGTCCGTCGAATTGCGAACGTTATGGGCCGTTCGCGCCAAATTCGTGTGGCGCGTCACGGCCCATAATTCACTGCGGAATCGCAGTGCATTGCTGGCTGATGATTGGCCAAGCATGCACTATGACCCGCATGCTTGGCCAATCACAGCGCCGTCAGTAGAGAGAGCTGTAATTGGCCAAAGCCAGGGTGGCTTTGGCCAATTATGGCTCAGGGGATTTAGTACACGCCCCACACTATATAAGGCCGCCTGCACGGCGGCCCTGTGTAGTGTGTTCCGGTGTGCTGATAGAGAGAGAGACAGACAGTGTCATTTGATTTGAGTTAGATAGATTAGGCTAGATCTGTTCCTGCTATTTACATTTAGTGCAGTGCGTCCTGCTCACAGTGTTCAGCTAGATCCGTTCCTGCTATTTACATTTAGTGCAGTCAGTGCGTCCTGCTCACAGTGTTCAGCTAGATCCGTTCCTGCTATTTACATTTAGTGCAGTGCATCCTGCTCACAGTGTTCAGCTAGATCTGTTCCTGCTATTTACATTTAGTGCAGTGCGTCCTGCTCACAGTGTTCAGCTAGATCCGTTCCTGCTATTTACATTTAGTGCAGTGCGTCCTGCTCACAGTGTTCAGCTAGATCCGTTCCTGCTATTTACATTTAGTGCAGTGCGTCCTGCTCACAGTGTTCAGCTAGATCCGTTCCTGCTATTTACATTTAGTGCAGTGCGTCCTGCTCACAGTGTTCAGCTAGATCTGTTCCTGCTATTTACATTTAGTGCAGTGCGTCCTGCTCACAGTGTTCAGCTAGATCTGTTCCTGCTATTTACATTTAGTGCAGTGCGTCCTGCTCACAGTGTTCAGCTAGATCCGTTCCTGCTATTTATATTTAGTGCAGTCAGTGCGTCCTGCTCACAGTGTTCAGCTAGATCCGTTCCTGCTATTTACATTTAGTGCAGTGCGTCCTGCTCACAGTGTTCAGCTAGATCTGTTCCTGCTATTTACATTTAGTGCAGTGCGTCCTGCTCACAGTGTTCAGCTAGATCCGTTCCTGCTATTTACATTTAGTGCAGTCAGTGCGTCCTGCTCACAGTGTTCAGCTAGATCCGTTCCTGCTATTTACATTTAGTGCAGTGCGTCCTGCTCACAGTGTTCAGCTAGATCCGTTCCTGCTATTTACATTTAGTGCAGTCAGTGCGTCCTGCTCACAGTGTTCAGCTAGATCCGTTCCTGCTATTTACATTTAGTGCAGTGCGTCCTGCTCACAGTGTTCAGCTAGATCCGTTCCTGCTATTTACATTTAGTGCAGTGCGTCCTGCTCACAGTGTTCAGCTAGATCTGTTCCTGCTATTTAAATTTAGTGCAGTCAGTGCGTCCTGCTCACAGTGTTCAGCTAGATCCGTTCCTGCTATTTACATTTAGTGCAGTGCGTCCTGCTAACAGTGTTCAGCTAGATCCGTTCCTGCTATTTACATTTAGTGCAGTCAGTGCGTCCTGCTCACAGTGTTCAGCTAGATCTGTTCCTGCTATTTACATTTAGTGCAGTCAGTGCGTCCTGCTCACAGTGTTCAGCTAGATCCGTTCCTGCTATTTACATTTAGTGCAGTGCGTCCTGCTCACAGTGTTCAGCTAGATCTGTTCCTGCTATTTACATTTAGTGCAGTGCGTCCTGCTCACAGTGTTCAGCTAGATCCGTTCCTGCTATTTACATTTAGTGCAGTGCGTCCTGCTCACAGTGTTCAGCTAGATCCGTTCCTGCTATTTACATTTAGTGCAGTGCGTCCTGCTCACAGTGTTCAGCTAGATCCGTTCCTGTTATCTTCCTACTGACAGGCAGGCTTGTCTGGTTACAGTATATAAAGCTACCTGAAGAAAATTACAGGTGTTCTATCCCAGCTCAGTGCAGCTACAGGCCATTAGTATGTCTGGAAGGCCAAGAAGGAGAGGCAGACAGTCACAAGCCAATAAGAGAGGGCAAGCAGGCTCTGTGTCTAGTGCTGGTCGTGGAGACGGTGCATCCTCATCAGCACGTGGCCATGGGACACGCTTGGCCTTTTTTTCGGCAGCTGGCCGTGTTGAGCCGCAACATGTGGAAGACTTGGTCGAGTGGATGACCAAGCCGTCCTCATCCTCCTCATCCTCTCTCACCCATGCCCAGGGTGCTTTGTCTGGCAAAGCAGCGGCCTCTTCCCTCAGCTCAATGTCATCAGTGACTCCTTCCCTAGCTCCACCATGTCCTCCTGAGGATTCCCTCGAACTGTTTGACCACAGTGTTGGGTACATGCTCCAGGAGGATGCCCAGCGTTTGGAAGGCTCTGATGATGATACTGAGCTCGATGAAGGCAGTAACATGAGCACGGACAGAGGGGGTGCCCAAGAAGGACAGCAATCTGGCAGTCATGCTACCCCTGCTGCAGCATACTGCCAGGTTTTCTCCAGTGATGAGGAGGGAGGGGATGATGAGGTCACTGACTCAACGTGGGTGCCTGATAGGAGAGAGGAGGAGGAGGAGGAGGAGGAGGCGGCACATCACCAACGAGGCAGGATGCCCTCCAGGGGCCAGCCTAAGGGCAGCACATTGACTGCATCACACCCCAAAGCTCCACATGTGCAGGGCGCTGCAGTCTCTGCGCGTTATTCAAAAAGTTCTTTGGTGTGGGCCTTTTTTGAGACGAGTGCATCAGATCGCACCGCTGCTATTTGCAACATATGTCTCAAGCGTATCTCGCGTGGCCAAAACATCTCCCGCTTGGGTACCACATGCTTGACCAGACATATGTTGACCTGCCATGCAGTTCGTTGGCAAGCATATCTAAAAGACCCACACCAAAGAACAAAGAGGATCTCTCCTTGCTCCTCATCAGCTGAGATTTCCAACCCCACTAGACCTTCAGTCCTCTCTGAGACCTGCAGTGAAAGGAATGAAGGTGTAGAATTAGGTGTGTCACAGCCAAGTACTTGTGGGCAATCTGCTTTTGGTACACCGACGTCAGATTGTACCAGGCAAATTTCCCTGCCCCAGCTGCTGCACCGCCGAAAGAAGTTTGCTCCCAGCCATCCACATGCCCAGCGGTTGAATGCTAGCTTGGCAAAATTGCTAGCACTTCAACTGCTACCTTTTCAGTTGGTAGACTCTGCCCCCTTCCGTGAGTTTGTGGAATGTGCGGTTCCTCAGTGGCAGGTACCCAAACGCCACTTTTTCTCACGGAAGGCGATTCCGGCTCTCTACCGGTATGTGGGAGGCAATGTCCATGCCTCGCTGGACAGGGCGGTCAGCGGTAAGGTGCATATTACCGCTGACTCATGGTCCAGCAGGCATGGACAGGGACGTTACCTAAGTTTCACGGCGCATTGGGTGACTCTGCTGGCAGCTGGGAAGGATGCAGGACAAGGTGCAGTAGTGTTGGAGGTTGTTCCGCCACCACGCCTCCAAAATGCTGATTGTGACACACCTCTCTCCTCCACCCCCTCCTCTTCTTCTTCCTCCATGGCCTCTTCCTCGGAACCAGCGGTGCTCCGTAGGCGTTCAAGGGGCTACGCAAGTACGCAGGCCAAAAGATGCCATGCGGTGCTTGAGCTGGTGTGCTTGGGGGACAGGAGCCACACTGGGGCAGAGGTTCTGTCAGCTCTGCAGGGGCAGGTTCAGAGGTGGTTGACGCCACGCCAACTTAAGGCAGGAATGGTGGTTTGCGACAATGGCACCAACCTCCTCTCTGCCCTCCGACAGGGACAACTGACCCATGTGCCCTGTTTGGCTCACGTCTTTAACTTGGTGGTGCAGCGGTTCTTGGGCAGGTACCCGGGCTTACAGGATGTCCTGAGGCAGGCCAGGAAAGTCTGTGTGCATTTCTGCCGGTCATATAATGCCAGTGCTCAGCTGACGGACCTCCAAAAGGAGTTTAACCTGCCCAAGAACCGCCTAATCTGTGACATGCCCACCAGGTGGAACTCAACGTTGGCCATGCTGCAGCGGCTGCACACGCAGCAGAGGGCCATCAATGAGTACCTGTGCGACTATGGCACCAGGACAGGGTCAGGCGACCTTGGTTTTTTTTCCCCACGCCAGTGGGCCATGATCAGGGATGCATGCACTGTCCTGTCACCATTCGAGGAGGCCACGAGGATGGTGAGCACTGACAGTGCATGCATCAGTGACACTGTCCCCCTTGTCCACCTGTTGGAGCACACGCTGCGTGGAATAATGGACAGGGCACTTGAGGCAGAACAGAGGCAGGAAGAGGAGGACTTCCTTAGCTCTCAAGGCCCCCTTTATCCAGACAGTGTTCCTGCGTGCCCGCCGATCACACAGGAAGAGGACGAGCAGGAGGAGGAGGAGGAGGAAGATTATGTCAGTATGGAGGTGGAGCCTGGCACTCAGCATCAGCAGTCTTTAAGGGATCAGTCCCAAGGAACACATGGACTTGTACGTGGCTGGGAGGAGGTGGCTGCGGACGTTGTTGTCCTTAGTGACCCAGAGGACTCCGGACCGAATGCCTCAGCAAACCTACGCTGCATGGCCTCCCTGATCCTGCAAAGCCTGCGTAAGGATCCTCGTATTCGTGGTATCAAGGAGAAGGACCAACACTGGCTGGCAACCCTCCTTGATCCACGTTACAAGGGTAAGGTTGCGGACCTTATCTTGCCATCGCAGAGGGAGCAGAGGATGAAACATCTTCGGGAGGCCTTGCAGAAAGGTCTGTGCAACGCGTTCCCAGAGACTGGGAGGTTACAAACTCCTGTTTCTGGACAACGTGTTGCTGAGGCTTCGGTCAGTCAAAGAAGGAGCGGTGGAGAAGGTGGCCGTCTGACCGATGCGTTCAGACAATTTTTTGGTCCGCAGCCCCAAGGTATGATCGGTTCCAGCAACCATCGCCAGCGTCTGTTTTACATGGTGCAGGAATACCTAGGGGCAAGATCAGACTTGGACACCTTTCCCACCGAAAATCCTCTGGGTTACTGGGTCTTGAGGATGGATCACTGGCCAGAGCTTGCACAGTATGCAATTGAGCTACTGGCCTGTCCTGCATCCAGCGTTCTTTCGGAACGCACATTCAGTGCTGCTGGAGGCGTGGTAACCGATCACAGGGTGCGTCTGTCCACCGACTCGGTCGATCGGCTGACCTTCGTAAAAATGAATCAGTCTTGGATCACCACCAGCTACCAAGCACCTGATGCTGATGTAACCGAATAATTTTTTTTGAAATCTCAGATCCCTTCAAAGACTGCCTATGCTGATGCTGAGTGACTATCCCTGAGTAATTATCCTCTTCCTCCTCAATCATCACGCTGATAGCTTGTAAGAACATTTTTGGTTCTGGGCGCCACCACCAGTGCCTAAGGCCCAATTTTTCAGCCCCTGTTTAACAGGGGCGTGTAATTACAATTTTTGATGTAATACTTTGCAGCAGGGCTCGTTCCTGCATTTCAACTAGAGTGTCTGTGAGGGGTTGCAGTGTTGTGGCACCAGCACCAGTGCCTAAGGCCCAATTTTTCTGCCCCTGTCTAACAGGGGCGTGTAATTACAATTTTTGATGCAATACTTTGCATCAGGGCTCGTTCCTGCATTCCAACTAGAGTGTCTGTGAGGGGTTGCAGTGTTGTGGCACCAGCACCAGTGCCTAAGGCCCAATTTTTCTGCCCCTGTCTAACAGGGGCGTGTAATTACAATTTTTGATGCAATACTTTGCAGCAGGGCTCGTTCCTGCATTCCAACTAGAGTGTCTGTGAGGGGTTGCAGTGTTGTGGCACCAGCACCAGTGCCTAAGGCCCAATTTTTCTGCCCCTGTCTAACAGGGGCGTGTAATTACAATTTTTGATGCAATACTTTGCAGCAGGGCTCGTTCCTGCGTTCCAACTAGAGTGTCTGTGAGGGGTTGCAGTGTTGTGGCACCAGCACCAGTGCCTAAGGCCCAATTTTTCTGCCCCTGTCTAACAGGGGCGTGTAATTACAATTTTTGATGCAATACTTTGCAGCAGGGCTCGTTCCTGCGTTCCAACTAGAGTGTCTGTGAGGGGTTGCAGTGTTGTGGCACCAGCACCAGTGCCTAAGGCCTAATTTTTCAGCTCCTGTTCAACAGGGGCATGTAATTACAATTCTTGATCTAAGACCCAAATTTCTGCTGAGTATATAGGGCAGGACCCTACTTTCAAACATCTAACTTACAAACGACTCCTACTTGCAAACGGAAGGAGACAACAGGAAGTGAGATGAAATCTACCCCTAGGAAGGGAAATTCTCTCCTGTAAGAGTTAATATGGGAAAACAATTTCTCCTTGCCACTGATGCTTTCCAATCCTTGTTCCACAAAAAACCCCAAATTTTCAAAAAACATTTTTCATTGGGACAAAAAAGTGAGGTGAAATCTTCTGAGGAGGAAAGACAGCAAAACAAATGTCACAGGGGTGATAACCCTTCCCTATGTTTTCCAAAAAGCTTAAAAAAGATTTTTTGGCTGGAGCAAAACATGTTAAAAATGTACCCGTTCAAAATTACAAAGAGATTCTACTTAACAACAAACCTACAGTCCCTGTCTTGTTTGCACCGCCTGTATACTGCTGTTCAGAGTATATAGGGCCTGGTGGCCCCACACCTTTCCTTATTTTAATTTGGGTGCGGGGTTCCCCTTAATATCCATACAAGACCCAAAGGGCCTGGTAATGGACTGGGGGGTACCCATGCCGTTTGTCTCACCGATTTTCATCCATATTGCCATGACACGACATTACATTAAACCCGCAAGCAGTTTTAAATGAGATTTTTTCCTTTAAAAATGACATTTGGTGCAGGGACTGTTCTAAACATGGGAAACACGCGTCACTTTACAGGCATACTATAGACACCCCCCAGGCACGATATTTAAAGGAATATTTCACTTTTTTTTTTTTTTACTTTAAGCATCATTAAAATCACTGCTCCCGAAAAAACGGCCGTTTTTAAAAGTTTTTTTTGCATTGATACATGTCCCCTGGGGTAGGACCCGGGTCCCCACACCCTTTTTAGTACAATACCATGCAAATTAGCCTTTAAAATGAGCACTTTTGATTTTGAACGTTCGAGTCCCATAGACGTCAATGGGGTTCTAACGTTCGTGCGAACTTTCGGTCCGTTCGCGGGTTCTGGTGCGAACCGAACCGGGGGGTGTTCGGCTCATCCCTACTTGTGACACAGCAGTACAAAATTAAAAATAAATAAAATAAAATAAATACTTAAATAAATAAGTAAAAAACAAAAAAAAAAAAACAGTTTTGGGGCATTTCCTTTTTTTGTGTATTTTGTTTTTTTAGTATTTTTTAGACAAATGGAAACAACAAAATTTAAATACCAATTTAAATCCAGTATTTTTTTCTATTTTACGGTTATTTGATGTAATAATAAAAAGTACCAAACAAAGTAAGAAAAAACAAATTGTGCATCTCATTAAATTTTGTAAGTTGTTATTCAGGTCCAATTATTTGTCTAAAAAAGAAAACAAAGCTAAAATAAACAAAAAAGAAAATCCAGAAAATGCTCTAAAGCCAATTTGTACATTTTTTTTAATTAATTGCAAATCATGACCACTGATATAAAATACTTTTAAATATACTTTCATCATTTAAAATATTTTTTTTTTTCCTTGTGTGCCCTAAGGACACATTTGGACATTTAGGGGAATACTAAACCTCTAATTTTACAGTAAAATCAGGCTGTACAGAATTATTCTGCTATACCTAGTGGATGTCTTTATTTCAACCCGTGTTTATCTTCAGCAGCCTCACGATTGCATCAGTTTGCTTTGGTTTAAAACTACTGAAATGTTGTTAGTTGTGCAGAGTTTAACGGTGAACCAAGAGGAAAAATAGCAAGACCAGTGTATCTGTACGAGGTCTCATTGCAAGCACTTATAAATAGTTTTTTTTATAATGGAATATTTCTGCCACTGAATTTAGTTGCACCAGATTTCGATTTCCTATCCTCTACCATATTAGGTCAGGTGGCACTTGAAACAGTGCATACATTTCTATTTGGGGCTTGTGTAAATGAGCTTTTATTCTCATTGCAACTAGTTTTCTTCCTATAAAAGGGGGGTGCTAAAGCAGCTTGAGAAAGCTTGATAGAGGTCAGAAGAAGGTCAAACGTCAGTCAGAAGTAGTTCAAAAGAGGTCACCTGAGGAGCTAAGTAGCACTTCCAACTCATTTTGTTCTTGTTTATATTATTGTTATTTGATGTATTTTAACCACTTGCCTAATGGGCAATTTTACCCTCTTCTTGCCGAGGCCAGTTATCACGCTTTGAATGACAATTGTGCAGTCATGCAACACTGTATTCAAAGGAAACTTGTATCATTTTTTTTACTCAAACAGATTTTTCTTTTGGTGGTATTAAATCAAAACTGGGTTTTTAATTTTTTTCTAAATAAACGGCAAAAGACTGAAAAAAAATTTTTTTTTCATAATTTGTTATAAAATTTTGCAAACTGGTAATTTTTCTCTTTCACTAATGTGTGCTGACGAGGCTGCACTGATGGGCACTGAAAGAAACTTATGAGGTGACACTGATAGGCTGCACTGACAGGGAATGATGAGGTGGCACTGATAGGGCGGCACTGATTGGCTTCACTGATGGGCACTGATAAGGTGGTACTGGTAAGGCGGCACTGATATGCTGCACTGCTGGGCACTGATGAGGAGGCACCAGTAAAGTGGCCCTGAAAGGCTGCACTGGTGGGCACTCATGTGTGCTGATAAGGCTGCACTGATGGGCACTGATGAGGTGGCACTGATAAGATTGCACTGATGGCCACTAATGAAGCAGCACTGGTGGGCACTAATTAGGAAGCACTGATGAGGCGGCACTGATAGGTGGCACTGATTGGCTTCACTGATGGGCACTGATGAGGTGGCACTGATGGGCACTGATAGGCTGCACTGATGGGCACTGATGAGGTGGCACTGGTAAGGCGGCACTGATATGCTACACTGATGGCCACTGATGAGGTGGCACTGATAAAGTGGCACTGAAAGGCTGCACTGGTGGGCACTCATGTGCGCTGATAAGGCTGCACTGTTGAGCGCTGATAGGCTGCACTGATAGGCACTGATGAGGTGGCACTGATAAGGCTGCACTGATGGGCACTAATAAGGCAGCACTGGTGGGCACTAATTAGGAAGCACTGATGAGGCGGCACTGATAGGTGGCACTGATGGGCACTGATAGGTGGCACTAAAGGGTACTGATAGGCATTACTGATAGATGGCACTGATGGGCACTAACCGGCTTGTGTTTACATCGTGATCAGCTGTGATTGGACACAGCTGATTATGTGGGAAAGAGCCGTTGTGATTGGCTTTTTACCCTGATCTGTGATCAGCTGTGTCCTAAGGACACGACGATCAAAGAGCACGCCATGCACACCATGAATGCCAACATGTACTGTGACATACTGAAGCAGAGCATGATCCCCTCCCTTTGGTGACTGGGCCAAACAAAATATTGACACTTTGGGCCCAATTTGGACATTTTCACTTAGGGGTGTACTCACTTTTGTTGCCAGCGGTTTAGACATTAATGGCTGTGTGTTGAGTTATTTTGAGGGGACAACAAATTTACACTGTTATACAAGCTGTACACTCACTACTTTACATTGTAGCAAAGTGTCATTTCTTTCAGTGTTGTCACATGAAAAGATAGAATAAAATATTTACGAAAATGTGAGGGGTGTACTCATTTGTGTGAGATACTGTATATGTACTATATATATATATATATATATATATATATATAGAAAAAGAGTCCAAGAGGTTGCTGCACGTAAAAATTTCTTTGCTTTATTTCTCAAATTGTTCAGTAGGGATTTACAAAGCAAGTATAATCCAAAAACACAGGCACGAAATGCCTACACAGTTTCAGACACAGGTAGATTCAGATATGGATGGATGGATGGATGGATTACGTCTCGGGCTAGTCAGCTTACGCCCTTCCTAAGATCCATTGAAGCACAATGTGCTTCAATGGATCTTAGGAAGGGCGTAAGCTGACTAGCCCGAGACGTAATCCATCCATCCATCCATCCATATCTGAATCTACCTGTGTCTGAAACTGTGTAGGCATTTCGTGCCTGTGTTTTTGGATTATACTTGCTTTGTAAATCCCTACTGAACAATTTGAGAAATAAAGCAAAGAAATTTTTACGTGCAGCAACCTCTTGGACTCTTTTTCTATATACAAGGTCGGTGGGAAGACCTGATTGCTGGCACTAAATCGTAAGCAGAGTGCGGTTCTCCTCCACAAGTGAATATATATATATATATATATATATATAGACAGTATCTCGCAAAAGTGAATATTAATATTTTATTATTTCTTTTCATGTGACAACACTGAAGAAATTACACTTTGCTACAATGTAAAGTAGTAATGAAGTGGCAATGAGGGTTAGTTTATGTGGCTATAGTTATGTGTGTAGTAAGACTTATTTAGAATTTCAGCTAAGAATCATATTCCTTGTATTTCATGTTGAGACTACTTGTGACAGGCTGTGGTTAGACACTGAACTTACTCCCCTCCTCCCATCACAGAAACCTGTTGTGTTCCTCTTTCTGTGCAAAAGCTTGCTTGCTGATTATTTGAGACAGATAAGGAAACCGCAAAGAGCATACTGCAGAAAAACGAAAGTTTTGTATAAGGTTTAAAATATATGTGTAGCAATAACTCTCGGTGGAGCTGCTGGTTTAAGCAGGCTTGTTACCTTCACTCTCCTTCCCTCTGTTTCACCGTCACCAGGTCTAGGGTTCCGTTGAGTTTACCTCTGGACGACACGCACCAACACTTGAATACGTTTTCAATGCTTTATTAAACGATTTACTAAGGAAGTAGCAGGAAAGAGGCAGAAGGGAAACTGCAGAAGAAACTCAAATATCTTCTTGTAAGATTCTTGACAAATGTCCTGGTAGAATTTGGATATTACAATAGAATGCGCTCCCCTCGTGGGACACACTCTTTGCTCACCTGGATAGGCCTCTCTCACTTGCCTAGCAGCCAGTACGTAGCACAAACCAAAGTCTCTGCCACAGACTTGTTTGGGATAAACCCGTACAATCCTCTGCCACAGGATGTATTGGTCTTTCTGCAATGAACGTCAGTCACAGTGCTTGAACCTTTAAGCCAACCTGGCAACACTATGCTGTAAAGTTACTTTTAGGATACGTCCTCCAACCGAGTCACCAGGCCCCTATCCACGCTGTATGATCCTTCCATGACGGGTCCTCCCCTGGGATCTTCTCGGTTGTCCAGCTTCTTCACTCTGGATAGACAGCTCAGGACCATTCCTCCGCTGCTGTGGTAGGCCCCAGACAAGCTTCTGGGCCCACCCCTGCGCCGCAGCGACGGAGGGCCCCTGGAACGGAGGACCACGAGATTGCGCTCTAACGCATACCTGTCGGCCAGGAGGGCCAGCAGGTGGCTGTAAAACGAACCCCTAAAACATGGCGTCTGTCCCATAAATACCCTCGCCCAGAATGCAACTCGGAGGACCAGCTCCACCGAGTTGTCTCCGGGACAGAAGAGCACTCATACGCTTTGACACGTTGCCTTTCCAACACTGACCAGTAATAACAGCGACACCCACCGGTCAGTATGGAAACACACACAACGTCAGCCAAGCTGGAACAGAGGCAAACTTAACCTTCCTAACGAACAAGTTACTAAATTTACCTAACATATGGTAGATCGCAAATCTACCAGCGCTACATATGTTTTGCAGAACTTGTCTGGTATCTAAAGCGTAGGTTGACTTTTTAAAGGTTAAAATGTTTGTATAACGGAAATATTTGCTTGTGACGCAATATACTGAAATTATATGTACACTGTGTAAGCTGTAATTGACACACTTGGCATGCAGAGGAGAGTCGGGTCAGGTGTCCACTGCTTTGGCCAAAGTGGAATAAAACTCCCTTAATCGAGTCCTGTGTTCAGCAAAGTCATTTACCGATATTCTGTCTCCTACATCAGTGAGTGTACAGCTTTTATAACAGTGTAAATTTGCTGTCCCCTCAAAATAACTCAACACACAGCCCTTAATGTCTAAACCACTTGCAACAAAACATATGTAGCGCTGGTAGATTTGCGATCTACCATATGTTAGGTAAATTTAAGTGAAAATGTCCAAATTGGGTCCAAAGTGTCAATATTTTGTTTGGCCCAGTCTGCAAAGGGAGGGGATGATGCTCTGCTTCAGTATGTCACAGTACATGTTGGCATTCATGGTTCCCTCAATGATCTGTAGCTCCCCAGTGCTGGCAGCACTCATGCAGCCCCAGACCATGACACTCCCACCACCATGCTTGACTGTAGTCAAGACACACTTGTCTTTGTAGTCCCCACCTGGTTGCCACCACACACGCTTGACACCATCTGAACCAAATAAGTTTATCTTGGTCTCATCAGACCACAGGACATGGTTCCAGTAATCCATGTCCTTAGTCTGCTTGTCTTCAGCAAACTGTTTGCACATCATCTTAGAAGAGGCTTCCTTCAGGACGACAGCCATGCAGACCAATTAGATGCAGTGTGCGGCGTATGGTCTGAGCACTGACAGGCTGACCCCCCCCACCCTTTCAACCTCTGCAGCAATGCTGGCAGCACTCATACGTCTATTTCCCAAAGACAACCTCTGGATATGACGCTGAGCACGTGCACTCAACTTCTTTGGTCGACCATGGCGAGGCCTGTTCTGAGTGGAACCTGTCCTGTTAAACTGCTGTATGGTCTTGGCCACCGTGCTGCAGCTCAGTTTCAGGGTCTTGGCAATCTTCTTATAGCCTAGGCATCTTTATGTAGAGCAACAATTCTTTTTTTCAGATCCTCAGAGAGTTCTTTGCCATGAGGTGCCATGAGGTGCCATGTTGAACTTCCAGTGACCAGTATGAGAGAGTGAGAGCATCAAATTAAATACACCTGCTCCCCATTCACACCTGAGAGCTTGTAACACTAATGAGTCACATGACACCGGGGAGGGAAAATGGCTAATTGGGCCCAATTTGGACGGTTTCTTCAGTGTTGTCACATGGAAAGATAGAATAAAATATATTTTTTAAAAATGTGAGGGGTGTACTCACTTTAGTGAGATACTGTATATCTATCTATGTATCTATGTATCTATGTATCTATGTATCTATCTATCTATCTATCTATCTATCTATCTATCTATCTATCTATCTATCGATATATTTTTTTATTTTTTTTTTATAAGGAGCTGGGGTGAGGTCAGACAGGTGCCTGGGCAGCGCCTGTTCAGGTGGATTCTAAATTGGACAGAAAAAAAATATTAAGGAATAAAGCCAAAGAATACTTTATTGATTTAAAAGCTAAAATGAAAACCCCCCCTCCAAAAATATATCCCACTCTACACATTAAAATACAATGATAACATTGAATATAACACTGCATCCCATTCCTACATTAAAGCAATGATACCTAGACACAGCCATATATCAGCTTCTGCTAGAAAGAATAAACACATATTTATGTTCATGAGCATGATAACATCTAAATAGGCTTGAGTGCATCTACAATGGAAATATGTAAGTGAGATGCAAACCATAGCATTCAGTCTTCCAGATGCAAAGAGGCTTCTCACATAATGGACACAGATGCAAAGACTGAACAAAACTGTCACGATCCGGATTCCCAGGCTTACTCCACGCCATCACACCTAATTGGATCCAAACAGTTCCATCTCGTAAAACACATCTTCACGAGGTATAATCCAGTGTACTTTATAGTGAGACACCAAAGATTTGAATATGATGACTTGAACAACATTGTGAATGTTCATTCCATGAATTCTCCTTAGCATGAAGCTATTTACTATACAATATTAACGAGTGGCGGGTTGGAGTCCAGAAAATAGCAAGATAATATCCTGCAGCATGGTGCTTTTGTAATCCAGCAATTCTGAATAACTTCTAATCTAATATAGCAACATGAAAATGTCCATCACATGAATTCAGTCATTGTCCATAAATATGGTAATGTGGATATTAAAGTAATGGTAGTATGTGATCACTGTTATTAGGAGTGCTGTGCAGATCTTTTACAAGCAAGCCTGCGTATTTAATATCCACACTTAAATATCTGTTTCTGTTTTGTTGTTTAAGAAAAAAACATTCAGACCCATTACAAATGACTCCTTTAAGTTCCTGGGGCCAACATGGATTCTTGGCTTTATTTGTTGCTCCCCAGGCCATAGGCCAAGAAGTCTTGATGCCCATAGGTTGATGGCATTGAACTACATATTGGTGGAGATTTACTAAAACTGGAAGGGGTAAAATCTGGTGCAGTTCGCATAGTAACCCAAAGGGGAGCAGGGCGCGTGCGGCGAGTCACTGAGACTCGGGTAATCACAGATCCGAGTAAGGGGCTGATCCCGGCCTCTTACCATGTGATCAGCTTTCAGCCAACGACAGCTAATCACATGATGTAAACAAAAGCATCGGTAATCTTTTTTGACAGCGTGAGGAGAAAAAAAAAGCCGATCACCGGCTTATGTGCAAGGGACATCGGTCCCGAAGAGAAAGAGACAATTCTGCCTCATCTGTGCCCACTACTACCCCCTGCCAGTGCCACCTGCCATTGCCACCTGCCAGTGCCCACAGTGTCCACCAGTGCCACCTATCAATGTCCATGAGTGCCACCTATCAATGCCCACAAGTTCCACCTGTCAATGCCCACCAGTGGTGCCAATCAGTGCCCACTAGCAGTGCTGCCTATCAGTGTAACCAAACAGTGCCAATCAGTGCCCATCACTGCCACCCATCAGTGCCCATTACTGCCACCTATCAGTGCCCATCAGTGCTGCCTCATCAGTGTACATCAATGAAGGAGAAAAATTACCTGTTTGCAAAATTTTATAACAAAATATAAAAATATATACATACAGAGTGCAGGGTTTAGGAGTGCGCTGTGTACAGAGTGCAGGGTTCAGGGGTGCACTATGCACAATGTGCAACGGCTGATACAATCGACATGCAGGATAAGAAGAAGCTCAGTAAGGCATAAAAACTGAATCTCAGACTCCCAGGAAATAGATGTGTAGTCATTTGTAGTCCCCGCCACCTCTTCCTCCTTCATGCTCCTCTGGTCTCCCCCCAGTGCTAACCTCCTTTCCTGCTGTGCAGTAAGTGGCCAGGCTGAATAAAGGCATAATCTTTAGCGTGGAGAAGTTCAGCATGTGATCGGCAAGACAGCCACAAAATAGTTACAACATAACCCTCCTCGGCACTCGTTCTCCTGGTCTTCACTATTCAGGATGGAGAGCAGGAGAGGAGGGTAGCGCTGGGGGGGAAACTAGAGGAGCACGGAGGAGGGAGGGGGCAAGGGGACCAGAGGAGCATGGAGGAGGGAGGGGGCAAGGGGACTAGAGGAGCACGGAGGAGGGAGGGGGGCTAGGGGACCAGAGGAGCATGGAGGAGGGAGGGGGCAAGGGGACCAGAGGAGCACGGAGGAGGGAGGGGGGCTAGGGTACCAGAGGAGCATGGAGGAGGGAGGGGGCAAGGGGACCAGAGGAGCATGGAGGAGGGAGGGGGGCAAGGGGACCAGAGGAGCACGGAGGAGAAGGGGGGGAGGATCAGTACCTCAATGCCGCGCAGGGGGGCACATTCCCCCCTGCCCCCCCCTAGTTTCGGCCCTGGCTATTGTTGTTTCACTGTCTATCCTGGTGGTTTCGTGTTTTAGTGCAATATCACTCAAATTGGGTTGGTCTTGTTGACTTAATTCAAAGTAAAGGGGTAAAGTGTTGACTTACAGTAAAGTGTTGACTTTCTAATTCTTGGTGTCTTTGCATATGTATGTTCTGTTTGAAGTATTTCAGAAGCCAAAGTGTCAGAGGTGTCGGGGAGGCTTACAAGGTCAAAGCAACCACTGGGGACAAGCAACTTCCAGCGGTCTTTGCGGGTGTAGTGCTACACACACATAGGCATGGCCTACTGTTATTACCATCAGAAAGAGGTGAGAGAAAGACAGGAGAAAGCCATGCCTCCATTGCTGGAGTGCATGTGGTCTGGAAGTTGATGCAAAGAGGAAACAGGAGATCCAACAAAGGATGAACAAAAATACATTTATTATAAAAATGCCAATCATTTATGTTACACAGTGCTTTAGCAAACTAAATGTTAAGCAAGCAGGATTTACATCAACTTAAAGTGTTCATTCTCATGTCAAGTGACCTAAACTGACCAATCAAAAGTCACTCTACTGAAGTCAGACCTATATAAAATGCATGCTGATTGGTAGCTCTGCATTACTGAACATAGGAGTTAACATTTAGGGATCTATTTATAAAAAAAAAAATTCTGACTAACATGCCACAAGCAATCTCCTAGTCACAAATTCTGACCATTATTGCTTAATACATTTTCTCTGATTGTCAGCTCCATCTGGTGGCCATAATGTGTTATTTTTCACGAAATACCTCAATTGGGAAAAATACTGCATTAGACCCACTAGATGGAGCTGACGACCATAAGAAAAACACCATTTCAACCATTTAAGGACCGGAAGGATTGGCTCCCTTAACCTCCCTGGCGGTATGATTATTTCTGATTTTAGGTGCTGAAAGCGGTACAATTATTTTGCACAGAAATTTGGCGTTTTATATTGTAGGCCTGTAATTCTTAGGAATAGTTCACTTAAATCTGTCCAAACATGAGTCTAGTAGACATCCCGGGTATGATAAAGTTTGAAAAACTAAATAAAAAATTATAATATAATAAATAACTATAAATAGTTTTTGGTTGCTATGGACAATCTCCAGTTTCCTGGCAGAAAGAACAGTTTTATATATATAAAACTGCATGCAGGACACTGGGCAGACCACTAGGGACAAAGGGGATGTGTAGTTATTTGATACAGTACTGTAATCTGTATACTATACTGTGTGTTTCACTTTTGAATTTACGGCCGAACTCCGTCCCCGTGCGTCGCAACGCTCGCAGGGAACGGAGCTCGGCACTGTGAATCGAGCGAGACACAGCGGCTCGCCGATCACAGCGGGGAGACATCGCAGGATCCAGGGGACAAGGTAAGTAAACTCTTCCTGGATCCTGCGATGCAAGCCCGAGTCTGGCTCGGGGATACCGCTTTTGGTATGAAAAATCCAACCCGAGCCAGACTCGGGAATACCGCCAGGGAG
Source organism: Lithobates septentrionalis (assembly GCA_037952835.1). Classification (NCBI taxonomy): domain Eukaryota; kingdom Metazoa; phylum Chordata; class Amphibia; order Anura; family Ranidae; genus Lithobates; species Lithobates septentrionalis. The sequence goes on along the minus strand of JBBDGP010000048.1, from coordinate 1,212,068 downwards.
GTTAATGACCGGGCCATTTTTTGTGATACGGCACTGCGTCGCTTTAACCGACAATTGTGCGGTTGTGCGATGTTGTACCCAAACAAAATGTATATCCTTTTTTTCCCCACACAGAGCTTTCTTTTGGTGGTATTTGATCACCTCTGCGGTTTTTATTTTTTGCGCTATAAACAAAAAAAGACCGACAATTTTGAAAAAAAAAACAATATTTTTTACTTTTTGCTATAATAAACATAAAAAAAATGTCTTCGCCAGTTTAAGCCAATATGTATTTTTCTATATATTTTTGGTAAAAAAAAAATCGCAAAAAACGTATATTTGAGCAAAAGTTATAGCGTCTACAAAACAGGGAACAGATTTATGATATTTTAATTTTTTTTATTTTTTTTTTACTAGTAATGGCGACGATCTGCGATTCTTAGAGGGACTGCGACATTGAGGCGGACAAATAGGACGCTTTTGACACTTTTTTGGGACCAATGACATATATACAGCGATCAGTGCTATAAAAATGCACTGATTACTGTGTAAATGTCACTGGCAGGGAAGAGATCCCCGTTCTGGCTCTCTGTGGAGCGATCACTGGTAGCTGGAGGACGTAGCGGCCGCCGGCCATGCTCATTGGTTCCGACGTACACCTACGGCGATTCGCGCACCCGTGCCAACCTGCCGCAGTATAATGATGGCACCTGGTCGGCAAGCGGTTAGGCAAATTATGATCAAAATGTGCAATGAATAGGTGAATACTTGTGACATACGTTCACTAATTATTTATAAATTCCCCGAAAAGTACAACTAAACACTCACAGGCTAAATAAGAGCCAAATCCAAATACTTTGATACTTTGACAAGCCGCATACATTAAACAAAACATTTCCTTAATCTTCTCTAAGTGAGCCAAATCCTCTTTTAGTTGTGTCTCACAAGTTCCCCCTCCCAGACACTGCAGCCCACAGTGGGTGGGTTTCAGTAACAGAGGCAGTGCTGTCAATGCAGAAAGCAGTGGGCGGGAGTGACCAGGTAATGATTGTCAAGCTACAGTGTTGCAAATCCCCTGCACCATCATCTCATTCCCACTGTAGTAGTACCAATCATAGCTTGCATGAGAGTGACAGCTCTGCTCTGAATTCAGGAATAGCGCTGCATCGTTGCCACACCATCACAGGAAGCTACAATATATTACTAAAATTATTGGTAGTGCGACACCTGCTTTTTACACGCACATGAACTTTAATGGCATCCGAGTCTTAGTCCATAGGGTTCAATATTGAGTTGGCCTAGACTTAGTCCGCAGGGTTCAATATTGAGTTGGCCCACCCTTTGCAGCTATAACAGCTTTAACTCTTCTATGAAGGCTGTCCACAAGGTTTAGGAGTGTGTCTATGGGAATGTTTGACCATTCTTCCAGAAGCGCATTTGTGTGGTCAGGCACTGATTTTGGGGAAGAAGGCCTGGCTCCCACTCTCCGCTCTAATTCATTCGAAAGGTGTTCTATCAGGTTGAGGTCAGGACTATGTGCAAGTCAGTCAAGTTCCTCCACCCCAAACTCGCTCATCCATGTCTTTATGGACCTTAATTTGTGCACTGGCCCAAATCATTTGGTGGAGGGGGGATTATGGTGTGGGGTTGTTTTTCAGGGGTTGGGCTTGGCCCCCTAGTTCTAGTGAAGGGAACTCTTAAGGCATCAGCCAGAGGTGGCTCTAGGCTTTGTGAGGCCTTAGGCAAGACTTGGACATGAGGCCCCACTCACGCCCATAATGGGAAAAATAATTCAAGTGATTAAATTGCATATATTAAGAGTCTTAAATACTTTGAACTATGAATTCACAGTTTCTAGATTTTTCTTTAACAAATTCTTCTTTAATCAAAGATCATTAAGCATAGGGTCGGTATGTGTATAAATGTGTGTGTATATATGGATATATAATACACGCACACAAATATAGATAAAATGTGTGCAGCTGCAACTAGCAACAAAAGTCAAAAACAATATTTCACCATTTACATGAAGGTCAGGGTAATAAAACCAAACCAGAACATAGTTCCCCTTTACATCAGAGTCTGCAGGATTCCTCCTTACAGTGCAAGGGAACCTTTGATGTAAAGGGGAATGCAGATGACTTTCTTGTAAAGGGGAACTCTGGTGACCATAGATCACCTTATATCAGAGTGCGCTGCATTCCCCTTTACATTAGAGTTCCCCTTTGCATCAGGGTCCACAGAGTACCAACAGGAACGGAATTATGATGTGGGGGGACTCTGGTGATCACAAACCATATTCCGCAGAGTTAATGCACTAAGGTAAGGGGGGGGGGGGTTACTGAGGGGAAACCTTTATATCAGTGCTCACTTACCTTTCTTTTATTCACACCCCCTTACATAACTGATCCCCTCTCAGACTGGCCTTGCAGCGCTGTCACTGACCTCCTCTCAAGTGCACCGTGCAGGGCTCAGTCAGATGGCCCTCTCTGGGCTCCAGCTTGGTGGCTCATCCTTTATTCTCCTCTCCACAGTCCACACACGTCTGACTCCTCCCGTGACCCCTGTCCTGGCAATGCTCCCACTCTTGACTCCTCTGTAGGCTCCCCCCTGAGACTGCAGACATCATACAGGAGATGGTCAGAGAGTGTGCGGACATGATACATGAGATGGTAAGAGAGTGTGCAGACATGAAACAGGAGATGGTCAGAGAGTGTGTGGACATGATACAATGGATGGTCAGAGACTGCAGACATGAAACAAGAGATGGTCAGAGACTGCAGACATGATACAAGACATGGTCAGAGACTGGGGGCATGATACAAGAGATGGTCAGAGACTGGGGGCATGATACAAGAGATGGTCAGAGACAGCAGATACAGTATAGTACAGGCGATGGTCAGAGACTGCAGACATAGTACAGGAGATGGTCAGAGACTGCAAACATAGTACAGGAGATGAGAGAAACAAATTGTTACCCCAGCTCCACTGCCAATATAGAAGTCCACAAACTGTGGTCCGGTACGTTCAGGCCCCACAGATACGTTACTTAAAACAGGAAGGCTGGCAACTGGGATGCTCTTGAAAAAAAGTACTTTATTGGTTACATGGGTATATGGGTACAGGCTATACTCTGACGTGTTTCGGCTAAGAAGCTTTCATCAAAGCATGGTACAGGAGATGGTCAGAGACTGCCGACATAGTACAGGAGATGGTCAGAGACTGTGTGGACATGAGTCAGGAGATGTTCAGAGACTGCGTGGACACACTACAGGAGGTGGTCAGAGACTGCAGACATACTACAGGAGATGGTCAGAGACTGCAGACATACTACAGGAGATGGTCAGAGACCGCAGACATAGTACAGGAGATGGTCAGAGACTGCAGACATGATACAGGAGATGGTCAGAGACTGTGTGGACATGATACAGGAGATGGTCAGAGACTGTGTGGACATGATACAGGAGATGGTCAGAGACTGTGTGGACATGATACAGGAGATGGTCAGAGACTGTGTGGACATGATACAGGAGATGGTCAGAGACTGTGTGAACATAATACAGGAGATTATCAGAGACTGCAGACATACTGCAAGAGATGGTCAGAGACTGCAGACATGATACAGGAGATCATCAGAGACTGCAGACATACTACAGGAGATGGTCAGAGACTGCAGACATGATGCAAGAGATGGTCAGAGACTGCAGACATACTACAGGAGATTATCAGAGACTGCAGACATACTTCAGGAGAGGGTCAGAGACTGCAGACATACTACAGGAGAGGGTCAGAGACTGCAGACATGATACAGGAGAGGGTCAGAGACTGCAGACATGATACAGGAGACGGTCAGAGACTGTGCGGACATGACTCTCCTGTGCTTCTGCTCACCTTTCTTCATGTGGGGGTAAGTATAGTATCCTTTGCCCTGCAGAAACTCTTAAAGCAGTTGTATACCTGCACTGAAATTTTTTTTTTTTTTTTTTTTTAAAACAAAAAAGCCTGTAAGGCAAAGGCATAATGAGCTAGTATGCAGCGCATACTAGCTCATTATGAAATACTCACCTTAGAATGAGGCCTTGGCATCTGATCCCGGTCCACGCCAAGGAAGCTGACATGTTCCCTTGGCGTTTCTTCTGGGTTCGTGGCTCCGGCGCTGAGAGTGGCTGGAGCCACGATTGCATAACTCCCGCACATGTGCGCGGGAGTCCTCTGCCCTGCAAGGTCCGGCAGTCGCCTTCACAGCACATGCGCTGCTGACGTCACAGTACAGGTTTAGGAGATATTCAGGTTACCTATAGGTAAGCCTTATTATAGGTAAAAATAAAAAAAAGGGGTTTAAAAACCACTTTAACGAGCTGGAGCTTGCACATTTTTTTTATCACTGTGGCAAGTAAATGGTGTGGTGAGGGGCAAGCTGTACATCACTCTTTATGCCCACATAGCTAATAGATGAGAGATCAGTAACTTGAAGTGCCCACCCCATAATCACACTTCAGGTCTGTCCTAACACAGATTCAGTCTCAGTCTGCCCCCAGCACACACTATACAGCTCCCATAGACAATGCTGTACAGTACAGAGCAATGCAGCAATGACACGGCTCACCTTTTTTCCAGTCCTAAGCTTGCCTCCCCTGTCATCTCCGGTTTCCCCCTTCTCCAGGCATCTTCATGCTCCTCTGAGCACTCACTGCATACACAGTACAGAGAGCCAGGTACACTTGGTGGGTGAGGAAGAAGATGTCAGCAGCGCCCTCATTGGATACAGGGCTGCAGAGCCCTGTTGTGATGTAACTTCTGATTGGCAGATTGTGCGGTGGGCAGGGCAAAGTGTTGGAAGCATCCGTACACTACACAGTGAGTGAAAGGGGAGCCCGGGACAAGGCAGCACTCGGCAACAGTTCGGATATGCGGTCCCGGCATGCCCTACAGCCAGTCCGACCCAGGGACACTGACCAGGGGACATACTTTACCACACACGGTAGGCAAATAAGACGGCCGCGAGGCCCCTGCAAGTGCGAGGCCTAAGGCGACCGTCTAATTTGCCTAATTAGAGAGCCGCCTCTGGCATCAGCATACCAAGACATTTTGGACAATTTCATGCTCCCAACTTTGTGGGAACAGTTTGGGGATGGTCTCTTCCTGTTCCAACATGACTGTGCACCAGTGCACAAAGCAAGGTCCATAAAGACATGGATGAGCGAGTTTGGGGTGGAGGAACTTGACTGACCTCAACCCGATAGAACACCTTTGGGAAGAATTATGCCCCGTACACACGGTCGGATTTTCCGATGGAAAATGTCCGATCGGAGCGTGTTGTCGGAAATTCCGACCATGTGTGGGCTCCATCGGACATTTTCCATCGGATTTTCCGACACAAAGTTTGAGAGCAGGATATAAAATTTTCCGACAACAAAATCCGTTGTCGGAAATTCCGATCGTGTGTACACAAATCCGACGGACAAAGTGCCACGCATGCTCAGAATAAATAAAGAGATGAAAGCTATTGGCCACTGCCCCGTTTATAGTCCCGACGTACATGTTTTACGTCACCGCGTTTAGAACGATCGGATTTTCCGACAACTTTGTGTGACCGTGTGTATGCAAGACAAGTTTGAGCCAACATCCGTCGGAAAAATCCTAGGATTTTGTTGTTGGAATGTCCGAACAAAGTCCGACCATGTGTACGGGGCATTAGAGCGGAGACTGCGAGCCAGGCCTTCTCGTTCACATCAATGCCTGACCTCACAAATGCGCTTCTGGAAGAATGGTCAAACATTCCCATAGACACACCCCTAAACCTTGTGGACAGCCTTCCCAGAAGAGTTGAAGCTGTTATAGCTGCAAAGGGTGGGCCAACACAATATTGAACCCTACAGACTAATGCCCCGTACACACGGTTGGATTTTCCGACGGAAAATGTGTGATAGGACCTTGTTGTCGGAAATTTCGACCGTGTGTGGGCTCCATCACACATTTTCCATCGGATTTTCCGACACACAAAGTTTGAGAGCAGGTTATAAAATTTTCCGACAACAAAATCCGTTGTCGGAATTTCCGATCGTGTGTACACACATCCGACGCACAAAGTGCCACGCATGCTCAGAATAAATAAATAGATGAAAGCTATTGGCTACTGCCCCGTTTATAGTCCCGACGTATGTGTTTTACGTCACCGCGTTCAGAATGATCGGATTTTCCGACAACTTTGTGTGACCGTGTGTATGCAAGACAAGTTTGAGCCAACATCCATCGGAAAAAATCCTAGGATTTTGTTGTCGGAATGTCCGATCAATGTCCGACCGTGTGTACGGGGCATAAGACTGGGATTCCATTAAAGTTCATGTGTGTGTAAAGGCAGGCGTCCCAATACTTTTGGTAATATATGTATATTAGGTGGACTGCACTGGCAGGATCAACCAGTATTAGTGGACTTTGCAGGCAGACTATAATTAGGTTAGGTATAATTAAATAGGTGGCCTTTGTTTAACTTTAAGAATTTTTGATTGAACTGAAGTCCGAAAGTATTTCAACATCTAGACATTTCGTCTGCAAACATCGCGTTCCCCCAGATGACGACACCGAAGTACAGATTGCTGCGCTGGTAATATATATATTTTTTTCCCACAATAACAATACTTTACTGCATCCCTGGAACACTGAATGCTAGATAATTTAAATTACAAAAGGCAAGTAGTTATTATTTTACCCCAAAGATATAAGGTCTGGTTAGGAGTTTGCACATTCAGCATTGTCCAAATTCCAGAGTGTCCATTTTTTTTTTTTTTTTTGCTTTGCATTTCAAAGACTAGACCGGAATGGAAAAAGCTGAGCAAGGGATTTTTTAAGGGATAAAGATTAGTAATACAGCCTTGCCTTGTGCTGAATTACCTCCATATGCATTAAATAAATATACACACAGCAATGGAAGGGATACATAAAGCATGCCTTTTAATTCATTTCCCTTCCGTCACTTTTTATACCATCAAAATTCGCCCTATCTTGCATTTTTATCATTGTAATTACCATTAAATAGTGTTTTAAGTGTTCATTTTTTTAAAGGTTTTATTGATGTCGACATTCATTTTCCTCACCCTCTGTGATGTCAATTTTAGAGTTTTTCCTTTTTTTTTTTTTTTAATATAGCATTACAAGAGATCTTCAATTTAGCAAAATAAAAAAAAGGGTTAAATGTTAAATTGAATTTAAATAGAGCTTTAAAATGTCCATACTGCTGCACAGTAAATGAGGAGATGATAGCAGATGATAAAGTTTCATAAAAAAAAAAAAAAAAAAAAAGGGATACGTTTACAAAGGTTTTCTTTTCTGAATTTGCATGCCTGTGTAGAGCAAGTAAAAAAGTACACCTAAAGAGACCCTGTCTCATTTCAACAACAACCGTCACATAAATGTATATGTGCATATACAGGCAGTTTAAGAAAAAAAGGCAAAATACTCCCAGGGGCCTATATGCAGCTTGCCAGTAAATAAATACTTGTGTTTATAAAAATATATTGTTTATTTAAATTGATAAAATAAAGTTTTTTTGTATCACATTACATAAAGAACAATATAAAAAAAAAACTGGAGAAGGGGAAATACATAAACAAAAAAGGGACTATCAGGAACCATGAATCAGAAGTAAAGTTAAATCACACGTGTTTATTAATAATAATAATAATAATAATAATAATAAAGGTAAACAGAGTAAACATAGTCAAAACAAGCCAGAGTTCAGTAACTGGATCGGGTAGTCAGCCAAGCAAATGTCAGAGAGCCAGACATAAACGTAGTAGTACAGCAAGCAGGATCAGGAGCCAGAATGAACATCAGCCGAGCAAGTCTTCAACAGGAACGCAGGAGAAAGTCTCTGTGATGTTAACAAAGGCGAAGGTAGAGATCAAGGGAGCTGAGCGACTTTAAGTAGGCAGGATTGACGAGCAGGATCAACAACAGCTGGGTAACTGTGGAGAGAGATGGGAGCTGGCAATTAGCCGACAGCTGAGCGGCCAGCTCAGAGAAGGAAGGACTGAGCCCAGCCCTGACATTGACAACAACAAGAGCTCTGGTGTACAACATTTTTTTCATAATGGATGTCCAATATGACAACAACAGTATGCAATACACAACAGTGGATTGCCGTTAGAGATAAACCCAACGCGTTTCAATCTTAATGCTGTAGTCGATCTTCTTCAGGGGGGGGTGTGAACATCTTAGGTGGAAATGACGTGTTTATGGCCAGAGCAAGAATACAAAAAAAATCACACCAGGATATTCTCACAGGGGTCAGTCATCCAAGGGACGGGCAGGGAATTAAGTTCTTTCTTGTTTAACCATATATGGTTCTCAGGTATGGTATATCAGTCTATCCAACATATTAAGCTGGTAGTCAAATTATATATTCATCACAGAGATGGCGGTGTTCACAGTTTCTCACCGTTATGTTATCCACATATGGGAGCCACTTTCGCCACAAAGTTCTATCCTGCAGTTGTTCAATATGTTGTCCATTTCCCAAAGAAGAAGATCAACCTGAAGAAGATTGAATACAACATTAAGATTGAAACGCGTTGGGATTACCTCTAACGGCAATCCACTGTTGTGTATTGCATACTGTTATTGTCATATTGGACATCCATTATGAAAAAAATGTTGTACACCAGAGCTCTTGTTGTTGTCCCTTTTTTTGTTTATGTATTTCCCCTTCTCAAGTTTTTTTATATTGTTCTTTATGTAATGTGATATACACAAAAACTTTTTTTTTTATCAATTTAAATAAACAATATACTTTTTATAAACACAAGTATTTATTTACTGGCACGCTACGTATAGGCCCCTGGGAGTATTTTGCCTTTTATCTATATACGTTATTGGGCTAGCAACACTTTGTTTACAACCAGGGGAGGTGGGTCCCAATTATTGTTCAATACAGGCAGTTTAAAGCCTGGTTAAAACACATATGTGTTTTTGATGCATTTTTGATGCATTTCTGGTGTGTTTTGTGGTTGTCTCACTCCTAGCATGCACCTGTGAAACATGGACATGTGATTAAAAAAGCGCAGCAGAAACACTACTTTCTGCGCGTTTCTGGCGCGTTTTTGATATGTTTCTATTTGTTACAATGGGAAAATGCAGCATGCAGGTATTTTCAAAATGCAATGCACCCACAGCACATGTATGTAGAGTTCCATAGGTTTTAAAGGGACATGTTTTTATTGTTTTTTTTGCGCTTTTAGCAAGGTAAAAGTGCAGCAAAAACACATCAGTATGAAAGAGCCCTGATATACAGTTACTCATGGCTGTACATGTTTCAGGTGAGATGCTGTGCTTTTTGGTCCTTGCAAAACTAAAATAGCATTCACTTTTGGGGGGAAGTTCTTGCCCCAGAACGCAGCTAATGCAGTTCTATGGGGCTGCGCCAAAATTGCACCACAACTGTAGGGTTAAATCCGGAGGTGAGGAGGCAACACATGACTTTCTCACCACCTATCAAACACCTCTGAAAAGCATTGATCACTTTTCAGAGGAGTGGGAGTCCTTGTGAAAGAGCCCTAATGTCTTCCTTGTGTAAACATTCAAAAGCCCTGAGAACGCTGCTGGATGCCTCCATCTTGGATGTGATGTCGGCACTCAAGTGACACTCTATAGCAGGGTCAAAGGTCTAGTCAAATATTCTTCAAGCAGAGGTCTTAATGGCTTCTTAAGCTAGGCTCACATTTCTGTGCCTGGGAAACATGCACAAAATCGCATGCATTTACGACCCACAGAGAAACACACTGTACATGAGCAGATGTGCGGGGGTGCCCTTAATTCTTAATTACTGCCCTTAGATTTCCCTATTATTGTCCTCTGCCCCCCCATTACTGTCCCCAGACCCCATTACAGTCCCCCGCCCCCCATTACTGTCCTCACACCCCATTACTGTTTTTAGGCCCCCCATTATTGTCATCAGACCCATAATACAATCCACAGCCCCCCCCCCCATTATTGTCCCCAGTTCTCCATTACTATCTTTAGCCCCACCGTTACTGTTTTTAGCCCCCTATTACTGTCCTCAGACCCCCATTACTGTCCTCAGACCCTCCATTACTGTCCTCAGCACCAATTAATGTCCTCAGACCCCATTACTGTCCTCAGCCCCCAATTAATATCCTCAGACCCCATTACTGTCCTCAGCCCCCCCCCCCTTACTGTCCTCAGACCCCCATTACACTCCCCAGCCCCATTACTGTCCTCAGACCCTTATTACTGTTTTTAGGCCCCCCATTATTGTCCTCAGACCCATATTACAGTCCTCAGCCCCCCATTATTGTCCTCAGACCCCCATTACTGTCCTCAGCCCCCCAATTTCTGTCCTCAGCCCCCCATTACTGTCCTAAGACCCCATTACTGTCCTCAGCCCCCCATTACTGTCCTCAGACCCTCATTACTGTCCCCAGCCCCCCATCACTGTCCTCAGACCACCGTTACTGTTTTTAGTCCCCCCATTATTGTCCCCAGACCCATATTACAGTCCTCAGCCCCCTTATTATTGTCCTCAGCCCTCCATTACTGTCCTCAGCCCCCCAATACTGTTTTTAGCCCCCCATTACTGTCCTTAGCCCCCCATTACTGTCCTCAGACTCACATTACTGTCCCCAGCCCCCCATTACTGAACTCAGGCCTCCATTACTGTTTTTAGGTCCCCCATTATTGTCTTTAGACCCATATTACAGTCCTCAGTCCCCCCCATTATGGTCCATAGCCCCCCATTATTGTCCTCAGACCCCCATTACTGGCCTCAGCCCCCCATTACTGTCCTCAGACCCCCATTACTGTCTCCAGCCCCCCATTACTGTTCTCAGACCCCATTACTGTTTTTAGGCACCCCCATTATTATCATTTAGCCCTCTATTACTGTCCTCAGACCGCCCTTACTGTCCTCAGATCCCCATTACTGTCGCCAGCCCCCCATTACTGTCCTCAGACCCCCCATTACTGTTTTTAGGCCCCCATTATTGTCCTTTAGCCCTCTATTTTTGTCCTAAGACCCCTATTACTGTCCTCAGCCCCCAATTACTGTCCTAAGACCCCCATTACTGTCCTCAGCCCCCCCATTACTGTCCTCGGACCCTCATTACTGTCCCCAGCCCCCCATTACTGTTCTCAGACCCCATTACTGTTTTTAGTCCCCCCCATTATTGTCTCCAGACCCATATTACAGTCCTCAGCCCCCCATTATTGTCCTCAGCCCTCCATTACTGTCCTCAGCCCCACCATTACTGTTTTTAGCCCCCCATTACTGTCCTCAGACCCCCCATTACTGTCCTCAGACTCGCATTACTGTCCCCAGCCCCCCATTACTGTCCTCAGACCCCCAAAACTGTTTTTAGGCCCCCCATTATTGTCCTTTAGACCCATATTACAGTCCTCAGTCCCCCCATTATTGTCCATAGCCCCCATTACTGTCCTCAGATCCCCATTACTGGCCTCAGCCCCCCATTACTGTCCTCAGACCCCCATTACTGTCTCCAGCCTCCCATTACTGTCCTCAGACCCCATTACTGTTTTTAGTCACCCCATTATTGTCATTTAGCCCTCTATTACTGTCCTCAGACCACCCTTACTATCCTCAGACCCCCATTACTGTTGCCAGCCCCCCATTATTGTCCTCAGACCCTCCATTACTGTCCTCAGCACCAATTAATGTCCTCAGACCCCATTACTGTCCTCAGCCCCCAATTAATATCCTCAGACCCCATTACTGTCCTCAGCCCCCCCCCCTTACTGTCCTCAGACCCCCATTACACTCCTCAGCCCCATTACTGTCCTCAGACCCTTATTACTGTTTTTAGGCCCCCCATTATTGTCCTCAGACCCATATTACAGTCCTCAGCCCCCCATTATTGTCCTCAGACCCCCATTACTGTCCTCAGCCCCCCAATTTCTGTCCTCAGCCCCCAGACCCCCATTACTGTCCTCAGCCCCCCCCCATTACTGTCCTCAGACCCTCATTACTGTCCCCAGCCCCCCATCACTGTCCTCAGACCACCGTTACTGTTTTTAGTCCCCCCATTATTGTCTCCAGACCCATATTACAGTCCTCAGCCCCCTTATTATTGTCCTCAGCCCTCCATTACTGTCCTCAGCCCCACCAATACTGTTTTTAGCCCCCCATTACTGTCCTTAGCCCCCCATTACTGTCCTCAGACTCGCATTACTGTCCCCAGCCCCCCATTACTGTCCTCAGACCCCCAAAACTGTTTTTAGGCCCCCCATTATTGTCTTTAGACCCATATTACAGTCCTCAGTCCCCCCATTATTGTCCATAGCCCCCATTACTGTCCTCAGATCCCCATTACTGGCCTCAGCCCCCCATTATTGTCCTCAGACCCCCATTACTGTCTCCAGCCTCCCATTACTGTCCTCAGACCCCATTACTGTTTTTAGTCACCCCATTATTGTCATTTAGCCCTCTATTACTGTCCTCAGACCACCCTTATCCTCAGACCCCCATTACTGTTGCCAGCCCCCCATTATTGTCCTCAGACCCCCATTACTGTTTTTAGGCCCCCCATTATTGTCCTTTAGCCCTCTATTTTTGTCCTAAGACCCCCATTACTGTCCTCAGCCCCCCATTACTGTCCTTAGCTCCACATTACTGTCCTCAGACCCCCATTATTGTCCTCAGATGCCCATTACTGTCCCCAGCCCCCTCCAGTACTGTCCTCAGCCCCCCATTACTGTCCTCAGCCCCCCAATATTGTCCTCAGACCCATACTACAGTCCTCAGACCCCCATTGCTGTCCGAGGACCCCATTACTGTCTTTAGCCCCCAATTAGTATTGTTAGCCCCCCATTACTGTCCTCACCCCCATTACTGTCCTCAGCCCCTCCTTCACACTGCAACCCCCTCCTGTCCTACCCTAAACAGGGCAGCCCCCACCCTCCATCTAGAGCTCTCCTGCCTCCCTCAGTCGGCTCTGTGAGAATGACAGCAGTGATGGTTGCTGGGCAGAATGGATCCTAGGGTGGGACTGCTGGGTGGGACTGCTGCAGTCTGGACAGGACATTGACTCAGTCTAGATCCAGACCATGGTTCCTCATTTAGCAATGCCTGCTCTATAGTATTCCCTTTCACTCCTCATAAATGGCTATGTAGGGAGGTAAAGGAAGGGGTAGAGAAGCAGGGCCAGCACAGACAGTAATTAGACACTCCAAGTACAAGAGAGGGCTATGACATGGTGGGAGGGATGTTCAACTGAGAATGTGTTAGTAGAGTGCTTGATCAAAGAGTTCAGATTCAGAATACCGAAGAGAAATTATTGTGAAACAGCTACTTTCAACAAAGACAGCACAAGATCACAATGATGAACAGAAGAAATCTCAACAATTAGTACAAATAAAACAAATTCAAACCATTCTCTAATAAAACATCAATTTTATTATAATACAACATAGAATGAATAACACGGATTGAAAACTGAAAATCAAACTACCAAAATGGTCAAATAATACGCCACTTTTCTCTAACATTAGCCCAAATAGTAATTAACATAACACCAACATACTATAAAAACTACAAAAAAATCCTGATCTTAAACCAGATTAAATCTTCACATCAGTCCTCACAGAGAAGAATTATATAATTTGATGGCCACAGGCAAAAATTATTTCCTGTGTCGCTCTGCAGTGCATCATGATTGTAACAATCTGTCACTGATGGTACTCCGCAGACTGACCAGCGTATTGCGGAGTGGGTGGGAGGAGTAGTCCAAGATTGAACGTACCTCGAACAACATTCTCCTCTCCAACACTGTTGTTAAAGACTCCAAGAGATAAAACGATAATTCTCACAGTCTACAAGGCTCTGGTCCGGGCCACATCTTGAGTATGCCGTCCAGTTCTGGGCAGCAGTCCTCAAGAAGGATGTACTGGAACTGGAGAGAGTCCGAGCCGAGCCAACAAGACGAGCAACAAAGCTAATAAAAGGACTGGAGGGCCTCAGCTATGAGGAATGACTACAAGCTTTAAAGTGGTTGTAAACCCACTTTGAAAAAAAACAAAAAACTAACACCTGTAAGACAAAAGCATAATGAGCTAGTATGCATAGCTCATTGCATGCGCGCGGGAGCCGCCGGTAACAGCACAGTCTAACTGAAGCAACGGCACGTACATGCCATTGCTTTAATTTTCTTCAGTGCGCATGTGCCGATGACATCGGCACATGCAAATACAGGGGATATCTACTAAACCATGCAGGTTTAGGAGATATCCTGGGTAGCTACAGGTAAGCCTTATTGTAGGCTTACCTTTAGCAAAAAGTGGTCTGTAAGGGTTTACAACCACTTTAAGCGTATTCTCCCTGGAGAAAAGATGCTTGGAAGGAGATAGGATAGCGATGTACAAATACCTTACTGGTGACCCTAACTTAGGGAAAAAACTTTTCAGTGGGAGGGAGTTTTAAAAAGACACGTGGCCGTTCATTGAAATTGGAAGAGAAGTGGTTTAACCCTACACTGCGTAGGGGGTTCTTTACTGTCAGAGCGGTAAGAATGTGGAACTCCCTTCGACAAGCAGTGGTATCTTGAGGAAGCGTTGATAGTTTCAAAAAACTATTAGATGGGCACCTTAATGAATGCAACATACATGGATATAACAATTACTATTGACATAAACTCATACACACACACACAAACACCACAGGTTGAACTGGATGAACTGGTGTCTTTATTTAACTTTACCAACTATGTACAGTAACTATGTAGCTCCAATCCAACAACATCACTGGACTTGTGAATCAGTTTGTTGAGTCTGTTGGTGTCGACCACCTAAGCCTGCTTCCCCAGCATGCCACTGCATACAGGTTATTCAGCTTATTATCTATATGCATCCCCAGATACTTCTACATCCACATCCAATCCTCAGATGGAGACAGGGGACACCGGTGCCTTCCTCCTTCTCAAATCCACAACCAGCTCCTTTGCCTTTGTCACGTTTAGATACAGATGATTATCCTCACGGTATGTGACAAAGATTAAAAACTTATGCTAGGGAATTCTCCAGAGTCCCTAGAACAGTCTGAGAAATGTAAAAGATGAATCCCGTGGCACTTTCATCCTTTTTTACATTTATGGAAGGCGGGAGGAGAAACTGTGACTGTGCTAGAGAATTGAATCTTTTTTGGCAGCTGATTCCTCAGCCTGTCTCAACCAAGCAGCTTGTCTTTAAATGTGTGGCTGGGGTAGGTGGGATAGCCTCTTACAGGAGAGAGTTGTTGTTGGCACTCTCTCGGTGAGTGGCCTGTCTCCCTAAGCAATGGCGGGACCCCTTAAAATTACTTGCAGTGAGGTAGCCATGATACGCTGTACAGGTGGATGTGGATAAGGCTCAGTGTGTCCCTAGTAAATGCAAGGAACAGAGAAGGTGTACATTGTCACGGGGACCCAAAGAGTTAACTGTAGGACAGTTATGGTGCAATTGTACAAGGTGTACGTTAATCTCTAAACGCAGAAGCCTGCCTTAACATTGAGAATCCCCCCCACAACAGCCTTAGCTGGGTCCCAAGGCACTGATGAAAATGGCACAGAACAAAGGTAGCCCGTGTTTAATACAGTGATCCTATCCCAGGTGCCCAGAAGAACCCACCCCAGGGGTAGTCCTCTCATGTGACCCAAACTTGGCACCCAACAAGTTCATGGGAAAACAAAAGTTAAAAAGTTAGATCTTCAAATCTACCCCGCCTGCAAGCTCCTCATGCAGGTATTTGACACTATTTCTGACTTCAAGAGCAGTCAAACTTCTCTTTGAATTTTGTAAGCCAACGCATAGGACTTTGTTCTCAGAATGAGTTGTCATTTGAATAGAGGACATGTAGCTATGAGGAGAAGAGTCAAAATGTGTTAGCCTCCTCCACTAACTTTAAGAGCAATCAAACTTCCCTTTGAATTGCATAGTACTCTGCTGCCAACACATGGGTCATTGAAAGGTGGTGTAGACTATTTGAGATGTTATGGAGGGCACGGTCTTCCTATCTGAACCTGTAACGCTAATAACCAAGTGCTTGCAGAACTGATAATCTTATGAAAGATCAATACAGTAAATGCCTTTAAGTCAAAGTGAACTTCCAACCTGCAGACTGAGTTTGTCTGTTGTATCGAAGCAGACACAATTTCGGCAATGAACAATACTTCAACTTTTCTTTAATATCCTAGTCGCTTTCCAGTAATACCTTAACTAAGTCATGTAAATGTTGATTGTCATCTGTAAGCATAAAAGTGCATTTTGATGAGATGTCTCATCTTTAAGCACACTGCACATTCCCGACAGTACACTTCGAAACTGATTACTAACTGCGTTCTTCCAACCTACCCTTTTTACTTCATCCATAGCCTTGTCAGAAGTTAACCAAAGTCATTAATAATACAATAAGCAAAAATGTGCTACATTTAACCCTAAATTACAACGTACGCAGTGTGTTCCAACACCTCCGAGCTTTGATTTACGAGCTGAGTTTGTTCTATGCAAATTTTTGCGCGGCGCCTAATCAGAGGGAGGAGGAGACGTAAAGAGGGGCCTGGAATTTTTTATGAGCTTCACCCATTTGCCTTAATTTAGAATTATGAGGCCGAATTTGCAAGAGATGAGCAATCACCTCTCGCACTCCTCCCATATAGCCAATCCATTCTAAAGCACAAACATCCTGAGCAATGCAGTGCTGTTTACTACACTAGCTATGATAATTAGGTGAAAGCTACATTTTTTGCTGATGCTTTAAAATAAACACAGTGTAATATAAAAAGATGGAAGCATGCTATTGTTTTATTTGCCTCTGAGAGCTCAATAGTGGCACTTCAGCGTTCAGCATCTTGAAAGCTGATTAGTTATCCTAGAAGCAGATATAAAAAAATACAAAAAGACATTATTTTCACTTAGTAATGTACATAATAAATGTGCATGATTGCAGGCCCTGCTCTGGAATATACATATTTTTTTAATATGGGCTTAATAGGAAAATGGGTAATAAAATTAACGTCCTTCAACTTTTTCATCAAGATGTACTGGTTAAAGTGTATCTCTAGTAAAAGCTTTTCTATCTAGCGTAGGGCATGGATGGATCTCTTGTTAGATCCTGTTAGGTCACTGTCTGTGTCCATGCTGGAGAAATTCCGCCCTCCTTTCTTTTTGTACTCGGGATTATTGTCATGGGACAGAAGGTGATAGGAAATTCAAAATGTTATCATTGTCTCCTGAGCAGGAAAGTCAGATATTTCTCCAATAGGAGCACCTGTTCTGGTGACAACTCTTCTGGTTTGCCCTCATTTTGTAGAAATTTCCATTTATTTCCCGAAGTGTCTCTGTGGCAGGAAGGGGTGGGGTAATCTCAGCAAACAAGCAGAGATAAAAACCTGAAACTTGTTTTAAAGTGCTACTAAACCCCATCATAAAAAAGAAACTATCAATACACGGTGTATTACATGCTGTTCATACTCATGAGATTTGTTTTCTGTATTCTGCAAAAGAACTGGTTGATCCTGCTGCTCTCTATCTCCAACTTCTGTTCATGCCCCCAATGCCGCTAGGGATTTTGCAGCTGTGGTGGCAACTCTGCACATGCTCAGTTTTCAGAGAGTTTTTATGCTGAGCTTTTTCTCCCTATCACATCTGAGCAGCCCATGTGACTAAAGAGTCACACATGTGGGCGTATACACAGTGGTAAAGGACTTCCCACTCCCTCCCTCTTCCTCCATGCCCACAAACCATCTAAACACAAGGGGGGGGGGGGCAGATAATACATGTAGATTAGAGGAGGCTTCACCTCCCTCTTATTCTAATGCCGCGTACACACGGTCGTACTTTCCAGCAGGAAAAGTCAGATGGAATCGTTTCATCGGACATTCCGATCGTGTGTGGGCCTCATTGGACTTTTTTTTTTCAAAAATTCTGACTGACCTAGTAATAGAACATGTTTTAAATCTTTCCGACGGAATCATTTCCTATCGGTAAAACCGTTCGTCTGTATGCTGTTCCGACGGACCAAAAATGACGCATGCTCTGAAGCAAGTACGAGACGGCAACTATTGGCTACTCGCTATTGAACTTCCTTTTTCTAGTCCCATCGTACGTGTTGTACGTCACCACGTTCGGACTTTGATCGTGTGTAGGCAAGACAGTTTCAGTGGAACTCCATCGGAACTCCGTCGGAAAGTCCTTCAGAGTTTATTCTGATGGAAAGACCGGTCGTGTGTACGCGGCATTATACACAGGCTGGAGGGGATAGAGACAGCCTGTGACTGGTAGAAATGCGCCCACATCATGTTGATTCCACAAAATAATAAAGATTTAATTTCAATATCTATATTTGTATGAAAATTTACAACAGTTTACTGTCATTATTTATTTATTTATTTTAATTAACCGCTTCAGCCCCGGAAGATTTTACCCCCTTCCTGACCAAAGCACTTTTTGCGATTCGGCACTGTGTAAACACTGACAACTGCACAACGTCGTGCAACGTTGCTCGAAAAACAAAATTGACATCCTTTTTTCCCACAAATAGAGCTTACTTTTGGTGGTATTCGATCACCTCTGCAGTTTCTATTTTTTTGCGCTATAAGCAAAAAAAGAGCGACAATTTTGAATATTATTTTTTACTTTTTGCTATAATAAATATCCCCCAAAAATATATAAGAAAACTATTTTTTTTCCTCAGTTTAGGCCGATATGTATTCTACATATTTTTGGTAAAAAAATCGCAATAAACATATATTGATTGGTTTGCGCAAAAGTTATAGTGTCTACAAAATAGGGGATAGTTTATGGCATTTTTATTATAATTTTTTGTATTAATAGTAATGGCGGCGATCTGCGATTTTTATCGGGACTGCAACATTATGGCGGACACATCGGACACTTTTGACACTATTTTGGGACCATTGTCAGGGGTTAATCACTAGGGGGTGATGAAGCGGTTAAGAGTGTCCTAGGGAGTGATTCTAACGTATATCGGCGTGCAGCGGTCGGCAAGTGGTTAAGTTATATCTACCTGCTACAGACAAGGGTTAACGATACCAAATCCCAACTTTACGCATAAACTTGTCTATTAGCAGAGCCATATTATCTTTAGTATTTTGTTTAGGGTTTGTGATATATATCCCCAGATATTTGATTGTATTGGTTATCTCCACCCGTGGAACCCCCGTGGGCAAAGGAGCCTCATGGGGATCCCCAGTAAAAGTAACAATTTGTCCCGGTTTATTTACAAACCAGAAAAGCACCCCAAATTCGTAGTTATATCCATTGCTGCAATCAAGGAAGATTGAGTGTCTCCTAGAAATAATAATACGTCGTCAGCATATAGATCTATTTTTTCCCTCTCCCTGACGATCTTTGGAATGCTTGATGATGATCTAATAGCAGTAGCCAATGGCTCCATTGCCTGGACGAAGAGCAGGGGTGATAAAGGACATGAGAATATCCCCGAACATTTATTATTTATTTTCACTGGTTCCCTTAGGTTCCCTGTATAGTAGCCTTAGCCAGTTGGCAAATCTAGAGCCAAACTGGAAAGCGGCCAAAACCTGCCAAAACCTATTGAAAGCCTTGGCTGTATCCAAATATGTCTCTTGACCCCATATTAACCATCGGGACCTGTAGATTTAAATAAACTCGCCTTACGTTTGTACTGGTTGCCCTGTTAGGTATAATCCCTATCTGATCAGGGTGTATACGTCTTTGAATTATTTAGTTTTAACCTATCTGCCAATACCTTGGACAGAATCTTGACATCTGTAACCAGCAGAGATATTGACTCTGCATTAAGGATGATGGATTGAGTGTGTCCTTTCCTTCTTTTGACAAGACTATAATAGTGAATTCCATCATTGACCCAGGAAGCCTACCCTCCTCAGTCGCCCAGTTAAACACTTTTAGCAACTCTGGCAGCACTATCTCCCCCTATTTCTTATATACCTACACTGGCAAACCATCCCTGGAGACTTTTGGTTTGCCAAAGCTACTGTAACACTGCCTGCTGGATCTCTTCCATAAAAAAGGGGAATGTGGGACTTTAAATGAGGCAATTGACTTGTGGAGGTAGAGTATATAGTATACTCTAAAAGTATTTTCATATGTATACATGCACAATGGCATAAACATAATGGATACATATACATTAGCTTGGCAGCACATAAAAGGTGGTAAATGTGGATAAATATAATAAAGGTGTTTCATATTAGTAGGCATTAGTACATCATATGCAAAGGAGCTGCTATAAGATAGGTACACATACACATTGATAATTGCATAGTACTCAATGAATCTTAGATGTATGGAAAGTATATATGGGCCAGTGAATAAGTAATGAGCCGGACTTGTCTGAGCACCCCATGGAAACTTGACGCGTTTCATGGCTATATGCCATTCATCAGGAGTTTGGTACAGAAGTAAACTGTAAATATATATATATATGTAATATTAGTAAATATGGTCTACCCCTTTAAAGGGAGAAAAAAACCTCATGGGGAGACTGTTCCAGAGCTGAGGCAAGGAACCCCACCTCATCCAAGAAAACCTCCACATTGCATGCCCGATTGCTGCAACATATTCCACATGTGTGGGGATGATTAAAAGTGTGGTGTTATAAATGAAAATGTATGAAAATGAGAAATGAGAAAAATATGTGTAAAAACAGTGAAAAAAGTAAAAAAGTGAGAAAACGTGAAAAGTGAAAAAACATGATGAGTGTTTGACAGAAAAAAAAAATTGATATGTGTATATTATAATGAGTGTTGTGTATGTATAAAAATACACACATACACCATAGTGAGTGGGTATGTTGCATGAGTCAAAAGAAAAAAAGGAAAAAAAGAAAAAAAGGGGAAAGGGCTGAAAAAAGGAGAAAATGTGCATAACTTACGTGTCTTCCAGAGCTATTGGGGCATCCAATACTTCTCTATCCTCCCTGGAGAGAATTATTTATTAATATTTAATCTGTATTCCAGTTTTATATTTTTTTGAACATGTGACCAGCAGCAGAGGACTAGAAGCTCTTCCTGTTTAAGTTTCCCTGCAAACAGGCTGGGAAAGATCTGAGTCATGTGACAGCTGTATATCGATTGGGAAAACGGTACTTCGATTTTTTTTCTATTAACCACTTGCTTACTGGGCACTTATACCCCCTTCCTGCCCAGGCCGATTTTCAGCTTTCAACGCTGTCACTTTTTGAATGGCAATTGCACAGTCATACAACATTGTACCCAAATTAAATTTTGATAATTTTTTCCCCACAAATAGAGCTTTCTTTTGGTGGTATTTAATCACTGCTGGGTTTTTAATTTTTTGGTAAAAAAAGTTAAAAAATACCGAACATACCGAAAATACCGAAGTTTGTTATAAAACTTTGAAAACAGGTAATTTTTCTCCTTCATTGATGTGCGCTGATGAGGTTGCACTGATGGGCACTGATGAGCACAGAGAGGTTGCACTGATGGGCACTGATAAAGGGGGCAGTGATGGGCACTGAGAGGTTGCACTGGTGGGTGGCACTGATGGGTGGCACTGATGGGCACTGATGATTGGCACTGATGGGCATCACTGAGGGGCACTGATAGGTGGCACTGCTACGTGGAACCTATAGGCGGCACAGATAGGTGGCACTGATGGGCACTGATGGGTGGCACTAATGGGCACTGGTATGCACTGGTGGGTGACACTGATAGGCAGCACTGATAGGTGGCACTGATGATGAGGCTCTGCTGGGCATTTATTGGCAGCATTGGTTGGCATTGATGGATGGCACTGGTGGGCACTGGTAGGTGTCACTGGTGGGCACTGGTAGGTGGCACTGGTAGGCACTGCATAACAGCAGTGCTTCTCCATGTGAGGGACCAATGTCCCTCTGACAAAAGCTGGTGATCGGCTTTTTTTCCCCTCACGCTGTCAGCATGAGGGGAAAAAGAAAAATGATTACCAATTTTCTGTTTACATCATGTGACCAGCTGTCAGCCGATAGCTGGCAGCTGATCACATGGTAAGGGGCCGGGATCGGCCCTTTACTCTGAACTGTGATCAGCCGAGTCTCATAGACTCAGTGATCACAGAGCGTGCCTCGCACGCCCTGCAGGGACAGGCTGACAGCGCATCCTCAGGAGGACGTCTATGGATGCCTTCCCTGCAATTAAGGCCCACGCTGTAGCTGTTTTTTGGCTATAGCATGGGCGGGAGGAGGTTAATATAATTGCAGCACCATTATCCATATACAGAAATAGAAGGGGCAATGTAAATTAAACAGTGTGTGTTTAGTATCACTTTGAACCCTCCTTACACCAAAAAATGTTTAAACTAGACATACTGTACAGTACTTTTTAACCCCTCTTTGCCACCAAATCTGTAAATTAACATTCTGCGCCATGATGCCCCTTGCTGGTTGTCAGAGGGAGAGCACTTTCTCCTTAAAGTGGTTCTAAGGGCTGAAGGCTTTTCACCTTAAAGCATTCTCTGCATTAAGGTAAGAATCCTTTAGAGTGCAGTCTTATGAGCCTGCTCAGGAGTGAGCCTGCATGAGTGCCCTCATAGCAAGCTGCTTGTTATGGGGGCACTCGGTGGGGTGAAGTTGCCAGGAGTGCCGGCGAGAGACCCAAGAGGAGGATCAGGGCTGCTCTGTGCAAAACCATGCACATGCACCATGCAAAACCATAAAAGATTTTTCATTTTCCAGTCAGCAAATTACCTGCAAAAAAAAAATATTCATCTATGGCAAAACCTCATTCCTATTTTCCCATGGCTGACCTTCTCCAGAGTAGATCAACTTCTGTAGAGCAGGAAAGGCAAAGATGTATCAAAATTCAGCCAGATCTTGCTAAACTGGACACATTTTGATCCATCTATGGCCAGCCCAAAAGGAGGAGCAAGAAGTACAAAAGGTAGTAATTGTGAGGAGCAAGCTTCTAGAGAAGCTAGAAGGTGTTAGGTAAATGTGGGATAGGCTTCCCCGAAGAGATACGTTTCAAGGGATCACTTAAAGATGGACAGAGTAGGAGAGTAAGAACAGATTGGGGTTGAGAATTCCAGAGGATGGAAGAGGCTCTCAAGAAGTCCTGGAGGTGAGCATTAGAGGAGATAACAAGGGAAATAGAGAACAGGAGGTCTTGGTAGGAGTGGAGAGGACAGTTTGGGGACATTTTGAGTAGAGTTTGGTAATGTAGCTCTGGGCTGAGCTGTGGATGGCTTTGTACTGTATGTTGTTCTTGTTGTTGGTATTTTAATTTGTATATATTGACCTATTGGAAGCCGTTGGAGGGATTTGCAGAGGGGCTGGGAGCTACATATTGATTAGTAAGGTTGGATAATTCTAGCAGCAGCAGCAGCAGTCTTGATGGACTGAATGGGGGGGGGGGGGGGCACCTGTTGTAAAGGTAACGAACAAGGAGGCAGTTGCAGTACTCAATGTGGAAGATAAGCAGGTTGTGAATTAGTAGCTTTGTTCATGACTTCCCCAGCAGAGTCCTTTCAGTAGAATTTGATTTTTTTTTCCCCCCTCTATCTACAGGAATAAAGCAGGTAATGATCTGCAGTAAAATTAGCTAAGAACCTTGCAATGTATTACACTGATTTAAAGGAATTACAGATTAGAACCAGGATCATTTTGCATAACTTACTTTGCACTTTATGAGGTCCATTGAAGCTTCGGTATTTTGTAAAATATCTCAGCTTTTCATTAATTACTCTCCAGCATAAACTTTTAAGTGTCATCTCAAATGTTACATAATGTCAGATTCGATTGCTTCCAGTAACATCAGTCATTACCTTAATGATCTTTGCGTAATGGTTAATTAACAATTATTTTTGAATTTTATTAGTTTTCGGTTGGTCATGCACTGCATGTTTTTAGAGTGCACTGGGCATACAAATGTTCCTCAAATGAAAGTCAGTGTAATTAATTATCATTTCTTTAATCCGTAACTGAGGTTTACACTTAATAACTTTTAAAAGTCACAGAAATTTAAAAAGTAAATCTTTTAAACTGTTTGAAATATATATAACCATAAAATTAGGATTTACCATAATTTCCTGTAATAATCACAATGGTCACGAAGACAAATATAGAAAGGTAAATCGGTCTTGCGGGGGACACAGGCAGCAATATAAACCTATCTGGAATTCCAACTCCTCGCCACTTAAACAAAAACTATGGGCTCCTTTCTTATTCATGTAGACAGGGGCCAGTGTCTGGGAACCCCCTTATGTTTAATGGGTGCTTCCAGATTCCAATAAGCCCCATGCAGACCTCCATAACCAGTGGGCAAGGTTTGTGGGGAAAGCTTATGTGGCCTAGTATGAGTCAAGAAGGGGCGCATGATCACCCCCTCGGAAAAAGGGAAATTTATTAAAAAAAAGGAAACCTGCTCTAAAAGGTGTGAATCAGATGCGTGTGCACAAGAGTTGAAATGAAATATAGCTCCCCATTAAATGCTTTGCAAACCTAAAAGTTAGTTTCTCTCTGAAGGATCACACTCAATTCAACGATTGCTAGGGGCACCAATTCATATCGTGTTTATCTGATCATTCAGGAAATGAATTGAAGTCTTATAAAAACTTTTCGTTGACTCTACTTCCCTGTTTACAAGCCTTCTGCAGACATGTTTTTATGATGTGGAACAGTATGAATTTAATAAAAAAAAAAAAATCTCCTGCAACAGACTGACAAATTATTGTCTTCCTCTGATGAGTCGCTCAAGCCCTCGGCTAAAAGCCATAGCCATATGCAGTGAGTCGGAGACCTGCCACATAATTATCCGTGCAATATCGGTCGGATCTTTAATGTTTACTAGGGTTTGCTGAGGAAAACAAGTAAATGACTCAAGTATCCCCACGGTGGTTTGGAATAAAATGAATTAGACTTTTAAAGTGCCGTAAAGAAGGCAATATGCTTTATAAGGAACTTTGACTCTGCAACATAAGTATCTTTTATGTTTATAAAAATAAACTTTGTGTCAAAAGAGAATTATGTAGGTTAATGAAAAGAGTCGGTTCAGACCAATTGTTGCAAGGCCTCTATAAAAGGCTATTCATGTTTGGAAGAATTCACAAGCACACTATGGCCTGCTAACTCTGCTGTGGCACATAAATGAAATCATATACAATGGCTATAGAAAAGAATCACCCCCTTTTAAAATAAACACATTTTGTTGCTTTGCAGCCTGAAATGAAGACAAGCAGTTTTTGTTTTATCCAGTTGTATTTACTCAGTGCAACTTATACCTTCCAAGTGAAAGATATAACACCAACATATCAGAGAAAAAAAAATCAAGAATAGAATCACTGAGTTGGAAAAAGGATCACCTCCTCCTAAAAATAATTTATAAACTCATTCAGGTGTAGCTACTCACCTTCTCAATGGCACACAAAGCCATTTGACTTTAAACTGTGATCAGCTGTGGTCATTTTGATTAGCTCAGCATGAAAAGAGCTTTCCTGGAGCATTTAAGTCCCTTGTAGTGCAACTGAAGCAAACAATCAACTATAGGTGGCAAGGCACTGTCAAAAGATCTCTAGGAAAAAGTTGTAGACAGACACAAGTCAGGAGATGGATAGAAATACATTTCAAAGGCTTTATTAATGCCTAGAAGCACAGTGAAGTATATTATACGAAATCGGAAGGTATTTGATACAACACAGACTTTCCCTGGATCAGGACTTTGTTTCAAACTTGATGAAAGAGCCGGGAGGAAACTGGTCAGAGAGGCTACCAAGGGGCCTACAGCAACTCTGAAGCAGTTGCAGGAATTCATGACAAAGAGTGGTCATTGTGTGCATGTGACAACAATATCACAAATTCTTCACAAATGGGGCTTGTATGGGAGGATTGCAAGAAAAAACTCACTCCTCAAGAAAGGCCACGTGCAGTCACCACTGAGCTTTGCCAAAATGCACCCTGAAGATTCTGAGGCCACATGGAAAAAGGTGTTATGATCAAATGAGACTAAAATTGAATTATTTGGTCTCAACACCAAACGATATGTCTGGCGGAAATCCAATACAGCTCACCATCCAAATAACACCCTTCCTACAGTAAAGCATGGAAGTGGCAATATCCTGTTATGGGGGTGGTAATGTCCTTCTATGGGGGTGTTTCTCTGCAGTAGGCACTGGAACACTTGTCAGGATAGAAGGAGAAATGGATGGGACAAAATACTATAAAATTCTCAAGGAACATTTGTTGCCCTTTGCCAGAAAGTTGTCAATGGGAAGAAGGTTTAACTTCCAACATGACAATGACCCAAAGCACACAGCAAAAATGTCCAGACAGTGGTTGAAGGAGAAAATGGTGAATGTCCTTGCATGGGTTAGTCAGATCACCAGATGAAAATAGAAGAAAGAAAGCCTAAAAGGGAGATTAATACAGCCATCATATCTAAGATTTGGTAAGATGCAATATACAGTAATACCTTGGATTGCGAGCATATTTTGTTCCGGAAGCATGCTTGTAATTCAAAGCACTTGTATATCAAAGCAAATTCCCCCATAAGAAATAATGGAAACTCAAATGATTCATTCCACAACCATTTTTTCATAAGTCCTTCAGTTTATAGTCCATATAAAAAGATTATAGCAATGTGGTTGTGTAACCATAAAATATCCATCCACAAATGGAAGTCTCCACAAGGGGATTAAAAGCAAAATCTAGCAGGAGCTACAGAGTATAAAAGAGAAGAGAGGTGCCTCTAAGTGTAGCAATATGGTTACATTTAATGAAGGTACAACATTTAGAAACTCACATGGTTAATAGGGGGATTTGTTAGGGCACAATTTGGCTAGTTTATAGGGTGTATAATGCCATCTGTGTGTGATTTTAAGCATAATTTCCCAGTGGTTACTGCATTTTGAAAATGTGTATGTCGACTGGAGGGCTACTTGCCACTGTTTTAGAGGATAGGATTTGTGCAGGTCTTTTTCCCATTTTTGTAAGGGAGGGAACTTTTGGAGTGAGTGTTTGTCAAGAAAAGGGAGATACCTTTTTGCTGGGGCATGTGGGAGGAGAGAAATTTTCAAGCTCAGGGGGAATATGTATTGTTGTTAAGGGGTGTTTGGATAGGAAGTGCAGGATGCGGAGACAGGCAAAGTGAGTATCCATCGAGAGATGGAATTCTTCCCTATAAGGGTTGGCATTGGAGAAGAAGTCTTGTATGTTGTTTAAGCTGCTTAATTAGAGTGGTTTTGTGTACAAGAAGGGGGCAATAGTTTCTATTGCCTGGATAGGTAGTGCTGGCAGTGTTATCTGTGTGGGATGTTTAGGCTGTTTAAGTAGGAATCGCCATGCCTGTATGGACGATGCCATTGGAGGGAAAAGGGAAGATATGTCCCACGACCTCCAGGAGTCATAAATCAGTAGAGAGATAAGGTCAGGTGTAGGTGATAGAGCTGTCTCGATTTCCAACCATAACGATTCATCTTCCTTCCTATACCAGGATTTTAATTGTTCTAATAGTGTTGCCAAGTGATAATCATGGATGTCAACCTCCATACCCCCAGCGGATTTATGTTTAACTAAATTTGTGTGGGAACATCTCAGCTTTTTGGTTTTACAAATAAAGTTGTTTAGTAGACCATTTAGGGATTTTAGTTGTTGTGTTGGGACAAGGATCGGGAGCACCCTGAAATAGTATAACAATTAGGGTAGAATTATCATTTTAAAGGATGATAGCCTACCTACCCATGAAAGTTCATGGTGAGACATGTGTTGAAACTGGCTTTTGATGTTTTAGGTCAGGGGAGTGTAGTTAGCCTGAAATAGGGAAGCTGTTGAAGCTGTCGTGGCTATACTCAGGTATGGCACACCCTGAGAGCTCCAGGTAAATGGCAGTAGGTCTTGAAGGTGTCCTTTAGTTTTAGGTGTAACTCCTAAATCGGGTATTAGGAACTTGGAGAAATTGCCTTTGTAGTATGAAATAGATCTGCATGTTGTTAGGTAATGATGGCACAGGGCTAGTTAGGAGAAGGATGACGTCGTCCGCAAAAAGGTTAATAATGTGATCTACGGTTGAAATGTAATCCTGTTATGTCCGGATGGCCTCCGCCAGTGGCTCAATTATGAGATTGAAGATAGAAGGGAAGAGTGGACATCCCTGGTGGGTGCCATTTGATATGTTAGATGTTTTAGAGATAAGGCCAGCAGTGTAGACCTGAGCTGAGGGGTAGGAATAAAGGGCAAGAATTGCTGTCCTGATGGGGCCATGAAAAACAAACTTTGTTAGTACACTTGACATGTATTGCCAGTCAACTCTGTCAAACACCTTCTCTGCGTCAATAGATAATAGCAGAGAAGGCGTTCAAGTTTTTACTGCATAATGTTTAACGTTTAGGATTCTCAAGGTTGCATCTGATGGTTGCTTTCCCTTTACAAATCCCATCTGGTCTTTCTGTATTAGAGATGGTATGATAGTGGCTAGGCGTTGTGCTATTAGTTTGTCATAGATTTTGATATCAGAGTTCAGGAGTGATATTGGCCTAAAATTTGCCGGGGTGACAGGGTCTTTCCCCCGGTTTGGATAATGTTACCATGTATGCCTTTAGCATCTCTTGGGGAAAGGCAGTGGTCTGTGCTGCTGCCGAATATATGGTAGGTAAATGCGGAGTTAGTAATGTAGTAAAAATTTTGTAATACTCATTTGAGAGACTGTCAGGTTCCGACTTACCACTTGGTAGCGATGCTATGACCTTCCTTATTTCACTAGGGGTAAATGGAGAATTTAATCGTGAAAGCTGCGATTCTGACAGCTTAGGTAGATTTTGTTTATCTACAATGGCAGCGATATTTTCGATGGCTGTGGGGTGTGGGGGTCATTTGAGATTGTATAGTGCCCCGTAGAAATCTGCAAACTGACCGGCGATCTCCTAGGGGTTAATTATTTTATACAAAAAGGTTAATTATTTTATGTTTGGTAATTGGGTGGACCAAATATTGGGGCCTTGACCGTAATTGAGTTGCCTTAACCCTATCGGCCAAGAGTTTACCTGCGTAATTTCGCATTGGCGTATAGGGTAAGCTTTGGGTGTCTATCGTACTGTTGTGTTAGTAGGATTCTCAGCATTTTTGGTTAATACATTTTTAACTTTCGGGTTCTTGCAGTAGCCTGACGTTGCAACACCAGATGGGGACTGTTGAGGGGGGCACCTTGTTCTACAATGGTAATAGATACAGCGGAATGGTAAGACCATGTTATTTTATGGATATGGGAGGAAGATATCCTCTGTAGAAGCCATTTATCAGTTAAAAACATGTCCATACAGGAGTATGTATGATGTCTGGGGGAGAAATAGGTGAAATCTTTTTCGTTTGCATGTTGGCACCTCCAGACATCATACAACTCTTCAGTATGCAATATATTTTGTAGTGAAGGTTTCTGTTTTGTATTACCAGAAGAAGAGTCCAGGTGCGGATCAGTCATGAGAGTAAAATCGCCGCAGAGTAGTAGTCATCCATATTTAATTGATGATATACATAGTTACATAGTTACATAGTAGGTGAGGTTGAAAAAAGACACAAGTCCATCAAGTCCAACCTATGTGTGTGATTATGTGTCAGTATTACATTACATATCCCTGTATGTTGCGGTCATTCAGGTGATTACCTAATAGTTTCTTGAAGCTATCAATGCTCCCCGCTGAGACCACCGCCTGTGGAAGGGAATTCCACATCCTTGCCGCTCTTACAGTAAAGAACCCTCTACGTAGTTTAAGGTTAAACCTCTTTTCTTCTAATTGTAATGAGTGGCCACGAGTCTTATTAAACTCTCTTCTGCGAAAAAGTTTTATCCCTATTGTGGGGTCACCAGTACAGTATTTGTAAATTGAAATCATATCCCCTCTCAAGCGTCTCTTCTCCAGAGAGAATAAGTTCAGTGCTCGCAACCTTTCCTCATAACTAAGATCCTCCAGACCCTTTATTAGCTTTGGTGCCCTTCTTTGTACTCGCTCCATTTCCAGTACATCCCTCCTGAGGACTGGTGCCCAGAACTGGACAGCATACTCCAGGTGCGGCCGGACCAGAGTCTTGTAGAGCGAGAGAATTATCGTTTTATCTCTGGAGTTGATCCCCCTTTTAATGCATGCCAATATTCTGTTTGCTTTATTAGCAGCAGCTTGGCATTGCATGCCATTGCTGAGCCTATCATCTACTAGGACCCCCAGGTCCTTTTCCATCCTAGATTCCCCCAGAGGTTCTCCCCCCAGTCTATAGATTGCATTCATATTTTTGCCACCCAAATGCTTTATTTTACATTTTTCTACATTGAACCTCATTTGCCATGTAGTCGCCCACCCCATTAATTGGTTCAGGTCTTTTTGCAAGCTTTCCACATCCTGCGGAGAAGTTATTGCCCTGCTTAGCTTAGTATCGTCTGCAAATACAGAGATTGAACTGTTTATCCCATCCTCCAGGTCGTTTATGAACAAATTAAATAGGATTGGTCCCAGCACAGAACCCTGCGGAACCCCACTACCCACCCCTGACCATTCTGAGTACTCCCCATTTATCACCACCCTCTGAACACGCCCTTGTAGCCAGTTTTCAATCCATGTACTCACCCTATGGTCCATGCCAACGCACCTTATTTTGTACAGTAAACGTTTATGGGGAACTGTGTCAAATGCTTTTGCAAAATCCAGATACACCACGTCTACGGTCCTTCCTTTATCTAGATGGCAACTCACCTCCTCATAGAAGGTTAATAGATTGGTTTGGCAAGAACGATTCTTCATGAATCCATGCTGATTACTGCTAATGATATCATTCTTATTACTAAAATCTTGTATATAGTCCCTTATCATCCCCTCCAAGAGTTTACATACTATTGATGTTAGGCTAACTGGTCTGTAACTCCCAGGGATGTTTTTTGGGCCCTTTTTAAAAATTGGTACTGCATTGGCTTTTCTCCAATCAGCTGGTACCATTCCAGTCAATAGACTGTCTGTAAAAATTAGGAACAACGGTCTGGCAATCACCTGACTGAGTTCCCTAAGTACCCTCGGATGCAAGCCATCTGGTCCCGGTGATTTATTAATGTTAAGTTTCTCAAGTCTAATTTTAATTCCGTCCTCTGTTAACCATGTAGGTGCTTCCTGTGTTGTGTCATGAGGATAAACACTGCAGTTTTGGTTACTGAAGCCCCCTGATTCACTCGTGAAGACTGAGGAGAAGAATAGATTCAGTACCTTTGCCATCTCCCCATCCTTTGTAACCAGATGTCCTTCCTCATTCTTTATGGGGCCAATATGGTCTGTCCTCCCTTTTTTACTGTTTACATACTTAAAGAATTTCTTGGGATTTTTTTTGCTCTCCTCCGTTATGTGTCTTTCATGTTCTATCTTAGCCGTCCTAATTGCACCCTTACATTTCTTATTGCATTCTTTATAAAGTCTGAATGCTGAGGATGATCCCTCAACCTTGTATTTTTTGAAGGCCTTCTCCTTTGCTCTTATATGCATTTTTACATTGGAGTTAAGCCATCCAGGATTTTTGTTCGCTCTTTTAAATTTATTACCCAATGGGATACATTGGCTAATGCCCTTATTTAATATGCTCTTAAAGCAAACCCATCTCTCCTCCGTATTCTTTGTTCCTAATATTTTATCCCAATTTATGCCTTTTAGCAAGGTTTGTAGTTTAGGGAAGTTGGCTCTTTTGAAATTCAGTGTCTTTGTTTTCCCTTCATGTTTCCTATTTGTGTGATTTATATTGAAACTAATTGACCTGTGATCGCTGTTACCTAAATTGCCCCGTATTTCCACATCCGTGATCAGGTCTGTATTGTTGGTAATCAGTAGATCCAGTAATGTTTTATTTCTAGTTGGTGCGTCTACCATCTGACCCATAAAATTGTCCTGCAAGACATTAACCACCTCAATACAGGGCACTTTCACCCCCTTCCTGCCCAAGCCATTTTTCAGTTTTCAGCGCTGCCGCACTTTGAATGACAATTGCGCGGTCATGTTACACTGCACCCTAAAGAAATTTTTATCATTTTTTCCCCACAAATAGAGCTTTCTTTTGGTGGTATTTGATCACCTCTGCGGTTTTTACTTTTTGCGCTATAAACAAAAGAAAAGGGACAATTTTGAAAAAACACAATATTTTTTACTTTTTGCTATAATAAATATCCAATTTTTTTTTTTTTTTAACAAATTTTTTACTCAGTTTAGGCCCATATGTATTCTTCTACATATTTTTGGTAAAAAAAAATTGCGATAAGCGTATATTAATTGGTTTGCGCAAAAGTTATAGCGTCTACAAAATAGGGGATAGATTTATAGCATTTTTATTATTTATTTATTTTTTACTAGTAATGGCGGCGATCTGCGATTTTTATTGTGACTGCGATATTGCGGCGGACACATCGGACACTTTTGACACATTTTTGGGACCATTCACATTTATACAGCGATCAATGCTATAAAATTGCATTGATTACTGTGTAAATGTGACTGGCAGGGAAGGGGTTAACACTAGGGGGCGATCGAGGGGTTAATGTATGACCTAAGGAGGTGATTCTAACTGTGGGGGGAGGGGACTGACTGGGGGAGGTGACCGATCGGTGTCCCTATGTACATGGGACACACCATCGGTCTCCTCTCCCCTCTGACAGGACGTGGATCTGTGTTTACATGCACAGATCCACAGTCTTGCTCTGTTACCCGGCAATCGCGGGTGCCCGGCGGACATCGTGGCCGCCGGGCACGCGCACCGGGTCCCGAGCGACGCAGCGGGCACGCGCGCGTGACGCCGGCGGCACGCGCGCGTGACGCCGGCGGCGCGCGCGCGTGACGCCGGCGGCGCGCGCGCCCCCTAGTGGCTCGGGAGGGCGAGGACGTCATATGACGCCCGCCCAGAACAATAGAAGCCTCGTCCAGCCGTCATATGACGGTGGGCGGTGGCTTAGTGGTTAAGGAACTGGCGAGCCTTAAATGAATGCGCGGTTCCCTCCGCCCAGTCTATGTCTGGATAATTAAAATCCCCCATTATGATAACACTTCCCATCCTTGCTGCTAATCCAATTTGTGATAGGAGATCCGTCTCCACTTCCTCCCTCAGGTTAGGGGGCCTATAGCATACTCCCAGTATTATTTTCCCCTTAGCTTTATCCCTTTGGAGCTCTACCCATAAAGATCCCACCTTCTCCCTAGTTCCCTCAGTGATGTCATCTCTCACATTCACTTGTACATTATTCTTGATATATAGGCATACCCCTCCCCCTTTTTACCCTCTCTATCCTTGCGGTATAGGGTATACCCTTGAATGTTTGCCAGCCAATCATGAGAGCTGTTGAACCATGTCTCTGAAATTCCCACAAAATCCAAGTCCTCCTTGTACAACAGTATCTCTAGTTCACCCATCTTGTCGCCATGCTCCTGGCATTAGTGAACATGCCACATAGTTTAGACCGGTCGCATATTGTCCTCGTATTGGGTGTTTCAAGATTGCAACTAGGACTTGTGACTATACTCACCTTGTGTTTTTGTGCTTTGGTTAACCTACCACTAATGCCCCCAATACTACCCTCTGGAATATCTTCCGCGCTGGCTATCACTGTCTCTGGACCCTCCCCCCCATCGCCTAGTTTAAAAACCCCTCTAACTTTTTGGCCATCTTCATTCCCAGCAGATCTGCACCCTCCTCATTTAGGTGCAGTCCGTCCCTTCTATAGTACCGGTTACCGACTGAGAAGTCGGCCCAGTCCTCCAGGAACCCAAACCCCTCCTTATTACACCAGCTCTTCAGCCACTTGTTTACTTCCCTAATCTCCCTCTGCCTTTCTGGTGTGGCTCGATGTACCGGTAGTATTCCTAAGAACACTACCTTGGAGGTCCTTTTCCTCAATTTAGCACCTAAATCCCTAAAATCGTTCTTTAGGACACTCCATCTGCCTCTGACTTTGTCATTGGTGCCAACGTGCACCATGACAGCCGGGTCTTCCCCAGCCCCTCCCAGTAATCTGTCCACAAGATCCGTGATGTGCTGAACCCGAGCGCCCGGTGGACAACATACTGTTCGGCGCTTCAGGTCTTGGTTACAGATTGCCCTCTCTGTCCTTCTAAGAATTGAGTCCCCTACCACCAGAATCTGTCTTTTCTTTCCCTTTTCTGCCCCCCCACTCTCACTGGAGGAGTTCTTCCCCTGGCAGCTAGGAGAGTCCCTCATCTCCAGCAGTGCTGGTCCCTGACTGGTTTCACTAATGTCACTCAATGGAGCGTACTTATTGGGATGCTCCAGTCCTGGATCGGCCTCTCTGGCACTTCCCCCTCTACCCCTCCTGACTGTCACCCATCTACTCTTTGCTAGTGCCTGCACCTCTTTGTCTCCACCCGCCTCTGTGCTGGCCCCTGCCGGCACCTGCCGTGTACGTTCCTGGCTCACCTTTAGTATGGAGGGACTTCTCAGTGCTGACAGTTGCTTCCCCAGATTCAGAACCTGGGCTTCCAGGGAAACAATGTGCTTACATTTTGCACAGCAGTATTCGCCCTCGATCGGATGATCAAGGAACACATACATGCGGCAAGATGTACAAAGAGTCGCCTCTCCACACCCGCCGGGCATCGTACCTATTAAATATAGTGAGGATTTGGGGATTTTACCCTGTCCAAATTACCTAACAGCTAGCTTCCTGGCACTAATACTCAAGACAATACACAGGTACACAACAAGACAATACACAGGTACTCACAGACCTATGTGCACTCACAATACACAAGTACACAGTACACAATACACAAGTACTAATGATCCACACACACTACTCAGACAACACTCAGATACTCACACTACACAGGTACTATGACCCCTGTTATAACCTCCTGTTTTAAACTCTGTTTTTTTAACTCCCACTTATTCCAGCTCCACTTACACCAAGTTCCACAGCTTCAGACTGAGCACGCTCAGACTGAGTCCTACAACCAGTTAAATAGGCACCTGTGAGCAATTAACCACACCCCTTAATTGATAGACTGATGGAACCAGAGAAAAAAAAAAAGCTATTTAAAAAGTGACAGCAAAAGGCAAATTAAAAACTAAAAGGAAAAGCCCCAAAAATGCAACCCAGCAAACAAAAAGCAAACAAACAGGAAACAAACAGCAAGCAAACAGCAAACAAACAGCAAACAAACAGCAAGACTTGTACACTCTAACTCTGGTTTTTTAACTCCCACTTATTCCAGCTCCACTTACACCAAGTTCCACAGCTTCAGACTGAGCACGCTCAGACTGAGTCCTACAACCAGTTACATAGGCACCTGTGAGCAATTAACCACACCCCTTAATTGATAGACTGATGGAACCAGAGAAAAAAAAAGCTATTTAAAAAGTGACAGCAAAAGGCAAATTAAAAACTAAAAGGAAAAGCCCCAAAAATGCAACCCAGCAAACAAACAGCAAACAAACAGCAAACAAACAGCAAGCAAACAGCAAACAAACAGCAAGACTTGTACACTCTAACTCTGGTTTTTTAACTCCCACTTATTCCAGCTCCACTTACACCAAGTTCCACAGCTTCAGACTGAGCACGCTCAGACTGAGTCCTACAACCAGTTAAATAGGCACCTGTGAGCAATTAACCACACCCCTTAATTGATAGACTGATGGAACCAGAGAGAAAAAAAAAAAAAAGAAGCTATTTAAAAAGTGACAGCAAAAGGCAAATTAAAAACTAAAAGGAAAAGCCCCAAAAATGCAACCCAGCAAACAAACAGCAAACAAACAGCAAGCAAACAGCAATCAAACAGCAAACAAACAGCAAACAAACAGCAAGACTTGTACACTCTAACTCTGGTTTTTTAACTCCCACTTATTCCAGCTCCACTTACACCAAGTTCCACAGCTTCAGACTCAGCACGCTCAGACTGAGTCCTACAACCAGTTAAATAGGCACCTGTGAGCAATTAACCACACCCCTTAATTGATAGACTGATGGAACCAGAGAGAAAAAAAAAAGCTATTTAAAAAGTGACAGCAAAAGGCAAATTAAAAACTAAAAGGAAAAGCCCCAAAAATGCAACCCAGCAAACAAACAGCAAACAAACAGCAAACAAACAGCAAGCAAACAGCAAACAAACAGCAAACAAACCGCAAACAAACAGCAAGACTTGTACACTCTAACTCTGGGTTTTTAACTCCCACTTATTCCAGCTCCACTTACACCAAGTTCCACAGCTTCAGACTGAGCACGCTCAGACTGAGTCCTACAACCAGTTAAATAGGCACCTGTGAGCAATTAACCACACACCTTAATTGATAGACTGATGGAACCAGAGAAAAGCTATTTAAAAAGTGACAGCAAAAGGCAAATTAAAAACTAAAAGGAAAAGCCCCAAAAATGCAACCCCGCAAACAAACAGCAAACAAACAGCAAGCAAACTGCAAACAAACAGCAAACAAACAGCAAACAAACAGCAAACAAACAGCAAGACTTGTACACTCTAACTCTGGTTTTTTAACTCCCACTTATTCCAGCTCCACTTACACCAAGTTCCACAGCTTCAGACTCAGCACGCTCAGACTGAGTCCTACAACCAGTTAAATAGGCACCTGTGAGCAATTAACCACACCCCTTAATTGATAGACTGATGGAACCAGAGAAAAAAAAAAGCTATTTAAAAAGTGACAGCAAAAGGCAAATTAAAAACTAAAAGGAAAAGCCCCAAAAATGCAACCCCGCAAATAAACAGCAAACAAACAGCAAACAAACAGCAAGCAAACTGCAAACAAACAGCAAACAAACAGCAAACAAACAGCAAGACTTGTACACTCTAACTCTGTTTTTTTTAACTCCCACTTATTCCAGCTCCACTTACACCAAGTTCCACAGCTTCAGACTGAGCGCCACGTTTGAGCAGTCTGCGGATGAACCTCATTTGGTGTAAGTTGGGAGCGTAAAGTGCTACCAGGGTGTAAGGGCGTGAATTTAGTCACAGGTAATTATGATAAATCGGCTCTCGCTATCCAGAATAGATTCTTTTAGTTGGAAGGCCATTGTGTCTTATGGCTAGAAGCACACCTCTCACCTTCTTCTTAGGACTATTGTGGTACCAAAGGGATATAAACCAATTTGTATAAAATCTTTTAATTTATTAAAGACGTTAAAATAATCCGTACAAGGATACACATATAAATAAACACAAACAATTAGTGTTTACAGCAATGTTGACTCAAAAATTAATAATGGTGCCTATACAGGTGAATAAAGGCAGATTGTTTAGTACTTTCTGGACGTAACATCTAGAGTTTCGCGGTCAAGCCGCTTCTTCGGGAGGCGTCTAGTACATTTTCTACAAGATGACAAAAAATCAGTCAACAACAGTATAATAAGTAAACTATAAACACTGCAAACAAGTGTATACATCAGTGATATTGGAGAAGGTAATTTGAAGTTAATACACTCACCACCTTTGGCCCACAAGGGGCTGGAACGACACTGAGACGCCCACTAGGGGCATTCCCCCGGGGGCGAGCAAGGGGGGCACTTAGGTATTACTATGGGAAAAAAACATAAATGGGAATAAATAAATGTACATGAAGGGCCAGATGGTGAAAAGGGACCACCCAGGTGTATGGAGAAAAAAGAAAGGGGTAAAAGACAAAGGGACGGAGAGAAGGTAGAAGAGAATGAAAGAAGGGGGGGGGGGAAACAAGGAAGGGAAGGGAGGTGGAGAAAGGCAAGAGAAGAGGGGAAGGGAAGGAAAAGAGAGGGATAGCAAGAGAGGAAACAAGAAAAGGAGGGAAGAAAGGTAGGGGAAAGAGAGGGAAGGAAGGAGGGGCGGGGGGAGGGGGAAGGAGGGAAGAGGAGGAAAGATGGGGAGGGGGGGAGGGAAAGAAGGGAAAAGGGGGGAGAGGGGTTGGGAAAAAGGGGGGGAGGGAAAGAGGGGAGAGGGGGGGAGGGGGGTTGGGAAAGAAGGTGGGGAAAGGGAGGAAAAGAAGGGAGGGGGGGGAAAGGGGGCGGGGGGAAAAAGAGGGAAGGGGGAGCGCAATGGGTAGTGCAGCAGGGAAAGAACAACCCCATCACCATGCTAAGGAGCATATTATTATTAATGTAAAACAGACAGGGGGGGTCAAAAAACAATTTACCCACCGTTGCTGTAATCAAAAAACTATAGACCAATTATAGGCTATCCACATCCAGACTTAGTAATGGAGAGGCAGTGACCGCTGGGCTCAGGTACTTGTGCCGTTTATAAAGAGCCTTTAGGGGTAAATAAGTAACGTAATGTTAGTTTAATACTGCTGAGGATATGCCCTCAGCAGTACCACGGATGCAGACATTCACTCCAAGAGAATTGGTAAAGGAGGGAGAGGGAGTTTGCAAAGGGTAGGAACCAGCATCAATATGATGTAGTTCCTCTAAGTGGTAGGTTGACTTACCGGCTCATAAAGAGGTCGCTGGTCTCCTGGATGTGTGCCTCAAAAACAGGTGGCGTCTGCCACCTTTACGTGCCCCCTACCCGGAAGTTCGGCGGCGTTCGACCAATCAGCTGCCACCGTTTCCGGGTCCGTCTCCCCCTACTGCGCATGCGCGAGGAATAAACCAGCGCAGGCGCGTAGCTCCATCATTTGTGACGCTGACTGCGTCACTCAGGAGAGGCAAAGGAGGGGCTGACAAGAGCCCCGCCCCTTGCCGGGGAGACGCAAGCCCGCCGTAGGGGGAGAGTTAACTCCTCACGTCGCTGCAGCAACAAAGGAAAGCGAGTACAAATATAAAAGTAAACAATAATGGTATAAACAGCATTATGGATGACTGACAAATGTGCACCCGGGAGCCTATGTACCAACTTCTAATACAGAGAATCTGATGTAGTCGGGATTAAAGCGGTGGTGGATGCCAATATGGCGGCCCACCGTGGTGAGTTTGCCATTAGTAGAGGCATATAGGTGGTCCTCCAATCTCTGCCGCAGCTCCCTAATAGTTTTACCTACATAGAAAGCGCTACATGCGCAAGTCATGAGGTATATAACACCTCGTGTACTGCAATGGGCTGAATGCCTGGGAAAAAACACCTCCCCATTGGGAAGTGTAATTTGTTGTCCTTCTTGAATCCAAGGCCAAGTGGGAGGACATCCTTACCAACTGCTGTATAGAGCTTATGCAAAAACTCACTTCCCAATATCGAACAGACATGACGATCTTAGACGGTGTAATAGATAGACTATTTAACCAAGCCCCCTTCATAACCAAGTGGAAGGAGGTACGAGATAAATTGGAAAATCTTAACAAGGATATCATTACCAAAAAACAAGGAAATTTTTGCAAGACAAACTTGCATTTTCAGAAGGGTATGCAAGTGGTCCGGCAAACCACAATTTAGAAAAAACAGAAGTCACAACCGAAAACCTCATACTCCTGTAGCAACAGACTGTACAGAATCTGACTCATCAATTTCTTCTCTATCCTCACAGGTCACAACCTTATCCACTACCTCACGAGCACCTAGTATTCCCCGGAAAAGGTCCCTCACTGGTGACAACTCAACTACTAAGCACCCCAAAAAAGGAAAACAACACGGTAAAGCACTGAAAACATCACAAACACTTAGGCCAGGTGGACAGACCCCCCTAGACGGGTCTTTTCCACCTACCCTTCACAACATCATACCCAAACTTTTACAACCCAATATTCAGACACTTTTATCACAACCCGGTTTTTTAGTACAGGCAACTCCAGAACCCACCAGACAGGGCAATCTGGACACGTTTGTGCAAAAGACCCCAGTTCCAAGCACGTCGCACAATTAGCTACACAAGAAGACGGAAGTAACCCCCATTCTCTTAACATTATCAATTTAACACCTTACCAATTATCCTCGGAGGAGGAACAAGTCCTCCAATTGGGATTGGGCTTTTGCCCCTCGGAGTCAATAGATGTTTAATATTTATGAGACAATTAAAGATCTCTATTTATTTGCTCGAAAATTAACCTTCAATTACATATTTGACCAGGATCGCAAACGTGCAAACCTGGAAAAAGAACTGGCAGAAAAAACAAAAAACTTTACTATAGCCGAATCTAGAGCACTGCGGGATCTCATGTTGCTTTTCGATGAGGGAGAAGTGGAGTCGGACGCCTTTCACGGCTCTCCTGACTCTATCCCTTTTAATGTAAGTGACACTACCACTTCCTCACGATATTTGAATCCTAAATCCAGTCTAAAGGCGAAATCTAAAGCATTCCCTGATCTAATGACATGCCCATCTGTATGGGCTTTTCTACACGAATGTATTTTGTCCCTTAAGAAAGAGCAATGGTCAACACCCCCTTCTAATTTAACTCAACAACAGTCTAGGGCAATCAGTAAACTTCAAAAAAATGCCGATCTCATCATTAAGCAATCGGATAAAGGCGG
Organism: Lithobates septentrionalis; assembly: GCA_037952835.1. NCBI lineage: Eukaryota > Metazoa > Chordata > Amphibia > Anura > Ranidae > Lithobates > Lithobates septentrionalis. Next base: position 1,171,730 of record JBBDGP010000048.1, on the reverse strand, counting down.
TAATCTAGTGCTGATTAGGGATGAGCTTCGAGTTCGAGTCGAACTCATGTTCGACTCGAACATTGGCTGTTCGCAAGTTCGCCGAACAGCGAACAATTTGGGGTGTTCGCGGCAAATTCGAATGCCGCGGAACACCCTTTAAAAGTCTATGGGAGAAATCAAAAGTGCTAATTTTAAAGGCTAATATGCAAGTTATTGTCATAAAAAGTGTTTGGGGACCCGGGTCCTGCCCCAGGGGACATGGATCAATGCAAAAAAAAGTTTTAAAAACGGCCGTTTTTTCAGGAGCAGTGATTTTAATAATGCTTAAAGTCAAACAATAAAAGTGTAATATCCCTTTAAATTTCGTACCTGGGGGGTGTCTATAGTGTGCCTGTAAAGGGGCGCATGTTTCCTGTGTTTAGAACAGTCTGACAGCAAAATTACATTTTGAAGGAAAAAACTCATTTAAAACTACCCACGGCTATTGCATTGCCGACAATACACATAGAAGTTCATTGATAAAAACGGCATGGGAATTCCCCAAAGGGGAACCCCGAACCAAAATTAAAAAAAAAAAATGACGTGGGAGTCCCCCTAAATTCCATACCAGGCCCTTCAGGTCTGATATGGATATTAAGGGGAACCCTGCGCCAAAAAAAAAAAAAAAAACGGCGTGGGGTCCCCCCAAAAATCCATACAAGACCCTTATCCAAGCACGCAACCTGGCAGGCCGCAGGAAAAGAGGGGGGGACGAGAGTGCGGCCCCTCCCTCCTGAACCGTACCAGGCCACATGCCCTCAACATTGGGAGGGTGCTTTGGGGTAGCCCCCCAAAACACCTTGTCCCCATGTTGATGAGGACAAGGGCCTCATCCCCACAACCCTGGCCGGTGGTTGTGGGGGTCTGCGGGCGGGGGGCTTATCGGAATCTGGAAGCCCCCTTTAACAAGGGGACCCCCAGATCCTGCCCCCCCTGTGTGAAATGGTAAGGGGGTACTTACCCCTACCATTTCACTAAAAAACTGTCAAAAATGTTAAAAATGACAAGAGACAGTTTTTGACAATTCCTTTATTTAAATACTTCTTCTTTCTTCTATCTTCCTTCATCTTCTGGTTCTTCTGGTTCTTCTGGCTCTTCTGGTTCTTCCTCCGGCGTTCTCGTCCAGCATCTCCTCCGTGGCATCTTCTATCTTCTTCTCCTCGGGCCGCACCGCACCCATGGCATGGGGGGGAGGCTCCCGCTCTTCTCGTCTTCTTTTCTTCTCTTCTTCTCTTCTTCATTTTCTTCTCCGGGCCGCTCCGCACCCATGCTGGCATGGAGGGAGGCTCCCGCTGTGTGACGGCGCTCCTCGTCTGACAGTTCCTAAATAATGGGGGGCGGGGCCACCGGTGACCCCGCACCCCTCTGACGCACGGGACATGACGGGACTTCCCTGTGGCATTCCCCGTGACGTCACAGGGAAGTCCCGTCAAGTCACCGTGTGTCAGAGGGGGGCGGGGTCCCCACAGTGGCCCCACCCCCCGTTATTTAAGAACTGTCAGACGAGGAGCGCCGTCACACAGCGGGAGCCTCCCTCCATGCCAGCATGGGTGCGGAGCGGCCCGGAGAAGAAAATGAAGAAGAGAAGAAAAGAAGAAGAGCAGGAGCCTCCCCCCCATGCCATGGGTGCGGAGCGGCCCGAGGAGAAGAAGATAGAAGACGCCGCGGAGGAGATGCTGGACGAGAACGCCGGAGGAAGAACCAGAAGAGCCAGAAGAACCAGAAGAACCAGAAGATGAAGGAAGATAGAAGAAAGAAGAAGTATTTAAATAAAGGAATTGTCAAAAACTGTCTCTTGTCATTTTTTAACATTTTTGACAGTTTTTTAGTGAAATGGTAGGGGTAAGTACCCCCTTACCATTTCACACAGGGGGGGGCAGGATCTGGGGGTCCCCTTGTTAAAGGGGGCTTCCAGATTCCGATAAGCCCCCCGCCCGCAGACCCCCACAACCACCGGCCAGGGTTGTGGGGATGAGGCCCTTGTCCTCATCAATAGGGATGAGCTTCGAGTTCGAGTCGAACTCATGTTCTACTCGAACATTGGCTGTTCGCAAGTTCGCCGAACAGCGAACAATTTGGGGTGTTCGCGGCAAATTCGAATGCCGCGGAACACCCTTTAAAAGTCTATGGGAGAAATCAAAAGTGCTAATTTTAAAGGCTTATATGCAAGTTATTGTCATAAAAAGTGTTTGGGGACCCGGGTCCTGCCCCAGGGGACATGGATCAATGCAAAAAAAAGTTTTAAAAACGGACGTTTTTTCAGGAACAGTGATTTTATTAATGCTTAAAGTCAAACAATAAAAGTGTAATATCCCTTTAAATTTCGTACCTGGGGGGTGTCTATAGTATGCCTGTATAGGGGCGCATGTTTCCTGTGTTTAGAACAATCTGACAGCAAAATGACATTTGGAAGGAAAAAACTCATTTAAAACTACCCGCGGCTATTGCATTGCCGACAATACACATAGAAGTTCATTGATAAAAACGGCATGGGAATTCCCCACAGGGCAACCCCGAACCAAAAAAAAAAAAAAAAAAAATGATGTGGGGGTCCCCCTAAATTCCATACAAGGCCCTTCAGGTCTGGTATGGATATTAAGGGGAACCCCAGCCAAAATTTTAAAAAAATATTGACGTGGGGTTCCCCCTAAATTCCATACCAGACCCTTCAGGTCTGGTATGGATTTTAAGGGGAACCCCGCGCCAAAAAAAAAAAAAAAAACGGCGTGGGGTCCCCCTAAAAATCCATACCAGACCCTTATCCGAGCACGCAACCTGGCAGGCCGCAGGAAAAGAGGGGGGGACGAGAGTGCGCCCCCCCCCTCCTGAACCGTACCAGGCCACATGCCCTCAACATTGGGAGGGTGTTTTGGGGTAGCCCCCCAAAACACCTTGTCCCCATGTTGATGAAGACAAGGGCCTCATCCCCACAACCCTGGCCGGTGGTTGTGGGGGTCTGCGGGCGGGGGGCTTATCGGAATCTGGAAGCCCCCTTTAACAAGGGGACCCCCAGATCCCGCCCCCCCCTGTGTGAAATGGTAAGGGGGTACTTACCCCTACCATTTCACAAAAAAACTGTCAAAAATGTTAAAAATGACAAGAGACAGTTTTTGACAATTCCTTTATTTAAATGCTTCTTCTTTCTTCCTTCATCTTCTTCTTCTTCTGGTTCTTCTGGCTCTTCTGGTTCTTCCTCCGGCGTTCTCGTCCAGCATCTCCTCCGCGGCGTCTTCTATCTTCTTCTCCTCGGGCCGCTCCGCACCCATGGCATGGGGGGAGGCTCCCGCTCTTCTCTTCATCTTCTTCTCTTCTTCATCTTCTTCTTCATCTTCTTCTTCTTCTTCTCTTCTTCCTTCTTCTCTTCTTCATTTCTTCTCCGGGCCGCTCCGCAGCCATGCTGGCATGGTGGGAGGCTCCCGCTGTGTGACGGCGTCTCTTCGTCTGACGGTTCTTAAATAACGGGGGGCGGGGCCACCTGGTGACCCCGCCCCCCTCTGACGCACGGTGACTTGACGGGACTTCCCTGTGACGTCACGGGGAATGCCACAGGGAAGTCCCGTCATGTCCCGTGCGTCAGAGGGGTGGCGGGGTCACCGGGTGGCCCCGCCCCCCGTTATTTAAGAACCGTCAGACGAAGAGACGCCGTCACACAGCGGGAGCCTCCCACCATGCCAGCATGGCTGCGGAGCGGCCCGGAGAAGAAATGAAGAAGAGAAGAAGGAAGAAGAGAAGAAGAAGAAGAAGATGAAGAAGATGAAGAAGAGAAGAAGATGAAGAGAAGAGCGGGAGCCTCCCCCCATGCCATGGGTGCGGAGCGGCCCGAGGAGAAGAAGATAGAAGACGCCGCGGAGGAGATGCTGGACGAGAACGCCGGAGGAAGAACCAGAAGAGCCAGAAGAACCAGAAGAAGAAGAAGATGAAGGAAGAAAGAAGAAGCATTTAAATAAAGGAATTGTCAAAAACTGTCTCTTGTCATTTTTAACATTTTTGACAGTTTTTTTGTGAAATGGTAGGGGTAAGTACCCCCTTACCATTTCACACAGGGGGGGGGCCGGGATCTGGGGGTCCCCTTGTTAAAGGGGGCTTCCAGATTCCGATAAGCCCCCCGCCCGCAGACCCCCACAACCACCGGCCAGGGTTGTGGGGATGAGGCCCTTGTCTTCATCAACATGGGGACAAGGTGTTTTGGGGGGCTACCCCAAAGCACCCTCCCAATGTTGAGGGCATGTGGCCTTTTACGGTTCAGGAGGGGGGGGGCTGCACTCTCGTCCCCCCCTCTTTTCCTGCGGCCTGCCAGGTTGCGTGCTCGGATAAGGGTCTGGTATGGATTTTTAGGGGGACCCTACGCCGTTTTTTTTTTTTTTTTTTGGCGCGGGGTTCCCCTTAAAATCCATACCAGACCTGAAGGGTCTGGTATGGAATTTAGGGGGAACCCCACGTCAATTTTTTTAAAAATTTTGGCTGGGGTTCCCCTTAATATCCATACCAGACCTGAAGGGCCTTGTATGGAATTTAGGGGGACTCCCACATCATTTTTTTTTTTTAATTTTGGTTCGGGGTTGCCCTGTGGGGAATTCCCATGCCGTTTTTATCAATGAACTTCTATGTGTATTGTCGGCAATGCAATAGCCGCGGTAGTTTTAAATGTGTTTTTTCCTTCAAAATGTCATTTTGCTGTCAGACTGTTCTAAACACGGGAAACATGCGCCCCTTTACAGGCATACTATAGACACCCCCCAGGTATGAAATTTAAAGGGATATTACACTTTTATTGTTTGACTTTAAGCATTAATAAAATCACTGCTCCTGAAAAAACGGCCGTTTTTAAAACTTTTTTTTTGCATTGATTCATGTCCCCTGGGGCAGGACCCAGGTCCCCAAACACTTTTATTGACAATAACTTGCATATTAGCCTTTAAAATTAGCACTTTTGATTATTCATGTTCGTGTCCCATAGACTTTAACGGTGTTCGCGTGTTCGAACGAATTTTTTTCCTGTTCGCATGTTCTGGTGCGAACCGAACAGGGGGGTGTTCGGCTCATCCCTACTCATCAACATGGGGACAAGGTGTTTTGGGGGGCAAGCCCAAAGCACCCTCCCAATGTTGAGGGCATGTGGCCTGGTACGGTTCAGGAGGGGGGGCGCACTCTCGTCCCCCTTCTTTTCCTGCGGCCTGCCAGGTTGCGTGCTCGGATAAGGGTCTGGTATGGATTTTTGGGGGGGGGACCCCACGCGGTTTTTTTTGGCGCGGGGTTCCCCTTAAAATCCATACCAGACCTGAAGGGTCTGGTATGGAATTTAGGGGGAACCCCACGTCATTTTTTTTTTTTACATTTTGGCCGGGGTTCCCCTTAATATCCATACCAGACCTGAAGGGCCTGGTATGGAATTTAGGGGGACTCCCACGTCATTTTTTTTAAAATTTTGGTTCGGGGTTCCCCTTTGGGGAATTCCCATGCCGTTTTTATCAATGAACTTCTATGTATATTGTCGGCAATGCAATAGCCGCGGGTAGTTTTAAATGAGTTTTTTCCTTCAAAATGTCATTTTGCTGTCAGACTGTTCTAAACACAGGAAACATGCGCCCCTTTACAGGCACACTATAGACACCCCCCAGGTACGAAATTTAAAGGGATAGTACACTTTTATTGTTTGACTTTAAGCATTATTAAAATCACTGCTCCTGAAAAAAACGGCCGTTTTTAAAACTTTTTTTTGCATTGATCCATGTCCCCTGGGGCAGGACGCAGGTCCCCAAACACTTTTTATGACAATAACTTGCATATTAGCCTTTAAAATTAGCACTTTTGATTTCTCCCATAGACTTTTAAAGGGTGCTCCGCGGCATTCGAATTTGCCGCGAACACCCCAAATTGTTCGCTGTTTGGCGAACTTGCGAACAGCCAATGTTCGCGTGTTCGAACGAACTTTTTTCCTGTTCGCATGTTCTGGTGCGAACCGAACAGGGGGGTGTTCGGCTCATCCCTAGTGCTGATGACTCATCATCAGTACCAAACGATGTGCCTTAAGATTCTTTCTAACTCTAACTGGTACTCTCCCATCGATAGCACATTTATTCAGAATACCATTGATGAATTTAGGGCCCTCATTGGGGGGGCCTTCCTTGAGGGCCTCATTGATGAGGATACCTATAAATTCATTAATGTTCAATATCCGCGAACTCCAACATTTTATGCGTTACCGAAAACCCACAAGAACCTCTCTGTACCCCCTGGCCGACCTATTGTTTCGGGCAAAGGGTCACTAACAGAGAATGCGAGCAAACTGGTTGACACTTGTTTACTACCTCATGTACTGGGACTACCATCGTACATCCGTGACACCACGGATCTCCTTAAACAAATCGAGGGAGTCCAGGTACCTCCGGACGCCCTCCTCGTGGCTGTTGATGTAGAGGCCTTGTACTCAAGCATCCCCCACGAGCAGGGCGTCCGGATGGCCGGCTCCTTTCTCATGGAACAGGATCACCATACCTGGCCCACCAACATGTTTATTCTTAAACTTTTAGAATTTATCCTCACTAAAAATTATTTTTTGTTTATGGACCAGATTTACCTTCAAACCCCACGTCTTGTGCCCCTTCTTATGCGAATTTATTCCTGGGTGGCTGGGAACGATCCATATTTAGTGATGAATTAATGGAACCTTTTCTGGACAATGTCCTGGGCTGGTATAGATTCATTGATGACCTACTGGTCATCTGGACAGGTACAGAGCAGCTCTTAAAAACATTTATCAATAGATTGAATACTAACCAACTCAATCTTCATTTCACCTATACGTACCATACCCAGAACATCTCGTTTGTAGATGTACAGGTCATTAAAAATTCCACAGGGCAATTCATTACAGATTTATACCGGAAGCCCTCGGCAGGCAATACATTGTTGCACGCATCTAGCTCCCATCCCCGTCCTCTGATTCGCAGTATCCCTTATGCTCAGTACTTGAGATTAAGGAGGAACTGCACAGAGGATGGGGATTTTTACAGACAAGCTAATGCCCTACGGACATGCCTCTTTGCTAGAGGCTATTGTCGTACCACACTAAGGAAAGCCTTCAACAGGGCTTCAGCCTTGGACTGACACTCATTATTGTTCGGCCCCACACGCCCTAAAAAACCTCATATGACTAAAATCATCACTAAATTTTCCATCCACCACCACCAATTACGGAATATACTATCAAATCATTGGCACATTTTTAATGGATCACCACACGCTTAAAAAATACATAAAATCTACCCCTGACCTAGTTTTTAGAAGGGCCACTTCCTTGCGGGACAGACTTACTCACAGTCACTATCGAATTCCCTCATCTGGCCCAAGAGAACCCAGGGGCACCTTTAAATGTGGCAATTGTCCACATTGCCCTTGGATTCAAGAAGGACAACAAATTAAACTTCCCAATGGGGAGGTGTTTTTTCCCAGGCATTCAGCCCATTGCGGTACACGAGGTGTTATTTACCTCATGACTTGCGCATGTAGCGCTTTCTATGTAGGTAAAACTATTAGGGAGCTGCGGCAGTGATTGGGGGACCACCTATATGCCTCTACTAATGGCAAACTCACCACGGTGGGCCGCCATATTGGCATCCACCACTGCTTTAATCCCGACTACATCAGATTCTCTGTATTAGAAGTTGTCCCGGAGGACCCCAGAGGGGGCAACTGGGACCGGCAAATTTTGAAACGAGAGTCGCTCTGGATCGAGCGACTCAACGCCTTGACCCCACCGGGTATTAATGAGGCACACACTTACAAATATTTTCTTGAATAATTAACTTTGAGATGTTCCCGCCGGCCTCTGCCGCAGCTCTCTTTCCTTCATTACTCATGTGTATTTGTATTTTTGTGCTGAAATGCGGATATCACCTTGTATATAGTTTACCTCCTTTTCCTGTAAATTGCAGTGGCCGGGCAATGGCCCATGACCACATATGTGAATGAATGTTTCATATTTTGTATTTCCCTTTTGTGTTATATCCTAACTATTATCATTTTACACATTACTTGGCATACCATCAGCATTTACTCAGGCTTACAGGTGGCAATCACTGCTAAGCCGATTAAATGTTATGGTTTTTTCTGGATCTGACATTATGATTGCACCAATTCCCCGGTGAGTACATAGGCTCCCAGGTGCACATTTGTCAGTCATCCATAATGCTGTTTATACCATTATTGTTTACTTTTATATTTGTACTCGCTTTCCTTTGTTGCTGCAGCGACGTGAGGAGTTAACTCTCCCCCTACGGCGGCTTGCGTCTCCCCGGCAAGGGGCGGGGCTCTCGTCAGCCCCTCCTTTGCCTCTCCTGAGTGATGCAGTCAGCGTCACTAATGATGGAGCTACGTGCCTGCGCTGGTTTATTCCTCGCGCATGCGCAGTAGGGGGAGACGGACCCAGAAACGGCGGCAGCTGATTGGTCGAGCGCCGCCGAACTTCCGGGTAGGGGGCACGTAAAGGTGGCAGACACCACCTGTTTTTGGGGCACACATTGAGGAGACCCGCAACCTCTTTACGAGCCGGTAAGTCAACCTACCACTTAGAGGAACTACATCATATTGATGCTGGTTCCTACCCTTTGCAAACTCCCCCTCCCTCCTTTACCAATTCTCTTGGAGTGAATGTCTGCACCCGTGGTACTACTGAGGGCATATCCTCAGCAGTATTACACTAACATTACGTTACTTATTTACCCCTAAAGGCTCTTTATAAATGGCACAAGTACCTGAGCCCAGCGGTCGCTGCCTCTCCATTACTAAGTCTGGATGTCGATAGCCTATAATTGGTCTATAGTTTTTACATTACAGCAACGGTGGGTAAATTGTTTTTTGACCCTCCCTGTCTGTTTTACATTAATAATAATATGCTCCTTAGCATCCTTTTTCCCACTTTCCCTGCTGCACTACCCATTGCGCCCCCCCTTCCCTCTTTTTCCCCCCGCCCCCTTCCCCCCCTTCTTTTCCTCCCTTTCCCCCCCTTCTTTCCCACCCCCCCTCTCCCCTCTTTCCCTCGAATCCCCCTTTTTCCCAACCCCTCTCCCCCCCTTTTCCCTTCTTCCCCCCCCCTTCCCCATCTTTCCTCCTCTTCCCTCCTTCCCCCTCCCCCCGCCCCTCCTTCCTTCCCTCTCTTTCCCCTACCTTTCTTCCCTCCTTTTCTTGTTTCCTCTCTTGCTATCCCTCTCTTTTCCTTCCCTTCCCCTCTTCTCTTGCCTTTCTCCACCTCCCTTCCCCTCTTTGTTTTTTTTCCCCCCTTCTTTCATTCTTTTCTAACCTCTCTCCGTCCCTTTGTCTTTTACCCATTTCTTTTTTCTCCATACACCTGGGTGGTCCCTTTTCACAATCTGGCCCTTCATGTACATTTATTTATTCCCATTTATGTTTTTTTCCCATAGTAATACCTAAGTGCCCCCCTTGCTCGCCCCCGGGGGAACGCCCCTAGTGGGCGTCTCAGTGTCGTTCCAGCCCCTTGTGGGCCAAAGGTGGTGAGTGTATTAACTTCAAATTACCTTCTCCAATATTACTGATGTATACACTTGTTTGCAGTGTTTATAGATTACTTATTATACTGTTGTTGACTGATTTTTTGTCATCTTGTAGAAAATGTACTAGACGCCTCCCGAAGAAGCGGCTTGACCGCGAAACTGTAGAGGTTACGTCCAGAAAGTACTAAACAATCTGCCTTTATTCACCTGTATAGGCACCATTATTAATTTTTGAGTCAACATTGCTGTAAACACTAATTGTTTGTGTTTATTTATATGTGTATCCTTGTACGGATTATTTTAACGTCTTTAATAAATTAAAAGATTTCATACAAATTGGTTTATATCCCTTTGGTACCGCAATAGTCCTAAGATTTTTAGGAAAAGGCTGGACCGGATTGAAGAGGTCCTATTAGGGTTTCTCTTCCCCCCTTTTTCAACCATACTGTTCCATATTGATTAAGGATTATGGTACCTAATAACTACTTAATATTCGGATAACTCCATGGGGTGGCATTCTTTTGATATTTGAGTGCAAAGGAGAGAAATACATGTGGGTATTGTTTGTGGGCACATTTAGGGATGTTGGATGCAATAAAGTGTGTTTCCTGTATGCATAGTATATCAGCCTGGTTCTTCAGGGCTTCTTTCCACATGGAATGTCTCTTGGCTGGATTATTCAAGCCATTAACATTTAAGGAAATACACCTAATGGTCATAGTTATGGTTATGGTTGTTATGTGAGATGTGTGAGGAAGAAGTTCAACACTTACTGCGTTGGCTATGCTGCTGACAATACAGAGTTGTGCAAGTATGTTTTGATGCCTTTTCTTACAAAGGGAAGAGAGGGTGCGATATAGTTGCTTGCCGACTTGGGAAGCTTCGTTGACAGGAAACGGGAAGTTGTCTCAGGTTGATGTTGGTGTACTGAAAGAGCATGTAGGGAAGTAAAACATAACAAACTGAAAAAGGAACAAACAAGACAAATTAATAAAAAGAGAATCTGCAAAGGGACTTGTGAACATTAGGCACTGTTCATAAGAACTGGAGGGTATTGGATAGATATTCATGTTTGACCTGTCAGAAACCATGAATCAGGCTTAGACAGAAGTACTGTACAGTTAAATCTCACTTGTTTAATAACATTAAAAAAGCTAAACAGAGTAAACATAGTCAAAACATAGCCAGAGTTCAGGAACCGGAACGGATAGTCAGACAAGGCAAAACGCCAGGGAACCATAAGGAAAGAAAGCCAAGCAAGTCTTTAACAGGAACACAGGAGAGCATCTTTAGAGATGTGACCAAGACGAAGGCAGAGCTCACCTGGACTGGAAGGCTTCAGTAGGCAGGACCAACGAGCAGGATCATAAACAGGTGAGTCACTGTGGAGAGATAAGAGCTGGCAATTAGCAGACAGCTGAGCGGCCAGCTCAGAAAAGGAAGAGATGGGCCCAGCCCTGACACGACCATAAACGGGGATAGGGATATGATAGATCAGTGTGCAACTATTTAGGAGCCTCCTTTTGTTTTTTTCTTCTGCGCGGAAAAGCTTATGAGACACCAACTGCTATTCTACTTGGTTGTTTGGGGCTCTGTCGACCTGAATGGGATCCAGGGGAGCTTCCTGAATGATACCCCATTGACGAAGAATGGTCACCCCTTCCTCCAGAGAGAATGAAGTAATGGTACTCCCATTGTGGGTAATGGACAGTAATGCCGGGTACTTTCTTTTGTGTAGAATATGTGGTGATTACACAGAGCTTTAGTGATGGTGGTCAAATTGCGTCTATGTTGAATAGTGTGCCTGGAGAGATCCAGGAGCAGTTGCAGGGATGCATAAGCATCAGGATGCTGATCAGGTTTGCAGAAAGTGTCCAGAAGAATTTCTTTTGCACAATAGAAATGCAGCCTGAGCAGGACGTTCCTGGGTACATTATCTGCTAAGAATGACGGTTAAGGCCCCCTGTGAACTCTGTCAACCGTGAGTTCTAGGGCCACCAGTGTTGGTGCAAGGGTTGAAAACATTTCCTGTGCATATTGGAGAAGCTGGGTGGTGTTACCGTTTCTGGTATACCTCTAATTTTTAGGTTATTTCTCCTAGACCTGTCCTCCAGGTCGGCTAGTTTGTTTTTTCTGCATATAATTTCGTCACTGTGTGCACTGTGTGCATCCACCATGGTAATAAAGGATTCAGAATATTCTCCCATGGACTGCTCTACATGGTCAATCCTGTCTCCCAGAATGTGAACCTCTTCTTGGCATCTTCTAACTATGGAGATCATATCATTATGTAATGATGATCTGAGTGTCAAAAGCATTTCTTTTAGAATCACTGGCTGGCTGGATGTGGGAAAGCCTGCAAACGGGTCTGCTGCAGCAGAGGTGCTATGCCCCTCTGAGGGCCGTGGCCCACTCACCTCCATGTCTGAGTCTCATTCTTGGGAATGCTGTGCATTATTTGGACTTTGCATGGCTTCTGGTGGTAGGAGTGGAGGCTGCTGAGGAGGACCCACTGCCTGGAGAGATCTGAGAGCCTAGCAGGGTTGTGAAGCTGCAGCCTGCTCGTTCTGCCCTGAGGCACAGGCGCCATCTCCATTTTGTTGTAGTCCCCTCGTTGCTGAGGGGAAGAATCCGCTTGGGGGCTGGATCAGTGGCCCCTTTCTCCTCCGCGTTATGCCTGAGTGTTTCCCGAGTCTCCCTGAGCTGAATGCGGCCAGTTGCGAGGCTATTGGGCTCCGATGGCGGCCTTAATCCCTGGTGGTCTGGCCGAGCTCCCTGACTAGATATCCATCACGGAGCTCAGACACCACACCTCCCGTCTTAGAGACATTTTTCACAGATATAGTCATCTATTCAGAGTGATGTCTATATGTTTACAGGATTATGCATGCTTCTTGCTTGCCACAGCATCGGCATCCATATAGAAAACAGTATGCACTTATACATGGTTTCTGCTGGGTGAACGCTACTAGAGTGACGCAATCCAGTCTTCAATACATTTATTGAACTTGTACTCTGATTTAAGTTAGTCATTACTGCTTTACTATATATTCTCGGGAAGTGACATACACTGTACGGTGTTGATGAGTCAATGGTTAAGGTTAACCATCAATGGTTAAGGTTAATGGTTAAGGAGATTACTCTGCTCCTGACAACATTGTCATTTTACTTGGTGATGGATGTAGTTCTTTAATTTAGTACTAACAATAACCCAACTTTTTAATGTGATTATCAATGAAGTTTACTATTTTTGAACAAACCTGGTGTATCCCATTATAGTCCTTAGAGGTAGCCACTGCTGTAGGGGGTGAACACTCTTGTCTACCCACTGAGTCAATTTTCTTATGCGGTATTCTCTTTGCATTGGTCCAACATTCCTCTTACTCAATAAAAGCTTCCTAATCAGCGGGTAGCATGAGCTTTGCTGATTGCAGAGCTGACTCAGTAGGGAGTTCATCAAACCTTTGCAATAAGATCACTGTACTGATTATGCAAAGACTGGTGTTGCCCAAACTTTTAAGTATATATGTGCATCAGCAAATCATAATCATTTCATTTGTGATATATAACATGAAAAATATAAATAACATATTAAGTGCATGACAATAGTGCAGTCCATTTCAAAAGTGCATCTGTATATTAAAGTGTTTAACAGTTCATTCTCCAGCGGAGATGGGACAGTTATAATCACTGATTTCCAATTATAGTGCTTCTTGTGTGAACATATATAAATTAAATAATGTGCTTTCACCTCCTTGTGATGCCTCTGTTCTCCCAGAACTCTCATCTTAATGGGTAATGAAATAAGCTTTTTTTTTTTACAATGCTCAAAGGGATGTTCCACAGATCCTAGCCTGGTGCCATGTCTATCAGATGTATTTAGATAATCCTTGGTAGTGGTCTCTTTAAGGCTCTGTCCACCACACATAATCCATATGTTAAGGTAAAGCAAAGTGACCTCCCATATGGGTCAATTCAATCTTACTCATTTGCATAAATGATGGCATGCTGTAAACTAAGTCCGAATCACAAATAAACCCAAAAAAAGATTATGTGGTATCCACCTGAAAGGTGCACAAAAAGCTCTTAAGTCCAATTCACAAACAGACCAGAGCGTTAAAAAGCATGTGATAATTACCCCCAGGGTTTTGCAGGCTATTTTTTAACAAAAAGCTGGTTGATAAGCAGCGGGCCAGGAAGCCGGCCGCTGAATTCCTTAACAACCGATGACTCATCAGCTGTCGGCGGGCTTCCCCACTCGCAACTGCTTGTAAAAAAAAGGCGACAATTTAAAAAATATGAAAAAAATAGCGTGGGGTCCCCCCAGTCCATACCATGCCCTTTGGGTTTGGTATGGATTTTGAGGAGAACCCCGCACCAACATTTAAGAAAAAACAGCGTGAGGCCCCCCCAAAATCCATACCAGACCCTTATCTGAGCTTGCAGCCTGACAGGTCAGGAAAGGGGAGGGGAGAGCGAATCATACCAGGCCACATGCTCTCAACATGGGGGGTGGGTGCTTTGGGGCAGGGGGGCTCTTACTGCTAAATCGAACCAATACCACATTCAGTATTTAACTCCAAATTGCACAATTGTTACTGCATGTGATATTTTACCGCATATTATTAGCCATTATTTAACTCTTAGTAAATTGACCACATAGTGTTTTAATCAATATATTTGTTAAAAAAAATAATAACTCTTACATTCAAATCTATAAAAAATGCCTTGTTAGGTAAAAACATAAAGCAGCATACAGGTCTCCGACATCACTTTTGGTCTGGGATGGGCACAAGATCACTGTATCCACAAAGAGAGCAAGGGTCTTCACTGTAGCTCGCTGATGTGGGGATATACAAACAGATGATTGAAAACATTGTAAGGGGGGTGTTACACTTACACCTGACTTAGCATGCATGCACTTAAATTGGTTGTAAACCTCAGACATTAAATATGAACAAAGCATATTCCTCTATAGTTTGTACTTGTCTCAATTAAAAGCACCAAGTGTCACTTCTGACAAGTTTTCCTCTTACCAAGAGAAAAAAAGGTGTCAAGGGAAGGGCCTCCAGCTGATTGACAGCTAAGCTCTGTTCCTGTGTGAAGTGGGAGTGTACCTTCCCTCCAATCAGCCCTCAGAGCTCTCCTCATTGAGCTCTGCAGAGTGTGACTTCAGATCTTCACTCCCTTTTTTCTGAACTCTTAGGCAAGCTTTATAATTCAGCACTTTTAACCACTTCAGCCCCGGAAGGAATTGACCTCTTAATGACCAGGCCATTTTTTGCAGTACGGCACTGCGCCGTTTAACTGACAATTGAGCAGTTGTGCGACGCTGTACCCAAACAAAATTGATGTCTTTTTTGTCCCACAAATAGAGCTTTCTTTTGGTGGTATTTGATCATGTCTGCGGTTTTTATTTTTTGCGCTTTAAACAAAATAATTTTGAAAAAAAACCCCAATATTTTTTACTTTTTGCTATAATAAATATAAAAAAAAAGTCTTCATTTGTTTAGGCCAATATGTATTCTTCTACATACTTTTGGTAAAAAAAATCGCAATAAGCGTATATTGATTGGTTTGCACAAAAGTTATAGTGCCTACAAAATAGGGGATAGATTTATGGACTTTTTATTATTACAATTTTTTTTTTACTAGTAATGGCGGTGATCAGCGATTTTTAGTGGGACTGCAACATTGCCGCAAACAGATCGGACACTTTTGACACTTTTTTGGGACCAGTGACATTTATACAGCGATCAGTGCTATAAAAATGCACTGATTACTGCGTAAATGACACTGTCAGGGAAGGGGTTAACACTAGGGGGCGATCAAGGGGTTAAATGTCTTCCCTGGGAGGTGTTTCTAACTGTGGGGGGAGGGGACTGACTGGAGGAGAGAGATCGCTGTTCCTAATCACTAGGAACAGGCGATCTCTCTGAACTCCCCTGACAGAACGGGGATCTGTTTGCTTACATTGGCAGATTCCCATTCTAGCTCTCTGTGGAGCAATCGTGGGTGGACGTGCCCACTGTATCCATTACACAAAGCATGGTACCGGTACGGCAATTCATGCAATAGAGCCGACCTGTCGCAGTATAATAATGCCAGCTGGTCGGCAAGTGGTTAATTAATGTAGAGAACAGAAAGTACCAGATAAACAGGTACAACTTATGTAAGAGGATTTGTTTCATCTCTGTGTATCACCTGAGGTGAGTCACTTCACTGGCTATATGGAAGGGTTTACAACCACTTTAACGTGAAAAATTTCCAGAAGAAAAGGTCACCAATAACCTATAGCTCTTTTGTAAGGTGCTGACATTTCCTATTACTGTTTGGTTAGGTACTGCCTTAGGTGTCGCCATTTCCTATAACTCTGTTGTTCACAGTGTTGAAGTTTCTTAAAATTCCTTTGTTAGGTACTGTCCAGGGTGCTGAAGTTTATTATAACTAGTTGGTTAGGTACTGTCCAAGGTGCTGAAGTTTCCTGAAACACGTTTGGTGGTATTGTCCATGGTGCACATTCTTTTGTGACAGAGTGGCTGCTGTACTAAACATGAAGCACATTATGGGTGACATGAATAGACATTTTCAGTCCCTAAGTGTGGCCCACATTATTATTATTATTATACAGGATTTATATAGTGGCAACAGTTTGCGCAGCACTTTACAATATAGGGGCAGACAGTACAGTTACAATACAATTCATACAGGAGGAATCAGAGGGCCCTGTTCATTAGAGCTTACAATCTAGAAGGGAGGGTCAAGTGATACAAAAGGTAATAGCTGTGGGGGATGAACAGATGGAGAAAATGAACATACAGTTGTTAGGTGTGGGTAGGATAGGCTTCTCTGAAGAGGAGGATTTTCAAGGACCGTCTGAAAGCCAATAGAGTAGGAGATAATCTGAGAGATTGTGGTATCGAGTTCCATAGGATTGGAGTGGCTCTGGAAAAGTCCTGGAGGCAAGCAAAGGAAGAGGTGACGAGGGAGCTAGAGAGCAGGAGGTCTTGAGAGGAATGAAGAGAACGATTAGGTTGGTATTTTGAGACTAAGCAAGTGATGTAGCTGGGGACTAAGTTGTGGATGGGTTTGTAAGTAGCTGTCAGTATTTTGAATGTATTTTGTTGGGTAAGCGGAAGCCAGTGGAGGGACTGACATAGAGGTGTAGCAGATACTGGGCGGTTGGTAAGGTGGATGAGTCTGACAGCAGCATTCATGATGTATTAAAGGGGGCATAGACTATGTAGAGGTAAGACAGTGAGAAGGGATTTGCAGTAGTCAAGGCGAGAGATGACCAGGGAGAGAATTAAGAGCTTTGCTGTGTCAATGGTTAGAAAGGAGTGTATTTTGGAGATGTTGCAGAGGTTGAGGCAGCAACATTTGGACAGTGATTGGACATTAACCTTAAAGGAGAGTTCAGAGTCCAGGACTACACATGGCACCAAGCATTGGCTGAAACAAATCCTGGACACTAAACCCTGCACAGAAGAGGTGGATGTTTTTCAAGATTAGGGGGCAGGGTTTGTGGGAACCACAATTACCTATGAGTCCATTATGCAAAACCTACACTTTTGTTTATCTTTACTAGCATGCAACCCACTTCTAGGCATCCAAAGGCTTCCTTACCATGAAAATGCTGTCCACTTTAGTGATCGATTGGCTTATAAAGAGTCATTTATAAAGATGAGCAAATTTCAGTTGGAGTTCGACCATTTAAAAAAAAAAAAAAAGATCATAAACCATTGAAAATCGGAATTTATGAGCCTAAAATTCCATTGAAGTCAATAGGAATCAGAACCAGCCTCCAAACAAGTATGTACTACAGCAGGGTAAGTGCTGCAACACTGTGCCGAATTGTATGAAAAGCTCCTGGAGGCCTGACTAGATAATGGGGCCAAAGCAACCAGAACCCCCCCTTTTTTTTAAATCTCAAATGGGATACTAAAAAGGATGGGACCTGGTGGCATCAGCAGTCAAGGTAATGTGCTCAGGCGATAGCAGAAGGCAGAAGCAACCTTTGGTCTTTTCTTTCAGAAGCCTTTTGAGAATATAAATTGCCAAAAATAATACACATTTGATTTAGCATGAGGCATCCAAGTTAATTCTCAACTGTAGCCATTTATAATATATTTTAAACAGAGATATAATTTTTCATGCATTATTCTTCTGCAATTTTCATAACTCTGCATATTGTGTAAAACATTCAAAGCATGTCTACCACAATGAGTTTACATTTGCTTGTGGCGCCTCACAGGTTAATTGTTGGACTGTAGAGTCTCCGACAATCCAAAGTCTGCAAGACGAGAACTAGATTATTAAAATGTAACTTGTTGTGATCAGCATCTTTATAAAAATTACCTTGGAGTATAAGAGCATTTGGCCTGTAATGCCCATTACCTCCCCAGCAGTATTTTTTAATGAATTCTACCTACTGTGTCTGAAATTGAACGATAAAGTTTTTGCTCTGAGTTGAGCTTGGATCCTGGCTCTAATTGTTCTATACTGGGCAAGTATGTCATATGGCTTTTATTCAAGAAGAACAGGGGCTTGAGAGAAGCCTGGAAATATACTGATTTACTGAGAGAATTTCCTGATTTATACTGAGAGAATAGCAAGGACAAATGTAAAGATGTTCCTGCATCTGTTAACGCCAATCTGTTATTGTCTGACTGAGACAATATCAATTTTTCTTATATTTTGTACAATTGCGCCACCACTCATAAATAATCAGCTGTGGAAAATTTTTCAGCTTGTGTACTTTTTATTTTTGGTGGATCTTTCAGTAACTTTTCAAATCTGCAATTTAATTACCGTATTTATCGGCGTATAACACGCACCGGCGTATAACACGCACCCCAATTTAGGAGGGAATTTTAAGGAAAAAAAAACTTTTAGGAGGGAAGTTGAAGGGAAAAAAACTTACATTTAAATGCCCATCATTGCAGCCTTCTCAGTGCAGCCTTGCCCCAGTGCAGCCTTGTCAGTGCAGCCTTGTTAGTGCAGCCTAGTCAGTGCAGCCTTGTCAGTGCAGCCTTGTTAGTGCAGCCTTGTCAGTGCAGCCTTCCCCAGTGCAGCCTTCCCCAGTGCAGCCTTGCCCCAGTGCAGCCTTGCCCCAGTGCAGCCTTCGATCCTGTGATCCCCTGCCATCCTGGGCTTCAAAATCGCCGACCGCGATTTGAAAATGGCGCCGCCGGCGCCGAAATACACAGAGCCGGTCCTCGGCTCTTCTCGGCGGCTCTCGTTCACTTTCGGCTCCACTCGTAGTCCCGCCCGGGATGGGCGTGACTGTGAGCGGAGCTATCCGAACCTAGCCGAGTACACTCGGCTAGGTTCGGGCGGCGCTCTAGTGAAGCCGAAAGTGGCCGAGAAGAGCCGAGGACCGGCGGCGCCATTTTCAAATCGCGGTCTGCGATTTTGAAGTTCTGGCAGCTCAGGATCGCAAGGGATCGGCGTATAACACGCACCCGCGATTTCCCCCTGATTTTAAGGGGAAAAAAGTGCGTGTTATACGCCGATAAATACGGGTACATATCACAATATATAAAAACAGTTTACTATTTTAAAAAACACAATCTTTTATCCTTAAAAAGTCCCCCAGCCTGGGCTGAGATGATGTAATCAGTCTGCTTCATGCAGGAGGAAGCATTTCCTCAGTCTCCCCTCCCCCAGTGATCAGATTGCAACATTGTAACTTTATAGAAAAAAAAATGTGGACTGAGGCTACTATAGACTTTCATGGTACTGTACAAAGGCTTGACATACAAGGGTAGGCATAAAAGTAACATTTTTATTCCAAATGAAAAAGCAAATTACAACATATGTCGCAACTGGTAAAGTAAGTTGTGGTAAATTTCTCCTAGATAATAAGCGGATATCTTTAAAAACAAATGGGAAATTTATCATGGATGAATGATGATCATTTCCTTTCTACACAAGTGTCTAGTATTCACGCATTGTTCACCCTAACCATGTATGAATGAATTTGCGCTGCTAAAGACTAATCTTGCAACATATTATCTTTAATATATAAGATGCTGATATCAAGTGCCCCTCGGGGGAAAGCTATTATACATCTGAGATTGAGAAAGGGACTTAGGATGTGATTTGTCAGATTCACAAAAACAACAGATGTTTCAAATGACACATACATCCTCCACAAAATCCAAAACGCAGGAAAATAGCTATAAAATATTCACATTGCAGTACCAAGTGCCTTCTAAGCTAGCAGGCATATATTCTTCCACATCTCCTCTTTGCTGGAGGGGATGGAGACAAGAGAGACCTATTTGTTTGACCCAATATCTGTCACTTTTAGATGGACATTAGAGGTCAGGTCAAAAAATTTTAGATGTTGACTTTCCAGATTCTCTGATGACTTTCCTACTTCATGTACACACAATCCCCATTTAGCCATTATACAAAGAATGTATTGCCACATCCAGGGGCGGACTGATAACTCATGGGGCCCTCGGGCAATATGAGATTATGGGGCCCCCAGGCAATCGGAGATTATTGGGCCACACAGTATACACACACACACAGTATACAATCACACAGTATACACATACATGTACACACAGTATACACAGACAGATGTAAAAAAAACACAGATTTATACATACTGTCCCTGGTTTTACTGAGGCTGACAACCCTGATGGGGCCCCCTAGTTGCCCAGGGCCCTCGGGCAGTGCCCGAGTGGCTCAATGGTCAGTCCGCCCCTGGCCACATCTTTTAAATGCAGCCAAAAGTTTATTACCAATTTATTGGAAAGACACAGAAGTTCTAGCTAGGGTGCATTATAAAGGTATTGAGCATTGTGGAGTCAGAACAATGGATAGTTTCCTGTAAAGACCACTATGATAAATTCTATATAATATGAGCTACATGGATCCAATATAGCTCTTCTGTTGGCAACAAATCAGTTAGCGCTCCAAGAACAATCCCAACTCAGCTAGAGGATAGACTCTCCACATCTATGTAATCATGAGGCTTAATTGATGAGGATTAGGGCTTTAGACATTACTAGCTAACTGGGGTTTCAATTTATTTTTTTTCCAATATAAATTTTTATTGAGGGAAAAGAATGTTTAACAATATGGTAGAAGTACACCTTGTATACAATAATTAAAATATAGTCAAAAAATAAACCATTAACTACTTGTCGACCAGCCGCCGGCTGGTTGGCTCTCCTGCGCGAATAGCAGCTGTGCGGCGGGTGCTTTAAGGGCTCTAGGGGGCGCGCCCACGGCGCGACATTGTAGCCAATGCGTGTGGCTGGCGGCCGCGATGTCTGCTGGTGACCTGCGGTCGCTCCTCAGAGAGACAGAATGAGGATCTGTCAATGTAAACAGACAGATCCCCATTCTGTCAGGAAAGTAGAGAGAGATCTGCTGTTCCTAGTGATCAGGAACAGTGATCTCTCTCCACTCCCACTCAGTCCCATCCCCCCACAGTCAGAAACACCTCCCTAGGACACACTTAACCCCTTGATCTCCCCCTAGTGTTAACCCCTTCCCTGCCAGTGACATTTATATAGTAATCAGTGGCTATTTTTAGCTCTGATCGCTGTATAAATGTCAATGGTCCCAAAAAAGTGTCCGCTCTATCCGCCACAATGTCGCAGTCCCACTAAAAATCGCTGATCACTGCCATTACTAGTAAAAATAAATGTAACAAAAAAATGCCATAAATATATCCTCTATTTTGTAGATGCTATAACTTTTGCGCAAACCATTTAATATACACTTATTGCAATTTTTTTTTACCAAAAATATTTAAAAGAATACATATTGGCCTAAACTGATGAAGACATTTTTTGGGGGATATTTATTATAGCAAAAACGAAAAAATATTGTTGTTTTTTTCTAAATTTTCTCCCTTTTTTTGTTTATAGCGCAAAAAATAAAAACCGCAGAGGTGATCAAATACCACCAAAAGAAAGCTCTATTTGTGGGAAAAAAAGGACGTCAATTTTGTTTGGGTACAGCATCGCACGACCGTGCAATTGTCAGTTAAATCGATGCAGTGCCGTATCTCAAAAAAGGCCTGGTCATTAAGGGGGCAAATCTTCTGGTCCCTAAGTGGTTAATGACAAAGTGTAACGTAAAACACATGCAAAGTCTGTCTATGTTAATCAAGTATTCCATTTGGTATTGGAGTTTCAATTCATGACAGTTTGACCAAAGTTGGTTTCGTCCTGGATGGGTTCTCTTTTTTTCCTTTTTTTTTTTTTACTTATAATTTTACCACTGTATATATATAGACTGTACCTACTATTTAGATTATTCATGACTCACATCTCTTTTTCTAATGATACTTTCTTTTCCATCTCCCCAAATGCAATCCTATTATCATATGCTGTGTTATCTGATGTTACAGAATGAAACCTGAATTGCACTCAGGCAAGGATATTGCATTTGAAGTATTTTTCTTTTTTCCGAACTTTCTTTCTTTTTTCAATGATCTCTATACTATGTGCATGGATAGTGTAAGATACAAAATGTGTATACAATAAACACTGATAAGACGTATTATCTGGACCTCCTGTTTGGTCTGTTGTGCTAAAATATAAAAAAAATCATATAAATTCAGGTTATACAAAAATATGCATTTTATTCTACAGTTTACCCTGTTACAATGACACCAAAGATATCATTCTGGTAAATAGAAGTTTATTTATAAATTAAATCAAGGCTTTTTTATGCTGTTTCTTATCTGCTACCAGAAATATATATAATAATAAGCATAACTAATACAAGTGAAAAATATTTTAAATATTAATGGTTAGAGAAATAGAAATAAACAAAAAAAATCAACAGGAATATAATAGCTACAGGGAGAAGGGGAAGGTGGAGTTAATTAATTGTATTTAGGGTTAATAAGCACTATGCTAAAAGGTAAATTTTTCACAGCAGTAACTGTACCAGCTACTGTATTTAAACGGCAACTCCCGGCTGTCATTTTGACAACCAGAAATTTCCTGGAAATGCAAGGGAAAGGAGAGGTAGAGAGGTACAGTAAGAAAGGCAGAAGGACAGAGCATACCACAAACACCCACTATACTTTGATTGCAATTTTTAGGCGTGTGTAGCACACCCAATGACCACAACTGGCCAATGCCCAAAAATGTTCACAACAAAGTTGTTACAAATTCTTAAAAATCAGTTAAACAAGCCCTTACTTACCTCTCTAACAGCTTGTACTTTGAAGCAAGTAATCCTCAATGATAACAGCAAAGGCTCTGAAGTTGGGTTTCCAGGGGGGAAATAAGGAGAGAGGAGTTATGATTTTATGGGTCTCTGTTGTTAAATTTGAAAAAAATAAATTCCAGAGCTATAGAGGCAGATGGGGGCTTTTTAGGTGTTTTTTCTACTTTAACAGAGTATGCAAATACTTTAATGAGCGTAGTCTGGGCACAAGTTCACTTTTGCTACCACTAAATGCAATTTAACCGCTTCCGACCAGCCGCCTTCATTATACTGCGGCAGGTCGGCACAATCCCGCGAATCGTTGTTGCTATACATCGGCTCGGCGAGCGCACGTACCCCGCTGCACAGTGGGGGTGCTGATGACTGCCGGCCACGAGTGATCGCGAGCACGAGGGACAGAACACAGAAGTGTGTGCGTAAACACAAAAATCCGTGTTCTGTTCTGAGAGGAGTGACAGATCGTTTGTTCCTATTAGCTAGGAACCACGATCTGTCACTTCCTCTAGTCAGTCCTCTCCTCCTTCAGTTAGAATCACCTCCCAGGGAACACAATTAACCCCTTGATCACCCCCTAGTTTTAACCCCTATTTATTATAGCAAAAAGTAAAAAATTTTGCGTTTTTTTCAAAATTGTCGCTCTTTTTTTGTTTATAGCGCAAAAAATAAAAACCACAGAGGCAATCAAGTACCACCAAAAGAAAACTCTATTTGTGGGAAAAAGAGGACGTAAATTTTGTTTGGGTACACACGCAATTGTCAGTTAAAACGGCGCTGTGCCGAATCGCAAAAAATGGCCTGGTCATTCAGCAGACAAATCTTCCGGGGCTGAAGTGGTTAACCGAAGTAAAAAAAAAAAAAATGAAACAAAAAATTAGCTTAGCATTAAAGAAAAGCAGGAAAAAGAAGATTTGGGGTGCTGAGAAACCAAAAGGAAAAAGACACATTGTTTTTTTCTATTGGCACTTTAAAAATCCCATTTCCTGTATCTTGAAAATTAAAGAAAAGCAGCTTAGTGAAATGTTCTCCTCCTTCCCAGCACTGACCTCCACTGATGTATTGCTCTTGTATCCAGTGTTGGCCTTTTTCTGTGCTGAATGATGCCTAGCATCATCCAACCCATTTGTTTTGGCCCAGGCCAATAAGAATTACGCAACCTGAGCTCACAATAATCCTGGACAGCACAGAATTTAGACCATTACAATACACAAGTGTCACATTGTCCAGGACTAAGGATTGCCCCTACTGTAATTGGAGAAAAAGGTAAAGGACTCGGGATAGTGAGGGGTAACGGTCAACACCCACAAAAATCTGGCAATTCACTTCAAGAAAGAGACAGAATAGAATAAATCAAATTTATCCTGTTGCCATAAATACAATTTTTATTTAATTCAGATGAAAGTATTCAAATCCCTCTGCATGAAAACGCAGCAGAAAAATGTACCAGCTCTAAGATAAATATTAAACAATATTCAGCATTATTATTAGCATGTTCATTACAATTTCACATATAAATGATGATAGACAAATCCAAATTTAAATTTTATGTGTTTTTCCTGCTTGCTTTTTTTTTCATAAAACAAACAATAAAATAAACCGAGCAACATTTTAAGAGATAAGCAGAAATATAATATTTAGTAAAAGGAGCACAATGGAAAAATAAACATTTATCATACAAAGGCTGGAGCGAGAACAAAAAATAATGGAGATTTATAAAAGGAGATATCCTTGACCTCCTTCTGAAAAATTAACCCATCTCTTATGCTGCTCCTTTTACTTTACCACTTAGTAAGTCAGTGACCAAAAAAAGTATTCAGATGGTGTCAGTAAAAAAAGAAAAAAAAAAGAAAAATGGCACAGGCATGACCTAATGCCCAGGCATTGGCTATGATCTCTCCCTAGGGTCTTTAAGCGCCAACATTCAGACAGAGTTCAGCCAATTACTACCAACTCCTGAACTTTGATTCTAGTCTTCAGCTGAGATCACATGACTAATGCAAAGATTTCCTCAAAGTAGGCAGTAGACTGATATTGCCAATCTTTTCAAGATGCCCCTAAGGATCAATTTCCAACAGTCTTTCGGTAATGCCGCATACACACCGTCGGACTTTTCGGCTGCAAAAATCCGACGGACAATCCGACTGTGTGTGGTCCGGAAATCCGACGTACTTTAGATTTGAAACTTGCTTCAAATCTTTACATCGTAACTCCGCCGGACTCAGTTCCTGATGGAAAGCCCGTTCGTCTGTATGCTGGTCCGACGGACCAGATACGACGGAGGAGCAGGGTACTGAATCTCGCGCTCGCTGCAATAGAAAAAACACATTTTCCTATTTCGGCGAGCGCGGGGGGGCATCCCAGGCCCTTAGGTCTGGTATGGAACTGTAAGGGGAACCCCCTACGCCGAAAAACCGGCGTGGGTGTCCCCCAAAAATCCATACCAGACCCCGATCCGAGCACGCAGCCCGGCCGGTCAGGAAAGGGGGTGGGGACGAGCGAGCGCCCCCCCTCCTGAACCGTACCAGGCCGCATGCCCTCAACATGGGGGGGTGCTTTGGGGGAGGGGGGTGCCCTGCGGTGCCCCCCCACCACAAAGCACCTTGTCCCCATGTTGATGAGGACAAGGGCCTCTTCCCGACAACCCTTGCTGTTGGGTGGGATTTTAAACAGCAACAACACTACCAAGGTTGAATAAAATCAATATTTATAAAATATGATCACTCACACATGTGATGATCTATAAAAAAAACATATGGCAAGATCAAATAGCATGATCATTGCAAGACATTACAAAATGCATGTGGTAAATATATTCCAATACTCTCCAATATCCGATAAAAATCTTCAGTACCCGACGCGTTTCAGGTTCAAGCCCTTAGTCAGGGGTAATTATACAGGAGAAATATGCGTTCAACAATTTATCAACATAAGATGAATGGTGCAATGCTCAGATGTACAATTGTTCAATAGGGATGAGTCGAACACACCCCCGGTTCAGTTCGCACCAGAACTTGCGAACAGGCAAAAAATTTGTGCGAACACCATTAAAGTCTATAGGACACGAACATGAAAAATCTAAAGTACTCATATTAAAGGCTTATATGCAAGTTATTGTCATAAAAAGTGTTTGGGGACGCGGGTCCTACCCCGGGGGACATGTATCAATGCAACAAAAAAGTTTTGGATGTTTTTTCAGGAGCAGTGATTTTAATAATGCCTAAAGTGAAACAATAAAAATTACATATTCCTTTAAATAGTGTGTCTGGGGGGTCTCCATAGAATGCCTGTAAATTAACGCATCTTTGTTGTGTTTAGAACAAAATTACATTTCTAAAGGAAAAAATGTAATTCAAAACTGCTTGCCGCTGTAATGAATTGTTAGATCCTGGCAATATAGATAAAAATCATTGAAAAAAATGGCATGGGTTCCCCCCAGTCCATTACCAGGCCCTTTGGGTCTGGTATGTATATTAAGGGGAACCCCGCACCAAAATAAAAAAAAAATTGTGTGGGGGTCCCCCAAAATCCATACCAGGCCCTTCAGGTCTGGTAAGGATATTAAGGGAAACCCTGCGCCAAAATAAAAAAAATGGCATAGGGCCCCCCAAAATCCATACCAGGCCGTTCAGGTCTGGTATGGATTTTAAGGGGAACTCCGAGCCAAAATAAAAAAATGGTGTAGGGGTCCCCCCAAAATCCATACGAGACCCTTATCCGAGCACGCAACCTGGCAGGCCACAGAAAAAGGGGGTGATGAGAGAGCGCCCCCCCCGAACTGTACCAGGCCACATGCTCTCAACATGGGGAGGGTGTTTTGGGTTCCTCCAAAACCCCTTATCCCCATGTTGATGGGGAAAAGGGCCTCATCCCCACAACCCCTGCCCGGTGGTTGTGGGGGTCTGCGGGCGGGGGCTTATAGAAATCTGGAAGCTCCCTTTAACAAGGGGACCCCCAGATCCTGCCCCCCTATGTGAATGGGTATTGGGTACATTGTACCCCTACACATTCACCAAAAAAAAAAAAAAGTGTCAAAATGGTAAAAATGACAGTAGACAATTTGGGACAAGTCCTATATTAAAAAAAAAGTGTTCTGCGATGTCCATTCATCTTCGATCACAGCGTCCGATGGACCGCGAAAAAGACCCAGAAAAAACACAGCCTCCATGGGAGGCTCACGCTGACTGCAGGCTTTCTGCATTGACAGCTGTTATATAGCTGAGGGTGGGGCCACCCGGTGATGTATATGGATGACCCCTCCCCCCTCTGACATTACGTGATCTTGGGAGACAGCACAGGGTGATTAAGGTGTGCCCAGGCACAACTGGCACACCCCGTGCGCACGCCTATGTAAAGAAGCCATTTGGATGAGTAGTAAAACAATTTCAGAATTGCAGAATAAGTCCAGTTGAATGAGACTGACTACTACTAGTATACCATGACCTGGATAAATGGGAACCTTCACATACGTTTATAAATGCAATAAACTCTTAATTTAGCCATAATCTCGGCATTGTTATTTTTGTAAACTCAATTCTTCTAGTTGCAAGGCAAAGATGTAAATCAGCCTTTTATGTGCTGCTTGTGTTATAAGTCACAAGAAGACATAAACAATTTAGCAATGCCTAGTTTTCGCAGCAGTATGCAGCATTTTATCACCATATAAACTTTACTCCCAGATTACATTTTTGCATTACATCAGACTCCGGTTACTTCTCTCCAGTGGTAAAAACAGATCACAGGCCTCTGTCAAGGCAAAAGGAAGATCGTGCCTTCCATGCTGTATTTTGTCAGTTGGTTAGCATTTCTTCTGATGGTCTCTGGGTAATCTGCATGTCCTTCCTCCCTACAGCCTTCCTCATCTCTTCTGACAAGATGTTACAATGTATCCTGAGCTATTTATTAAGTGTTCACCGATACTCAAGAGCCCAACAAAAACTGACAATGCTAATTCTCCAAGTTAATGAATGACCGTTTGGCAACCATTCAATGTAGCTTTTACAGCAATAGATAAGCCACTTCCTCCCCATGTAAGCTGTGCTGCATGTTGTACACACCAGACACCTCCAAACTGTGCCCAGTACTATACGAAATAATGCTGCAGTTTTATCTTTCCATTATCTAAGGTTATTAAAATATATAATTTAGCTTAAAATGGAGGAGTTTCCCAGGTGGGGGGGGGGGGGGGGGTATAATGCGCACTGTCATGAAAATATTATTTAGAGTGTATGCCCAGTATAGCTAAGACTTTTTCTTTTCTTTTCTTTCTTAGTTTGAATAGAGTTGTCAAAGTATTTAAACTCCTGTCCATTTTTTTTATTGCTCTTGACATCCTATTGGGAGACTTCCTTTCCTTGGAGATGCAACAGGATGTAAGGCCTCGATTTGACTAGCGGTTGGGGATGCCAAAAAGGCACGGTTGAGCTGCATTTTTAGCACCCCCACCTCCTCCCTTAAGCTGAAAAATGACAGTGAAGGGTGTGTTCACATGCCTCGGTGGCAATGCTTCACGTCCATGGCAAAAATGATCCAATATATCAAGTGAATGGGGAACGGCTGCAAACACAGCATAACCACATGCAATGCATTTGTTTGGAAATAATGGTGTAAACCAGGCAGTGAGGAGGCATCACATTGCCTCCTCACTGCCTGTCAATCTAGACACACATCTAAACCTAGCCTAAGAGGGAATTTCTACAAATTAGGGAAAGAATTCTCTTGTTGAACAGTTGTTATCAGAACCAGTATGTCACCTACCTGGTAGGAGACTGAATTGACAAGGTTGGCCTGTCTTGTATCTCCAGCCCAGGCCCACTGAAGGTGGAACAGATGGTGCCGAGGGACAGGAGGAACACAAGTGATGGTAGGTGTTGATAGCAGAACTTCCAGCAGGAGATGCAGGTTTGAGAAGTCAGGCCGGGCATCAGGAGCAGTTGTAAAGCAAGCTAGACCAGCTGAGGTTAAAGGGGCTCTCAGCAGGCTTTAGGCAGGAACACACTGGGATGACTGGAGTGGTTATGAAGGAGAACCGAAGCAGACATTCAGAAATGATATGAAGCCAAGTTGGAAGCAGAAGTGACCTCCTATCACAGTTAAAAAGGGCAGTGAGGCAGGGAAATGCCATCATAATGAGGGGACTTTAATTATCCTGATATGGACTGGGAAGACGGGACAGTTCACTCATTAAAGGCTCGTCATTTCATGAATGTCTTGCAGAACTTCATGTCTCAATTGGTGCATTTGCCAACTAAAAATAATGCATTGTTAGATTTATTTATTACGAACGATCCAAGTCTGATCTCAGATGTGGCAGTACAGAACAACTTGGGATCTAGCGATCACAGGATCATCATATTTAGCGTAAATCATAGGAAAAGGAGGCACGAGGGTATCACAAGAACTCTAAATTTCCAAAGAGCCAACTTTTCTGAACCTTGCTCAATACTACAAGACATCAATTGGGACTAAAACCTAGAAACATTGAACACGATTACGAGAGCAAAAATGGTCTTTAAAAAATATAAAGTGGAGGGGGCATTTACAGCATTCCAACACTACAAGGAATGCAATAAGAAGTGTAAGAATGAAATCAGGAAGGCAAAAAAAGACTATGAGAGATACATAGTAGAGGAGAGTAAAAAAAATTCCAATGAATTCTTTAGATATATTAACAATAAAAAGGCGAAATCAGAGCACATTGTCCACGTACAGGTCAATGATGGGAGGATGGTTACAGATGACACAGAGAAAGCAACTGTACTAAATGCTTTCTTCTCCTCAGCTTTTACACCGGAAAAGGAGGGGTGTATCGACCACCACAGTATGGTTAGTAACATATCACATGATATACCCTCGTGGCTAACAAAGGCCGGAGTCAAGGAAAGACTAGATAAGCTTAACACAAACAAGTCACCAGGACCAGATGGCTTACACCCGAGAGTCCTCAAAGAACTCGACCATTGTTCCTATTCTTTATGGACAGCATACTGACAGGAATTGTACCAGCTGATTGGAGAAAAGGCAATGTGGTACCAACATTCAAAAAAGGGCATAGACATATTCAGGGGAACTACAGGCCAGTCAGCCTAACATCAATAGTAGGCAAATTATTTGGAGGGGATGATAAGGGACTATATTCAAGAATTTGCTGATGAAAACAGTATCATTAGGGTTGTAAACCCATGCCAGACCCATGCCAGACCAATCTGTTAACATTCTGCGAGGAAGTGAGCTGCCATGTAGATAGGGGGAGGCCTGTGGATGTGGTGTATCTGGATTTTGAAAAAGCATTTGATACAGTTCCCCATAAATGCTTAATCTACAAGCTGAGCTCTGCAGGCATTGACAATAAGGTTTGTTCTTGGATGTACTCAGACTGGTCTGGAGTGGTAACTGTGTACCACAAGGTTCTGTCTTGGGACCAGTTCTGTTTAATTTGTTCATATATGATATAGAGGAAGGGATAAATAGCTCAATCTCAGTTTTTGCAGACAATACAAAAATAAGCAGGGCAATAACTTCACAGCAGGATATAGAAATTTTACGGAAATACCTAAACAAAATAATGGAGTGGGCAACTACAGTACATGGCAAATGAGTTTTAATGTGGAGAAATGTAAAATAATGCACTTGGGGGCTGAGAACATAAACACAATCTACTCACTGGGGGGAGAACCTCTGGGAGAGTCAAGGATGGAGAAAGATCTGAGGTCCTAGTGGAAGATAGACTGTGCAATAGCATGCAATGTCAAGCTACAGCTACCAAAGCCGGCAGAATATTAACATGCATAAAAAAGGGGATATACTCCAGAGACAAAACGGTAATCCTGCCACTTTATAAAACTCTGGTCCAGCACATCTGGAGTGTTCAATCCTGTTCTGGTCACCAGTCCTCAGAAGGGATGTGCTGGAGCTGGGGAGAGTCTGAAGAAGGGCAACTAAATTAATAAGGGGACTGGAGGACCTCAAATATGAGGAGCGACTACAAGCACTAAATTTACTCTCGCTGGAGAAAAGACGCTTGAGAAGGGACATGATAGCAATTTACAAATACCTCAATGGTGATCCCAGAGTAGGAAAAAAGCTATTCAATCTCTAGTGGTGTGAGAGGACATGGGGTCACACAATGAGATTGGTGAAATGGCTTAACCATAAGCTGCTCAGGGGGTTTTCACTGTCAGGGTGGTAAGAATGTGGAACTCTCTTCCACAATTGGTGGTGTCAGCGGGGAATATTGGTATTTTGAAAACACTCTCGGGTGTGCATCTTAAAGAACACAACATACAGGGATATGGGAAATTATCGGCACTGACTCATGTACACCTACACAGGTTAAACTGGATGGACTGTTGTCTGTATTCAACCTTACCTACTGTGTAACTATGTAACCTATAAAAAATATGTTTACCAATTCACAATTTGCCTGTTCAAGACAAAAGGGGATCAACATAATTTTATTTTATTGTACTGATTAATTAAATTGTTACTAAACCCACAACAGTAAAATCACTCTGTATATGCAATAAAGCATGCTGGTATACTCAGTGTGGAACCTAAGGGGTTAATCCTCAACATTGTGTAAAGAGGCTGTTTGATCCTATCTTCTTTGATCCACCCCTTCTTCCACAGTCCTGAATGCATCTGCTGATAATACAGAGCCATTGAAGTCACTCTGCACATGCTCAGTTTGGTGTGTATTGCTAGAGAGTTTCTTTCTTCTTGGGAGGGTGCATGTGATCAGCACATGGCCAATCAGCACTGTCCAGACAGAGGGTCAGTGGTCTTGCAGCCTTATAGAACAATCAGAGTACAATGAAAGCTCATCCTACAAGTTTAACCAGACACTGATAGAAGTCACAGGATTGCTATATATTGCTGATGAGAAAAGGAATTTAGCAGTTTATATTTACTAAAATAATTGCATTTCCATGTTCTGTGTACTTTCAGAACCAAATATAGTGAATACAGGGTCCTGGGTTTAGTAACACTTTAACTGAAGTTTTGAGCAAGTATTCTCTTTAAAAGTCTAGAAGAAGCAGATAAATCTGCAAAGCACATCAACCTAATCCAGATTTTTTTTTGCCACTGCCGCTGAGCTGAATCCTGCATCACCATCTTTGTTGCTGATATCATCTGGTGCTAGTTGCTTCCTCCAGGTTCATGCAGCCTGGTCCCCTGATGACCTCCATCTACATGAATGGAATGTGACGCTTCCTGAGATATGTGACTGAGGACTGCCTAGGCCAGGGGACAATGTGGAATTTTCTTCCACAAGCAGTGGTATCTGCAGGGAGCATCTATAGTTTAAAAAAGATTAGATGGGCACATTAACGATCACAACATACAAAGATATACAATGTACTATTGACATAAATACAAGCACACACACACACCACAGGTTGAACTGGATGAACTGGTGTCTTTTTTAAACCTCACTAACTATGTACCTAAATTATTAGAAAGTGCCACGCAGCCATGGCTGTACCCTAGGTGGCTGCCTAAGAAGGTCACCATACACATTTACAAGGGGTCCCCTCTTCATTAATACCAAGAAGGGTCCCAATAATAGTAGTACTTTCTCCACTGGCTCCTCCACTCAAAAAATAAAAGCTTAAATAGGGTTTTATCAAAATACACATAAACTCTTTATTAAAATAAATAAATAAATAAATAAAAAAACATATTGCACTCACAAGTAAAGGGCGCTAGGAACAGCAGTCCACCACTTTAAAAATCATATAAATTATTCAGGTTCTCTTAGGGCTGAGACCACAAGCATGACCTTAACCTGCAAACCGGCATCCAATTCTGGATAGGCGCAATGATGTCACTAGGCATGGCCTGATGCATTTCATCACTGGCACATGACTTTCCCAAAGGGCGGGGACACATGGACAAAAACAAAAACAAAAAATTAAAGAGACAAATAAGAAAAGAAGAACAAATTTTCTGTTTATGGGGGGGGGAACAATGATGTCTAGTACCCCGGTGGGTGAAGGGGGGGGAGAGACTAGTGCTGTCCAAATGATAATTCTTCTTCTCTACAAGACTCTGCTCTGGCCGCACCTGGAGTATGCTGTCCAGTTGTGGGCACCAGTCCTCAGGAAGGATGTACTGGAAATGGAGCGAGTACAAAGAAGGGCAACTAAGCTAATAAAAGTTCTGGAGGATATTAGATATGAGGAAAGGTTGCGAGCACTGAACTTATTCTCTCTGGAGAAGAGAGGGGATATGATTTCAATTTCAATTTATAAATACCGTACTGGTGACCCCACAATAGGGATAAAACTTTTTCGCGGAAGGGAGTTTAACAAGACACGTGGCCACTCATTAAAATTAGAAGAAAAGAGGTTTAACCTTAAACTACGTAGAGGGTTCTTTATTGTAAGAGGGGCAAAGATGTGGAATTCCCTTCCACAGGCGGTGGTCTCAGCGGGGAGAATCGATATTTTCAAAAAACTATTAGATAAGTATCTGAACGACCGCAACATACAGGGATATACAATGTAATACTGACATATAATTACACACATAGGTTGGACTTGATGGACTTGTGTCTTTTTTTAACCTCACCTGCTATTTAACTATGTAACATGCCTCAGCCACATGGCTCTGCTTTGTGGCAGCAGCAAGAATTATACCCCTTTGCTTTTGACGGGCATAGCACCTGCCAAACACAACCCATTCAAGTGAATAGGGATTCTCTGCAAGTATATGAAAAGATGGTACGCAACTCCTTACTTGCTCTTTAAAATCCTCAAAATGTACTGATTCTCCATAAAAGACACAGACAGCAGACGTAAACACGTTTCAGCCTTGCGGGCCTTACTAGCTTCTCTGCAAAAACCCGGCAACCACGTGCCATGCATGCAGTTGCATCACGCTATTGCAGGGATCAAGGGGTTAAAGCAGGCGGTGAGGAGGCTACAAAATGTCTTCTCATCACCTGTCAAATGATCTCCGAAGAGCGATCTGAGCGTAGATCCAGAGCACCGCCAGTGTGAACAAGCCCTAAGGCTGTTATTCCTGAAACGCATTAGTGTGCTGTTTTTGAATGAGCTGTTTATTGTTTTATTTTTTATTTTTTTATGAATAAACGTTGAAGACATGGAGCCATGTCCAGGACCTTCTGAAATTGTTGCAATGTAAAAAATGGAAAAGCCATTTCAAAAATAAGTTTCAGGTAAGTGTTACAGCAATGACCCACTGAAAACCTCCCTCAAAAAAAAAGGCACACAACTTTGAGACTGACAGTTTCGATTTGGAAACTCCATTGTGTTTTATGGCCGGAAAACCTCCACACAATACGGCTTTGTGTTGATCACAGCCTGACACGTCTCATCTAGTTCACTACTTGAGTTGATCTTGACAGACAATGAAAAGCATTTCTCTCTATTTTAATATGCAATGTGATGTGAAGTCCCAGGGAGCCGAGCGCTACCTGAAAAATGTCTTCACAAAGCAATGAACCTTTTCAAATTTACTCACTCTCTCTAATCTCTTTAATTGTTTATTGCCGAACTCGAAAATCAAGTGCCGTAGAGTGATAAGAATACATTAGGCTTTCATCGCGGCATAATATTGAATTTACTTTTTCGGCAATTGTTTGTATTCTCTGAGAGATATGGAAATCAGCCAGTGGTGTATGAATAGATATGCACTGACACTGTCCAAACCGCCATGGGACCACCTAAGTGAGAGGCAGGGAAAGTGCGGCTCGCCTGCACCGCATTGAAAACCACATCCTCATTCGCATGCCAAAGTGTACTCCGGCACTGTATATCTCTCCTTCCTGTTGTGTATTACAATTTACCAGCAAAATTAGAGGGAATAATAATGTAATTTTTCTAATTAGTGGGATAAGATGACTATTATTTTTTATGCAAAGCCCTTTGTTGCTTAAAATACTTGAATATCAATCACTTGAAAATATATATATATGAATAATACATAATATATGAAAAAGATATATATACGGGGATCACTAGGCCATAACACTGGGGGGTGGAACGCACAGCACACCTACCAAAGGGAGGCCTGGAACGCACGCGGGTCCGCCATCTTGGGAACCCGGAAGTGCTAATTTACCAATTGAATGGGCTGGAGTCACTTCAAGACGATTACAGTTCCTATATTAAGGAGTCAGGCTGCAGTGGAGGGTACCCCAGGACGAAGTCTACTCAGACGAAACGCGTCGGGAGGACTCCACTGCCGCCTTCTTTTATGTACAAGCGCTTTTTATCATCCTTATCATGTAAGTGTATTTCCTTTTAAATAAACCACGGTTTTTACGGTATCACACTATGTGGCCTTTTTTATATTCTCTATGAGCCATATACGGGGAGATCCTCTGTTACGTTTGGAGAAGACACATCTTTATGAACCCCTTGTGATCCCTTCACGCTGTCAAGGTCTTCCCACCATTGCTATTATGCAATAAAAGCTGGTTTGACCCTCACAGTATACACTGTTTTGGGTTCAAACCCTCCGGTAAGCCTCCAACTTTACCGTTTGAGTGATTTGCACGTTTGTGAAGACACTGTGGTGCGATGTTTTAGAGCTTATTCATTCATACATCATCCAATCTGGAACTTTAATAATAATCTGCTGTTTAGCATTTATTCAGAGACTATAGGGCCCTACGCTGGTGAAGGTGGTTCACATATCACTCACAAGCAATATTCTTTTTAGTTTCTCACCCATGGACTCTTTATTGTATTTGGATTCATATTTTATAATGTGAGATATTCTATTGTGTTTTAGTTAAGCTGTTTGTAGGGCACCGGCTCCATACCTTACCAGTGTGTAGGTGCCATATTTTTTCTTTCCTTTTAGCGCTACACGTTTTGTTTTCCAAATTACCTTTATTGGCCTTCAAAATAATCGCCATCCTTCACAACACACTTTTAGCAACGTTCATAAAGCTTCTGGAAACTGTCAGCAAAGGCCCCTTAAGAAACCGATCGCAGAACCGCTGTCATACTGTCTTGGATTGCGGTCACGTCCGCAAAACATGTGCCTTTCATGATGCTCTTCGGGCAGGGACTTTTTGGGTCATGGGGAAGACTGTGAACCAGGGGCGGAAGTATAGGGGTCGCAAAAGTCGCCATTGCGACTGGGCCCCATGCTGCAGGGGGCCCGTGGGGGCCCGTGTGCCCCCCTCTCTCCGAGCGGTGGCTGCATATGGGACCGAGCTCCCTGATCCTCAGCCGATGCATAAATCATTCGGCAGTGCAGGAGCTCGGTCACAAAGTGAAAGTAAGTGAGACGTGTCTAGCACACTGTGTGCTGTGCTCTTTGCCTCTCCCTACAGTGCAGTACCCGGCATGGAGAGTTTAAGGTACAGAGCTGCAGCTGCAGATTTTTAAAAAGGCGATCTATATATGGTTGTCTGCATGTGTGTGCTTATATGTGTGTGTCTGCATGTTTGGGTGTGTGCATGTGTGTGTCTGCATGTGTGTGTGTGTTTTATATGTGTGTGTGCGTTTATTTGTGTGCATGTGTATGTTTACATGTGTGTGCGCATGTGTGTGCATGTGTATAGAGTTATATGTGTGTGCGCATGTGTGTGTGTGTATGTGTATAGAGTTATATGTGTGTGCGCATGTGTATAGAGTTATATGTGTGTGTGCATGTGTATAGAGTTATATGTGTGTGCGCATGTGTGTGTGTGTGTGTGTGTGTGCATGTGTATAAAGTTATATGTGTGTGCGCATGTGTGTGTGTGTATGTGTATAGAGTTATATGTGTGTGCGCATGTGTGTGTGTGTGCTTGTGTATAGAGTTATATGTGTGTGCGCATGTGTGTGTGTGTGTGCATGTGTATAGAGTTATATGTGTGTGCGTATGTTTGTGTGTTTGCTCATGTGTGTGCGTTTATGCGTGTGCGTTTATGTGTGTGCATGTATTTATATGTATATGTGTTTATTTGCGTACGTGTGTGTTTACATGCGTGTATGTATACACATTACTTGTAATTCTGACCCCCTTTTTCTTTACGATCAGAACAGATTTTTTTTAGGGTGGGTTCATAATACCAACAAGAAAATACCATTCCTCTGAAAAGCGATGCAGATCGCTTTTCAGAGGCATTTGACAGGCAGTGAAGAGGCAATATGTTGCACCTTGACTAAAATGTTGAAGAAATGTTGAGAAACACTGATACAGAGAAACTGATCTCTCCATTCTCCTCCTGCAGCTGCTGAAAGGAGATGAGAAGTGGGGGAAATGGAAAGATCAGTTCCTCTATATGCAGTCGCACCCACCACGCCTCCTATGCAGCTTCTTTCTGCTGCCCCCGTGTGCTCTCCAGCCCCCCTGTACTTTTTCCTCCCCCCCCCCCCGCTCTCTCCTGGCCCCTCCCCTTGTCCCCACAGCTCAGCAGAGTTCCCCCCTCCCCTCTCCTGCCAGCAGCTGTAGGGTATCTGCATGGCGAGTCAGTGATCCATACCGATCACGGATTCAATCCATTCATAACTGAAACATGGTAAACTGTATTTACTATGCTTCAGTTTGTGAATAAAGGGGCAGCTCTATACAGAGCTATTCCTGTCCATTCATTCTGTGCAGCTGAGGCTGTGCTCTCAATCTCCTTTCTCGTTCTCAAAGGTGAAACATCAGAGGTCTGCTTAGACCCCTGATATCTCACCAAAGCCCCCCAACTCTTAAAAATAAAATTAAAATATTTTTTATAAAATAATATTATAAAACAATAAATAAATGGTAGAAAAATACAATAAAAATAAAAAAAACAGACGCCAGTGGCAGAACTACCAGGGTCGCAAACATCACACTTGCGACCAGGCCTTGGCATTTACGCCATCGGCTTGGAGGGAAGGGCCCCAGCTGGGGGTCAGGGGGGCCCTTCATGATTTCTTGTACCGGGGCCCTGAAGGTTCTAGTTACGCCACTGCTGTGAACGCCATTCTATCGATTGCCGTTTGGACTCCAGGTCAAACTGGTAGCACGAGGTCTCTTCCCCTGTTACCGGAAAGGATGGATCCTGGTCACACATGGTAATAAAATCTCCAGAGGTTTCTATCTGTTTTGCTTTCTGTTTGTCTGTCAGCTTGTGCGGAACAAACCAGGAACAGATCTTCTGCTTACCCAAATCTTTACGGACAATGGTGCGCATCGTGTCCTTGCTAATGCCCCATCCTCCTCCATCAATCGTAGAGTCAGTCACCGATCTCGTGCCAGCATTTATCACACTCACTTGATTAGGTCTGGGGTTTCCGCTTGTCAATGGCCGACCTGAACGTGGCTCATCCTCGGTCACTTCCTTTATGTCGCAAAAGCGTTTGAACCAGTCGTAAACACATTTTCTGCACATGGCTTCCATCCGGTACACTTGCACCAACATTTCATGCATCTCTATTGCCGTTTTCCCCAATCTTTAGCAGAACTTGATGTTCACTCGTTGCTCCATTGCACTTTGACCCTACCTCTCACACTGATTACGTTTGACTGCCCGCAGCCAGTTTACCTTGGTGGTCACATGCAGGTGGCGCTTCTCAACGTATTTCTGGGTAGCCATGTGCATGGGTGTGCACCTGGCCCATGTTGCCATTGAGATATCAGACCACTCGTACTGTATACCTGTCATATTTCTTCATATTGCACAGCGGCTAAGTGGTTAGCACTACTGCCTGGCAGCACTAGGATCATTGGTTCAAATTCCAATAATGGCACTACCTGTACGGATTTGCATTGTCTCTTTGTGCTGTGGATTTCCTCCTACATTCTAAAGATATGCTGGTAGGTTACTTGGCCCTAGTATTGGTATGTATAAATGAGAATTAGGGACCTTAGATTGTAAGCTCCTTGAAGGCAAAGACTTCAATGACTTCAAGACTGTACAATATAAAAGGTATCTCACAAAAATGAGTACACTCCTCACATTTTTGTAAATATTTTATTATATCATTTCATGTGACAACACTGAAGAAATTACACTTTGCTACAATGTAAAGTAGTGAGTGTACAGCTTGCAACAGTGTAAATTTGATGTCCTCTCACAATAACTCAACACACAGCCATTAATGTCATTAATGTCTAAACCGCTGGTTTAGACATTAATGACTAAGTATAGTGAGTACACCCCTAAATACAATATTCCAAATTGGACCCAATTAGCCATTTACCCTCCCTGGTGTCATGTGACCTGTTTGTTTTACAAGGTCTCAGATGTGAATTGGGAGCAGGTCTGTTAAATTTGGTGTTATCGCTCTCACTCTCTCATACTGGTTGCTGGAAGTTCAACATGGAACCTCATGGCAAAGAACTCTCTGAGGATCTGAAAAAAAGAATTTTTGCTTTACATAAAGAGGAAAACCAAACGTGTAGCGCTAAAAGAAAGAATAAGGCACCTACACACTGATAAGGTATGGAGCCAGTGCCCTACAAACAGCTTAACTAAAACACAATGGAATGTCTCACATTATAAAATATGAATCCAAATACAATAAAGAGTCCATGGGTGAGAAACTAAATGGAATATCGCTTGTGAGTGATATGTGAACCACCTTCACCGGCGTAAGGCCCTATAGTCTCTAAATTGAGGAACAAACGGCTGCAGCAATCAGCGTACGGATGTCAGCCTGCCTGACATGTTTCATCGTAACAGATGTCTTCAGAGGCTGACATCCGTACGCTGATTGCTGCAGCCGTTTGTTCCTATCATTGATGCATGCTGTTTTAAGCTTCAACTTAGGGAACAACAGGGAACAGCCTACAGCTAACAGCCAACATCCAATCCAATCACCCTGATTGGCCACATTATCAGATGCAGCCATATACGGGGAGATCCTCTGTTACGTTTGGAGAAGATACATCTTTATGAACCCCTTGTGATCCGTTCACGCTGTCAAGGTCTTCCCACCATTGCCATTATGCAATAAAAGCTGGTTTGACCCTCACAGTATACACTGTTTTGGGTTCAAACCCTCCGGTAAGCCTCCAACTTTACCGTTTGAGTGATTTGCACGTTTGTGAAGACACTGTGGTGCGATGTTTTAGAGCTGATCCATCCATACATCATCCAATCTGGAACTTTAATAATAATCTGCTGTTTATCATCAATTTAGAGACTATAGGGCCTTACGCCGGTGAAGGTGGTTCACATATCACTCACAAGCGATATTCCATTTAGTTTCTCACCCATGGACTCTTTATTGTATTTGGATTCATATTTTATAATGTGAGACATTCCATTGTGTTTTAGTTAAGCTGTTTGTAGGGCACTGGCTCCATACCTTATCAGTGTGTAGGTGCCTTATTCTTTCTTTTAGCGCTACACGTTTGGTTTTCTATTTGATATATTGTGCAATTATTCTTGTGCTGTGTTAGCGGCTTAATATTATTTGTGAGTAAGCGCAAATTTGCCATTTGGGTTGTTTTCTTTACATAAAGAGGACCTAGGCTATAAGAAGATTACCAAGACCCTGAAACTGATCTGCAGCACGGTGGCCAAAACCATACAGAGGTTTAACAGGACAGGTTCCACTCAGTACAGGCCTCGCCATGGTCGACCAAAGAAGTTGAGTGCACGTGTTCAGCTTCATATTCAGATGTTGTCTTTGGAAAATAGATGTATGAGTTCTGCCAGCATTGCTGCAGAGGTTGAAGGGGTGGGGGGTCAGCCTTTCAGTGCTCAGACCATACGCCGCACACTGCATCAAATTGGTCTGCATGGCTGTTACCCCATAAGGAAGCCTCTTCTAAAGATGATGCACAAGAAGCCTGCAAACAGTTTGCTGAAGATAAGCAGACTAAGGACATGGATTACTGGAACCATGTCCCATGGTCTGATGAGACCAAGATAAACTTGTTTGGTTCAGATGGTGTCAAGCGAGTGTGGCGGCAACCAGGTGATGAGTACAAAGACAAGCGTGTCTTGCCTACAGTCAAGCAAGGTGGTGGGAGTGTCATGGTCTTGGGCTGCATGAGTGCTGGGGAGCTACAGTTCATTGAGGGAACCATAATATGCCAACATGTACTGTGACATACTGAACCAGAGCATGATCCCTTCCCTTCGAAGACTAAGCCGCAGAGCAGTATTCTAACATAACGACCCCAAACACACCTCCAAGATGACCACTGCCTTGCTAAAGAAGCTTAGGGTAAGGTGATGGACTGGCCAGTCATATCTCCAGACCTAAACCCTATTGAGCATCTGTGGGGCATCCTCAAATGAAAGGTGGAGGAGCACAAAGTCTCTAACATCCACCAGCTCCGTGATGTTGTCATGGAGGAGGGGAAGAGGACTCCAGTGGCAACCTGTCAAGCTCTGGTGAACTCCATGCCCAAGAGGATTAAGGCAGTGCTGGAAAATAATGGTGGCCACGTAAAATATAGACACTTTGGGCCCAATTTGGACATTTTTACTTAGGGGTGTACTCACTTCTGTTGCCAGTGGTTTAGACATTAATGACTGTGTGTTGAGTTATTTTGAGGGGACATCAAATTTACATTCTTATACAAGCTGGACACTCACTACTTTATATTGTAGCAAAGTGTCAATAATTCAGTGCTGTCACATGAAAAGATATAATAAAATATTTACAAAAATGTGAGGGGTGTACTCACTTTTGTGAGATACTGTATGTAAAGCACTGGGTTAATTGACAGTCCTGTATAAGTACCAGTAATGAATGAATGTAAGATAGTATAGGTATATTGGAAACTGTGGTCAAGCCCATATTAGGTGATATGTTGGAGGAGGGTGGAGGAGGGTGGTCCTGCAGTGTGCTATGTGTAGGTTTACTAATGTTGCATATTCCTGCTTTCCTATTGAATTCATAGAGCTTCATTGGGCTAGCTTGGTTTTTCATACCGGTTTGGACCATGACATCTCTCTACACTAGCTGTTCTTAACCTTTTAACCCCTAAAAATAATTTTCAGATCTCAGGGAACCCCTGTGTAGTGCTCACCCCCAAAAGGACCACTTTTTTAGTCCCAGGTTCTTTTCCTACTAGTGTAGCAGCAGCCAGGCAAACAGCAACATTTACTCTTTCTGGCTTTGGGGTTGCTTAAAAAGGGGTTGCCCTTTTAGGACTTGTTTCACACTACTGTGGGCCATGCGGCCCTCGTTTTGTTGGGCGTAG
Source organism: Lithobates septentrionalis (assembly GCA_037952835.1). NCBI lineage: Eukaryota > Metazoa > Chordata > Amphibia > Anura > Ranidae > Lithobates > Lithobates septentrionalis. Next base: position 1,129,893 of record JBBDGP010000048.1, on the reverse strand, counting down.
CAGCCCATTCATTTTTTTAAAATGTGGCTGTGAGCTTAAAAATTTAACTATGCGCTTTCCCTACGGTTTCTTTACCCACGTACATTATTTAACCATCTCAAGTTCGGACACTTTCACCCCCTTCGAGTCTAGGCCATTATTCAGATTTCAGTGCTGGCACAGTTGGAATGACAATTACTCAATTATGCATTTTTTTTAGACAGTTAGAGCCTTCTATTTGTGATATTTAATTAGCACTAGGTTTGTTTAATTTTTGCTATATAAACAAAGAATACCGAAAATTTTGGAAAAAAAATATTTGTGTAAAATAATTGATTTTGTAAAGCTATCGTATTTGGGGGGGATTTCAGGGAGGGCACAGGAAATTGCCTTTGAAGTGTAGAAAGCACATAATTCTTTTATAGCGGGTCCTGGACATAATGGAGGAGTAGAGTCGCATATGATGAATGGGGTTTGTGGATCAATAGGACTGCAGTTCATTTTTTTGTTGTGAGTTCCATATTTAGTGTGATGCTAAGAAACATTAAATTCTTGATCTGTGATGAGTTTCCACTCAAATGATCTGGGATTTTTGATGATATACTGCTGGGGAAAAAAAGATTGCATTGGTCTACAACTGAATTAAAAAAATCTTCTGTGAAAAATAAATGTAAAAAAATTAATGAGCGTAAAATGTGGGGTTTCTGCCTGAACGCCTGGCTTAGCTGTGAATTGGTGCTGCTGAATTTAAAGGTAGCCACACGTGGGTTTTAAAGTGAATTTGGGACATTAGTATGGGCCATAATTCTTGGTGGTTAATGTGACACCGCACTAGTAGTACCTGGCCTTTTATCCAGGTGAACCGCACAGCTAGTGTTCTCCACTTCTGTTTCTCTTTGGTCTAATTACAGTTACTCTGCTTTATAAGCAAGGAAGCTCGAACCTCTGCAGTATATTAGTGTGCTTTTACTAAACGAAAATGCTTTAAGTGCAAAACTATTAGAATTTTAGGAATAGAATTCAAGACTGAGAGATACACCTATAGCAAGCAAAATGCTACCTACTTCCTAGCAAATAAGCAGCCTATGGTCTGTAAACAGTAGAAATATGCTTAAAAGTTACTTATCTCATGTTACAGTGGGTTCACGATCTCTGTAGGCAATGAGGACCCAGGCTTCATCTATAAGCAGTTGCTGGAGATCAGGCAAAAGCGTCTTCAGGTATAGCTTCTTCTGGCTGTACAGACCTCCCTTAGTGTTAAGGCATTATGGAGTCCTCTCTTTCAGTCCATGTTGTTGGCTTTTATTTGGGAAGTGTACCATCCCCACTTGGGTGTGGCTCCTTTTGCAAAACTGAGTTTAATGGGAAGAGCATTCTCCAATTCGCCCTCTAGATGTCACTTTTTTTATCACACATGCCATAGGTCATATATGTCAGGTTGTCAAGCTATTGTTGACCAAGGTTACAGAACAATAGGCTGATCCAACTGTCAACTGAAATATAACAATGGTGTCTAAGTTTCCATTGTTTGAGGACAGCCTATGTAATTGTTACCAAGGCATTTGTTTGACAAGTATCCCCTTAACCACTTGCTGATCAGCCACAGTACATATACTGCGGCAGGTCGGTTCTATTGCGCAAAACGACGTACCTGTACGTTGTTTCGTGTAATAAATACTGTAAGTGCTCCCGACGCATGCCTCGGGAGAACACCTGCGGGTCCGGTGGACTCGATGCGCCAGCAACCCGCAATCACTCCACGGAGAGGCAGAATGGGGATCTGCCTATGTAAACAAGGCAGATCTGCCTATGTAAACAGTGTCATTTATACATTAATCAGAGCATTTTTTTTAACACCGATCACTGTAATAATGTCACTGGGCCCCAAAAAGTGTCACTTGGGGCCAGATTTGTCTGCCGCAATGTCGCTGTTCCAATAAAAATCACCGCCATCACCGGTAAAAATATTTAAAAAAATAAAGTTCCATAATTTTGTAGGCGTTATAACTTTTGCGCAAACCAATCAATATACGTTTATTGCAATTTTTTTTACCAAAAATATACAGAAGAATACATATTGGCCTAAAGTGATGAATATTTTTTTTTATATATTTTTTGCCACCTGTCTGGGATTCCCCCGGACAGTCCGGGTTTTGAATCATGTGTCTGGGTTTCAGGTATGGGTCTGGTATGGATTTTTAGGGGGACCCCACGCCGTTTTTTTTTTTTAAATTTTGGCGCGGGGGTTCCCCTTAAAATCCATATCAGACCTGAAGGGTCTGGTATAGATTCTGAGGGGGACCCCACACCATTTTTTTTTACATTTTGGCCGGGGTTCCCCTTAATATCCATACCAGAACTGAAGGGCCTGGTATGGAATTTAGGGGGACCCCCACATCATTTTTTTTTAAATTTTGGTTCGGGGTTCCCCTGGGGGGAATTCCCATGCCGTTTTTATCAATGAACTGCTATGTGTATTGTCGGACCGGCAATGCATTAATAGCCGCGAGTAGTTTTCAACTTTTTTTCCTTTGAAATGTCATTTTGCTGTCAGACTGTTCTAAACACGGGAAACATGCGCCCCTTTACAGGCATACTATGGACACCCCCAGGTACGAAATTTAAAGGGATATTACACTTTTATTGTTTCACTTTAAGCATTATTAAAATCACTGCTCCCGAAAAAACGGCTGTTTTTAAAACTTTTTTTTTGCATTGATCCATGTCCCCTGGGGCAGGACCCAGGTCCCCAAACACTTTTTATGACAATAACTTGCATATTAGCCTTTAAAATTAGCACTTTTGATTATTCATGTTCGTGTCCCATAGACTTTAACGGTGTTCGCGTGTTCGAACAAATTTTTTGCCTGTTCGCATGTTCTGGTACGAACTGAACAGGGGGTTGTTCGGCTCATCCCTAATTCAGACCCTTTGCTCAGTATTTAGTAGAAGCACCCTTTTGATCTAATACAGCCATGAGTCTTTTTGGGAAAAATGCAACAAGTTTTTCACACCTGGATTTGGGGATCCTCTGCCATTCCTCCTTGCAGATCCTCTCCAGTTCTGTCAGGTTGGATGGTAAACGTTGGTGGACAGCCATTTCTAGGTCTCTCCAGAGATGCTCAATTGGGTTTAAGTCAGGGCTCTGGTTGGGCCATTCAAGAACAGTCATGGAGTTGTTGTGAAGCCACTCCTTCGTTATTTTAGCTGTGTGCTTAGGGTCATTGTCTTGTTGGAAGGTAAACCTTCGGCCCGGTCTGAGGTCCTGAGCACTCTGGAGAAGGTTTTCATCCAGGATATCCCTGTACTTGGCCGCATTCATCTTTCCCTTGATTGCAACCAGTCGTCCTGTCCCTGCAGCTGAAAAACACCCCCACAGCATGATGCTGCCACCACCATGCTTCACTGTTGGGACTGTATTGGACAGGTGATGAGCAGTGCCTGGTTTTCTCCACACATACCACTTAGAATTAAGGCCAAAAAGTTCTATCTTGGCCTCATCAGACCAGAGAATCTTATTTCTCACCATCTTGGAGTCCTTCAGGTGTTTTTTAGCAAACTCCATGCAGGCTTTCATGTGTCTTGCACTGAGGAGAGGCTTCCGTCGGGCCACTCTGCCATAAAGCCCCGACTGGTGGAGGGCTGCAGTGATGGTTGACTTTCTACAACTTTCTCCCATCTCCTGACTGCATCTCTGGAGCTCAGCCACAGTGATCTTTGGGTTCTTCTTTACCTCTCTCACCAAGGCTCTTCTCCCCCGATAGCTAAGTTTGGCTGGACGGCCAGCTCTAGGAAGTGTTCTGGTCATCCCAAACCTCTTCCATTTAAGGATTATGGAGGCCACTGTGCTCTTAGGAACCTTAAGTGCAGCAGAATGTTTTTGTAACCTTGGCCAGATCTGTGCCTTGCCACAATTCTGTCTCTGAGCTCTTCAGGCAGTTCCTTTGACCTCATGATTCTCATTTGCTCTGACATGCACTGTGATCTGTAAGGTCTTATATAGACAGGTGTGTGGCTTTCCTAATCAAGTCCAATCAGTATAATCAAACACAGCTGGACTCAAATGAAGGTGTAGAACCATCTCAAGGATGATCAGAAGAAATGGACAGCACCTGAGTTAAATATATGAGTGTCACAGCAAAGGGTCTGAATACTTAGGACCATGTAATATTTCAGTTCTATTTTAATAAATCTGCAAAAATGTCAACAATTCTGTGTTTTTCTGTCAATATGGGGTGCTGTGTGTACATTAATGAGGAAAAAAATTAACTTAAATTATTTTAGCAAATGGCTGCAATATAACAAAGAGTGAAAAATGTAAGGGGGTTTGAATACTTTCTGTCCCCACTGTACACTGGCCAGATAGGGGTGGTTTAAGTAGAAACAATCTCTCTCAATCAACATTTAAGCTGTACACACGATCGGATTTTCTGACAACAAAACCGTGGATTTTTGATGTTGGCTTAAACTTGCCTTGCATACACACAGTCACACAAATGTTGTCGGAAATTCAGAACATCAAGAACGCGGTGACGTACAACAAGTCTTGTTGTCGGAAAATTTGAGAACCTGCTCTCAAACATTTGTTGGCGGAAATTTCGACAACAAATGTACTATGGAGCGTACACACGGTCGGACTTTCCGACAACAAGCTCACATCCAACATATGTTGTCGGAAAATCATATCGTGTGTACGGCCCATAACTGTTTTTTTTTTAATTCTTTATTTTTTCATAGAAAGTGTGTACAACAAATAACATATCCAGCATAAGTACATAACAAAAGTCAAGCAGAAAATTCAGACAAGATTACAAAAGCAAGGTCAACAAATCAAGTTTTCTGACTTAGCACCGTATTCAAGGCACATGGGGGAAAGACCCCGTTATAGCAATACTGACAGTGCACGGAACCCCCATAACTGTTTTTAATCATTATGCTGCCTAGCCTTAGTAGATAGGAAGGCATATTATATTTGCTTGTTTTAAACTTTTTTCTTTCAGTTGATTCCTGGTTTCTGACCTAGGCCAAAATCATGTTGTACATTCCAGGGGTCCTTATGGGCATTTTTTTAGAGCCCTTGCACACTGGGGTGGGGGGGGCGGCATCGGCGGTAAAACGCCGCTATTATTAGCGGCGTTTTACCGCCGGTATGCGGCCGCTAGCGGGGCGGTTTTACCCCCGCTAGCGGCCGAGAAGGGGTTAAATACCACCGCAAAGCGCCTCTGCAGAGGCGCATTGCCGGCGGTATAGCCGCGCCGTGCCATTGATTTCAATGGGCAGGAGCGGTAAAGGAGCGGTATACACACCGCTCCTTCACCGCTCCAAAGATGCTGCTGGCAGGACTTTTTTCTTTTTTTACCGTCCTGCCAGCGCATCGCTCCAGTGTGCAAGCCCTCGGGGCTTGCACACTGGAATGCAAGGAGCGGCACTTTCGGGGCGGTTTGCAGGCGCTATTATTAGCGCAATAGCGCCTGCAAACCGCCCCAGTGTGCAAGGGCTCTTAGAGGGGCGGGGGGCTTAGCACACCCTCCAGATGGTTTCCAGGATGTAATTGCTACATGAATTATCTGTCCTTATTCAAGATGGCAATGGCTTGAAATGCTAGGAGGATGTTTTTAAAAAAGATTTCCCATGGAGACATGGATGGATGAGGGAGTTTGCTTTGAATATTAAAAATGAATTGAATAGCATTTCCAGTTTGTGGTGCTCACACGTACACATAGTAGTGCTCATATACTGTACACTTTAGCTCAGCTTTAATGTATTGATGATTTCAGGTCCAAATTAGTTTGTGTCTTTTATAGCTGTATGGAGTTCAGCTTTAAACTGGAACTTTCAACTCATGAATACCTGACATAACACCATAGATGGAAAAAGTATAATCTTTCAAAAAAGCTCCAACTTTTATTATTAACGAGCCCTCCTTGAGCTCCAGTAATAACAGCATGCAGTGCCAATCTGGAGCATGATACAATCTTGTATTAAAATAACTATCAATTCAGGAGAAAAAGACATAATCCGCATATATATATATATATATATATATATATATATATATATATATATATATATATATATAATGTTATATATATATATACAGTGGCTTGCGAAAGTATTCGGCCCCCTTGAACTTTTCAACCTTTTGCCACATTTCAGGCTTCAAACATAAAGATATAAAATTTTAATTTTTTGTGAAGAATCACCAACAAGTGGGACACAATTGTGAAGTGGAACGAAATCTTTTGGATTTTTGAAACTTTTTTAACTAATAAAAAAAATGAAAAGTGGGCCGTGCAAAATTATTCGGCCCCCTTGCGTTAATACTTTGTAGAGCCACCTTTTGCTGCGATTACAGCTGCAAGTCGCTTGGGGTATGTCTCTATCAGTTTTGCACATCGAGAGACTGAAATTCTTGCCCATTCTTCATTGCAAAACAGCTCGAGTTCAGTGAGGTTGGATGGAGAGCGTTTGTGAACAGCAGTTTTCAGCTCTTTCCACAGATTCTCGATTGGATTCAGGTCTGGACTTTGACTTGGCCATTCTAACACCTGGATACGTTTATTTGTGAACCATTCCTTTGTAGATTTTGCTGTATGTTTGGCATCATTGTCTTGTTGGAAGATAAATCTCCGTCCCAGTTTCAGGTCTTTTGCAGACTCCAACAGGTTTTCATCCAGAATGGTCCTGTATTTGGCTGCATCCATCTTCCCCTCAATTTTAACCATCTTCCCTGTCCCTGCTGAAGAAAAGCAGGCTCAAACCATGATGCTGCCACCACCATGTTTGACAGTGGGGATGGTGTGTTGAGTGTGATGAGCTGTGTTGCTTTTACGCCAAACATATCGTTTTGCATTGTGGCCAAAAAGTTCGATTTTGGTTTCATCGGACCAGAGCACCTTCTTCCACATGTTTGGTGTGTCTCCCAGGTGGCTTGTGGCAAACTTTAGACGAGACTTTTTATGGATATCTTTGAGAAATGGCTTTCTTCTTGCCACTCTTCCATAAAGGCCAGATTTGTGCAGTGTACGACTGATTGTTGTCCTATGGACAGACTCTCCCACCTCAGCTGTAGTTCTCTGCAGTTCATCCAGAGTGATCATGGGCCTCTTGGCTGCATCTCTGATCAGTCTTCTCCTTGTCTGAGCTGAAAGTTTAGAGGGACAGCCAGGTCTTGGTAGGTTTGCAGTGGTCTGATACTCCTTCCATTTCAAAATGATCGCTTGCACAGTGCTCCTTGGGATGTTTAAAGCTTGGGAAATCTTTTTGTATCCAAATCCGGCTTTAAACTTCTCCACAACAGTATTACGGACCTGCCTGGTGTGTTCCTTGGTCTTCATGATGCTCTCTGCGCTTTCAACAGAACCCTGAGACTATCACAGAGCAGGTGCATTTATACAGAGACTTGATTACACACAGGTGGATTCTATTTATCACCATCAGTCATTTAGGACAACATTGGATCATTCAGAGATCCTCGCTGAACTTCTGGAGTGAGTTTGCTGCACTGAAAGTAAAGGGGCCAAATAATTTTGCACGCACCACTTTTCAGTTTTTTAATTGCTAAAAAAGTTTAAAATATCCAATAGATTTCGTTCCACTTCACAATTGTGTCCCACTTGTTGGTGATTCTTCACAAAAAATTAAAATTTTATATCTTTATGTTTGAAGCCTGAAATGTGGCAAAAGGTTGAAAAGTTCAAGGGGGCCGAATACTTTCGCAAGCCACTGTATATATATATATATATATATATAATTTTATATATATATATATATATACACATTAAAGACCAGCCAGGCATGGCTTGATTTTCCTTTGTTGAGCCTGGGGGGCTGAACAAGAGAAAATCAATCAATTCCACAATCCATGCTGTGAGCTTTGCTGTACAAGGGATTGAAAAAGGCTGAAACAAAGTTTGTATGTGATCAAAAACATGTTCAATGATTTTTTAATGCCTATTAATTAATTAATTATTAAAACAAGTATAAACGTCATACTATCACATTTTGGTAAACCTACCCCCTAGTGTGGTTTTTAGAGATGACAGGTTCAGGTTCCAGTTGCCGCTCCATTCTCCACTGCTGTCATCTTCCCCACTGCTTCTTCCAGGTCCCATGGTACTTCTTCTCACTCATTGGGTACCCACATATTATATACCTGTTGTGCATGGGCATGAGAATTACGTGTACATTTTTACTAGCCTCATGCTTGCTGTGCTAAGAATGAGCTGGGATGTACAGTGCATTGAAACACCAAAATTGCTTGAAGCATTGCTTGGGCAAAAGTTTTGGTGCGTTCCTTTTGCCTAAAAACCCTAATGCCGTGTACACACGACCGGACTTTCCGGCAGAAAAGGTCAGACGCAATCATTCAGTCGGACATTCCGATCGTGTGTGGGCTTCATCTGACTTTTTCTTTCTAAAATTCTGACTGACCTAAAAATAGAACATGTTTCAAATCTTTCCGACGGACTCAATTCCTATCAGGAAAACCGTTCGTCTGTATGCTAGTCCGACGGACCGAAAACAACGCAAGGGCAGCTATTGGCTACTGGCTATTAAACTTCCTTTTTCTAGTCCCGTCATACGTCATCGCGTTCTAAACGAACGGACTTTGGTGTGATCGTGTGTAGGCAAGTCCGTTTCAACGGGACTTTGTCAGAACTCCGTTGGAAAGACCGTCGGAGTCTATTCTGAAGGAAAGTCTGGCCGTGTGTACGTGGCATTAAAGCAGACCCTCATTTAAAAGTGAAAGAACTGCTCATCCACCCCCCCCCCCCCCCCCCCAGTATATTTAGTGTTATTTTTTTTCTTTTCCTGACAGTAAAAGTATAGTATAGTATTAAAGTGGGTGTGCACCTATTTAATATTTTTTTTTTTTTAGGAGTTCATTCAGAAACTTTTCAAATCATGAAAATGTACTCACATGTTCTGTGAAGTAAGTCCGATTGTGGCCGATTTCGTTGAAAAGAATAACTTTTAACCACTTCATATCCGGGCCATTTCTGACACTTCGCTCCTACATGTCAAAAATCATCATTTTTTTGCTATAAAATTACATAGAACCCCCAAACATTATATATGTTTTTTTAGCAGAGACCCTACAGAATACAATGGCGGTCATTGCAACTTTTTATCTTGCACGGTATTTGCGCAGCAATTTTTCAAACGCGTTTTTTTTGGAAAAAAAACAGTTTCATGCTTAAAAGAAAAACAAAACAGCAAAGTTAGCCAAATTTTTTTGCATTGTGTGAAAGATGAAGTTACGCCGAGTAAATAGATACCTAACATGTCACGCTTCAAAATTGCACACGCTCGTGGAATGGCGCCAAACTTTGGTACTTAAAAATGCCCATAGGCGACGCTTTAAAATTTTTTACTGGTTACATGTTTTGAGTTACAGAGGAGGTCTAGGGCCAAAATTATTGCTCTCGCTCTAACGTTCGCGGCGATACCTCACATGTGTGGTTTGAACACTGTTTTCATATGTGGGCGGGACTTACGTATGCGTTCGCTTCTGCGTGCGAGCTCACGGGGACAGGGGCGCTTTAAAAATTTTTTTTTTTTTTTTTATTGTTAATTTTACTTAAAATTTTTTATTTTGACACTTTAAAAAAATATTTTTTTTTTGATCACTTTTATTTCTATTACAAGGAATGTAAACATCCCTTGTAATAGGAATATGACACGATCAGTCCTCTTTACAGTGAGATATGGGGTCAATAAGACCCCACATCTCACCTCTAGGCTGGGAAGCCTAAAATAAAAAAAAAAAATAAAACGATCGCCGCTTCACAACCGAAGCGGCGCCGTTTTTTTGAATGCAGAGGCCGGGCGTGACGTCATAACATCGCGCCCGGCCTCCGAACGATCATAGAGACTCCGGCGACCATCTGGTCCGCCGGAAATCTCTATGGTGAACATCCGGCGCCGGCGGATCCGCTATCCGACTCACCGATCGCTGAGGTGAGTCGGTAGTAGCACCGGAGGGCGGCGGGAGGGGGGGGTGTCCCCTCCCGCCGCCCGTAAGAACGATCAAGCGGCGGAACAGCCGCTATGATCGTTCTTATGGTGAACGGAATCGCCGGCTGAAAATGCCGGTATCTGAATGATGTCTGTAGCCTCAGACATCATTCAGATATAAGCCCTGAAAGTGGAGGCCGTCATATGACGGCCTCCGGATGTCAAGTGGTTAAAAATCAAAGACGGCGGTTCCCATCTTCATTGTGGGCATTTGAAACCCACAAGGATGTATTTCCGGGATGCGGTGAATGCTGTCCTCCCAGCATTCACCGCTCGTTCCCGCGCATGCCCAGTGTCATCGCCGTCTGTTTCTTTGCGGAGGTTATCCGCAATGTCTCCTGGGATGAAAGACAATGAGATCCCAGGAGACATTGCGGGGAACGAAGGATATGACGTCAATACCCGCAAAGTCCACGCCCACAGCCGCAGGGACAGAAAAAAAGAAAGACAGATAACATAAGGTAGGTAAAAAAAAAAAAAAAAAAAAGCTCCATATGGCACTCGGTGTTGCTTTTAGAAGCCACCGAGATGCTGATTAAAAAATGGGTGAAGATCCGCTTTAAGTGTGCATAAAACCCATATACACTGGAAATCAAAAGTAGAGAACAACCTACAATTTCACGAATTTCAAGGTCACTGCTTAGTCCTATTTGAAATGATCTAAACAGGAGAAAAGAGCAGTTTTGTTATATTTCATGAGTTACATATATTTTGAAGCACGGAATAAAAAACATGAGATTTGAAAAAGAACATTGATAAAAATTTGTGAACACTTTCAGATACCTCCCAGTTATTGGTGTTAATCTGGCACCTTGTACTAATTTCTTTAATTATCTGGCAAACCCTATTTAACTGGCAGCTTAACTCTCAAATTTTCACTGACTTTGCAAGATGGTGATACGTTCTGAAGTGTCTGAAACCCTCTGGCAGCAAGATGGCCAGATGAAGGCCAAAAAGATGACCCTTTCAGCCATAGCGAGAGAAGTTTGTCGTTCCAAATCTTTGATTTCTAGAATATTGCATCTTTACAATGTCACAAACTCACTCAAGTCCCCCAAGAAGGCTGGTCGTCCACAAAAGACAAATGCAAGAGAGGACAGGATAATGCAGAGAATCTCAATGGGCAATTGGTTCAACACTGCAGCTGCGATTGCTTGCGAGTTCAGTGCTCAATAGAGTAAGGATCTGTCTCGTCATACAGTGTCTCCCTGTTTAAGAGAATTTGGACTGAAAGCCCACTCTGCAGTGACCAAACCTCTCATTAGCAGAAAGAATCAAAAGGCTAGACCAGTGATGGCGAACCTCGGCACCCCAGATGTTTTGGAACTACATTTACCATGATGCTCATGCACTCTGCAGTGTAGTTGAGCATCATAAGAAATGTAGTTCCAAAACATCTGGGGTGCCAAGGTTCGCCATCACTGGGCTAGACTAACCTTTGCTGAGGAGCATGTTGTGTGGACAGAGGAGAACTGGTCCGAAGTTCATTTTAGTGACGAAAGGAAGTTTAATTGATTTGCGTCCGATGGAAAACATAATGTTCGTCATCAAACTGGAGAAAGACTGAACCCAAAGTGTGTAAAGAAGTCAGTGCAAGGTGGAGGGGGAAGTGTCATGGTTTGGGGGATGTTTTCTGTAGCAGGAGTGTACAGCTACAGTGCCTTGAAAAAGTATTCATACCCCTTGACATTTTCCACGTTTTGTCATGTTACAACCAAAAACATACATTTATTTTATTGGGATTTTATGTGATAGACCAACGCAAAGTGGCACGTAATTGTGAAGTAGAAGGAAAATGATAAATGGTTTTCAAATTTTTTTACAAATAAATATGTGAAAAGTGTGGTGTGCATTTGTGTTCAGCCCCCCTGAGTCAATACTTTGTAGAACCACCTTTCCCTGCAATTATAGATGCAAGTCTTTTGGGGATGTCTCAACAGCTTTGCTCTAGAGAGTGAATTTTTTGCCCTTTCTTTTTTGCAAAATAGCTCAAGCTCTGTCAGATTGCATGGAGAGCGTCTGTGAACAGCGATTTTCAAGTCTTGCCACAGATTCTCAATTGAATTTAAGTCTGGACTTTGACTGGGCCATTCTAATGCCGCGTACACACGAGCGGACATTACGGCGGACTTTGCCCGGCGGACTGGATTTCGTCGGACAATTCGATGTGTGTGGGCTCCAGCGGACTTTGTTTTCTCAAAAGTTCGACGGAATTAGATTTGAAACTTGTTTTAAATTTATCCGTTGAAATCGAGTCCGGTCGAAAAGTCCGCCGTCTGTATGCTAGTTCGACGGACAAAAAGCCACGCTAGGGCAGCTATTGGCTACTGGCTATGAACTTCCTTGTTTTAGTCCGGTCGTACGTCATCACGTACGAATTCGACGGACTTTGGTGGATTGTGTGTAGGCAAGTCCGTTCATTCACAAAGTCCGTCGGAAAGTACGTCGAAAAGTCCGCCGGGCAAAGTCCGCCGTAATGTCCGCTCGTGTGTACGCGGCATAACACATGAATATGCTTTGATCTAAACCATCCCATTGTAGCTCTGGCTGTATGTTTAGGGTCGTTGTCCTGCTGGAAGGTGAACCTCCACCCCAGTCTCAAGTCTTTTGCAGACTCTAATGCCCTGTACACGCAGTCGGATTTTCCGACGGAAAATGTTCGATGGGAGCTTTTTGTCGGAAATTCTGACCGTGTGTAGGCTCCATCGGACATTTTCCATCAGAATTTCCGACACACAAAATTTGAGATCTGGATCTCAAATTTTCCAACATCAAAATTTTGTTGTCGGAAATTCCAATTGTGTGTACACAATTCCGACGCACAAAGTTCTACGCATGCTTGGAATCAAGCAGAAGAGCCGCACTGGCTATTGAACTTCATGTTTCTCGGCTTGTCGTACCTGTTGTACGTCACCACGTTCTTGACGTTTGGAATTTCCGACAAGATTTGTGTGACCGTGTGTATGCAAGACAAGTTTGAGCCAACATCCGTCGGAAAAAAAACATGGATTTTGTTGTCGGAAAAACCTATCGTGTGTACAGGGCTTAACAGGTTTTCTTCTAAGATTGCCCTGTATTTGGCTATATCCATCTTCCCATTAACTCTGATCAGCTTCCGTGTCCCTGCTGAAGAAAAGCATCCCCACAACATGATGCTGCCACCACCATGTTTCACAGTGGGGATGGTGTGTTCAGGGTGATGTGCAGTGTTAGTTTTCCTGCCACACATAGCATTGTGCTTTCAAGTCAAAAAGTTTAATTTTGGTCTCATCTGACCAGAGTACCTCCTTCCACCTGTTTGCTGTGTCCCCCACATGGCTTCTCTCAAACTGCGAATGTAACTTCTTATGGTTTTCTTTCAACAATAGCTTTCTTCTTGCCACTCTTCCATAAATGCCAGATTTGTGAAGTGCATGACTAATAGTTGTCCTGTGGACAGATTCTCCCACCTGATCTGTGGATCTCTGCAGCTCCTCCAGAGTTACCATGGGCCTCTTGGCTGCTTCTCTGATGAATGCTCTCCTTGCCCGGCCTGTCAGTTTTAGGTGGACGGCCATGTCTTGGTAGGTTTGCAGTTGTGCCATACTCTTTCCATTTTCAGATGATGGATTGAACAGAGCTCTGTGAGATGTTCAAAGCTTGGGATATTTTTTTATAACCTAACCTTGCTTTAAACTTCACCACAACTTTATTCGTGACCTGTCTGGTGTGTTCCTTGGCCTTCATGATGCTTATTGTTGACAAAGGTTCTCTAACAAATCTCTGAGGGCTTCACAGAACAGCTGTATTTATACTGAGATTAAATCACACACAGGCGGACTCTATGTACTAATCAGGTGACTTCTGAAGGCAATTGGTTCCACTAGACTTTAGTTAGGGGTATCAGAGTAAAAGGGGCTGACTACATTTGCACACAACACTTTTCACATATTTATTTGTAAAAAATTTGGAAAACCATTTATCATTTTCCTTCCACTTCACAATTAGGTGCTACCTTCAGTTGGACTATCACATAAAATCCCAATAAAATAAATTTACGTTTTTGGTTGTAACATGACAAAATGTGGAAAATTTCAAGAGGTATGAATGCTTTTTCAAGGCACTGTACATGGCAGAGTAAATGCAATTTTCATGCACGACAATGCCCCAATGAAAACATTCAAATAATGAAATGGCCAGCCCAGAGTCCTGATCTAGATCCAAAAGAAAACCTCTGGAAAATTCTTGGCGACAAAGTTATGGCCAAGAAACCCACTACAGTCACCGAACTTGTGGAAGAGACTGGAAAAAGAGTGGAACAGAATCACACCAGAACAGTGTGAGAAACTAGGGATGTCCTGTGGCTGCAGATGTGCTGAAGTCATTCAAAGCAAGCCCCCCCCCCCCCCTTCCTACTAATTGTTGATTGTTGTAACCTTCAGAAATTTTAGTTGTAATTTTTCTCCATGCAACAGATTGCTGTTCTCTAATTTTGATCATTGTGTTGTCTACAAAATAAAGTTTTTTTTTTTGCTTAAGCGCCTTGGTTGTTTTGAAAAATACTGTTGAGCAATGAAGATTACATTATTCCTGAAAAAAATAAATCAAAAAATTCAAAAGTATTAGGGTGGGTTTGAGGAGTAGGATAAGCAGTACTTTACCTTTTGATTAAGGCTAGGTTCACACCATTGCGAATTGGATACGCGTTTCACCGCATTCAATTCGCAATAGCAGGAGATTTTGACCGGCTCTCTATGGAGCCAGTTCACATATCTCCACTGCGGCTCCGGTGCAAATTTGCACAGGGGTCCTGTGCGTCTTTTGGTCCATTTCAGGTCCGAATTCAGCCAAAAATTTGGGCTGAAATGGAGAACGGGAATGCACCGGACCCCGGTTGTGAGCCCCATGCGAAGATAGTGTGAACCCAGCCTAAAGGTCCACTTTAAAGTGTGAATTTTATGACTGCTTATAATTCAGATATAAAGGAAAGAAAGAAATGAAAGAATGAAAGAAATGCTGGTTACCCGCTTTACCTGATGGGTAACTGGCCTGCAGCAAAGCTAATAAATTAAAGGCAGAACATTTCAGCTGCACCTTCTTCCCTTAAAGCCAGTGGATCAGCAGGACAGCCACGGAACAAGCTCCTGTAAAAAAAAAAAATGTTAGCAATGGCCAGGGCCATTTGGGAATGCATACCGCCTAAGATGCCCGTTTTAAGCCACCCAAGTCAGACATTTTTGACACTTCCCCCCTCTGGTTTCTAGGGCACTGGCAAAACAACCAAAGACGTTGTGCAACCCAGCCACCAACATCATTGGTTGCTAGGACTCTGGTGGCTGGGCCACACAACGATATTGGTTGTTAGGGTGCAGGTGTTCACTTGCAACCTAAAAAACCAATGAAACTGTGCAGCCCAGGAGCTGAACAGTTGTGCCCAGCCACCAGTGTCCTACCAACCAGCTCAATAATGTTGCCCTCTATACACTCCTATGTTTTTGAGGACAGTGGAATTAATGAAAACTAGAGCATTTAGACTCTTGACAGCTGTGAATGGCAACCAATCAGCTTCTATCTTTCATTTTCAAAAGTTAACCACTTGCCGACCAGCCGCCGCAGTTTTACTGCGGCAGAATGGCACGGCTGGATGAAACAACGTTATGTAACGTTGCTTCGTCCTGTGGCCACTAGCCACCGGCGGTCGCGATCACCGTCGGCCTCCCGCGATCGCTGGTGACACACCCTGAACCGGGATCTGTGTGTGAAAACACACAGATCCCGGTTCTCTGTGGGGAGAAGAGACTGATCGTCTGTTCCTACAAAATAGGAACAGCGATCTGTCATCTACCCTAGGCAGTCCCCTCCCCCCTTCAGTTAGAACACAGAGAGAGAACACAATTAACCCCTTGATCGCCCCCTAGTGTTTAACCCCTTCCCTGCCAGTGACATTTTTACAGTAATCAGTGCATTTTTATAGCACTGATCACTGTATAAATGCCAATGGTCCCAAAAATGTGTCAAAAGTGTCCGATGTGTCCGCCATAATGTCGCAGTCCCGATGAAAATCGCAGATCGCCGCCGTTACTAGTAAAAAAATAATAATAAAAATGCTATAAATCTATCCCCTATTTTGTAGACGTAGTAACTTTTGCGCAAACCAATCAATATACGATTATTGCAATTTTTATTACCAAAAGTATGTAGAAGAATACATATCGGTCTAAACTGAGAACAAAATTAGCTTTTTTTTTTAAAAAAAATGGGGATATTTATTATAGCAAAAAGTACAAAATATTGTGTTTTTTTCAAAATGGTCGCTCTTTTTTTGTTTATAGCACAAAATATAAAAACCACAGAGGTGATCAAATACCACCAAAAGAAAGCTCTATTTGTGGAGAAAAAAGGACATCAATTTTGTTTGGGTGCAGTGTCGCACGACCGCGCAGTTGTCAGTGCCGTATCGCAAAAAATGACCTGGTCATCCAGCAGCCAAATCTTCTGGGGCTGAAGCGGTTAACTGAACAAGCTGAAACTAGAACCTGATTTGTTACCATGCACGTGTCATGTACCTCTTTTTCTAATTTGCGCCAATGGCCGTTTGCATGTACAGGTTTCCTTCAAAAGCGTATTGCCCTTAGAGTACATGTATTTGTAAAGCATGAAAACGATGGAATAAATCGCCTGTACTATGTCATTTTTTTTATGAGAAGGAATATTTTTAAATTATTCAGGTTCACCATTTCATTCCATATACATTTACCTGTTTTATGACACTGTGCTTGTTTTATACAAACCGTATTTAGATTTATGCTGAACATTCCTTTATTACTGTTTTCCCTTGTAAGAGAATGCCATGAGTATTAAACTTAAAGATTTTTTCTTTTTTTTTTTTTTCTTTTAAATTTCAAAGGCTAAAAAAGCATAAATTTCCTTTTTTATTGCAGACTGGAATTCCTCGATGAGACTTACAAGTGCCACACCAGGCTCGTTGTGAGCCGCGTATTATTATACAATGGTAGAACAAAGAGCGAGGCTAGAATTTAAATGGAGGTTTGTTTTGCTTGTCATCGCATTGCGCGTTATGGTTTTAAAGACGTTTAATTGCTGTAACCATCGGGCTATTTTTTTTTTTTTTTTTTGGAAGGAGGCAAAATATTCCTGAATTGTAACAGTTTAAAGCTCTATTTAAATCTAAGTGTTCCATAATGAAGCATAATAATTATTTTACAACATAATGATTTCGGGAGACAAACGTTTTATTGTACGTTCGAACATTTAGACAAATAATCGGAAGTGATTTTCTGTTTCGCTGGGACAGTTTTGCACAGTTGTGGAAACTTTACCAAGATTTCGTGTTTTCTGGCTTGGCAGCAAAAAAAAAAGAAGACGTTACTTGGTTTCTGCTTCTTAAAAGTATTTTTTTCCCCTTTGACTTTTACTTTCCTTTCACATTCTATCTTTTCCTTTCCCTTTTCCTATTGTTTCTGCATTGCAGTCAATCTGTTTCATAGCATTTGCTGCATTATTCAGCTTCACTACAAAGATTCGCCAGCAGTATTTTTTTCTGACACTAGATGTCCTCAGTCTGATGGCCAGCATCATTCAAGCCACTTCCTGTGAATCCAGGTCATCCTGGACCCGCTCTTGGTCTGTGACTGGACCGTCAAAGGAACATGAACACAGTGATGAGCTCATCGCTCTGTCACTCTGCTCTCTCCCCTCCATCGTGCTTCTTGTCAGAACATGAACTATTTGGCTCATGGTGCTGCCTCTTCCTCTGACAGTCTGGCTCTGCTATACAGGGACTGCAAGAGACAGATGCCAGGTCAGATTCAGGTACTTACACTGCTTGTATTTAAAATACATTTAAGGATGTATTATTGATTGCAGAACTGCAATAAATAATTTGTGTCCTTTACAGTATAGCCTCATGCACACGATCGGATTTTCCGACGGGAAATGTGTGATGTCAGGCTGTTGGCGGTAAATCCGACCGTTTGTACGCTCCATCAGACAATTTTTGTCGGATTTTCCCCGAACAAATGTTGGATGGCGGGTTTTAAAATTTTCCGCAGACAAATGTCTGTTGTCGGATTTTCCGAGCGTGTGTACACAAAAGTCCAAAGTACAAACACGCATGTTCGGAAGTAAGGATGAGCCGGAAGCGGTCGGTCTTGTAAACTAGCGTTCGTAATGGAGAATTAACATTCGTGACGCGGCAAATTATGAAATCTCCAAATGCAGCGCACAATTCTCCTCTTCTTTAATGGGATAATAATGAAGCTGCTTTGCTGGTGATACTGATGGAGTTTTTGCAAACAACAGGCTTTTTTTTTCTAGTGATATCAAGAATAATATTTTTATGCTTTTTTTTTTTTATTTGTGCAAGTTACCACAACACCATTATCTCGTAGTTTTTAAGATCAAAGATACAACTATGTTGGTGTCCCTTGTTAATTTTACTTTTTTTTTTTTAAATGTAAATGCCTACTCCCAAACTGTCATTTGAAGTAAAACACATAGCCAAGTATTATTCTACACAATTTTTTTTATTGTGCATTAAAAAAAGAAAACAAATAAAATTAGACATGCTATCTGCCAATAGAACTTAACCAAAAAGTGCATTCTATGCATCCAAAAATATAGAAAATATAACAAATCAAATCATTATTCAACCAAAAAATAAAATAAAATCCTCATGCATGTGTCCTGTCTCTTAATATAGGGGGTCAACAATGCCAAGAGTTGGTGAAAGCAGGGGTCCGTCATCCGGAGATAATTCCGGAAATCATCTGGATTATTCTCCTGGAGCTCCTGCAGCAAAGGCATAAGACATAATTGGTCACGATTAATAAAACTACTAATTTTTGGTCCAAGAAATCCTCCTCCTCCTGTTCCTGGACTGGACTTGGGTCAAAGCAATAACTCCAAGGCCAATAATAAATAACACGTTATCTCCTCCAATTCCGCAACATGTCTGGTTGACGAACGGCTGTTCAGAAACGAACTGAAAAGCTCGAAATGAAAAGTGTGAACTGAAAAGCGTGAATCAACACTCACCAAACTTCTACTAACACAAAATTAGCAGAAGGAGCCCAAAGGGTGGCGCTAAAGAGCTGAAAAAACACGTAGTACGTCACTACGTTCGTGTTTGTTGGCCGACAATTCCTTGCCATTTGTATGCAAGACAAAATCAGGCACACGCCTTCGGACAAAAGTCCAAGGTTTTGTCTGCGGAAAATCTGACTGTGTGTACGAGGCTTATATCTGCCTAAAGTTTGGCTTTAAGAAATATTTTTTCTCCTCTCCTCTCCCGTCCTCTCTTCTCCTCATATCGTTTTCTTTTTGCTAGAAGAGACAATTGTAAATTAAAAAAGTATGTGTTAAAAGGAAAAATGAAATAATAATAAAATATCTAGATCAGGGTTTGATCCAGGTAAATAAATGAATAAATAAATAAATAAATAAATGGTGTCAGGATTAGGGCTAGCGTCAATGTTAGGGTAAAAGGTCATGGCCAAAAACAAAGGTTGGGGTCAGTGTGTTTTAGGTAGGATTAAACAAAAAAAAAAACATGTTTATATTTTTTTATTTAACCACTTGCTTACTGGGCACTTAAACCCCGCTCCTGCCCAGACCAATTTTGAGCTTCCAGCGCTGTCGCACTTTGAATGACAATTGCGCGGTCATACAACACTGTACCCAAATGAAATTTTTATCATTTTTTTCCCACAAATAGAGCTTTCTTTTGGTGGTATTTAATCACAGCTGGGGTTTTTATTTTTTGCTAAACAAACAAAAAAAGATGGAAAATTTTGAAAAAAAAAAAAATCATGTTTAATAGTTTGTTATAAAATTTTGCAAACAGGTAATTTTTCTCCTTCATTGATATGCACTGATGAGGCGGCACTGGTGGGCACTGATAGGCTGCACTGATGGGCACGGATGGGCACAGATAAGGCAGCACTGATAGGCACAGTTAAGGCGGCACTGATAGGCACAGTTAAGGCGGCACTGATGGGGACAGATAAGGCGGTACTGATGGGCACAGATAAGGCGGCACTGATGGCCACGGATGGGCGGCACGGATAGGTGGCACAGATAGGTGGCACAGATAGGTGGCACAGATAGGTGGCACTGATGGGGGGGCACTGATGGGGGGGCACTGATGGGCGGCACTGATGGGGGGCACTGATGGGGGGCACTGATGGGTGGCACTGATGGGCAGTGATGGGCGGCACTGATGGGCACTTATGGGCACTGGTAGGTGACACTGATGGGCACTGATAGGTTGCACTGATGTGGGTGCTGATGGGTGGCACTGATGTGGGTGCTGATGGGTTGCACTGATGGGTGGCACTGTGGGCACTGATGGGTGGCACTGTGGGCACTGATGGGTGGCGCTGATTGATGGCACTGTGGGCACTGATGGGTTAATCTGGTGGGCACTGGTAGGCAGCACTGCTGCCTATTGCTTTTTGTTATAAGATCGCCGTGATCGGGACTGATGTCCCGATCACGGCCGCCGGTGATCGGGTTTTTTTTTCCTCCTCACGCTGTCAGCGCGAGGAGGAAAAATAGCCGATTACCGGCTCTGTTTACATCACATGATCAGCTGTCATTGGCTGACAGCTGATCATGTGGTAAGGGGTTGGGACCAACCCCTTACTCTGATCTGTGATCAGGCGAGTCTCATAGACTCGCTGATCACCGAGCGCGCCGCGCGCGCCCTGCAGGGGGCGCGCAGGCCGCTCGTGCACGGGACGACATCAATGGACGTAGTCCCGGCAATTTAGATCCGCGCTGTTGCCGTCATTTGGCAATGGCCCGGATCTGAAGCAGTTAATATCAATGTCAGTTAACCACTTATAGCATTTTTATTATAATTTTTTTTTTTTTACTAGTAATGGCGGTGAGCAGTGATTTTTGACATTTTTTTGGGACCAGTGAAATTTTTACAGCGATCAGAGCTAAAAATAGCCACTGATTACTGTATAAATGTCACTGGCAGGGAAGGGCTTAACATTAGGGGGCGATTAAGGGGTTAAGCGTTCCCTAAGGAGGTGTTTCCAACTGTGGGGGGATGGGACTGACAGGGAGTAGAGAGAGATCGCTGTTCCTGATCACTAGGAACAGTAATTCCTCTCCTCCCCTGACAGAACGGGGATCTGTTTGTTTACAATGACAGATTCCCATTCTGGCTCTCTGAGGAGCTATCGCGGGTCACCGGCGGACCTCGCGGCCGCCGGCTACGCGCATTAGCTCCAGCATCGCTGGCGTGTGCGCCTCCTAGAGCCCTTAAAGCAGCCTCCATACAGCTGCTGCGATTCGTGCAGGAGAACCAACCTGCCGCCGTATAACAATGGCGGCTGGTAGGCAAGTAGTTAATATCAAGGTCAGTGTGTTTTTAGGTAGGATAGAAAAAGCAAAATGAAAAAAGGAGGGGTGTGGAGGTGCCAACTGTGGTAGCTTGTTTGGGACCCTGCGAACCAGTAAGTGTAATTGTTACACTAACTTTATTTTTGCATAAACAAGCTACCACAGTTGGCGCCTCCACACCCCTCCTTTTTTCAACATTGATTATCAACAGAGGTAATGGACACCCTCTGAGGATGGCTGCCTCCTCATTCTAGAATTTACCTGCCTTATTTTAATGTGCTATTATAGCTACCACTATTTACCTTAGACATCACATGTTGCGGAGCGCCGGAAACCCCCCCCCTTTTGTTTCTCTGCTGATTTAAAAAAAGCAAAATTCACACTATTGTTTCTGGGCCATACTACTGGTAAAAACAACAAACAACATAGACATATATTTTGTTTACATTTTTCTAGGCTGTGATTGAATATAGCGATCACATGGTACAGGCTCATGACATATCCATCACTGTGCTCGTTGGTGCAAGCTCTAGGAGTCGCGCACAAACCTCTGATGTGGCAGATCGTACCGGTGCGTCCGCCCTCATTGGCGCTGCTCCTGTCCAGTCATTTATATACACTGGCTGGATAGGGGTGGTTAAAGTAGAAACAATCTCTCTCAATCAACATTAACTATTTTTAAAGTGGTTGTAAACCCTCCCTCCTGACTTTTAACTATAGGTAAGCCTAGAATAAGGCTTACCTATAGGTAGCGGAAATATCTCCTAAACGTGCACCGTTTAGGATATATTTCACTTGTAGTGCGCCGATGATGTAATCGGTGCCTGCGCTGTGAAGAAACGGACATCCGTGCCGTTTCTTCCCCAGCGTGTGCCGTTACTGATGGCTCCCGCGCGCATTCGCTGGAGTGACGTCACGTGGCTCCGGCTAGTCACAGAGCCGGAGTCTGCAGGCCCCAGAAGGAAGAAGGGCGAAGATGGACGCAGCCTGCACAGGGGACAGCGATGGATTGGTTTGCAGGTAAGTGTCACATAATGGGCTAGTATGTGATGCATACTAACCCATTATGCTTTTAATTTGCAGGCTTTGCAAGGAGCAAAAGAGGAAGTAAAACCCATCAGGGATTACTTCCTCTTTAATCATTATGCTGCCTAGCCTTAGTAGACAGGAAGGCATATTATATTTGCTTGTTTCAAACTTTTTTCTTTTCAGTGCTTCCTGGTTTCTGACCTAGGCCAAAATCATTTTATACATTTTAGGAGTCTTTATGGGCATTTTTTAGGGGGAGGGGGGCTTAGCACACCCTCCTGCTTGCAGTTATGAGCTAAGGGCAGAATGTTTCCAGGATTTAATTGCTACATGAATTATCTGCCCTTACTCAAGATGGCAATGGCTAGAAATGCTAGGAGGATGTTTTTAACCTGTTCAGATCCGCGTTATAGCCGAATGACGGCTACAGCGTGGACCTGCTTTGCCGGGAGGGCGTCTATTGACGTCCTCCCATGCCTGAGCAGCCTGCGCGTGCCCTGCAGGGTGTGCATGGTGCTCTCTGTGATCAGCGAGTCTATGAGACTCGCTGGATCACAGATCGGAGTAAGGGGTCGATCCCAACCCCTTACCTCGTGATCAGCTGTCAGCCAATGACAGCTGATCATGTGATGCAAACAGAGCTGGTAATCGGCTATTTTTTTCTCCTGCGCTTACAGCGTGAGGAGAAAAAAAAAGCCGATCTCCGGCGGCTGTGAGAGGGACATCAGTCCCGATGACGGAGAGCTGCCGCCAGCTTCTCAGTGCCAACCTGTGCCACCTGCCAGTGCCACCAACAATACACAACAGTGCCGCCTACCAGTGCCCACCAGCACCACCCATCAGTGCCCACAGTGCCATCTATCAGTGCCCACAGTGCCACCTATCAGTACCCACAATCAGTGCCTCATCAACAGTGCTGCACATCAGTGCCACGTATCAGTGCCCATCAGTGTCATCTATCAGTGCCCATCAGTGCTGCCCATCAGTGCTACCTATCAGTGTCACCTATCAGTGCCCATCAGTGCCACCCATCAGTGCCACTCATCAGTGCCACCCATCAGTGCCATCTTATCAGTGGCCATCAGTGCCACCTTATCTGTGCCCATCAGTACTGCCTTATCTGTCCCCATCAATGCCGCCTTATCTGAGCCTATCAGTGCCCACCAGTGCAACTTATCAGTGCCCACTAGTGCCGCCTCATCAGCACATATCAATGAAGGAGAAAAATGACCTGTTTGCAAAATTTTATAGCTATGAAACATGATTTTTTTTTTTTAATTTTCCTTTTTATTTTGTTTGTTTAGCAAAAAATAAAAACCCCAGCTGTGATTAAATACTACCAAAAGAAAGCTCTATTTGTGTGAAAAAAATTATAATAATTTCATTTGGGTACAGTGTGGTATGACTGCGCGATTGTCATTCAAAGTGCGTCAGTGCTGAAAGCTGAAAATTGATCTGGACAGGAGGGGGGTTTAAGTGCCCTGTAAGCAAATGGTTAAAAGTGATTTCTCATGGAGAAGTGGATGGATGAGGGAGTTTGCTTTGAATTAGGGATGAGCTTCGTGTTCGAGTCGAACCCATGTTCGACTCGAACATCGGCTGTTCGACCGTCCGTCGAATTGCGAACGATATGGGCCGTTCGCGCCAAATTCGTGTGGCGCGTCACGGCCCATAATTCACTGCGGCATCGCAGTGCATTGCTGGCTGATGATTGGCCAAGCATGCACTATGACCCGCATGCTTGGCCAATCACAGCGCCGTCAGTAGAGAGAGCTGTAATTGGCCAAAGCCAGGGTGGCTTTGGCCAATTATGGCTCAGGGGATTTAGTACACACCCCACACTATATAAGGCCGCCTGCACGGCGGCCCTGTGTAGTGTGTGTTCCGGTGTGCTGAGAGATAGAGAGAGAGAGAGACAGTGTCATTTGATTTGAGTTAGATAGATTAGGCAGAACAGTCAGTCAGTTATCTGCACTTACAGTGTATTGTGTATATATATGCATCCCAGGTGTTGCATATATATATATACACTGTATTCAGTTTAGCTAGATCCGTTCCTGTTATCTTCTATCTAGACTATTTAGTGCAGTGTGTCCTGCTCACAGTGTTCAGCTAGATCCGTTCCTGCTATTTACATTCAGTGCAGTGCGTCCTGCTCACAGTGTTCAGCTAGATCCGTTCCTGCTATTTACATTCAGTGCAGTGCGTCCTGCTCACAGTGTTCAGCTAGATCCGTTCCTGCTATTTACATTCAGTGCAGTGCGTCCTGCTCACAGTGTTCAGCTAGATCCGTTCCTGCTATTTACATTCAGTGCAGTGCGTCCTGCTCACAGTGTTCAGCTAGATCCGTTCCTGCTATTTACATTCAGTGCAGTGCGTCCTGCTCACAGTGTTCAGCTAGATCCGTTCCTGCTATTTACATTCAGTGCAGTGCGTCCTGCTCACAGTGTTCAGCTAGATCCGTTCCTGCTATTTACATTCAGTGCAGTGCGTCCTGCTCACAGTGTTCAGCTAGATCCGTTCCTGCTATTTACATTCAGTGCAGTGCGTCCTGCTCACAGTGTTCAGCTAGATCCGTTCCTGCTATTTACATTCAGTGCAGTGCGTCCTGCTCACAGTGTTCAGCTAGATCCGTTCCTGCTATTTACATTCAGTGCAGTGCGTCCTGCTCACAGTGTTCAGCTAGATCCGTTCCTGCTATTTACATTCAGTGCAGTGCGTCCTGCTCACAGTGTTCAGCTAGATCCGTTCCTGCTATTTACATTCAGTGCAGTGCGTCCTGCTCACAGTGTTCAGCTAGATCCGTTCCTGCTATTTACATTCAGTGCAGTGCGTCCTGCTCACAGTGTTCAGCTAGATCCGTTCCTGCTATTTACATTCAGTGCAGTGCGTCCTGCTCACAGTGTTCAGCTAGATCCGTTCCTGCTATTTACATTCAGTGCAGTGCGTCCTGCTCACAGTGTTCAGCTAGATCCGTTCCTGCTATTTACATTCAGTGCAGTGCGTCCTGCTCACAGTGTTCAGCTAGATCCGTTCCTGCTATTTACATTCAGTGCAGTGCGTCCTGCTCACAGTGTTCAGCTAGATCCGTTCCTGCTATTTACATTCAGTGCAGTGCGTCCTGCTCACAGTGTTCAGCTAGATCCGTTCCTGTTATCTTCCTACTGACAGGCAGGCTTGTCTGGTTACAGTATATAAAGCTACCTGAAGAAAATTACAGGTGTTCTTTTTGATCCTATTAGTACCACGGTCAGGCAGCTAGACTATTTACATTTAGTACAGTGTGTCCTGCTCACAGTGTTCAGCTAGATCCGTTCCTGTTATCTTCCTACTGACAGGCAGGCTTGTCTGGTTACAGTATATAAAGCTACCTGAAGAAAATTACAGGTGTTCTATCCCAGCTTAGTGCAGCTACAGGCCATTAGTATGTCTGGAAGGCCAAGAAGGAGAGGCAGACAGTCACAAGCCAATAAGAGAGGGCAAGCAGGCTCTGTGTCTAGTGCTGGTCGTGGAGACGGTGCATCCTCATCAGCACGTGGCCATGGGACACGCTTGGCCTTTTTTTCGGCAGCTGGCCGTGTTGAGCCGCAACATGCGGAAGACTTGGTCGAGTGGATGACCAAGCCGTCCTCATCCTCCTCATCCTCTCTCACCCATGCCCAGGGTGCTTTGTCTGGCAAAGCAGCGGCCTCTTCCCTCAGCTCAATGTCATCAGTGACTCCTTCCCTAGCTCCACCATGTCCTCATGAGGATTCCCTCGAACTGTTTGACCACAGTGTTGGGTACATGCTCCAGGAGGATGCCCAGCGTTTGGAAGGCTCTGATGATGATACTGAGCTCGATGAAGGCAGTAACATGAGCACGGACAGAGGGGGTGCCCAAGAAGGACAGCAATCTGGCAGTCATGCTCCCCCTGCTGCAGCATACTGCCAGGTTTGCTCCAGTGATGAGGAGGGAGGGGATGATGAGGTCACTGACTCAACGTGGGTGCCTGATAGGAGAGAGGAGGAGGAGGAGGAGGAGGAGGCGGCACATCACCAACGAGGCAGGATGCCCTCCAGGGGCCAGCCTAAGGGCAGCACATTGACTGCATCACACCCCAAAGCTCCACATGTGCAGGGCGCTGCAGTCTCTGCGCGTTATTCAAAAAGTTCTTTGGTGTGGGCCTTTTTTGAGACGAGTGCATCAGATCGCACCGCTGCTATTTGCAACATATGTCTCAAGCGTATCTCGCGTGGCCAAAACATCTCCCGCTTGGGTACCACATGCTTGACCAGACATATGTTGACCTGCCATGCAGTTCGTTGGCAAGCGTATCTGAAAGACCCACACCAAAGAACAAAGAGGATCTCTCCTTGCTCCTCATCAGCTGAGATTTCCAACCCCACTAGACCTTCAGTCCTCTCTGAGACCTGCAGTGAGAGGAATGAAGGTGTAGAATTAGGTGTGTCACAGCCAAGTACTTGTGGGCAATCTGCTTTTGGTACACCGACGTCAGATTGTACCAGGCAAATTTCCCTGCCCCAGCTGCTGCACCGCCGAAAGAAGTTTGCTCCCAGCCATCCACATGCCCAGCGGTTGAATGCTAGCTTGGCAAAATTGCTAGCACTTCAACTGCTGCCTTTTCAGTTGGTAGACTCTGCCCCCTTCCGTGAGTTTGTGGAATGTGCGGTTCCTCAGTGGCAGGTACCCAAACGCCACTTTTTCTCACGGAAGGCGATTCCGGCTCTCTACCGGCATGTGGAAGGCAATGTCCATGCCTCGCTGGACAGGGCGGTCAGCGGTAAGGTGCATATTACCGCTGACTCATGGTCCAGCAGGCATGGACAGGGACGTTACTTAAGTTTCACGGCGCATTGGGTGACTCTGCTGGCAGCTGGGAAGGATGCAGGACAAGGTGCAGTAGTGTTGGAGGTTGTTCCGCCACCACGCCTCCAAAATGCTGATTGTGACACACCTCTCTCCTCCACCCCCTCCTCTTCTTCTTCCTCCATGGCCTCTTCCTCGGAACCAGCGGTGCTCCGTAGGCGTTCAAGGGGCTACGCAAGTACGCAGGCCAAAAGATGCCATGCGGTGCTTGAGCTGGTGTGCTTGGGGGACAGGAGCCACACTGGGGCAGAGGTTCTGTCAGCTCTGCAGGGGCAGGTTCAGAGGTGGTTGACGCCACGCCAACTTAAGGCAGGAATGGTGGTTTGCGACAATGGCACCAACCTCCTCTCTGCCCTCCGACAGGGACAACTGACCCATGTGCCCTGTTTGGCTCACGTCCTTAACTTGGTGGTGCAGCGGTTCTTGGGCAGGTACCCGGGCTTACAGGATGTCCTGAGGCAGGCCAGGAAAGTCTGTGTGCATTTCCGCCGGTCATATAATGCCAGTGCTCGGCTGACGGACCTCCAAAAGGAGTTTAACCTGCCCAAGAACCGCCTAATCTGTGACATGCCCACCAGGTGGAACTCGACGTTGGCCATGCTGCAGCGGCTGCACACGCAGCAGAGGGCCATCAATGAGTACCTGTGCGACTATGGCACCAGGACAGGGTCAGGGGACCTTGGTTTTTTTTCCCCACGCCAGTGGGCCATGATCAGGGATGCATGCACTGTCCTGTCACCATTCGAGGAGGCCACGAGGACTGTGAGCACTGACAGTGCATGCATCAGTGACACTGTCCCCCTTGTCCACCTGTTGGAGCACACGCTGCGTGGAATAATGGACAGGGCACTTGAGGCAGAACAGAGGCAGGAAGAGGAGGACTTCCTTAGCTCTCAAGGCCCCCTTTATCCAGACAGTGTTCCTGCGTGCCCGCCGATCACACAGGAAGAGGACGAGGAGGAGGAGGAGGAGGAGGAGGAAGATTGTGTCAGTATGGAGGTGGAGCCTGGCACTCAGCATCAGCAGTCTTTAAGGGATCAGTCCCAAGGAACACATGGACTTGTACGTGGCTGGGAGGAGGTGGCTGCGGACGTTGTTGTCCTTAGTGACCCAGAGGACTCCGGACCGAATGCCTCAGCAAACCTACGCTGCATGGCCTCCCTGATCCTGCAAAGCCTGCGTAAGGATCCTCGTATTCGTGGTATCAAGGAGAAGGACCAATACTGGCTGGCAACCCTCCTTGATCCACGTTACAAGGGTAAGGTTGCGGACCTTATCTTGCCATCGCAGAGGGAGCAGAGGATGAAACATCTTCGGGAGGCCTTGCAGAAAGGTCTGTGCAACGCGTTCCCAGAGACTGGGAGGTTACAAACTCCTGTTTCTGGACAACGTGTTGCTGAGGCTTCGGTCAGTCAAAGAAGGAGCGGTGGAGAAGGTGGCCGTCTGACCGATGCGTTCAGACAATTTTTTGGTCCGCAGCCCCAAGGTATGATCGGTTCCAGCAACCATCGCCAGCGTCTGTTTTACATGGTGCAGGAATACCTAGGGGCAAGATCAGACTTGGACACCTTTCCCACCGAAAATCCTCTGGGTTACTGGGTCTTGAGGATGGATCACTGGCCAGAGCTTGCACAGTATGCAATTGAGCTACTGGCCTGTCCTGCATCCAGCGTTCTTTCGGAACGTACATTCAGTGCTGCTGGAGGCGTGGTAACCGATCACAGGGTGCGTCTGTCCACTGACTCGGTCGATCGGCTGACCTTCATAAAAATGAATCAGTCTTGGATCACCACCAGCTACCAAGCACCTGATGCTGATGTAACTGAATAATTTTTTTCAGATCCCTTCAAAGACTGCCTATGCTGATGCTGAGTGATTATCCCTGAGTAATTATCCTCTTCCTCCTCAATCATCACGCTGATAGCTTGTAAGAACATTTTTGGTTCTGGGCGCCACCACCAGTGCCTAAGGCACAATTTTTCAGCCCCTGTATAACAGGGGCGTGTAATTACAATTTTTGATGTAATACTTTGCAGCACGGCTCGTTCCTGCATTCCAACTAGAGTGTCTGTGAGGGGTTGCAGTGTTGTGGCACCAGCACCAGTGCCTAAGGCCCAATTTTTCTGCCCCTGTCTAACAGGGGCGTGTAATTACAATTTTTGATGCAATACTTTGCAGCAGTGCTCGTTCCTGCGTTCCAACTAGAGTGTCTGTGAGGGGTTGCAGTGTTGTGGCACCAGCACCAGTGCCTAAGGCCCAATTTTTCTGCCCCTGTCTAACAGGGGCGTGTAATTACAATTTTTGATGCAATACTTTGCAGCAGTGCTCGTTCCTGCGTTCCAACTAGAGTGTCTGTGAGGGGTTGCAGTGTTGTGGCACCAGCACCAGTGCCTAAGGCCCAATTTTTCTGCCCCTGTCTAACAGGGGCGTGTAATTACAATTTTTGATGCAATACTTTGCAGCAGTGCTCGTTCCTGCGTTCCAACTAGAGTGTCTGTGAGGGGTTGCAGTGTTGTGGCACCAGCACCAGTGCCTAAGGCCCAATTTTTCTGCCCCTGTCTAACAGGGGCGTGTAATTACAATTTTTGATGCAATACTTTGCAGCAGTGCTCGTTCCTGCGTTCCAACTAGAGTGTCTGTGAGGGGTTGCAGTGTTGTGGCACCAGCACCAGTGCCTAAGGCCCAATTTTTCTGCCCCTGTCTAACAGGGGCGTGTAATTACAATTTTTGATGCAATACTTTGCAGCAGTGCTCGTTCCTGCGTTCCAACTAGAGTGTCTGTGAGGGGTTGCAGTGTTGTGGCACCAGCACCAGTGCCTAAGGCCCAATTTTTCTGCCCCTGTCTAACAGGGGCATGTAATTACAATTTTTGATGCAATACTTTGCAGCAGTGCTCGTTCCTGCGTTCCAACTAGAGTGTCTGTGAGGGGTTGCAGTGTTGTGGCACCAGCACCAGTGCCTAAGGCCTAATTTTTCAGCTCCTGTTCAACAGGGGCATGTAATTACAATTCTTGATCTAATATTTCACAGCAGGGCCCTGTGAGGGCTTACAGTGTTTTGGCCACAGCAACACCTAAGGCCCAAATTTCTGCTGAGTATATAGGGCAGGACCCTACTTTCAAACATCTAACTTACAAACGACTCCTACTTGCAAACGGAAGGAGACAACAGGAAGTGAGATGAAATCTACCCATAGGAAGGGAAATTCTCTCATGTAAGAGTTAATATGGGAAAACAATTTCTCCTTTCCACTGATGCTTTCCAATCCTTGTTCCACAAAAAAACCCAAATTTTCAAAAAACATTTTTCATTGGGACAAAAAAGTGAGGTGAAATCTTCTGAAGAGGAGGAAAGACGCAAAACAAATGTCACAGGGGTGATAACCCTTCCCTATGTTTTCCAA
Organism: Lithobates septentrionalis; assembly: GCA_037952835.1. Lineage (NCBI taxonomy): Eukaryota > Metazoa > Chordata > Amphibia > Anura > Ranidae > Lithobates > Lithobates septentrionalis. Next base: position 1,099,238 of record JBBDGP010000048.1, on the reverse strand, counting down.
AAAGCTTAGAAAAGATTTTTTGGCTGGAGCTAAACACATTAAAAATGTTCAAAATTACAAAGAGATTCTACTTAACAACAAACCTACAGTCCCTGTCTTGTTTGCACCGCCTGTATACTGCTGTTCAGAGTATATAGGGACCTTTCCTTATTTTAATTTGGGTGCGGGGTTCCCCTTAATATCCATACAAGACCCAAAGGGCCTGGTAATGGACTGGGGGGTACCCATGCCGTTTGTCTCACTGATTTTCATCCATATTGCCAGGACCCGACATGACATTAAACCCGCAAGCAGTTTTAAATGAGATTTTTTCCTTTAAAAATGACATTTGGTGCAGGGACTGTTCTAAACATGGGAAACACGCGTCACTTTACAGGCATACTATAGACACCCCCCAGGTACGATATTTAAAGGAATATTTCACTTTTTTTTTTTTACTTTAAGCATCATTAAAATCACTGCTCCCGAAAAAACGGCCGTTTTTAAAAGTTTTTTTTGCATTGATACATGTCCCCTGGGGTAGGACCCGGGTCCCCAAACCCTTTTTAGGACAATACCATGCAAATTAGCCTTTAAAATGAGCACTTTTGATTTCGAACGTTCGAGTCCCATAGACGTCAATGGGGTTCTAACGTTCGTGCGAACTTGCGGTCCGTTCGCGGGTTCTGGTGCGAACCGAACCGGGGGGTGTTCGGCTCATCCCTACTTTGAATATTAAAAATGAATTGAATAGCATTTCCAGTTTGTGGTGCTCACATACTGTACACTTTAGTTCAGCTTTAATGTATCAATGATTTCAGGTCTACCTTAGTTTGTGACTTTTATAGCTGCCTGGAGTTCAGCTTTAAACTGGAGCTTTAAAAAACATTCAACTCATGGATACCTGACATAACAACATAGATGGCAAAAGTATACATTTAAAAAAAAGCTCCAACTTTTATCATTAACGAGCCCTCCTTGAGCTCCAGTAATAACAGCATGCAGTGCCAATCATATATATATGTAGGAAGGCCACTATGGTGGCCTGAATTTATGGGAGGAGTCCGGGGGGTATTTAAGCAGCCCGCTCACCTGTGGTGCTTGTCGGTTTCCTGTGCGCGATACGTTACGTCACTAGGCCGACTATCCGAATACCAAACGTCCGCAAGTTGTTGTCTCGCGAAGTCCCCGCATTTGCTATTCGTGCTCGAGAGTGTCAGTGTTTACCGATCCGTATCGTTCGTACCACGCGTCTGGCTTGGCTGTCGCAGGTAGGGTCCCGTCGGACTTTTGTTTTTACGAATTGTTAGATATCATGTCACTAAACCGTGATATCAAACTTACGAAGCACCCACAATTTTTACGCACGTACCCGCAATGTATATCACTCGCACCATCGTTATGTAACCATTTCGTGTGAGTTAAGGAAACCACCGTGCGTGCGTCGCTTCATTTCAGGCATGTTTAAACTGCAAAAAAAAAAAACATGAGTCAGCAGACAGCCATAGCGATTCGCAGTTCACAATCTTATCAAACCACGTCAGTTTGATACCAATCATTTCTCATTTCTGAACATTTCTAGACACATTTCTATCATTTCAAACCATTTCAAATCATTTCTCATTTCAGTCACATACCGCGCTCCGATTCGAATCCAGTGGCACCTAAAAGATGCACCGATTCGCTCCGGTGTGCCCCAGTAGTTACTGCCTCATTTCAGTACATGCTCCAGAGTCACGTCATAAACAGTCGATAAAAAAAAAAAGAAAAAAAAAAAAATATATATATATACACTACCGTTCAAAAGTTTGGGGTCACATTGAAATGTCCTTATTTTTGAAGGAAAAGCACTGTACTTTTAAATGAAGCTAACTTTAAACTAGTCCTAACTTTAAACAAATATACTCTATACATTGCTAATGTGGTAAATGACTATTCTAACTGCAAATGTCTAGTTTTTGGTGCAATATCTACATAGGTGTATAGAGGCCCATTTCCAGCAACTATCACTCCAGTGTTCTAATGGTACAATGTGTTTGCTCATTGGCTCAGAAGGCTAATTGATGATTAGCAAACCCTTGTGCAATCATGTTCACACATCTAAAAACAGTCTAGCTCCTTCCAGAAGCTACAAAACTGACCTTCCTGTGAGCAGATTGAGTTTCTGGAGCATCACATTTGTGGGGTCAATTAAACGCTCAAAATGGCCAGAAAAAGAGAACTTTCATCTGAAACTCGACAGTCTATTCTTGTTCTTAGAAATGAAGGCTATTCCATGCGAGAAATTGCAAAGAAATTGAAGATTTCCTACAACGGTGTGTACTACTCCCTTCAGAGGACAGCACAAACAGGCTCTAACCAGAGTAGAAAAAGAAGTGGGAGGCCGCGTTGCACAACTAAGCAAGAAGATAAGCACATTAGAGTCTCTAGTTTGAGAAACAGACGCCTCACAGGTCCCCAACTGGCATCTTCATTAAATAGTACCCGCAAAACACCAGTGTCAACATCTACAGTGAAGAGGCGGCTGCGGGATTTTGGGCTTCAGGGCAGAGTGGCAAAGAAAAAGCCATATCTGAGACTGGCCAATAAAAGAAAAAGATTAAGATGGGCAAAAGAACACAGACATTGGACAGAGGAAGACTGGAAAAAAGTGTTGTGGACGGATGAATCCAAGTTTGAGGTGTTTGGATCACAAAGAAGAACGTTTGTGAGACGCAGAACAAATGAAAAGATGCTGGAAGAATGCCTGACGCCATCTGTTAAGCATGGTGGAGGTAATGTGATGGTCTGGGGTTGCTTTGGTGCTGGTAAGGTGGGAGCTTTGTACAGGGTAAAAGCTAAGGAAGGCTATCACTCCATTTTGCAACGCCATGCCATACCCAGTGGACAGCGCTTGATTGGAGCCAATTTCATCCTACAACCGGACAATGACCCTAAACACACCTCCAAATTGTGCAAGAACTATTTACAGCAGAAGCAGGCAGCTGGTATTCTATCGGTAATGGAGTGGCCAGCACAGTCACCAGATCTGAACCCCATTGAGCTGTTGTGGGAGCAGCTTGACCGTATGGTACGCCAGAAGTGCCCATCCAACCATTCCAACTTGTGGGAGCTGCTTCTAGAAGCGTGGGGTGCAATTTCTCCAGCTTACCTCAATAAATTAACAGCTAGAATGCCAAAGGTGTGCAATGCTGTAATTGCTGCAAAAGGAGGATTCTTTGATGAAAGCAAAGTTTGATGTAAAAACAATGTTATTTCAAATACAAATCATTATTTCTAACCTTGTCAATGTCTTGACTCTATTTTCTATTCATTTCACAACGTATGGTGGTGAATAAGTGTGACTTTTCATGGAAAACACAAAATTGTTTGGGTGACCCCAAACTTTTGAACGGTAGTGTATATATTTACATCGACTCACCGATTCGTACCTCTGTCATGGTCATCATTTCATTTGCCACATAGCACACTTCGATACGAATTTAGTCGCATGGAAATGCACCGATTCGTCTCGGCGTGCCCCAGGTATTGCCACATTTCAGTACATGCTCCAGAGTCCGATTCGCAGTCAGTCGCTACAGCAGCACGACCGATTCCCGCCTCTGTCATGGCAAACAATATGTTACACCTGCACTTATCGCGCTCCGCTTCGAATCCAGTCGCATCCTCCATGCACCGATTCGTTACGGCATGCCCCAGGGCTCGGCCTCATTTCACAAAACATGCTCCAGAGTCCGGATCACAGCTAGTCGCAGATATCGGGCGACCGATCCGCATCTCTGTCATGGGAATTGCTATCATTTCACTCCCACAGCGCATCACCGTTTCGAAAACAGTCGCATCCAACATGCACGGATTCGTCACAGAATGCCGCAGTTGTTTCGGCCGCATCCATACCTATACCAGAGCTCGGTTGGTTGCCAGTCGCAAAACACGGCACAACCAATTCGAGCCTCGGTCAAGGTAAACATTTCTCTCATTTCATTTCATGCTGCGCTCCGATTCGAATCCAGATGCATCAAACAAGCACCGATTCGTCCCGGTGTGCACCAATGTTTCTTCAGTTGCCTCATTTCAGTACATGCTCCAGAGCCCGGTTCACGGTCGCATCAGTCACGACACGACCAGGCCGGACCTTTGTCATGCAGTTCATTTATTTCATAAATCAAGGCAAACATTTCGAATCATTTCGTTGTCACAAGATTGCAAGCACCATACGAATCGTAGCTTCAAGTTAGTTAGCAATCCCTTCACGAATTATCACCTTTCATTTTCTCTAGGTCAGTCAAAGTTCAGTAGGTCCACCTTGCACCAGGTTGGACGATATCTCCCCAGGTAAAAAAAAAAAAAAAAAAAAAAGAAGAATGGGAGGATAAGTCGGGTAAGTATGACTCAGGGGATCAAAGAAAAAACTTGAAATTCATGTCACCCCCAATAGGTTACAGTCAACCGAGAAATATAAGCTCAAGACAGGAGATCCTCAGCAGATCAACTATGTCTCAAGCCGGCAGTGAAGACTTCACGGCCCCTCTGTCACCTTCCCTGGTCTCAGAGAGCGGCAGCGTGCAGTCCCTTTAGGGGATGGACTATCCCCAAACTGACGGCAGAGCTCAGACGCAGAGGTGTGCCCTTTCCCGCCACAGCGAGGAAAGGCGAGCTCTTCAAACTCCTCTTTCCCCCACCAGCAGCAGGACCCAGTACCCAACAGGCATCCCTTCAGTCAATATCATCAGCTATCTCACAATTACACACGATGGTGTCATCCTTGTCGACCTCAGTTACAGACGTCCAAACCAGGGTGGCACTCCTGGAGGCTCGACCTGCCACGGCTGTCCCCGACCCAACTGCGACCCAAACCTTGACACCCCTTCCTGCAGGTACCTCAGGCTGGAGCCCCATTGTCTACCCCTCCCATTTGGTCCCAACCAGTACCAGGAAGGACATTTTGGACGGCAGGGACATCAACCTGGCCTCTCTCCTTATTTCCGTACACGACCTGGCAGAAAATAAGGCCTACTCCTGGGGTGACATATCGGTGGTCCTTAAAGCCAAAGACCCCAGATTGAACCGCAAATTATCGGTCCCAGAATTTACCCTGGCCTTTGGCATGCTCAGAGACGTCCTATGCTCAGCCACCCCCAGCAGACGGGAAGAGCTGGACTTGTATCTCCATACAGTGGTAGACTTGGGCTACAAGTATGGAGGATTCGCATTTTATGACTACCACCGTTCCTTTTCCGCTAAGGCCACCGCCAGACTCACACAGTTCCAGACTACGACAAACTGGAGTCTCATGGACACAGAGCTCTTCTGCCGCCACTTTGCCGGCTTACGCTCACCTCTGTGTGCGATTTGTCAGTCCTCCACCCACACTGCCACCTGGTGCGCCAATGCGGCGACCAGACGGCCCTTCGAGTTTCCCTCTACCTCAGGTACAATTCAGGGTCAGTCGCCCCCTGAACCAACGCCTCAGGTGGACAAATTCGGACGCCCAGTCCGAACCATGGGAGGGGCAGCCATCTGTAATAACTACAACTATGGGTCCTGCAACTTCAGCCAGTGCCGCCTACTCCACATCTGCACCTTATGCCAAAGAGCACACCCAAGGAACTTGTGTGAAGTCAAACAACACAAGAGGGCATGACTAAGCCGGATCAACCTCCTGTGGTTAGGACTGTACCTCACCTCACATCCCACCCCTTCCCTGACCACCTACCTTATCCAAGGCTTCACAGTAGGCTTTCACACCGGCCTCATTTCACTACACCACTGTACTCACGAATGTGCCAATCTTCGTTCAGCAGCCATTGACGAACAAGCCATAGATCAGCTCTTACAAACAGAGGTAGATCGAGAGTACGTGATAGGCCCCTTCACTTACCCCCCTTTCAGCACATGGAGAGTCAGCCCTATTGGGCTTGTCAAGGGCAAGTTCACGAATAAATTGCGTTTGGTGTACGACCTGTCTGCGCCTCATTCTTCCCACATCCCCAGTCTCAATTCCCTGATCCCCTCCGAAGAGTTTTCCCTAAAATATTCCTCCGTCGACATGGCAATACAAGCAATCATCAAAGCAGGTACAGGTGCCTGGCTCTCCAAAGCCGACATCTCGGATGCCTTCAAACTCCTGCCCATCCATCCATCCCTCTGGTGCTGGCATGGCATCAAGTGGAAGGAGGCATATTATTTCGCCACAAAACTGACCTTCGGTTCGAAGAGTAGTCCGTGGCTCTTCAACACGTTCGCTCAGTCCCTTGTTTGGATACTGTTACACAAGGGTCAATGCCAAGAAGTCATCCATTACCTGGATGACTTCCTACTAATAGAACCTCCCAGCAAGCCACCAGGAGACCTCGACAGACTCAGAGTGATATTTGGAAACCTCAATGTTCCCATCGCCGAGCACAAAGTCGACGGCCCAGCACACATCATCACCTTCCTCGGGGTCAGCTTGGATACCTGCGCTATGTAAGCCAGTCTCCCCCTCGACAAACTAACACGCATTAGGGCGGTCCTTCACGAATTCACACACACCAAAAGCTGTACCAAAAAGCAGTTACAATCTCTCCTGGGAATGCTTAATTTTGCCATGCGAATTATTCCACAAGGCCGCACCTTTGTATCACGCCTGCTTAGATTCCTGCCAGAAACTCAAGACCCCGATCAGATCTTAAAACTAGACTCCGCAGCTATAGCGGACCTATCTATGTGGGAGAAATTCTTGTCCACCTGGAATGGCATATCCCTATTCATACCCACGGTTTCGCCTCTGTCACCCCAGGTAGTGACAGACGCTGCAGGCTCCACAGGTTTCGCGGCAATTTTTGGCCACCATTGGTTTTCAGGACCCTGGCCTCAACAGATACTGTTGATACCCGGATTTACTCAAACATCTGCCCTCTTTGAACTTTATCCCATAGTGGCAGCTGCACAGCTCTGGGGCCACCACTGGACAGGACAAACCGTAGTCTTCACCACCGATAACCAGGCCACAGCAGACATTATCAACAGAGGCAGGTCCAAGTCCCTAGCAGTCATGTCCTTCCTGCGCAGATTGGTACAACTGTCTTTACAGCGTCAGTTTAATATACACTGTGCATTTATTCCCGGCAGATACAACTTAGCTGCCGACGCACTGTCACGTTTTAATTACACCTCCTTTTTTGAACAGGTTCCCGATGCCGAACCAATGTCGGCCCCTATCCCAGTCTGGTCACAACTGACCCTGGACTAGTTCAACATCTACACAGAGCAACGCAACTCATCAATCATTCCCTCTCTCACAACACACTTAAAGCCTACCAGACAGCTTGGAAGGCGTTCAATAAATTCCTCACGTCCTGCCGTAAAACACTAACAGATCTCAAACAGGTACTGGCCTTCATTGCACACTGTCACTCGCAACTGGCCTTATCCTACAATACCATTCGGCTATACCTAGCCGGCATTCAACATTTCTTGACGCTTGAAGACCCTACGAAATCTTCACTGTTTTCGTCACACGCTATACGAGCCATCCTAAGGGGCATTCAGAAACAACAACCAGTCATCAGCTCCAAGCGCTTACCCATTACGGGCCCCATTTTTATGGACATGTCAACTATTCTGGCTACTTCACCATTCGGTCTGCTCCCCAGCACGGTCTTACAAGCAGCTATATATTTAGCTTACTATGGGTTCTTGCGACCTGGCGAATTCACCTCTAACAAACCCACAGACCAAGTACTATGCAGACGGCACTTGCTTCGATACCAAGACCATTTCATCCTGCACCTCGAGGTCTCTAAAACCCAACAAACAGGCTCAGGAGTGAACATTCATCTCTACAAAACCAACAACAGCTGGTGTCCAGTCGCTGTACTCAACCGACTCCTGTCACTCCTGCCTGAGCAACCAGGCAGCAGTCCCCTCTTACCATTCCCAGTTAAACCCTTAAGCGCCTCTCAGTTTGTGAAACATATAAGGATACTTCTCCGCAATCTTCACCTTAACCCTAGTCAGTATTCCGGACACTCCTTCCGCATCGGAGCAGCCTCCGCAGCGTCCCGCCACGGGGTTCCAGACCACATCATCAGAAGACTAGGCAGGTGGAAATCAGGCTGCTTCGCCCGGTATATCCCCAATCCACAAACAGAGATGGCACAGGCATTCTCCAAACTGGCTCAATAAATAACTGAAAACCAATAAAAATTATAACCCTACCTGAATGTTTTTGCCCCCTTATTTTGGCATACCGGCCATTAGACCAAGGCACACTTTCAGGTCCATTTCATATGGTAAGTCCACACTTCCAGGTCTATTTCCAATGGTAAGTTTATCTTAACTATAAATGTTATCTATGTCCATATCGGACATAGGGCTCCGACCATAAGTAGGAAGGCCAGTATGGTGGCCTGAATTTATGGGAGGAGTCCGGGGGGTATTTAAGCAGCCCGCTCACCTGTGGTGCTTGTCGGTTTCCTGTGCACGATACCCACCCTCCCATCCTCATTTCAAGGCATTTATTTCATTTCATTCATTTCATCTCATTTCTCTCTACAGAATAATAATTTCTTAAAACCAGGGTATGCCCCCTTATTTTGGCATACCGGCCATTAGACCAAGGCACACTTTCAGGTCCATTTCATATGGTAAGTCCACACTTTCAGGTCTATTTCCAATGGTAAGTTTATCTTAACTATAAATGTTATCTATGTCCATATCGGACATAGGGCTCCGACCATAAGTAGGAAGGCCAGTATGGTGGCCTGAATTTATGGGAGGAGTCCGGGGGGTATTTAAGCAGCCCGCTCACCTGTGGTGCTTGTCGGTTTCCTGTGCGCGATACCCACCCTCCCATCCTCATTTCAAGGCATTTATTTAATTTCATTCATTTCATCTCATTTCTCTCTACAGAATAATCATTTCTTAAAACCAGGGTATGCCCCCTTATTTTGGCATACCGGCCATTAGACCAAGGCACACTTTCAGGTCCATTTCATATGGTAAGTCCACACTTCCAGGTCTATTTCCAATGGTAAGTTTATCTTAACTATAAATGTTATCTATGTCCATATCGGACATAGGGCTCCGACCATAAATATATATATATATATATATATATATATATACACATATACATATATATATATATATATATATATATATATATATATATATACACATATACATATATACACATATACATATATATATATATATATATATATATATATATATATATATATATATATATATATATATATATATATATATATATATATATATATATATATATATATATATATATATATGTATATATGTATATATATATACATACATTGAGCCTGAGGGGTTGAACAAGAGAAAATCAATCAATTCCACCATCCATGCTGTGAGCTTTGCTGTACGAGGGATTGGAAGAGGCTGAAACAAAGTTTAATCCAAGTGCTCACACCAGTCGTATGTGATCAAAAACATGTTCAGTGATTTATTAATACTTGTTAATTAATTATTAAAACAAGTATATACATCATACTATCACATTTTGGTAAACTTACCCCCTAGTGTGGTCTTTAGAGATGACAGGTTCATCTTCCAGTTGCCCCTCCATTCTCCACTGCTGTCATCTTCCCCACTGCTTCTTCCAGGTCCCATGGTACTTCTTCTCACTCATTGGGTACCCACATATCATATACCTGTTGTGCATGGGCATGGGACTTACGTGTACATTTTTCCTAGCCTCATGCTTGCTGTGCTAAGAATGAACTGGGATGTACGCTGCATTGAAACGCCAAAATTGCTTGAAGCATTGCTTGGGCAAAAGTTTTGGTGCGTCTCTTTTGCCTAAAAAATATTAAAGCAGACCCTCATTTAAAAGTGAAAGTACTGCTCATCCGCCCCTCCCCCCCAGTGTATTTATTTTTTTTCTGACATTTGCTGGAGCAATCGCGGGTTGCCGGCAGACCTCGCGGCCCCCAGCCACGCGCAGCGGCTCCAGCGTCGCAGGCGTGTGCGCCTCCTAGAGCCCTTAAAGCAGCCGCCGTACAGCCGCGGTGATTCGTGCAGGAGAGCTAAACCTGCCGCCGTATAACAACGGCGGCTGGTCGGCAAGTAGTTAATATCAAGGTCAGTGTGTTTTAGGTAGGATAGAAAAAGCAAAATGCACACTATTGTTTCTGGGCCCTACTACGGGTAAAAACAACATACAAAATATACATATGTGGAATCACTGTCTTCATCAGGAAAGGGAAAATATATTTTGTGTTGGTGGTGGGTTATGGTAATAGCAATAAACATACAGCTACATTTCAAAAAATTATTTTTTATTTTTTTTTACTACTGCTGCTCATTTTTCTTCCTGTCACAAACCATGAATCAGACTGAGACAGAAAATGCAGAAAAATCACATAGAACAGCTAAAAGCAGCTAAAAGTAGCTAAGAAGGAGCAAAATTCACAAAGCCATGTGATCATTATTTCAATGCTGACTTAACTGGCTTTGTCAATAAATAAAATCCATGTGATCATGACTTCAAACACATTGTCAGGAGAATAATTTTTCCAGGCGCTTCGGCTGTGTTCCTACGCGCATTCTAAGGAGCTCCGACACATGCACATTTGCGGCTCTCCGGCGCACGCGCATGCGCACTGGTGCACGCCCAACGTGACCCTTAGGCTGGCCTATAAAAGTGGCTCTGGTGCTCAGAAAAATTGCTGGTTTGTCTTCACCTTCCTGTTGTACCTTGATCCTGTTTCTTATACCTGATTGCCTGCTGTGACCCGGATTGATCTTGACTCGTCTGCTCTTCTCCTGGAGCTGACCCTCGGCCTGTTTTACAGATTCCGCTTGTCTCCTGTGTTTGACCCTCTGCCTGTGACCCGGACCTGCCTCCTGTCTCCTTGCCCTTGAACCTCTGCTTGTGACCTGGACTTGCCTTGTGTCTCCCAGACACCATACCTCAGTCTGTGTTTGAATATCAAGTTCTTCTGTGTTTGACCTTCAGCCTGGTTCTGGACTCTCTGTTTACTTTACTCCAGCGAGCCATTCCATCTGCCAGTCTCTGCACAGCTGCTCATCCCTGCAAGGACTACCACACAAGTCTTCTCCTGCCTGCTGGGTAGCCTGTGCCTCTTTGTGCCATCCACTCCCTGTTCCACCTCCAGGGGGGCGGACTGAGCTTAGCCGCAAGGGTGAACCGCTCTCGGCATCTCGGCCTCGGTAAGTACTTTCCTGACACACATGTGATACCTAGGCCAGTAAGGACATAGTGATCACATGGCTTTGCTGGTAAACAAAGGCATGTCATTGAGATAGCTTTGTTAATGAACAAAGTCCTGTCACAGATCGACAGGATTTTTAAAAATGGACGGAGACAGTACAGTTACAATACAATTCAATCTAGAAGAAAGGGTCAGGGGATACAAAAGATATCTGTTAGAAATGAGCAGATGAAGTACATTTTATTAGGTGGAGGTAGGATAGGCCTCTTTGAAGAGATGAGTTTTCAGGGATTACCTAATGGTGGACAAAGTAGTAGATAGCTGGGCAGATTGGGATAGGGAGCTCTAGAGGATGGGAGAGGCTCTGGAGAAGTCTTAGAAATGGGCATGGGAGGAGGTGACAAGGGAGATAGAGAGTAGGAGATTTGGGAGGAGCAAAGAGGACGGTTTGGTTGGTATTTTGGGACAAGGTCTTTGATGTAGCTGGGGGGGCAGAGTTGTGGATGGCTTTGTAGGTTGTTGTTAGTATTTTGAACTTTATTCATTGGGTGAGAGGATGCCAAAGGAGAGATTGGCAGAGAAGAGTAGTGGACATTAAACAGTTGCTAAGGTGGATGAATCTGGACCCAGCATTCATGATGGACTGAAGGGGGGTTAGCCTGTGTATAGGGAGGCCAAAGAGGAGGGAGCTGCAATAGTTAGGGTGGCTATTCTTGATCAAAAGTCCCTAAGAACTTTTTGAGGAAAAGTACCTATTATTAAAAATATGTTAAAACTATAAATACACTAAAATCTCTGTATAAAAGCAAGGCAAGAGCATTAGCTATCCACATAACGAGTCCATCGGCAGCTAGTTCAGAATTGTCAGTGCACTGTCACCTGTTTGATCATTTAAACTGAATCCAATATCACAGATCTTATGATCTTAAGGGTTTAAATAAATTTCCCTTTAAATGTAAGAAATGTCTTCTAAAGAAAGCCAGATAGATAGGGGGGAGGGGGGGGGAAACGTGTTAACAAACTGCGTTGTCAGTTGACAGCTCAAAAGAAAATTGTATGTTTGATTGCAACACATGGCAGGAACAGCAATATACATATATTGTGACAGATCCAACATTCTCACTGTTTGATCATTTCTAATTTGCATTTTAGTAGTGCCCATTAGACAGATTCTGAGCTAATTAGCCCAGCATCTGTAGTACATGGTTCCTGTTTTCTGAACTGAGAAAAAGTAATGGCTAAAGCTTAATTATTCAATAAGAAAAAACATCCTGTTAAGATCTACTATATAGAGCATCATAAACATCATTTCAAATGGCTCAGCTTTGGCAGAATGTTTAGTTAGCAGCAAAGATACTGTCTAATATTTCCAGTCTATCAAACAAGACTGATGCACTACAGTTCTCTACATTAAAGGGTCAATCCACTTAAAATAACATTTTGGATTTTGGTGGAGTGTTACAGTTTCAGTTTCTTATGTCTCCCCGTACACTTCGGCGGAGAGAGATCTGGTTCTTGAGTTGTTTATGAGACATTTGAGCTGTGTTTCTGTCCCTATGGGGTTTATTTACTAATACTGGAGAGTGCAAAATCTGGTGCAGCTCTGCATAGAAACCAATCAGCTTCCAGGTTTTATTGTCAAAGCTGAATTGAGCAAGCTGAAGTTAGAAGCTGAATGGCTACCATGCACCACTGCACCAGATTTTCCACTTTTTGCTTTTAGTAAATGAACCCCTATGTGTCTACATTCATTACTCCTTTGTATCTGTGTGGGCAACCATGGTTGTCACACAGACTGGGCTGACAACATGTCTGCCTTTGTTCATCTACATTACCTGACCACATTGGCCTCTGTTTAGTGCAGGGGGATATTGCCACAGGAGGGCCCGTGGAACTCAGAATCCCTTGGAGAGGTTGGGAAACACTTGTTTCAGCTCCCCACGCACCCCCCGTGTCTAAGTCACCCTGTGTCCATTAGGGGCACAGGGTGACTGAGAAAATGTGGCTTGGATTACTTAAAATGGGACAGTAATATTTATTCACAATATCTCCCAGGATATATATATAAAGACTATTCTTGGTTTGTTTGATTCTGAACTCGACATAATTTGAAATTAATTAATTTCAAATCATTAATTGAAAGAGCTGATCACATTGGCCTCTGTTCAGTGTAGGAGACGGTCCGTCTGCTACTGGAAGCTCCTGCTATTGTGAGAAGGTATCCTGTGTTTATAGTTATGATAATGTATAATCTACTGTGTGAAGCTCGGTGACAACAAGTCTGACCTGTAGTGAAATCCTGATAAATCACAACAATGGCCAGGTGGGCATTCAGTCACCTGCTTTAAGGGACTAGTTAATTAGCTATGTTATTTCTGTTTCTGGTTACAGTTTGTATTGCTAGAGAGATGTCCTCCTGGTGTATATATTTTGGTGAGGTTGTTCAAATAAAAATTCCATGTTCAAGCTGTGTACCTGAGCTAGTCTCCCCGGTTTTTACAATATTTGATATCTGAAGTTCCAGACTGGAGGAAGCATTGTGCAGACAGAAGCACTCAAGCGGAGTGTGGGTCCTTCTGTTACATTGGTGGCAGCAGTGGGATGCTTCCTGCAGTCTGGGACATCCAAACCTCCACCTGGATCCAAGGTCCAAATAGCAGGAGATGAGAGGAGAGGTACAGATACCAGCCACCATGGAAGAGGAATTCGGAAGGAGATGCAGATACAGCACATAGGACCAGTATCAGAGCAGGTCCTGCTGGGATGGTATGATTCTATCCGCTGCAAACTCTGGAAGGAAATGTTAGTCTGTGAGCAGCGCCACCAGGGAAAAATTCCCCCCTCCATCCAGGAAAGGTGCTGGTCCCATTATCAATTGCGGGTGCTGCTTTTGGGAGAAAAACTGCACAAGGATCATACAGCTGAGTTTAGCAGGCTGGTCTGGGCAGAGATGCAGCTGGATGAGAGCTACAGAGACCACCGGTGGCATGTCTCCCAAGCATGCCCTTGGATAGCGAATGACAGCCCAACAGAAGGCTTTGGCTACGGTGGCCTGGGACTGTTGTACGTGAAGCTGACAGGGGACCCTAACTTTGGGAGCGATTTGGAGTGGTGGTTGGATGAAATCATGGATTTAAGATAAGAGATACTAACTGTCTCAGAACCGTCTCAGCCCACCAGTGGCATGTCTCCCAAGCATGCCTTTGGATAGCGAATGACAGCCTAACAGAAGGCTTTGGCTACGTTGGCCTGGGACTGTTGTACGTGAAGCTGACAGGGGACCCTAACTTTGGGAGCGATTTGGAGTGGTGGTTGGATGAAATCATGGATTTAAGATAAAGTAAGAGACACTAACCATCTCAGAAGTGCACTGGGCACTGGAAGATATAGAGTTTCTGGCCGTTCAGGAATGGGAGCTAGAGATTTCCTACAGACGGCTGCTAGACTCTGCTCAGCGCCAGGGCTGGGCTCCCTTTGCCTGGGACTACCAGGAAGTACCAGCAGACAGCTCTGAAATCTCAGCTGAAGTGTCTTATTGTTTATTGACTTTCCATCAGAGGATGTTATCGATGATAAGTCACATGCCAAAGTATTGGCACTGGGCCCAAGGGCCATCAGCCCATGCACTGGACTTTTAGCAATTCCAGAGACTGGGGATTTATTAGATGTTTCTGTAGAGGAGGAACCACCTAGCAAACCCCCATCAGAAGTGTTGGCAGCAGGACAGAGTACGGTAGGCCCCTGCTCCACACCAGTGGCAGTTCCAGAGGCCAAAGGTGAGGAGGTTGTGTTTCTTCCCCAGTGGATTGCAGAGATGCAGGGAGGGGAAGCTGCCATTCCCCCTCCCCAACAAGGATTTGTGCACCTGGGAGACGATACCAGAGAAAAGGAGTTCCAGCAGCAAACAGCACCCCAGAATTATGACATCAACCCATCTAAAGCACTGGCAACCATACAGAGGGTCCAAGACCTCTGTCCCACACCTGTGTCAGTTCTGGCGACCCAGGGTGAGGAGGTGGCGGTCACTCCCAAGCTGCAGATCAGGATCCAAGGAGAGAATGCAGTCGGTATCTCACAACTGCAGCTTGATCTGGTGTCGGTGGATGGGCCTGTGGTCTCCACTAACAGAAAACCAGCAGAAGTGCTGGCAACAGGGCATAGTGCTACCAACCTCTACCCAGCACTGGCAACAACTGCAGAGTTTCAGGGAGCCGGGGCAGTCGGCCTCCCTCCCCAATGGTTAGCTGGAGCAGATGATGTAGTGAAGCTGCTACAGTTTCTTTCCCAGTGGATTGCAGAGATGCAGGGAGGGGAGGCTGCCATTCCCCCTCCCCAGCAAGGATTCGTGCACCTGGGAGACAATACCAGAGAAAGGGAGTTCCAGCGGCAAACAGCACCCCAGAATTATGACACCAACCCAGCTAAAGTGCTGGCAGCTGGACAGAGGGTCCAAGACCTCTGCCCCACACCTCTGTTAGTTCTGGAGGCCCAGGGTGAGGAGGGGGCAGTCACTACTGAGCTGCAGATCAGGATCCAAGGAGAGAATGCAGTCGGCACCTCACAACTGCAGCTTAATCTGGTGTTGGTGGATGGGACTGCGGTCTCCACTAACAGAAAACCAGCAGAAGTGCTGGCAACAGGGCAGAGTGCTACCAACCTCTGCCCAGCAGCAGCAACAAGTGCAGAGTTTCAGGGAGCCAGGGCAGTCGGCCCCCCTCCCCAAACAGTTAGCTGGAGCAGATGATGTAGTGAAGCTCATACATCCAGCTCAATCGCTGGCAACAGGACAGAGCGCTGCTGGCCTCTGCCCTTCACTAACAGAGGATGGATTGCCTGTGAAAGTGGATGGGACTACGGTCTCCACTTGTATACCCCAGGGAGGCTGAGCATTCATCCCAGATCCCCAACAGCATGACGGACTGAGCCAAGCCACCCTGTCTTCTCTCCAGCGGCTGAAGGGACTTCTGCGGAAAGGATCAGTGCTCACTTCCCCCCAGCAGCGGGTATGTTCTATGAGATAGGCAGAGGTTGGCTGGGTGAGTAATGCTCTGTTTGGAACAATTTGTTTGGGGTACTGTGTGGTTACAGGCATTGGGAGACTGGAACTATGGACTAACTTTGGAGTCAACCTGTCTGGGGCTCCTCCTGTGTTAGTCTTCTGCTGAAAGGGAAGAGATGTGATGGGAGGGCCTGTGGAACACAGAATCCTTTGAAGGGGTTGGTAAACCCTTGTTTCAGCTCCCCATGCACCCCCTATGTCTAAGTCACCCTGTGTCCATATATCTCCCAGGATATATATAAAGACTATTCTTGGTTTGTTTGATCCTGAACTCGACATGTTTTTTTTTTTTTTTAATATGTTTTTTCAAGTTTGAACTATCTTGATGATACAGAAAAAGGTCAGTGGAAGCATCAAGAACAGGCAGTACCACCCTCACGGGGCAGTATAAAGACATATCAAATATTAACCAGTGTAATCACAATACACAGTGACAAGATGCAAGAAATCTAATTTATTTTTTAGATATGATCAAAACAGGACTCTACCTATAAGACCTGAGGAGTGGAAACTGTTAAACTGGTAACCAGCTAAATAGGACAGGCTGCCAAGACAATAACAAATAAGATATATAGGACAAGGGGTGGAGAGGAATGTAAGGGGCTTATGAACCAGAGGTACTCCGGAATCCGAGCTTTCCTAAAGGGTTGGTTAAGTCCGCTCGTAGATATCCGTCAGTATAGCGGAACGGTTTCATATGCGACGAGATTTCCTCTGGCAAGAAGGAGAACTCCATGAAGTGACACCACCTGGTAATAAAGCAGCGCGTGGACTTAAATTTTTGGGTGATAGTATATAGTTTCTCCAGAAGGAACAAAGACCTGAGTGCTTGTTTCACAGCAGCCATTTGAGGCGGGGTAGGATAAATCCAAAACTCAACATGTTAATTGAAAGAGCTGATCACATTGGCCTCTGGTCAATGTAGGAGACGGTCTGTCTGCCACTGGAAGCTCATGCTATTGTGAGAAGGTATCCTGTGTTTATAGTTATGAACATGTATAATCTACTATGTGAAGCTCGGTGACAACAAGTCTGACCTCTAGTGAAATCCTGATTAATCACAACAATGGCCAGGTGGGCATTCAGTCACCTCGGCTGCTTTAAGGGACTAGTTAATTAGCTATATTAATTCTGTTTCTGGTTACAATTTGTATTTCTAGAGAGATGTCCTCCTGGTGTAATTATTTGGGTGAGTTTGTTCAAATAAACATTCCATGTTCAAGCTGTGTAACTGAGCTAGTCTCGCCTGTTTTTTACAATATGTGATATCTGAAGTTCCAGACTGGAGGAAGCAGTGTGCTGACGGAAGCACTCAAGCGGAGTGTGGGACCTTACATTACAGTTAGCAACCTGTAGATCACGATCTACCAGTAGATCGCGTCCAGGTGACTGGTAGATTGTGGTCTCGGCTTGCTGACTCTCCATCCCAGAACATCAAACAGAGTGCAATACAGAGGGACTACTTGTAAAGTTAGAGCTGTAGTAGGGATAAAGAGCCACATAAGCTGATGCCTCCTCTCTAGAGCTCCTGTCCCATGCAGAGTGATACCACCTGCACTCCACCAAGAGATCTCCAGGTCACTGTGAAGCAATATACTGGGCATAATAGTATAGTGCTGCTCCACTGAAAAGTGATTTGAGTGTGTTTGACAGATGGTGAGCAGGCGATATGTTGCTGCCTCACCATCTGATTTAAACCCATGATTGCCATGCAATGTACGTGATTGCGACACGGTAGTACAGCAATTAGAAGGTTAAAGCAGGTGTGAGGAGGTAACACTGTGCCCGTTGATCTATGACTTCTTCTATGTTGTTCAGGTAAGTCTCCACCTCTTTAAGGTTATATTAATATAACCTTATAACCTTATAATATAACCTGGAAATATTGCCATGTTTATTCTTCTTTTTTTTTTTTTTATAATAACATTTTATTGAGTTTTGCATGAAAGAAAAATAGAAAGCAGAATTACAATAACTCACAAGTATACATAATGTACATGCCTAGTTCATACATCAAGAACAGGCCTAACAAATTCAAACTATAAGGAATACATACAGGTCATGTACGTATCACTTCTGGAGAACCACATAGGTCCTCCACCTGTCTCCACGACTTTGTCAACACAGACGTGAGTGAACAGGGGGGGGTTTGAACCCAAGTACTGCATATTTCACAACAGCATACCTAAACAGACCTGAGGAGTATTACATATATTCAATGTTCCAGTGCACAATCTACAGGACACCAAATCCATGAGAGAAAAAAGTAACAAGGAAGGAGAGAAAAAAAAAAGGAGAAATCGAACAAACAGGAACTCTAGCTAGTGCTGGGTACAACTATGGGGGGGAGTATGTAGCAAAGGCAAACATGTCATCAAACATCATATGGGGATTACATTCAATCTGTTGGGATCCCAGAGGAGTCCCGTGTCCGCCCCCAGGGGGAACACCCGCCTTGGGTGTCTCAGAATTGCCGTTATTTGCCCATTCGGGGAGTTTTGCTACACATTGCTTAAACACTCCAATATTACCATGCATTATCACTTTACTTTATGAATGTTTTATTGTAATTCTGATTATATGTCTTCTAGATGTTATGATTGGACGCCTCCTGAGGAAGCGGCATTGGCCGCGAAACTGTTGAGGCCAACGTCCCTTTTTCACATCATTGTGCCTTCACCTATCCATGGGGGTTTTATTCATTGTCATTTTAAATGTTTCTGCTCAATTGTTTACCTTGTAACAACTTCCAAGTTGTTCTTGTCGTAATTTGTATTATTTTTTGTAATTAAAATAAACTGTATTTTTTATCTTTGTCTTACTCTTTACCTGGGTACTGTAATAGTCCAAACCTTTTTGGTGAATTAGGTCATTCTTGGAGTAGCCCTTGTATATTCTCCTCCTCTTTTCTGGGATCTCAGAGGAGTAATATATCCAGCCTGACCAGATTTCTTAAATTTTTTCATGTTTGTTTTTTTAACTGTGTGTATCCACCGTTCAGCTTCCATGGTGATGTCCACTTCCCATTTTCAATCTAAAAGTGAAGGGCAGGTAGCCTGTTTCCAGAACCTGGGAATCAAGGATTTGGCTGTGTTGAGCAAGTAAGGGGTGACACTCTTTTGTATACTTTTAAGAAGGAAGGTACCCTATAAAAAAGAAAGTGCATTGGGGAGCCCTCTATGGGGTAGAATTTCCGAAGATTCCTACATTTGGAAGCATCCGAAATACGAATTGCTATGCTTCTGAATTTTATACGAAATACTAAATTTTGTTGACGAATTCCGGATCCAAATTCCGTTACAACGGTCACGTGACAGGTGTTTTGTTGACCAATAGGGATGGGCTTTATGTTTGGGTTGAACATGAGTTTGACCCGAACATTGGCTGTTCGCCCGTTAGCGAATAGCGAACAATTTTGGGTGTTTGCGGCAAATTCGAAAGCCGCGGAACACCCTTTAAAAGTCTATGGCAGAAATCAAAAGTGCTAATTTTAAAGGTTAATATGCAAGTTATTGTCATAAAAAGTGTTTGGGGACCTGGGTCCTGCCCCAGGGGACATGTATCAATGCAAAAAAAAGTTTTAAAAAAAGGCGTTTTAATGGGAGCAGTGATTTTAATAATGCTTAAAGTGAAACAATAAAATTGTAATATTCCTTTAAATTTCATACCTGGGGGGTGTCTATAGTATCAGGTGATAGCTCTTATATAATGGAGGGTGGGACCACTCGGTGACCCCGCCCCCCTCTGACGCAGGGGGACTTCCCTATGGCTTTCCCCGTGTTGTCAGAGGGGGACGGGGTCACCCATTTATGTAAATTGAATTTCAGACACAAATTACAAAATACGAACTAACGGCTAATACGAAATGGAACGGAACGAAACAAAACAAATTTATTAACGGCGCACATGTCTACTATGGGTCGAAGAGTCATCTTTTTAATCCATGGGGTAATGGCTTCCCAGAAGGTTTTAATCTTGGGACAAGACCACCACATGTGCCCAGTTGGCTGCACCCCCTCCAGCAGCGAGCATCCGCTGTCAGAAACATCTGAGCTGGACAGGATGGGGTCTTATACCATCTAGTAAGAAATGTATAAGACAACTCCTGGGCCATGTTTATTATTAGCTGATTTGTAGGTATTAGGTCTCTTAGATGGCCCTTAGGGTTGGAACAAAATTATTTATTATGTAATACTATCACGTGTGCTTTATAGTTGATATTTTAATTTACAGATATTTATATGTGTATCTATTCCTGAGGAAGTAAACTTTGTGAATTTGTGAATGACGCAATATTTTACCTAATCATGTATTGATATCTGGAATGTACATGGCTAGTAATATTTTAAATATGAATAGAATGCATTGATATGGAATAACTACGAATCAGCTTGCAACTATTTTATCCTTTTTTATGTAATGAAATTTGTATTAATCAATAAACCGGTCATCTTATTTACCAGTTATTTATTGGTTGTATGTGTTGCTCCTCTTATAAAGCCCCAGGGAAAATAAGATGTTTTTATATATATGGTAATGTAGGGTTGGAAGGGCATCACTGGGTTCATTAAATC
Source organism: Lithobates septentrionalis (assembly GCA_037952835.1). NCBI lineage: Eukaryota > Metazoa > Chordata > Amphibia > Anura > Ranidae > Lithobates > Lithobates septentrionalis. The sequence continues at coordinate 1,078,425 of JBBDGP010000048.1, read as the reverse complement.
TCATTATATTTTGTTACATGGGCATTTCTCAACCTTTTTTTAGTCATGGCACCCTTTAAAGGAAAAATGTGGGATTATAAAAAAGAAAGATACATACTCCCTGCAGCATCAACGCTATTGTCCGTTATAAAAAGAGCAAAAATTAAAAGTGTCTTGTGCATCACACAGGATGGGCCTTTGGGCCAATATAAAAATTGCTCTGAAGTGGCCAAATGGCCGACCCAATAAGCGTGCGCAAGAACGCAAGAATAGCAAAAGTGTTGTGACCTAGCCGCACTGAACCTCACTGAGGTCCCAAACCTATTGTGTTTTTCCAGCACCAGTGGGACACCTCCACAAGGGGGCACATCCTCAGGAGCTTCTGGATTTGCTGCAGCCATTCCTACCAGAAACGCAATAGCATTGATGATGCATGCTGGGCCACCGGGGGGGGGGGGGGGTGGTGCCACCGGGCGATGTCACCGGATGGCCTCGCCCCTTAGCTATTTAAAAACTTTCAGACGGTTGGGCAGGCTAATGGTGGGAGCCTTCGGCACAAGCAGAGCTTTTTTTAAAAATTGTGGGTCCAGCGGTAAAGCAGGCATCATTATTGATGATGGATCTACACTGGGGTACATTGTTTTTTTTTATTTTTTAACAAAGGACTTGTCAAAAACTCATGTAGTATCTTTACTCAATTTTTACACTTTTTGGTGTACTTTTTGGTGTTTACTTATTCACATGGGGGGCAGGATCTGGGAGCCCCCTTGTTAAAGGGGGCTTCCAGATTCCAAATAAGTCCCCTGCCCACAGACCCCCACAACCACCAGCCAGAGTTGTGGGGAAGAGGCCCATCAACATTGGGACAAGGTGCTTTCCGCCCTGCCCCAAAGCACCCCCTATGTTGAGGTCATGTGGCCTGGTATGGTTCAGGAGGAGGGGGTGCTCACTTATCCCGAAGGGCCCGGTTTGGACTGGGGGGCCCGCTGTTTTTGTGCCAATTTTTTTATTGATGGCAATTGTTTATTTTACATTCAGCCGTAAACAGGGGACGCTCGCTGCCACTGAGGACGCAGCCACTGGCTTCCTAGTCCACTCATTAACAACCAGCTATACACTGTGTGTTATGGAGAAAAAAAAATGCAAACTGCAAAATGAACGTAAAAATGCATCAAAAACACAACACTTGCATTTTTGGTGTGGGTCCATTTAAGTCTTTTACACACAAAACGCAATCTTCTGCAGGAAAAAAGTCCCTGACCCTTTCCAAAAACGCACCGGCTGAAAAACGCATAAATGTGAATGTATACCATAGGAAATCGTGTTAAATGGCCTGTAGTGTGTTTCTTCAAAATGCACTAAAAAACGCATAGGTGCAAACCTAGGGTTAGCGAGAGTCCTACCTTTAACCAGGAACAAGCCTGATAAACCAAGTCAGAAGAATCAATCCTGGAGGAAAATGTTCCCTCCCACCAAACCCACCTTATTACATCAGGAATTACTAACCGGGAGGGATCAGCTACTTGGAGACCACAGGCAATACTTGTGAGTAATCTTTCCCCTGTGCTTACTTTTTTAGGGCAAAGCTTCCACAAGTCAAGTCCCTTTAACTTGCATTGGACAGAACTGATATGGAAAACTTGCTTGTTATCTGATTTGTAACCAATTGTCAAAGCCAATGAACCCTTGATTTTAACAGTGGCGGCCCTTACATTAGGGGTGCCCTGGCGCCACCCCCTCTCTCCATGCCACCCCCTATATGAGTAATGGATAGATTCATGCATAGCATTGATCTATCCATGGCCGCCATGGCCACCCCCAATTCAGGCATCAGGATGCCGGGCGCCTGAATTACAGCAGCGGGGTTTTTTTTTAAGCCCCTGATTAGAGTCATGGGCTCTAATAGGCTTCAAAATAGGGTGGGCTCAGAGTGCAGAGCATTGCGCCATAAGCCCACCCAGGTGTTACAACAACGAATGAATATTCGCTGTTGTAACACTGATCCTCAATCCGGCCAATCAGAAGCAGGTCTGAGACCCATTTACCAATTGGTCGAAAAGAGAAGAGTCCCAATTGGCCGCCGAGGAGGAGGGAGGAAACGGAAGACGCCGATGCCCGTGGAGAGCAGGGGAAGGGTGAGCCGTCGCTGCCGAGGAGCAAGGGAAGCCGCCGGTGAAGCGCTGCATAGATGGGGCTAGTGCACCTGACCCATCCGCTGACTGCCCGCCGGGGGTAGTGGGGGTCTTACTGTTTGCCACTCCCCCCCAAAAAAATTACCACTGGCCGCCACTGGATTTGAATACTTAATATGGAGTGGCTGGAGTAACACTCCTCAGGAAATTTTCAAACCATTTTATGATTCAAAAAAATCTATTTGTTCTTATTATTCAAAAATCTGCAAACAGAGTCCTTATCTGTTATTGATTTTCATCGACTAAAATGAATTGAACCATTTCAAATCATCTCGAAATGTAATCCTATATTTACAAAGTTTAATCAAGTTCTCTCTAAATCCTTTTGTAATTTTTCCACCTTCTGTTCCTGCTATTGTAATTCATCTTGGCTTCAGATTCAAGTCCAAATTGTACTTGTATGTTTATCTTGACTCTTTGCCATACACCGAAACACTAAACCGCACCACTTTGTTTACATCTAACAGTAAAGGGGATTGCAATGGATGCTTTATTCAAAACTCAAGATACAATGGATAAATAAATAAATAATGTTACAAAGTTTCAGGTAGAAATTTTTTTTTAGTCCTGATCTTATTAAGGTCAGCTGGTTTAACATTTGAAACACCTAAAGCAATTAAAAATATCTTTGATATTTTAATCACATTGGCAAAAAAAAGTATGATTACTGGGAGTGAGATGCATTCCTCTCATAAATATTCATTTTTGTTGAAGTATCATATGTCAGGCAAGGAATATGAATAAATTACAGCTGGGCGATTTAACACTTCCAATCCTGGCACTGAACTGAGCACGTGAGCTGACAGGTGTGTGGGCCGCTTTGCTGCTGCAGATACTAATGTTCATATTCGGGAAATCAACACCAACAACACACTTATGCAGCGTACACACGGTCTGTCTTTCTGACGGGAAATGTTAGATGTGAGCTTGTTGTCGGAAAGTCCGACTGTGTGTATGCTCCATCGAACATTTGCGGTCGGAATTTACGGCCACAAATGTTTGGGAGCAGGTTCTCAAATTTTCCGCCAACTTCACTCGTCGGAAAGTCCGATTGTGTGTACACAAGTCAGTCGCACAAAAGCTCACGCATGCTCAGAATCAAGCAGAAGGAGCCTCACTGGCTATTGAACTACCTTTTTCTCAGCGCGTCGTAAGTCTTGTACGTCACTGTGTTCTCACGTTCGGAATTTCCGCCAACATTTGTGTGACCGTGTGTATGCAAGACAAGTTTGAGCCAACATCCTTCGGAAAATAATCCACAGTTTTGTTGGCGGAATGTCCGATCGTGTGTACACGGCATTAGAGGTGATAACACCAGGGGTAGTGGTTCCAAAGAATATATGATCGTCTCCTGGGGGATCAGAAAATATTTTTTCCCCCACTGGAGCGAATTGGATCATGCTTTATGTTCTTTTTTTTTTCTTCCTATGGATCAACTGTCAGTATAGGACTGGGCAAATGGAGTTTTTCTATTAGTTTTGGTTTTTATTTGGGCTGGGTTCACACCATTGCCAATTGGATGTGGGATCCCTGCATTCAGTTCGCAATAGCAGGAGATTTCGACCGGCTCTCTATGGAGCCAGTTCACGTATCTCCGCAGCAGGTCCGGTGCGTTTTGCAGAAAAACGCTGTGTGTCTTTTGGTCTGATTCAGGTCCGAATCCAGTCCAAAATTCGGGCTGAAAGCGGACCTGAACCAATTGAACCAGGACGCACCGGACCCCTGCTGTGAGATGGATGCAGTGATGGTGTGAACCCAGCCTGAATTGGTAGAACTTGACGGACTAGTGTCTTTTTCAACCTGATTAACTATGTAACTACGTAACAAAATAAGTCAATGGCCTTGGGGCAGTGGTTGTCAACTTGGAAAGTACACTATATTGTCAAAAGCTTCGGGTCATTTGTCTTTACACGCACATGAACTTTAATGGCATCCAAGTCTTATGCCCGACGAAAAATGTGCGATCGGAGCTTGTTGTCGGAAAGTCCGACCGTGTGTGGGCTCCATCGGACATTTTCCATCGGATTTTCTGACACACAAAGTTTCATAGCAGGCTATAAAATTTTATGACAACAAAATCCGATCGCGTCAATTCCGACCGTGTGTGGCCAATTCCGACGCACAAAGTGCCACGCATGCTCAGAAGAAATTCTGAGACGGAACTGCTCGGTCTGGTAAAATTAGTGTTCGGAATGGATATAGCACTTTCGTCAGGCTGCAATGTTTAAAATTGTTTAATACAGCGCACTCTCTTCTTCTTTATAATGCTAGAAGAAAGAAGTAGTTTTGCTGCTCATATTCACACAGACTTCTCACAAACGTCTTTCTTTATTATTTCTCGTGATTCCCTCAATATATTTTGATTTGTCACATCTGACAAAAAATCTATATATTATTTTTTTTTTTGGTTTGTATTTTTTTTAAGCCTGATTTTATTTTTATTTTTTTGGTTTGTATTGTTTTCAAGCCTGATCTTGTTAATTATTTAAATTTTTTGATTTTACATCCTTAATATTTTTGTGTGTGTTTTGTATGTCAAGTTACCACAACACCATTATTATCTTGTATTATTTAATCTCAAGGAGATTGCTTGGTGTTGGTGTCCCTTGTTAATTTCACATTGTAGTTTTGAAATGTCCCTGCCTCCTCACAAACAAACTGTCCTTTTTGAAGGGAAACACACATAGGCGAGTATAATTGAAACAAAAAATCCTTTATTAAGGGGTCAGAACCAAACAAAGAGGGAGGCAACGCTGGAGAAACAGCAGAAATTGGCGAAGCCTTTGGCCCCCAGGGCAGACATCAATTATTTAACAGCAAAATTGGTGGCCTAAGGAGTCGATAAATAAGGGAGTACAATCTGGTCCAGAAGTCACAGAGATCCTGAAAGCAGCAGATGACATCTGTGTCCCCAGGCTGTGGTCATACAAGAGACTGCATCTTTTGCCAGACCAGACTGAACCCAGGGTCATCACTCTCTGGTCTTCCTTCCACGCTTTCTTCCATGCTGTGGCTCTGGTGGTGGAGTTGTGGCAGGAGGAGGAGGAGGAGGATGGTCCAACTCACTCAGGTGGGGATTGGGAGTGATTTCGCCCCTCACCTCCTTAGTTAAGACTTTATAAAGAAGGTCCTCACACAGGAGGCGTTGGCCCTCCTGCATGCCCTGCAGTTTGGTGGTAGCCAAGCAGGCAAAGGCCTCTTCACGAGTGGGGGGTGGCTCTGAGGGACGCAGAAGCCTCCTGAATCAGCCTGAGTGCTGAATCCTGCATGTGACTCCCCTTCCTAGGTCTTTTGGTTGGAAGGCGGAGGGGAGGAACCTGCGATTCGGTCAGGCTCCTACTGGGCCCGGCCTTCTCCTGGCTGCCACTTAGGCCCGCCTCCTCCTGGCTGCCACTTAGCCCCGCCTCCTCCTGGCTGCCACATTCCACAGCCTCCTTCTGTGTGGCACATTCCACAGCCTCCTCCTGGCTGAGATCTTCCTGTGTATGAAAAAGGGACATAGTTTGAGTTTTTTATTCATCAATCACACACAATTATCACCTCATGATTGTTGCAAATTGAATGTTAACAAATATAACAGATGATCATTCTGAGCCCAGCATTTTTCATTATTGTCCCAATTTTTTGTGCCCACTACTGTCTATTGATACGTCAAACACTTTATTAAATCAGCAATTAGTGATCACTAATAACATCTAGTAAACATCATTTATTTATTGACCAGAAATCTGTAGAAGAATTCTATACCTGGCTCCAGCTGGGCTCCTCCACTTCTTCCTGGCTGGAAGTCCCAGGTTGGACATCGGAAGCCTCAGCTGAGGTGGAAGATAGGGTGGAAGGAAGAGTGGAGAGGGATTCCCTGACTCCAGTCTGGTCTGACAGAAATCGCAGTCTCTCATAGTACCACAGCCTGGGGACATAAATGTCATCTGCTCCTGCTCCGGATCTCTGGGAATCTGTGACCTTCTTGCGCTCCCTAAGATAAGTGCTCCTCAGGCCATCAATTTTGGCTTTTAAATAGGGGATGGTTGCCGTGGGGACCACCGGCTTCACCAACTCCAGCAGTTTCTCCAGCGCTACCTGCCTCTTTTGTTTATGGTTATAATGAGGATGTTTCACCTGCCACAGACAGGGCAGCTCCCTGTACTTGTCTATGAACAGGGGGAGGAAGTTGTGGTCATTGAAGCCATCCATTTTATCTGCAAGACACAACACAAGACAAACCCTAATGTCATGCGAAACTCTCCTAATCTTGTATCCATATAGGCCTCAATCTAGAAGCAGTATAGGCTCAAGTTTAAATCATACCTTCGTTATCACGATCGGCGCCTCCGATACTCCTTCCTCCGCTCACAGATCGTACGTACTACGCACGTGTTACGCTTTATATACCCTGCGCATGCGTGAAACTCCGTCCGCCCCTGACATTCTTTCTAGTCTATTCCCCGCCCCTTCTCGTTCGGCGCAGTGGGGGAAGAGCACATGGCGGAGACACAGCAGGTGTGTGCTAATTACAGCAACGAGGAGGGGGAGGAGGAAAGCCCAGAGCCTGAAACATCCCGATCCTGGAAGAGGCGATTTAAGGCATCAAATATGCCCTTTGGGGAGATGGTGGAGATGGTCGACATCCTGAAGAAGGCCGACTATGACGGGAAGTATGGACCTTACCCCAACCCCAATGTCAGAAAGGCCAAGATCATGGCGAAAGTTGTCAAGAGTCTGCACCGGAATTTTGGGGTACGACGATCCAAGGATCAGCTCAGGAAGCGGTGGTCGGACCTCAAATTAAGGGAGCACGATCAGTACAGAAGGATCAGGAGAGTGCTGCAAAAAAGTAAGTAGTTGTGCTGTGTTCCTATTCTTTATTTTTATTATGTTCGTGCTGCTCCATGTGCTTTTCTTAACTGTTGTACAGTTTAAAATGACAACTTTTATGTTCATGGGCACATTATTTGTTCGTATGAAACATTGTTCTTTCGTCCGAGAAAACACCATTGTTTTGGCCATATGCATTTGAATACATTTTTTTATGGCCTACTTCTCTTAAAATAATTTGGTTGTGTAGATGGGTTTTTAACTAGAATGAAATGCAAACTAGATTCTGTGTAAGGACAGGACACTCAGCAGCAGTTTTCACATCTGGACGCTAGAGCACTAGTGTGGGACACAAGAACACCCTTTTTATTAGGGGGTCCCACACAGGTGTTCCAGTGTATACTATAGGGGTGTCTCCATCTGTGAAGCTTGTACAAAACAGGTAAGTATTCAAGCTTGACAAAGGACAAAAATATTTCTTCATCTTGGAACTCTGACCAAACAGACAATTGTACCCCACTTCCAAGCAATGTTTCATATTCTGATTTCTGCCTTCAAATATCTGTGTGCTAAGTATACCTATTTTTTTTTACATAGGGCATAAAGACTCGGAGGACACCCCTCATCCGAGGAGACAACAGACCCCCCACCTCAGGAAGAAGTGGAGACCCACCAAAGACAACAGGAGGAGGAGGAAGGAGATGTGGTGGAAATAGTCACCACAACAGGTGAGTGTCGGCGACCACAGGCTCAGGTAAGAGATGGATGCCGGCATATTTATAATACATGGTGTGTTTTTGTTTCTATCTTTTTAGGTGATCATGATGTTGTGGATCCAGGTCATTTCACCTCTGAAAGTGCACAGATCCTGATTGGGGAGATCATGGGGTGTAATAGGGACTTGGAAAACATCCAGAAAAACATCAATGATGTTCAAAAAAAATGAAGAACATTATTGATGTTTTAGGGAGAGTTTAAAACCCCTCCAAATCCCTTCCCTTTTTGTGCTTTTTGGGATCTAAAAATTTCCAACAGTTTTTGACATATTCGAGAAAAGCCAAATTTTGAAGATGCACACAGTGTGTCAACATGTGCTATCTGCCATCACAGGAGATCAATGGACGTGTTTTGGGGGTGCAAGCCCTTCCTCAATAACAAAGTAGATGGGAGGAAGGGGTTGCACCCCCAAAACACGTCCCTTGATCCCCCATGATGGCAGCTAGCACATTCGGCAATTTGTGTGCATCTTCAAAATTTGGCTTTTCCAGGGGTGACTTCACCCCATCTGAAAGCAATATCAAACACACAGTTTAAAAATACTCATGTCTGATATTGCCTTCAATTTCTTTAAAAGTTGAACTTTGTAAGTTCAAGATTTGTGTCTTTCTTGTTGGTTTTAAACATGCCTGTTTTATCTTAAATGGACATTTCTACTTTTGGTAATGTGACCCAAAAAATTGTTATACAACAAACATGTTGGTTTGTTTTAAAAACCTTTTACAAATGCACATTTGATTGTGCTGGTATTAAAAAGATTGATAATCAAGAATGTGTGTATTATTGTTTCAACGCTCCAAAACTTTTGTTGTGCTCAAATTGGTGTTTTCTGTGACAATGGGTGTTATTTCCTAAGGGAAAATACACTTTGCACTACAAGTGCAGTTTCAAGTGCACTTGTAGTGCAAGGTGTCTTTGCCTTTAGTAAATAACACCCAACAGTGCTTTGTAATGTTACACAATCACGCCATTTTCAGGACTCACCACATTTCTGTCAGGGTCAGTTAAAAGAAACACAAGCAGTAAATGTCACCAAAGATTTTAGTAGTTAAAATGATTTTTTTATTTTAAAAATGTTTCAGACATTGTCTGGCATATTGATGGCCCCCTACCCGCAAAGTAATCAAGGTATCTTAGACGGACCTCATGGGCACTCAGGGGGGGCAAGCCAGGACGGCCACTTTCAAGCGCCGTCAGGGTTGGTTCATTATGAATTCCGGCTTCAGGCCCAACTGAGCCAGCATAGTTGGCAGAATTTTGCCGTAAAAAGTTGTGTAGAACACAGCACGCCAGGATGATATGATTCAGTTTGTACTCCGCCATGTGTATGGGTGTAAGAAATAGGCGGAACCGGCTGGCCATGATTCCAAATGTGTTCTCCACCACTCTTCTGGCTCTGGCCAACTGGTAATTAAAAACCCTCTGGTCCGGGGTGAGGGTCCTTATCGGGAATGGCCGCATAATATGGTCCCCCAGCGCAAACGCTTCATCAGCAACGAAGACGAATGGGAGTCCTACCACATTGTCTTCTGGAGGTGGCAAGTCCAAGCTGCCATTCTGGAGATGCCTGTAGAACTCCGTCTGGGCGATGACTCCACCATCGGACATCCGGCCATTCTTCCCCACATCCACATACAGGAACTTGTAAGTAGCCGACACCACTGCCAACATCACAATACTATTGATCCCCTTATAATTATAATAGTATGACCCCGAGTTGGGTGGTGGGACAATGTGGACGTGTTTCCCATCAATTGCCCCTGCGCAGTTAGGAAAGTCCCACCGCTGGGCAAAGTGGGAGGCCACAGTCTGCCATTCCTGTGGGTTGGAAGGAAACTGTGGAGTCAAACAAGAAAAAAAAAAAATCATTTTGCACATAAACATGGAAAGCAGATTAGACACAAACATTCTTGCCCAACATCAGTACATTTATTTTATGGAGTTTTGAAAGATCAAGGTATAAGATCCACCTATCAGATCCCCCCCCCCTCTCATGGGCCATTTCTAACATTTTAGGGGGGGGGATCTTTTGGACAGGTAACCATCTTCACTTCATTGAGAGATGAATGCCTAAATAATGTGTATTACTTTGGCCAGCCCCTCCTTAATTATACTATTGACAGCCCACTGGACAGGTAAGAAGTGTCATAATACAAAGATATAAATACACATTGTACACATTTTAGCACATTTGGACAATCTGCTATTACCTATCAACATAATAATAAGATACACAAACTTTAAACAGTACCATTTGAAAGTATAGAGTCAGGCCCTTGCACTACATGGTTTGGGGAATTCATCCATACATCTGACCACAAAAGAGATGGGTATAGTGTGTATGGGTTTGGCAAAGTCAGCAGATAGATGATTGAGGATAGATAGAGAATTGGTATCAGCTGACTTAGCAGTTAGGGGGAGGGAGGCAGTTGCTCCAGAGCTTAGTAAATGAGCAGAGGCTCTGCTGACTTTCATCGTTCAATCATGTGCAAGCAAAAATGCTGTTTTTTTTCCTTGGTCATGATTGGGTATTCTTTGCCAAGTGAAGCTTTACCTTATTTACTAAATCCTGGAGCATCCGTCTATTTGCCTTTAGTAAATCAACCCCAATATGTCCACATGGTCATATTTGGATAATGGATGTATTAAAAAACCACCTGCGCCAACGTGGGTACCTAAAACTGTGAATTTAACAAAGAATTGCAGCTACTGTATGTTACCTCTATCTAGAGGTTTACATATGGACAAATAATATCTTAACCGCGCTTGCTGTGAAATGTGAAATATTACACTCCTTACAAATGTGTTTATAAAAACTGCTAGCCAACCATGTGATTCACTCAAAGTATATAAAACTGGCATAATGATAAAACACATAAAATAGACATAAATGGTCCATAACAAAGTCTTAATTAATGTGCAAATCAAACTGCTTAGTGCCTCTCCCAAATCAATCTTGAAGGTGCTTATCCACCACATGCTCTTGTGATACGCACCGCACTCACCAGATGCCAGTAACCCCCTTACTGTAAAGCAAGAGGAGTCAATAGCGCTTGTTTGATCACTATGGAACCTTATCCTGATATCTCTATCTGCCTATATCCTGGATCCAGTCCCCTTCTGAAGACAAAACACATTGATGACAAAACGCATTAAGCAGTAATTTTCTAGTGTGCCACTTCCAGTCCATTGGTGATCATAGGCGGCATCCATTTACTTGCTTGTAATATAGCAGACCAAGGACATTACTATATTTGGCTTTGCACTATTTTTTAAATAAATTCCTAAACGGTATAACTCCATGAGAGGACTCCTCTCCTTTTTCATTTTATTCCCTGACATTTAATTTGAGTGGAGTAACCCCGGGACTACACCTTGAAGGGGACTGGATCCAGGGCAGAGGCCGGATAAGGTCCCATAGTGACCAAACAAGCGATATTCACTCCTCTTGTTATACAGTAAGGGGGTCACTGGCATCCGGTGAGTGCGGTGCATATCACAAAAGCATGTGTTGGATAAGCACCTTCAAGATTGATTTGGAGAGGCACTAAGCAGTTTGATTTGCACATTGCTTAAGACTTTCTTTTGGAACATTTATGTCTATTTTGTGTGTTTTATCATTACACCAGTTTTATATACAATACTTTGAGTGAATCACAATAGTTGGCTAGCAGATTTTATAAACAGATTTTTAAGGAGTGTAATATATTATATATTATAATGTATTTCGGGTATTCAGATATATCCGAATCTCTGAATAACAAAAAATTTGTCCGAATATTAATTTGGAACAAAACAAACTGCATATGTCTAATTATATGTTCCTATTTGGATAATGACATCAACCAGCATCTCTGTCCCAGTTGGTGCCAAACTTTATGTCATCACTAATTCCCAACCTCCTCCAGAAAAGGTGCTGAGGGTCACATGACAGTGGATTTAGGTAAGGTTTTCAAGGTTTTAACCACTTCAGCCCCAGATGAAATATACCCCCTTAATGACCAGGCCATTTTTTGTGATACGGCACTGCGTCGCTTTAACTGATAATTGTGCGGTCGTGTGCCGCTGTACCCAAACAAAATTGACGTCCTTTTTTTCCCACAAATAGAGCTTTCTTTTGGTGGTATTTGATCACCTCTGCGGTAAAAAAAATAAAGTAAAAAATATTTTTTTTTTACTTTCCGCTATAATACATATCCAAAAAAATATATATAAAAAAACAAATTTATTCATCAGTTTAGGCTGATATGTATTCTTCTACATATTTTTGGTAAAAAAAAAATCGCAATAGGCATATATTGATTGGTTTGCACAAAAGTTATCGCATCTACAAACTGCAGGATAGATTTAGGGACTTTTATTTTTTTTAAATTATTTTTACTAGTAATGGCGGTGATCTGCGATTTTTAGTGCATTGTGACATTGCGGTGGAAAAATTTGACCCCAAATGACTTTTTGGGGACCAGTGACATTATTACATTGATAATGCCATCTGTGCTAAGAAAATGCACTGATCAATGTAAAACTTACACTGACATGGAACTTACACTGACATTAAGTGTGTTCCCTGGGTGTGTTCTAACTGTAAGGGGGGTGGGCTGCCAGGAACATGACAGAGATCACTGTTCAGAACCACTGGGAACAGAAGATCTCTGACATGTCATTAGGCAGAACGGGAAATCGCCCTGTTTACATAGGCAGTTCCCCATTCTGCCTCTGTACACAGCGATCGCGGGTTGCCGGTGGACATCGAGTCCGTGGGATCCGCAGGCATGCGGTGGGCGCTATCCACCTTGCATGAACTGACGTACAGGTATGTCGGTTTGCACAGGAGAGCCAACCTGCCGCAATAAATGTACGTGAGCTGGTCGGCAAGTGGTTAAAAGCTTTTAAAGAAAATACACATTGGGTAGGTACAGCTGGATGTAAGCTGGTGTTTTTTGCCCATATTTGTGCTTTGAAGCGGACCTAAACCCAATCACTAAAATCTTATTTTATTGTAGCACCCTGGTTATAAACAGGGCTGCTAATAAATCTAGTTGTGCGACGTGGTAACTAGCCTGGCTAATTGGTAGGTTGAGCCACTGATTCCTGTCCTAAGTCTGTGTTTGGGGTAGTCTCTCTCTTCTGTCAATATGTGTCACTGTTGCTTTTGGAATTAGAATGATGGATTACCATAAATTCAGGTAATGGGCAATTAGGTTGTCTCAGCCAATCAGCAGGAGTTTTTTTAACTGCTGTGTATGCTGGGATAGGCTATTTATTTGGGAGGAGTCAGGTGATCAGGGTTCTTTCCGTCTGAGGCTGCGGCCTGGGTGGGTGTGTGTTGAGAAGCTCCAGGTTGCTAGCCCTGAAGCCTGAGGCCTATCCAGTAGCATGCTGGCTGCTAGGTACACTTAAGGCCTATCCAGCAGTTCAGAGTTCCACAAAGGAGGACCAGCCAAGATTAAGCCCGAAGCTTGGGGAGAAACCACGTGTGTTAGAGGCTTGGCCTGAGGGGAGCCTGTTCATTGTCGGAGGTAAAGGAGAAGCAGTTGTCACAAAGGGATGACCACTCCTGTTACCAGAGGCAAGTTTGGAAAGGATGAAGTTCAGAAGGAGTACCAGACGCTTCACTAGCCGGGGACAGTGAAGGGATGGGAAAGCTTCAGTAGAGACTCATCCAGGAAGGCAGTGGGTAGCTGTGAGTAAAGCTTGAAAGAGTACAGCGGGTAACTGTGAGTAAATCTTGAAGATTAAATACAGCGATTAGCTGTGAGTGAAGCTTGGGGAATCCAGCGGGTGCCTGAGAGTCCAAGAAGTCTAGTGAAAGAGACGTTGAGCTGAGCTTAAGGATCTACAGTGGGATACTGTGAGTTAAGCTGGAAGATCCACAGTAGGCTACTGTGAGAGAATTTGTTGCCATAGGTGACAGCTGTTGCTACAAGATGCAGATCGCTGCATTCAGCATAAAGGCCCTCGTTCTGTATTGCTGTCTGCCTAGTTCTATTTTTGTTTGCGGAGTTTGCCTTAATTGCTATTGCATTTGCCTAAGGGTGTCTTGTGCCCTAAACCATCTCTCCCCAACGTTCCTGTTAAGAGATAAAAAAACTCTCTCTTTGTTCATTTTTACACAATTGACTGGAGGGTGCAATTTTGAAATGTGACATGTTGGTTGTCAATATACTCGGTGTAACATTATCTTTCACAATATAAAACACAATTGTGCTAACTTTACTGTTGTCCTATTTTTTAATTAAAAAGTGTAATTTTTTCCAAAAAAAGTGTGCTTCTAAGACCGTTGAGCAAATACGGTGTAAAAGAAAGTATTGCAACGACCTCCATTTTATTCTCTAGGGTGTTAGGGAAAAAAAGGTATAATGTTTGGGCGTTGTAAGTAATTTTCCGGCAAAAACGCCTGTTTTTAACTTGTAAACAACAAATCTCAGAAAGAGGCTCGGTCCTTAAAGTGGTTGTAAACCCTTACAGACCACTTTAACCTACAGGTAAGCCTAGATTAAGGCTTACCTGTAGGTGCAAGAATTATCTCCTTAACCTACACGGTAAAGGAGATATTTTCCTAAAAATGGGCACTGATGTCTACGGCACGCAACGCAGATGCACTGAACGTGCCGTTAGTGAAGGCAATCATGCCGTCACTGACGGCTCCTGCGCGCATGCACCGGAGTGACATCATCGTTGCTCCGGACCAGTCACGGCGCTGGAGCAGCGATACCCAGAAGTCACTCTGGGCATCATGGCGGCGACGGAGGAGGTGAACGAGGGTCACTTCGGGGGCTTCGATCTCAGGTAAGTAATTCATAATGAGCTTGTATGCTATGCATACGAGCTCATTATGTCTTTGTCCTGTAGGGTGGTTTTTTTTTTGGGTTTTTTTTAGAGAGGGTTTACTTCCTCTTTAAGTGGTTAACTAAAACAATTTTAGCATAGTTAGGATCTAATTAGGATCTAACTACTCAAAAGATTGTGTCATACATTGTATAAGAGAGGATAAAACCAAGTTAGACCAGGTTAATATAAGATGACCTCAGATAAAAAAAAAAAAAAAGGTCTTAATTATTATCAAGAGTATAGTTTTGAAAAACATAAATAAAAATTATTATAGAATCTAAAATCTTATACTGCATATTGGAACAATGTACAATTGGTATAATGATAACCAAGGAAATAAAAGTTCTGCTACCAGAACTATATAAAGAGTAAATTGAAAGAGGAGAGAGAGAATAGGGGGAAAAAGTAGAAGAGAGAAAGAAGATAAAAGAAAAAGTAATCTTAGGTAGGAGAAAAAATAGATAGGGAAGAAAGAAATGAGAGGTAGTCGGGGTCCCCGGGGTAGTACATGGTAATAAACACATACCATGAATGCAGAGAATGGGAGTATAAATCAAGATTACCAAGATCTTAGTAAGGAAGCATCAAAATTGGAAGGCAAAAGTGAGGTCCCCCAGGGATTCCATATATTCTCAAAGTTGCATATTTTATCTTGAGTTATAGCCTCTGTTTTGGCATGGATCGTTGCTTGATTGACTCTATTTTTAGTTTCAGCAATTATTAAGGACGGGGATTTCCAAGCTTTGGCAATTGTTTGTTTTCGCGGCTGTAGCATTCTGTAATAGGAGTTTGAATTGGCGGTAGTAGAGAGTGGCCGGATTGATAGGGATTTCAAACAGTGTTCATAAGAAATACATATTTACAGAAATTTTTTGCGACCGGGCAATCCCACCAAGTATGAAGATGTGATCCGAGATCACCACAGCCACGAAAACAAGATGGGGAATAATTTGGAGCATATTTCGCAATTCTGACAGGGACCAAATACCACCGTGTGGGTACTTTGTAATTGCAAAAACAGCATTTTAACAGCATATTAGAAACATGGGAACTGTTTAGGATACAAAATGTTTTATCAAACTAAATGTAATCCAGTTACAATATTTTAAATCTACACGTTGATCAAAGCTGCGTATTAATGCATACACTCAAGCAAAGTACATTGGTCCTAGAGATACTTCCCAATGGTGACTAATAATAATCTATAACCAGCCCAGAAATGTGCTCTTAGTTTGCATTTTCTAGCATAGAGTCATAAGCTGATGGTTGGATGGTCTCAGTAGGAGGTCTTCAGACCACAGCAATGGAACCGGTACACATTAGCGCTTACACCTCCTGAGAGATTTGAATGGATTAAACATTCTCGTATTCATCTTATGAATTCAGTGTTTTGATTAACCTTTCTATAGCCTCCCAGGTTAAGGCAATTTTGCAAAATGCTGCTTTTCATTTGTTTAGCTAGATCTTATGATGCATGAAAAATAAAACGCATGCCTGTTGTTCCATGAATTAATTACAAGCATGTGGACAGAATATGTTGGCAAACATGGGGAAACAGGATTAGTTCACATCTGGTCTATAAACACACGATGAAGGGTGAGAAAAAATTAGGTATTTAAAGGTACACTTTTGTCTACACGCCTGATTTGTATTGAGAACCTGAACACATTCTTAGCTTGTAAAAGCTAACCCAGAAGTAGTCATGGCACGTTTAAAGTACTATTTATGAACGCTAATTTAGTATTCTCCCAATTCTTTATTAAAAGTAACTTAGTGTACAAGTCATTCTGAACAGTCAACATATAAATATATATAAAACGATAATTCTCCGGCTCTACAAGACTCTGGTCCGGCCGCATCTAGACTATGCTGTCCAGTTCTGGGCACCAGTCCTCAGGAAGGATGTACTGGAAATGGAGCGAGTACAAAGAAGGGCAACAAAGCTAATAAAGGGTCTGGAGGATCTTAGTTATGAGGAAAGGTTGCGAGCACTGAACTTATTCTCTCTGGAGAAGAGACGCTTGAGAGGGGATATGATTTCAATTTACAAATACCATACTGGTGACCCCACAATAGGGAGAAAACTTTTTCGCGGAAGGGAGTTTAAGAAGACAAATGGCCAATCATTAAAATTAGAAGAAAATAGGTTTAGCCTTAAACTACCTAGAGGGTTCTTTACTGTAATGCACACGATCGAAATTTCAGCCCGCAAAATACCGATGGGTTTTTCGTCGGAAAATGCGACCGTGTGTATGCTCCATTGGACTTTTGCTGGCCGAATTCCAGCAGGCAAAAGATTGAGGGCATGTTCTCAATTTTTCGGTCTCAAAAAGTTCCTATCCAAAAATGCGATCGTCTTTGGCAATTCCGACGTGCAAAATTCCTACGCATGCTCGGAAACAATTCGACGCATGCTCGGAAGCTTTCAACTTCATTTTCTCGCCATCATAAGCCATCATATCTTTTTCCGACGAGAAGTCCGATCGTGTGTACGCGGCATAAGAGTGGAAAGGATGTGGAATTCCCTTCCACAGGTGGTGGTCTCAGCGGGGGGGGGGGGACATCGATAGTTTCTCAAAACTATTAGATAAGCACCTGAGCAACATACAGGGATACATACAGGGATATACAATGTAATACTGACATATAATCACACACATAGGTTGGACTTGATGGACTTGTGTCTTTTTTCAACCTCACCTACTATGTAACTATGTAACACTTAACTTCCTCAAGATTTAGGCCTCATGCACACAGGGCGTTTAAAAAAACGCCAGCACTCCTGCCAAGTTTTTGACTAGAGTTAAGGGGTGTTTATGCGCGTCTTTTGATGTTATCGTTTTTGGGCGTTTTTATAGTAAAAAGACTCCCTATAATGTAAAAATCGCCAAAAGCGGTTACATAGTTACATAGTTACATAGTTAGTCAGGTTGAAAAAAGACACAAGTCCATCCAGTCCAACCATAAAAAAAAAAAAAAAAAATGTAGAAGAATGTATATCAGCCTAAACTTAGGGAGAAATTAGTTTTTTTAGATTTTTTTGGGGGGGTATTTATTATAGCAAAAAGTAAAAAATTTTGCTTTTTTTTCAAAATTGTCGCTCTTTTTTTGTTTAAAAAATAAAAACCGGAGAGGTGATCAAATACCAGCAAAAGAAAGCTCTATTTGTGGGAAAAAGGACATAAATTTTGTTTGGGTACGACGTCACACGACCGCGCAATTGTCAGTCAAAGTGACACAGTGCAGTATCACAAAAAAATGGCCTGGTCATTAAGGGGGTAAATCCTTCTGGTCCTTAAGTGGTTAAAAACGCCTCCCCATAGTTTTCAAGCTGCAAAATAAACCCAGGGCCAGTGTGTTCTGGAGCAGCAGCTCTATAGCTGTAAAAATGCCTGACGTGGCTCAACGCAGTTCAAACGCTGTATGCCATGTTATACGGAGTGGAAAGGAGAAGGAGTGGAAAGGAGAAAGTAAACGATCAGTTGTTAGGTAGAGACGAGGAGATGAGTTTTCAGGGACCACTTAAAGTGATATTAAAGGCAGAATTTAAAGAAAAAAAAAAACATGTCATACTTACCTGCTCTGTGCAGTAGTTTTGCAGAGATTAGCCCTGATCCTCCTCATCTTGGGTCCCCCGCCAGCACTCCCGGCCCTTCCTTCCTGCCAAGGCACCCGAGCAGGCTCGCTCCCAAGACACTATGTCTATTCACACACAGAGCCTTGGCTTGACTGCGCCACCCCTCTCTCTCTCCTCATTGGCTCACTGGCTGTGAATGATAGCAGTGGGAGCCAATGGCGCCCACTGCTCTCTCAGCGAATGAACAGGGAGATTCCCCAGGGGACCCGAGGCTCTCATGCACATCGCTATATTGAGATGGGGCTCAGCTAAGTATTAGGGGGGCTGGGGGCTGCTACATACAGAAGGATGCATGAAGGTAAAAAAACATTGAGCCTTTAGGACCACTTTAACCGCTTCCGCCCCGGAAGATTTACCCTCTTCCTGACCAGAGCACTTTTTGTGATTCAGCAATGCGTCGTTTTAACTGACAATTGCGCGAATGTGCAACGTTGCACCCAAACAAAATTGACGTACTTTTCTTCCCACAAATAGAGCTTTCTTTTGGTGGTATTTGATCACCTCTGCGGTTTTTATTTTTTGCGCCATAAACAAAAAAAGAGCGACAATTGTGAAAAAAAGCAAAAGTTTTTACTTTTTGCTATAATAAATATCCCCTCAAAATATATAAAAAAACTATTTTTTTCCTCAGTTTAGGCAGATATGTATTCTTCTACATATTTTTGGTAAAAAAAATTGCAATAAACCTATATTGATTGGTTTGCACAAAAGGTATAGCACCTACAAAATAGGGGATAGATTTATAGCATTTTTATTCTTTTTTTTTTACTAGTAATGGCAATTTTTATCGGGACATCAACATTATGGCGGACACATCGGACACTTTTGACACATTTTTGGGACCATTGTCATTTATACAACAATCAGTGCTATAAAAATGCATTCATTACTGTAAAAATGTCACTGGCAGGGAAGGGGTTAACACTAGGGGGCGATCAAGGGGTTAACTGTGTTCCCTCTCTGTGTTCTAACTGAAGGGGGGAGGGAACTGACTAGGGGAGATGAAAGATCGCTGTTCATACTCTGTATAAACAGACGATCAGTCTCTTCTCCCCTCAGAGAACCAGAAACTGTGTGTTTACACACACAGATCCCGATTCTCGGTGTGTCACCAGCGATCACGGGAGCCCGACGGTGATCACGACCACTGGGCACTTGCATCGGCTCTGGGGGCGAGCAGTGCGCGTGCACCCCTAGTGGCCACAGGGCGAATCGATGTTACATAACGTTGTTTCGCCCAGCCGTGCCATTCTGCCGTAGACATGTGCACACTGAAATATTTCGTTTCGGAATTTCGTTTTCTTCCGAAAAATAAATGTATTTAGTTACTCCCGAAATTAGTTTGTATTTATTTAGTTTTTCGTTAAAAATTGCATTAGTCCGAAAATCCAAATTAAGGTCGAATCTGTCATTGAAGGCTTATGGTGTCTGTCGAATGTTCAAAGAAGATTCGACGGAGAAGCTAAACTGTACGACGCCGTATAGTTTACCTGCTCCGTCGAATCTTCTTAGAACTTTCAACAGACACCATAAGCCAAAGTACGTGTGTACTTAGTTCCTAGCTATTTTACTGCTCCTCCTCTTTGGTTACAATCAGCCAATAACATTCATCATCATCATTATTTTTATTTATCTTTTCTCCCCTACGTCAAATTTTTTTCTCCCCTACGTCGAATCTTTCCTCCCCTACGTTGAATCTTTTCTCCCCTACGTCAAATCTTTTCTCTCTATGTAGAATAATCTTGGACTAATAGAGTTAAGGTTAGGCACATTCGACCACAGGTTTGATGGACACAGATTGTTATTGTCATCATCATGTCGAATCTCCTATCTATATCAAACTGTTGTAGCAACGAAAACGAAAATAAAGCATTTGTTTATGTCGGATCTTTAGTATTTTCGGATCCTGCACTTTCGTTATCGTTTGTTAAAACGATAAATACCTGAAATTCGGACGAATGCACATGTCTATTCTGCCGCAGTAAAACTGCGGCGGCTGGTCGGCAAGTGGTTAAAGGTACATTGAGTAGAAGATAGCCAGACAGATTGGGGTAGGGAGTTCCAGAGGATTGGAAAGGCTTGAAAACATTCTGGAGGTATGCATGGGAGGAGGTCATGAGGTAGCTACTGTATGGAGCAGGAGGTCTTGGGACATTTAAAGAGGATAGTTTAGGTTATATTTTAAGATAAGGTTGGTGATGTAGCCTGGAGCAGAGATGTGGATGATGTTAGAATTCTGAATTTTACGGAAGACAGTTGAGTGATTGGAAGAAAGAGGTGGTGTAGAAGAAACGGTAAGTAAGATGGATGAGTTTGGCAACCAGCATTCACGATAGGTAGAATAGAGGTGTAGAGATAGGCCAACAAGAAGAAAGTTGCAGTAGTGGAGGTAAGAGATAACAAGAGATTGAGTTAATAGCTTGTTTGCGGGGCTGCTGTTAGAAATTATGGGGCGTCGTACAAGCTACTTGACAGGGCCCCACCAATCATAAGCAAGCATATATTCATGCAACGTTTCTGAAACACAACATTTCAGAAGAAATACACACCTACATAGAACTAATTATAGGGCACATAAATGCAATATATTACACACATTATTGGTAAAATGTAAAAGATGAGGTTGTGCCAAATACATAGATACTGAACAAGATACAAGTCTTAAAATTGTGTGCACCCGTGAAACACTAACACATTTTGGTAGCCTATATTTTTCATAGGTGACACTTTGAAAGTCCCTACAGGTCATCAGCTTAGAGTTAACCATAAATAATGTGCCTAGAATTACTGACCTCTCTCTGGCATGTGCAGTGATATGTAACATGGGTAGCATAATTTGTGCGTAGGCACCCTTGAAACATGCATTTACATTTGTACATGCCTGTATGTGGGGGTGGATCTCAAACATTTAGGGGGATTTTAAGTCCTTGGGTTTAACTTTAATTTTCTACACTTTTGTTTTACATTTTTTTTTTTCATAAACTTTTTTTTTTTCATCAGATATGTCTTTTAACCTCCCTGGCCTGTAATTCTTAGGAATAACTCACTTAAATCTGTCCAAAAGAGAGTCTAGTAGACATCTTGGGTATGATAAAGTTTGAAACACAAAATCATAAATTATAATATAATAAATAACTATAAATAATTATACCAAATAATAATATAATAATAATAACAAAAATTATTCAATAATGTAATCAAATCAAAAACACTGAAATTTGCTCAGTTGCAGAATTGTCGTTGTCATTACTTTTCAGTGTTTGATGAAGGATCTCCACATGAATCACTATCGCTCAATTCTGCAAGTGATTCTAATTTA
The DNA here is from genome assembly GCA_037952835.1 of Lithobates septentrionalis. Taxonomy (NCBI): domain Eukaryota; kingdom Metazoa; phylum Chordata; class Amphibia; order Anura; family Ranidae; genus Lithobates; species Lithobates septentrionalis. Next base: position 1,056,875 of record JBBDGP010000048.1, on the reverse strand, counting down.
TTATCGCTGTTTTCTAGCTGGTCTAAAACCAATTTTGATGTAAATTGATGGTTTTGGTTGCTATGGACAATCTCTAGTTTCCAGGCAGAAAGAACAGTTTTTATAATATAAAACTGCAGGCAGGGCACTGGACAAACCACTAGGGACAAAAGGAAGGTGAAATAATTTCATACAGTAATGTAATCTGTAAGATTACAGTGTACTGTATGTATTGTGTGTGTTTCACTTTTTGAATTTGGCGCCGTTCTCCATCCCCGTGCGTCGCAACGCTCGCAGGGAACGGAGCTCGGCTCTGTTATGAATCGAGCGGAGGACGAGCCGCTCACACTGCGGGGAGACATCGCAGGATCCAGGGGACAAGGTAAATAAGCTCTTCCTGGATCCTGCGATGCGATCCCGAGTCTGTCTTGGGGGTTACCGCTTTTGGTTCTGAATTCCACCACAAGCCAGACTCGGGAATACCGCCAGGGAGGTTAATGAGATATCAGGGGTCTCATTTAACCACTTCCAGTGCAATCACATCATATGATGCCATTGACTTTGAGTGGGGATATCTAAATGATGGGTGTAGCTACAGGCATCATCCAGATATCATCTTTTAGAGCCGGCGATTCCCTTTATTGCAAGAACAATCATAGAGGCAGTTCAGCTGCTTGATCATTCTTACAGGCAGCGGGAGGGGACAACCCCCCTCCCGCTACCCTCCGGTGCTCCTCCAGGCTTGCCCGTACGATCGACGAACCAGAGAAAGAATCCGCTGCCACCAGATGTTGGTCGTAGAGATTTCCAGTGACCACATAGTCCCCAGTCATCTCTATGACTATGTAGGAGAGAAGTGCCAGAATAGGCCCAATATGGAAGTGGTTTAACCACTTCCCGACCGCCGCACGCCGATGTACGTCCTAAGTTTGAACGGGGATATCGTTGTTATGGCAGCAGCTAGCTGCCATAACCCCGGTATCCCCGTTTTCGTGCGGCGGCCGGCTTTCAGATAAAAGTGGTCCCTGCGGCGGATTTGCCGCGAGATCACTTTTATCGGTGGCGGGAGAGGGCCCCCCCCCTCCCGCCGCGATCCGGTGCCCTCCGTCGGTAGCGGCGGAGGCGATCGCGTCCTTCTCCCTTCTGTGCCTGGAGACAAGTGAGGCTAAGATGGCGCTCACTCGTCTCCATGACACTGCTGGGCGGAAGCGACGTCAAAACGTCACTTTCATCCACGCCTCTTAAAGGCATATTTTTTCAAATGTCATTTTTCTAAATGACTTTTTTTTTTTTTTTTTTTTTATTGCATTTTAGTGTAAATATGAGATCTGAGGTCTTTTTGACCCCAGATCTCATATTTAAGAGGTCCTGCCATGCTTTTTTCTATTACAAGGGATGTTTACATTCCTTGTAATAGGAATAAAAGTGACACAATTTTTTTTTTTTTTAAACAGTGTAAAAATAAATAAAATATTGTAAAATAAATAATAATAAAAAAAAAAATTTTTTTTAAAACCCCCCTGTCCCGACGAGCTCGCGCGCAGAAGCGAACGCATACGCGAGTAGCGCCCGCATATGAAAACGGTGGTCAAACCACACATGTGAGGTATCACAGCGATCGGTAGAGCGAGAGCAATAATTCTAGCCCTAGACCTCCTCTGTAGCGCAAAATATGCAACCTGTAGAATTTTTTAAACGTCGCCTATGGAGATTTTTGAGGGTAAAAGTTTGACGCCATTCCACGAGCGGGCGCAATTTTCAAGCATGACATGTTGGGTATCAATTTACTTGGTGTAACATTATATTTCACAATATTAAAAAAAATTGGGCTAACTTTACTGTTGTCTTATTTTTTTATTCAAAAAAGTGAATTTTTTCCAAAAAAAGTGCGCTTTTAAGACCGCTGCGCAAATACGGTGCAAAAAAAAGTATTGCAATGACAGCCATTGTATTCTCTAGGATGTTAGAAGAAAAACCATATATAATGTTTGGGGGTTCTAAGTAATTTTCTAGCAGAAAAACCTGTTTTAAACATGTAAACACCTAAAATCCAAAACGAGGCTGGTCTTAAAGTGGTTAAAGAACCTGGGCAACACAGTGGGGGTGCATGTGTGTGTGTGTTTTTTGGGGGTTGGATGGGGGAACTGATACTCATAGCTGTTTGTAGAAGTGATCCAATGGCTGATTGTTTCCATCTCACAGCCAAATTGTCAGATTTACACACATTCAGTGGGATACTTTCTTTTAGGTATTATCTATTAGAGGGGCAGTAAAAATGCATGACTGCCACCACAGTATAGTGGTAGCGGCGGAGGGATTTTTATACACACTCCCAACGGGTGCAGCCACTGTGTGTGTATGAACCCTAGGGCCATCTTTAATATTGATTGGACCCTGGGCAAAAATTTTCTTGGGCCCCCTCCAAGCAATTTCGCACAACAATGATGGGGCCCAGGGCAGCTGCCCCTTTTGACCTGCCTTAAAGACGGCCCTGGTGAACCCTCTGCTGAAAATGCCATACTATGATGGTAGCAGTGCCTCTGCAGCATAAGGGAGAGTGGTTGGGGGCTCCGTCACACATTTTTTTTTACCCCTTCCAAACACAAGTGTACCTAAAGAGAAGCATCTTAATGTGGTTATGGTCATCATTTTTATCATTATGATGATCATAGTACAGTAGCTGCTGTATGGCTGTCTGTCGCATGGCTGTTTGTACTGACTGGCCACTTGCAGTAGTCTACAGGTGCTGCATATGACTGCATCCCAATATCTTTCTCTGTACCTTCAGTAAAGTGCAGTTCAGTTGTTCCACCTGCCTGTGCACCGGGATCCCTGTGCTGCGCCCTCCGCTCTGTTACCTCCCGCCGCTGGCTACAGCCTCACTCTCTTCCCTCCTTCGTACTTACTGAGGGAAGCAGGTAGATCACTCCACTAGAGAAAGGTAGTGAGCACCGACCAGGACATTAATTGCAGCATCTGGACCATGGCACCGGCTTTATCCACCTGGGGTCTCTAAACAAAAAAATAGTTATCTCCCTGCTCCTGCCTATTGGACCCCTCTGCTGGACTGATGTGGCCCAAGAAAATGTAATTGAAGTCCTAGCAAGCCTAGGTGTCACGTACCTGACTGTGAAGCCCGAGATGACAAGGGTAGCCTCTTGCACAATTCCCATCTAAGTACCCCTGTTAGTGGAGACGGGGACTGTAAGCTTGCAAGTTGCTATAGATCTGGATTCCTCAGCAGCCATGCACAAGGACATTTCATTATCTACAAAGGCAAGAGGCCAACACAATTTTTTGGAATTTTAATATCTATTTGTTTAGGATGGATGAAAATGGGTTGGCTGTCCATTAGCAAGACCTTTCGAGTAACCCAGACATCACAGGGTCACTGCTACCAAATAGCTCACCTGTAAAAGACTTGTGGATATACAGTAAAACCTTGGTTTGAGAGTAACTTGGTTTGAGAGTGTTTTGCAAGACAAGCAAAATGTTTTAATAAATTTTGACTTGATATACAAGCAATGTCTTGATATAAGAGTAGTGTCATGTCACAACTGGGTATAAAAGAGAAGAGAGGTGCCTCTAAGTGTAGCAATATGGTTACATTCAATGGAGGTATAACATTTAGCAAACTGGTTGATGATTAAAAGAGGCACATCTAAGTGCGCAGGCATCTTATGGTTACACAACCTGGTTACATTGCTATAATCTTTTTATATGGACTATAAACGAAAGGACTTATGAATAAATGGTTGTGGAATGAATCACTTGGGTTTCCATTATTTCTTATGAGGAAATGTGCTTTGATATACTTTGGATTACAAGCATGTCTCTGGAACAAATTATAATCGCAGGCCAAGGTTTTACTTGTACTTATCTTTCCGAAGGCCTTTGTATTGAAAAGCCACCATTTCTTCACTCCCCAGCCACTACTAGTATTTGACCGGTCAGATGGGTTGGATATTTGCTCCATCCAATACATGCCAGGGTAATCATATGTAATGCCCTCCTCTAGTTAGGCTGCTAGGTTAGATTTAGTTTATGGCTTCACTATAGTGAGTGGAGCAGTGACTGATTGTTATTTGGCTGTTTAGGGTTTCCTGAGCTGAGTGTTTGATTTTTCCCACCTGTCTTTGAAAGAAGTTTCCAGATTATAGGACTGGGAGATTCAGATGACCAGTATGAATATTTAACAAGCTTTAGCCAATCCTTAGAAGGAGACATCCAGAAGGTGACTGGGGAGGTGATACATGTTTGGGAGGCATGAACAGAGTGTTCTTTCTTCTCCAGGGAGGGTCCCAGTTCTTTTGGGGCTGCTGCCCCTTGGGGCAGTCTCACTGAGCCATGGATTGCAGTTTTGGGCTCAGAAGCTGCTGGGCACTGTCTTGAAACCCTTTATATCTCTCTCACTGTGGATCTACCTGTGGACCTGGCTGGAGGCTATTAGTTGTGTAAGTGCCAGAAGGGAACTAAGTGCCAAAAGGGGCTACATGACTATGACTGCTATTATTGGGTATATAGGAGTACTGGCTATTCCCTATTACCTCTAAAGGTGGCTATAGGGAAGTTTAGCAAGAGGTGTGTCCTTCTATTGATTTCTATTATCGTTTGGAGTCTCTTGAGACCCCAAACCCCGCTCCTGTTAAAGTTCTTCAGAAAGAAATACTAAAAAGACAGACTGAGCCTGAATTGTAGGTGTGCATGGGATTGGGTTTGTGTGACTGGCAGCCTCTTTACTATTGTGGAAGACCCAGTTATACTCTCAGCGCCATGTATAAAAGAAAAGGAAAAGACAGTGGGACTTTAAATGAGATATGTTGATGCAAACAAATAATATAAAGTGTGTATACATATAATTGAATCTTCAATTTATAAAATGCAGTTCCATGGTCTAGAAATGCATGATACAGTTTACAACATATATATAAAACACAGCCATATATAATGAGCTAACATCTTAATAAAAATACCATAGGGACATTCAAAAAAATGCAATATTAATACATGATTGTATATACACACAAATGAGTAGATGATAAATAAAGATAGATAAAAAGCCAAACTGTCTTGGCACCCTAAGGGTCAAAACTCTACGCGTTTTGTGAATCACGTTCACTCATCAGGAGTATGGATGCAAAAACATATCACTGTAAGGAGAGAAAAATGGGTATATAGATTACTTGAAAAAATACAAAAAATATGCCCTTCAAAAGAGGGAGGAGATTCTCAGAGATCTAAATTCAATTACTTACAGGTAAGCTCATATAACATGCCGGCTCATTTGGGGATCACGGAAAAGTAGAGGGGTGCTATCCCAAACACACTGCCTGGACCGGAGCTGAGGCAGGATATACCCAAACCAGATAATGGGATGTCAGCTGGTGACCAAACCTCAATCTGCAAGAGAGATGTGGTGTTTGCGAAGAGGGCTGCATGAATAAAAAAAAATGTGAAAAAAGTGTAATATATATATATATATATATATATATATATATATATATATATATATATATATATATATATATATATATATATATATATATATATATGTATATATATATATATATATGTATATATATATATATATATATATATATGTATATATATATATAAATTTTGAAATGGAGATGTGATGGCAAGGTACATGAATGTGAGAAAAAAAAAACAATGTTAAAGATGGTGTCACGGGGTGACCCCTGCCTACCGCCATGCATGTGCAACTGAATAACTGAAGTGTGAGAGCCAAAAATTGCAGTGTTTATCCATGAAGAAGAGATTGCAGAGTGGTCACCCGGCTAAACCCAACAAAATAAACCCAAGACCTGGGGCATCATACCAAGCTCCATATGGGCAAACGTGGAGGTGGAAGGACAGAACCTGTACCCATGAATGCATGTTTCCATGCCGGAAATGGATCCACGCCTAACCACCCTGCGGCGATAGATGGAAACGCGAATGTCCCCCATCTCATGGCGCCAATCTGACCCCAGAGTGTGCGCATGATGTTGACACGTAGGAAGACACTCCGCACCCCCACCTGTACAGATGACAGGGAGGAGAGGTCCTGCCACCCGTCGCAGCCCCGGACTATGACAAATATCAAGGAAACACCCCCACTTATAACTCCACCTTCCCCACACAAGCCGGACACAAACTGAGTAAATATGAAAATAAACTGGGATAACTAGTGTGATGGTGAATAGATAAAATGGATGTAGTAGGAACAGTCGGCTTTCAATCTTATATAGTATAGTCTCTAATTGGTATCATCTACGGTACTCATTTGTGTGTATATACAATCATGTATGAATATTGCATTTTTATTGAATGTCCCTATGGTTTTTTTATTAAGATGTCAGCTCATTATATATGGCTGTGTTTTATATATATGTTGTAAACTGTATCATGGTTTTCTATACCACAGGACTGCGTTTGATAAATAAAAGTTTCAATAATATGTATACACACTTTATATTATTTGTTTGCAGCAACATATCTCATTTAAAGTCCCACTGTCTTTTCCTTTTCTTTTATACATGTTTATAGGGATGGAGGCTTTGCTGCTGCGGCTATACTCTCAGCGCCCCCTTCCAGGGGTAAACACTACAGTGCCTTGCGAAAGTATTCGGCCCCCTTGAACTTTTCAACCTTTTGCCACATTTCAGGCTTCAAACATAAAGATATAAAATTTTTATTTTTTGTGAAGAATCACCAACAAGTGGGACACAATTGTGAAGTGGAACGAAATCTATTGGATTGTTGAAACTTTTTTAACTAATAAAAAAATGAAAAGTGGACAATCTGGTCCCTCTTCTTTTGAAATTTAAAAAAAAATGCGACATCTGGAGTAGACTCCCTCTATCTACGGCGGGCCGGGCCAACCTGATCAAAATGGTATGGCTGCCTCAGTTGTTATACTTGCTCCACAACTCCCCAGTGTGGATTGGGGAGAAGTGGTTCCAAAGAATCCAATGCCTTTTTAGGGAATTAATTCGGAAAAAAGGGCAGGCCAGGATAGGCCTACAAAAACTGCAGTGCCCCGTTACGGAGGGGGGACTGGGGGTTCCCCACCCGTTTACCTATTTCCTGGCAGCCCAGCTACAACAACTTGGCGGATGCGCCATTGATGGAGGGGGAGGTAAGAGTGTCCAAATTATTTTACAGGGAAGCCCTCATAGTTCATTAGTTGAAGCACTGGAGGCAGATTCATTACAAGGAGAGATCCCGACACTTAAAATGATCACTAAAGTCTGGCAGACAGCCAAGCGAATAATGGGGTACAAGGGAATCTCAGAATACTCACCAATCTGGAACAACAGGTACCTGCAGGAATTACTATCTGTTGATAGGAATAAGTTGTGGGAAAGGGGTGGGATACGTCGACTGATACAGCTATATGAGGGAGACACCCTGAAACCCTTCGAGGAACTAAGGCATGAGTACGGGTTGCCAAACCGCGTATTTTATAGCTACTTACAGATTAGACACGCCTTGAGCAAGCAGTTTGGAACGCAACCCCCCACATGGTGTAAGATCCCATTATTACAAACAATAATAAAATCAGAGACCTCTAAGGGGTTAATCGCAGCGACATATACCCAACTAACAAAGAAAATAAACACGCAGGTTGGCTTTCCCGGGGGTAGGGACAGGTGGGCGGCTGATGTGGGGGAAATTACGGACACACAGTGGAAAAGGATTCTGGAACTTGGACCAGAGGTGTCGGTCTCTCCCTCGCAAAAAGCCTCTCACCTGATGCTTCTGCACAGATCTTACTACACACCGAAAAAGCTTTTTATGTTCGGTCGTAGAACCAACGATGAGTGCCCCAGATGTAGAAGCACAGGCGATTTAATTCATATGTTCTGGAGGTGCCCAAAATTAGTCAGGTACTGGCCTGAGATTTTAAAGAAAATAAACACCACGTTCAAAACTAATTTAGAGTTAGATCCCAAGACCTGTGTGCTGGGACATGTCACTAATGGACTGAGAGACAGAAGCACGGCGGTAGCGGCAGCAAGATGCTTAGCCAGGAAACTAATTGCACAGTCTTGGCAATCAAGAACTCCCCCCACCCCGGAAGATTGGATTAGAACTGTCAACTCCACGGTGTGGAGTGAAAGAACATTCTACACTAGGTCAGGCAACTATAATAAGTTTGCGAGAATGTGGAACCCATGGGTCCAAGCAATGCCCTGTCCGTCATCAGTGCTACTCTAGTGTTGAGAATACTTGCCCCCCTACTAACGGGGCGAGGCTGAGTGAGTAGTAGCTTAGAGGTTAGTGTCGAGAGAGAATAATGTACCGAACCAACGCTGGCCACTGTACGCGCTTTGGAAATACGGGGGCTTAACAAGAGGGGGTCACGGGGGGGCGGGGGGGCGGGTTTACTAGAGAGAAAAGTATCAACGCACAAATATGCACAATAGTAATATGAGGATATGTGGCCAACTGGCTTTGAGAGGCAGGATGTAGGTTATGCACTTTGTATCGCGGCGCCACTGTAACTACCCATACACTGAAATGCATATTGTAATATAATACTTTACAAAAAAAAAAAAAACTTTGAAAGGCCACAATGATGTGACTGGATTAGAGACATACATGAATATCATTCTGAAGGCAGTCTCTGGATAAAGCTAACTGACGTGGCAAAAAAAAAAAATGAAAAGTGGGGCGTGCAAAATTATTCGGCCCCCTTGCGTTAATACTTTGTAGAGCCACCTTTTGCTGCGATTACAGCTGCAAGTCGCTTGGGGTATGTCTCTATCAGTTTTGCACATCGAGAGACTGAAATTCTTGCCCATTCTTCCTTGCAAAACAGCTCGAGCTCAGTGAGGTTGGATGGAGAGCGTTTGTGAACAGCAGTTTTCAGCTCTTTCCACAGATTCTCGATTGGATTCAGGTCTGGACTTTGACTTGGCCATTCTAACACCTGGATACGTTTATTTGTGAACCATTTCTTTGTAGATTTTGCTGTATATTTGGGATCATTGTCTTGTTGGAAGATAAATCTCCGTCCCAGTTTCAGGTCTTTTGCAGACTCCAACAAGTTTTCATCCAGAATGGTCCTGTATTTGGCTGCATCCATCTTCCCCTCAATTTTAACTATCTTCCCTGTCCCTGCTGAAGAAAAGCGGGCCCAAACCATGATGCTGCCACCACCATGTTTGACAGTGGGGATGGTGTGTTGAGTGTGATGAGCTGTGTTTCTTTTACGCCAAACATATCGTTTTGCATTGTGACCAAAAAGTTCGATTTTGGTTTCATCGGACCAGAGCACCTTCTTCCACATGTTTGGTGTGTCTCCCAGGTGGCTTGTGGCAAACTTTAGACGAGACTTTTTATGGATATCTTTGAGAAATGGCTTTCTTCTTGCCACTCTTCCATAAAGGCCAGATTTGTGCAGTGTACGACTGATTGTTGTCCTATGGACAGACTCTCCCACCTCAGCTGTAGTTCTCTGCAGTTCATCCAGAGTGATCATGGGCCTCTTGGCTGCATCTCTGATCAATCTTCTCCTTGTCTGAACTGAAAGTTTAGAGGGACAGCCAGGTCTTGGTAGATTTGCAGTGGTCTGATACTCCTTCCATTTCAAAATGATCGCTTGCACAGTGCTCCTTGGGATGTTTAAAGCTTGGGAAATCTTTTTGTATCCAAATCCAGCTTTAAACTTCTCCACAACAGTATTACGGACCTGCTTGGTGTGTTCCTTGGTCTTCATGATGCTCTCTGCGCTTTCAACAGAACCCTGAGACTATCACAGAGCAGGTGCATTTATACAGAGACTTGATTACACACAGGTGGATTCTATTTATCACCATCAGTCATTTAGGACAACATTGGATCATTCAGAGATCCTCGCTGAACTTCTGGAGTGAGTTTGCTGCACTGAAAGTAAAGGGGCCGAATAATTTTGCACGCACCACTTTTCAGTTTTTTAATTGCTAAAAAAGTTTAAAATATCCAATAGATTTTGTTCCACTTCACAATTGTGTCCCACTTGTTGGTGATTCTTCACAAAAAAATAAAATTTTATATCTTTATGTTTGAAGCCTGTATTGTGGCAAAAGGTTGAAAAGTTCAAGGGGGCCGAATACTTTTGCAAGGCACTGTATGTCCTTGTCAGGGCTGGGCTCCTGTTACTTAACGAACAGCTTGTTTCTTTAAGTGCTCAGAAGCTACTCAGCTGCTTTTTAATTACCAGCTACTCGTTATTACCACAGTGACTCACATGGTTACCATTAACCTGCCTCATTAGGCCATCCTACAGCAAGCCCCTTTTTGCTATTTAAGTAGCTTAGCTCATTTCCTCCTTGTGTGGTCTATGATCTCCAATGCATTCCTTCCTGTGTTCCTGTGTTCCTGTGTTCCGGTGCATGACTTGACATGGTTGACTTCTCTTCTGATACCTGTTCCTGATTTTTGCTCCTGACTACGCTGACTTCTGGTTTCCCGACCCCGGCTCGTCTGCTTACCCACTCTGGCATCCAAACCCTGGCTTCTGATTCTTGACTACGTTCCTGAACTGTGCTATTTTTGCTGTTTCATTAAAGGTGTGATTTTTAACTGCACTTTCTGTGTCTCCAGGTGGTTCATGGTTCCTGACAGTCCTGTAGAGAAATACGAGGTAAGAGGTACCATAGCTGCCGGAAGGGGAGCAAGTATTCTACACACTTACACGCATCAGCTTGGAAGTGGAGAAATGTTGCCTTTGCAATACACAGGCAACCAGAAAGGTAAGTATATCCACACTTCTTTTACAAGTGAGCTATTGAGTAAAAGTGACCCTGTGGAGACAAGGTCATTTTAAAAGCTGTCGGCAACCTTATTTTCCAAACACCCCCCAAAAAAAAACAGTCACCTAGCTGTCATGTTGATAAAAGAGCTTTGATATTTACCGAGTCACAGCCTAGGAAAACGGTTTCAGCGATTGAAGTCAACAGCAAGCTTGCTTTGGGTCAGGCAAATAGCATTTTTGGGTTAAAAGGTCAGAAATAGCATCTCGTTATTTTTTTCAAGTTCCTTTCAATAATATTACAAACTTTATATAAGTTGGTTTGTTTCATTTGATTATTGAGGAGCACAGAGAACATATGGATGCCAAAGATCCTTACATTTCTCTAAGGAGTCTTGTTTAGCTAATACATTGGCGCACTAGTTTCATCTGCCTCCCACTGAATGTCATCATCTTGAAGTATTTTAAGAACAAGTTAACAAACATCAGAACATCTAATCCACAAAATGCAGTATTACTGTGTGACCAGTTTTTGCAGCACGTGTACTAGATATAGTGATTATTATGTGATCAAAGATGCTAGAAAATTTACACGAATGGCAGAAAATGTTAAAATAAACAAAAAAATATTAATAACTGTAATTCTCTCATATACAGTTGTGCTCATAAGTTTACATATGCTGGCAGAATTTATGATTTCTTGGCCATTTTCTTGGCCAATCGCCTTGAGGCAATTCAGTTCGCATTTGCAGCGCTTTACAAATCATTCATTCATTCATTCATTCAAAAACATTTCTTTCACGCATGGTTAGTGTTTGGCTCAAGCCATTTATTATCAATCAACTGTGTTTGCTCTTTTTAAATCATAATGACAACAGAAACTACCCAAATGACCCTGATCAAAAGTTTACATACCCCAGTTCTTAATACTGTGTATTGCCCCCTTTAACATCAATGACAGCTTGAAGTCTTTTGTGGTATTTGTGGATGAGGCTCTTTATCTTCTCAGATGGTAAAGCTGCCCATTCCTCTTAGCAAAATGCCTCCAGTTCCTGTAAATTTTTGGGCTGTCTTGCATGAACTGCACATTTGAGATTTCCCCAGAGTGGCCCAATGATATTGAGGTCAGGAGACTGAGATGGCCACTCCAGAACCTTCCGTTTATTCTGCTGTGGCCAATGACAGGTCGACTTGGCCTTGTGTTTTGGATCATTGTCATGTTGGAATGTCCAAGTACGTCCCATGCGCAGCTTCCTGGCTGATGAATGCAAATGTTCCTCCAGTATTTTTTGATAACATACAGCATTCATCTTGCCTTTGTAGCTCACACATTCCCAAAACATCAGCAATCCACCTCTGTGTTTCACAGTAGGAATGATGTATCTTTCATCATAGGCCTTGTTGACTCCTCTCCAAATGTAGCGTTTATGGATGTGGCCAAAAAGCTAAATTTTGGTCTCATCACTCCAAATGACTTTGTACCAGAAGGATTGAGGCTTGTCTCTGTGCTGTTTGGCGTATTGTAAGCGGGATACTTTGTGGCATTTGCATAGTAATGGCTTTCTTCTGGCGACTCGACCATGCAGCCCATCTTTCTTCAAGTGCCTTCTTATTGTGCATTTTAAAACAGCCACACCACATGTTTTCAAAGAGTCCTGTATTTCACCTGAAGTTATTTGTAGGTTTTTCTTGGCATCCAAAACAATTTTCCTGTCAGTTGTGGCTCAAATTAGTTGGTCTACCTGACCGTGGTTTGGTTTCAACAGAACCCCTCATTTTCCACTTCTTGATTAGAGTTTGAACACTGCTGATTGGCATTCTTAATTCCTTGGATATCTTTTTATATCCCTTTCCTGTTTTATACAGTTCAACTACCTTTTCCCACAGATCCTTTGACAATTCATTTGCTTTCCCCATAACCCAGAATCCAGAAATGTCAGTGAAGCACTGGATGAAAGATGCAAGGGTCTGTCAGGAGTCCAGAAACTCATTGAACTTTTATACACACACTCATTACAAGCAAACAGATCACAGGATGGTCACCTTTAAAAGCCATTCAAACCCCTTTGTGTCAACTTGTGTGCATTTTTTTTTTTTGAAAAATATTTATTGAGTTTTACAAAATACAGTAGTATAAAACAGAGTACAGAATAGTTGTAAAGCGGGTACACGTAAATTCTCTAATCAGTAAGATAGTTTTATACCTAAATACAGGTAAGGGGGGAGGGGGGTCAGCAATTCACATTTACCATCTTATCATCGTTATTAAGCAAAACAGTGCCTGGGAGGCTGAAACTTTACACCTTTGTACCTTCAGGAGTGGAAGCAACGTTTGGACATAACTAACTAGAGATCAGATAAATTGGTCTAGTTAAAACAGTAAAACTAACTCATAATACTGGGAATGAATAGAAGAAAATAGTGGATGTCAAAGAGCAGTATGGGCTTGCGAACATCTTACGGTGGCTTAAAAGTAGAGGGGTCAGAAGTGTGAGATATTTTGAGGTTGCCAAGGGAATTGGTAAGATCCGTCCGTAAAACGGAATAGGTGCATTATATCTTGCATTGTTTGTTGAGTAAATGTGTCTTCCATATAACTTCTCCATCTCTTGAAAAAGCGTGAGGTAGAACGAAAGTTCAATGTGATGGTGTCTAATCTCTCCAAGTAGAAGAGTGAGGTCATGGCTTTTTTAACTGCCGGTAAATTAGGTGGTGTTGCTTAGATCCAGTGAGACATAATAGTTCTGCGGGCAACTAGAAGACATAGATGAGCCCATTGTGGAATATTTTGTAGGTCCATCGCTGATGAGGAGGATGATGGTGGTATACTGAACAAGCACAAGAGACAGTCTTTAGTTATCCGTGTTTTATGGATTTTGTTGATTTTGTTGATGTAAGCTATCACAGCGTTCCAATAAGTAGTGATAGTAGTACAGTCCCAAAGTCGGTGAAGCAGTGTGGGCCGAGGTAAGGAACATCAGGGACATTGCGCTTGAGCTGGGTCCACTTTGTCGAAGCGAAACGGGAAGTAAGCCCTGTGAATAATTTTAAATTGCGTCTCCCGCCATGTTTCTGATGTTATAAGTTAGCGGATATGCCTGTATCCCTTAAGGATTTTTCCGGCAGATCGTTGTCACCCAGTAAGTGAGACCATTTTTGAAAAGGTTTGAGGCAGTATTTTATTGTTTGGTGTTGTATGAGGTAGGAATTTATATTGGAGATAGAGTAATCATTGCTTTGAAGTAGAGTGTCAATGAAGGACGTTTGAAGCAGATCAGACTCAGACCCACAGTAAGACCTTAAATAATTGGTGAGTTGGTGATAGAAAAAGATGTGTGTTGATGGTAGCGAGAATTCCCGCATCAAGGTTTGAAAAGGTTTAAATTCACCAGGTTTGTCGTGGTAGATGAATGAATGAATGAATGATTTGTAAAGCGCTGCAAATGCGAACTGAATCACCTCAAGGCGCTAATGCGTTTTGTGTTGTCAGCTTATTAGAAGAGGTAAGTCTTGAGTTTTTTCCTGAAGGCCTGATGGTTTTCTTCTATGCGGATGTGAGTCGGAAGAGTGTTCCATTGCCGAGGTCCCTGGACTGCGAATCTTCGTTCTCCCCTTGCTTTGTAGCGGTATTTGGGAACGAGGAGGAGGTTTTGACTAGATGATCGCAGATTGCGATTCGGTGTGTAGTGTTTTATTTTCTCTCGGAGGTATTGAGGGGCGTTACCTTGTATGCATTTGTGGGTGAGGCAGAGGGTCTTGAATGTGATCCAATTCTTTACCGTTAGTCAATGTAGGCTCCTCAGGGATGGGGAGATGGACTCCCAGGGTTTTTTTCCTGTTAGCAGTCTTGCCGCCGCGTTTTGAATGGCCTGTAGACGCGCAAGCTGATATTGGGGTAATCCTATGTAGAGTGAGTTTGCGTAGTCGAGACGGGAATTGATGATTGTTCCAACTACTGCTGCTTTGTCCTCGTCTGGGATGAAGGGGATGAGTCTGCGTAGCAGGCGGAGGAGATGGTGAGATCCGCTAACTACTGATCCTATTTGTGAATCCATTGTTATTTCTGAGTCAAAGATAGCTCCGAGACTCTTGGCTTTGGTGCTCAGAGAGATGGTTTGTCCAAAGATGGCGGGAGGTGTCCATGGAGTCTTGGTTTTGGGATTTTGGTTAGCGTGTAGGTAGAGAAGTTCTGTTTTTGACCCGTTGAGTTTGAGGGAACTAATGGTCATCCAGTCATCTATCAAAGTGAGGCATTTCTCTAGTTGCTGATGGTGGTCTTTTTGTCCGGTGATGCGAAAGAAGATTTGGGTATCGTCAGCGTATGAGTGGGAGCAGAGGTCTGATTTTTTTATGATTTTGAGGAGAGGGCAGATGTAGATGTTGAATAGCACTGGCGACAAGGGTGAACCCTGAGGGACTCCACAGGAGATTGCCCGGGTTTCCAAGGTGAATGCTCCTAGATGCACCTCACCTAGATGGATGTTATGTTCGTAAGGCCCCTGAGTTTCCATTGACCAAAATCTTTATGCAGAGTGGATGGGAGGAACATAGGGTTACCTTGCATTTTTAGGTGGCGTGAGATTTTAGATGGCAGTCCGAGTAGATTTCTGATCTCTCTCCAGGTAATGACTGTATCCCTGAAAAGTACACTTGACTTGAGGTGGGGAGGCAAAGTATTAGGATTAGAATGAAGGATGGCTGACAGGTCATAGGGGGAGGCCATAGCGTGTTCAAGTGCAAAGTTGGAGTATTTAGATCCTTCAGTCAACCAATCTAGGTCCTTTCTATGTAAACAGGCTAGGTTATAGAAACGTATATTGGGTAGTCCCGCCCCGCCCTCGTCCTTCGGGAGATATAATTTTTGTATGCGTGGTTTCTTGTGAGACCATATAAAAGCAGTTAATGCTCTCTGGATTTTTTGAACATCAGAGTGTCTCAATAAGAGAGGTATGGTCTGCATTGGGTAAAGCAGGTGCGCAAATGACACCATTTTAAAAAGGTGGCATCTCCCATAAAGCGAGAGGGGGAGAGCCCCCCAAGCTTCCAACTCCTTCACAATTTTGGTTATTAAGGGGGGATAGTTGAGTAAATATAAAGAATATGGCTCACATCCTATACGAATACCCAAGTATGTGATATGTTGAGTTGCCAGGGCAAGTGGAGATAGATGTCTCCATTTAGTAGATAGGCGTGGGTGTAGTGCTAAAACCTCACTTTTGTCAAAATTTATGCGGAAGCCAGAGCAAAGTCGGAAGGCCGCAAAGAGTTGTTTGAGTCTGTCAAAGTCTGATATGGGATCGGTAGAGAATAAGAGTATGTCGTAGCGGAGAGTTTGGTTGCCTAAGGTGATGCCACTGACCCCATTAGACGAGTTGAGTATTCTAGAAAAGGGTTCAATCGCTATGTTGAACAACAACGGGGACAGGGGGCATCCCTGCCTCATTCCCTTTGCTAAGGGGATTGTGTCGGAGACAAAGTCAGGGGTGACAAGACGCGCCATTGGGGAGGCATACATTTGTGATAAAAATCACATAATTTGACCCGAAAAGCTGAATTGTTCCATTACTCTGAATAGCTAGGAGAAACTGATGTTATCAAAGGCTTTTTCCGCATCGAGAGACATAATGGCAACGTCTTGGTCAGGGTGAGTTTTAGCGTATTCTAAAGCCATTAAAACCTTGCGAATGTTCAGGGTAGCTGACCGTCCTGAAACAAAGCCAGATTGGGCTGGGTGTAATAAAGATGGAAGTAGGAGAGCTAAGCGTAATGCAACTATTTTAGACAGGATTTTTACATCACCGTTAATCAATGAAATTGGACGGTATGATCCTGGTAATACTGAAATACTGTAAATACTGAAATTTCATTGATTAACGGTGATGTAAAAATCCTGTCTAAAATAGTTGCATTACGACAATAGAAGTAAAAATAGAAAGGGTATGACAAACGAACAATTGTCAGGACACAACACATATGGTACACAGTTTCAGGGAAAGCATTAAAAAGAAACACCAAGAAACCACAATATCAAAGCAAAACTAAATAGGAACAGAACAAGCAATAAAACTAAAACTGATCACAAAAAAGATCCCCCTGCGAATCAGACTACTTCAGGGGAAGGCCATTCACACAATAGACCCCATCATCAACAACACTCCATTATTAAAAACCAACAAAACTCCAACCTCACTATACCTAATCGAGTAGCTACAACTACTACGAATAGATCGTTTGTATGTAACAATAAAAAGATTAATATTATGGATACTAAGGCCAATCCACTTGAAGAACCACTAACAGAGAATCCTCCAATGACAAGAGACCCCATAAATATAACCACCGCTAATGTCAGTGAAAACCCACAATTAGAGAGAGGAACATCCATCATACCATCAGCCAATGGGAGGAATATTTTACCTTTACTCGCTAATTGCACCTTAGGCGGTTTACCCGAGAATGTTGATGTTGTCTCCGATATTGACAGTCAATTGCTAAAGGACATTCCCACGTATAATCCTTTTTCCACTCTTGGCGATCTAGAAGCCAATAGTACAAGCATTTCAGACATCACACCCCCTTTGGTTTTTTTAGAGCAAGCAGTTGCAACCCTGGGGGGGTCTGCAACAAACCTTTTACCGGATCCTCTATCACATATACTGTCCACGGGGAAGAAAATAAGGAAAAGAGAAGAAGAACACGAAGAGGAAAAAGGGGAGGAGAGAGATACAAAAAGAGGCAGACTATAGATACCACTCACTCTACTATTAAGATCTATAATCTCTCTAGCTCCGTTTTTTCTGAAACCGAGCTAGACCTCCTTAGGAAGGGCCTTAACTTCGCCCCACCTAGTGTACCAAACTTGTTTGAACTATTTATAGATCTAAATAAATATATTCGTAAGCTCACTATACAAAGATACTACACATTAAAAGAAGCTAAGAATGTGAATAGCACGGATAATGTGAGAGTAGAGTTGGAAGAGCCATTACCGTCTGATACTAGTATGGAAGAGGACTCCATACTTAATATTCTCGAAGAGCTCTACCAAGAAGCACACTTCGAGGGTCAAACATTTTTCGAACCCAAATTTGCCCCCCCATGTGAAAGTGCTATGGTCCATACCTCTTTCAGACCAAAATCCTCCTTCTTTCCCCATTGGGCCAAAGGGAGATTCATCTCCACTTTTTATGATACGGTTTTTAACACGTTTAAAGTAAAGTTCGATAAACCTATGAAGACCAATATGAATATAGACAAAAATGCTGTACCTATAGATGCCCTCAAACAAAATAAGGATATAATTATCCGAAAGGCTGATAAAGGTGGGAGTCTAGTCATTCAAAATAGAGATGAATATCTATCTGAGGCAAGAAGACTCCTGGGTGACACTCAAACATATGCTGTATTAAAAAGAGATCCCACTCTGGAATACACTAAGGAGCTTAAAATACTTCTAGATGATGCTTTATCCAAAGAGGTCCTCACCAAAAATGAGTACCTTTTTTTGTATAATAGACATGCTGCCACCCCGCATTTCTATCACATACCGAAGGTACACAAAAGCCTCCTCAATCCTCCAGGTAGACCTATAATATCTGGGATTGACAGCCTCTCTAGTAACTTGGGGTGCTATATTGACCACTTCCTGCAGGATATAGTGTTCGAGTTGCCATCCTTTGTCAAAGACTCTGGCCATGTGCTGGAGATACTGTCAAACTACAAATGGCTACCTGGTTACAGATGGCTCTCTTTGGATGTAGCTTCATTATATACATCAATAAACCATACATTTGGCCTAAGAGCCATTAACCATTTCTTACTAAAGGATGACAGGATGAATCCTCGGCAGGCTAAGTTCCTATTGGATTGTGTGGAATTCTCTCTCACGCACAATTATTTTTCCTTCTTAGGCGACCATTATTTGCAAATAAAAGGTACAGCTATGGGAGCCAGGTTTGCCCCCAGTTATGCGAATATTTTTATGGGATTTTGGGAAGAACATTTCATATGGAAGAACAATCCCTTTGGGGCAAACCTGGTTCTATATGCGAGATACATTGATGACATCTTGATCATCTGGGAAGGGTCAGATCAAAGTCTCCAGAGCTTTCTGGAACATTGCAGAAACAACCCATTTGGAATAGAATTCACTCATGTCCTAGATGAGAAATGTCTAGTCTTCCTGGATTTAGAACTACAGAGTGACCAAGATGGTAACATCTTTTCCAAAACTCATTTTAAACCCAGTGGGGGCAATTCATACTTACATGCTAAAAGCAACCACCACCCCAGGTGGATACAGAATGTCCCCTTCGGCCAATTTTGCCGCCTCAGAAGAACGTGTACCAAGAAAGAGGATTATTTAGAACAGAGCAAAATTCTTATGCAGAAATTTAGTGAGAAGGGCTATGAAGCCAACCACATAGAATCAGCCTTTTCTAAATATCTGGCTCTCTACGACGAACAATCTAGTAAGGATTTGAACAACACAGAACCCCGACACCAGACCACCCCAGCTATCCATCAGGCCTGCTTCTCTACCCAATATACAAGCAAAGCGTTCGAAATTCAGAATATTATCAAAAAGAATTGGAATATTCTGAAGCACGACCCTGTTTTTGGTAAGACACTCCCCGATCACCCTAATATAGTTTTTCGGAAACCCCAAGATCTTAGGAGCCTGATAGCCCCAAGCAGGGTAAAAACATGTACTAGCAAACCAACTAATAGCTGGACAACAATCTTCGATCAAAAAGGTTGCTATAGATGTGGCGTCAGGAACTGTGGCACATGCATGTACATGTGGCATAGGAAAAAAACGGTGGTTGGGAGAGACGGGAAAA
Organism: Lithobates septentrionalis; assembly: GCA_037952835.1. Classification (NCBI taxonomy): domain Eukaryota; kingdom Metazoa; phylum Chordata; class Amphibia; order Anura; family Ranidae; genus Lithobates; species Lithobates septentrionalis. The sequence goes on along the minus strand of JBBDGP010000048.1, from coordinate 1,037,312 downwards.
TCCACCCAATTAAGCAATTTATCAACTGCGGAACAGAATATGTGGTATACGGTATAGTATGTCCTTGTGGGCGACTATACGTAGGCCGCACACAACGCCCAATGCGAGTGAGAATTGGTGAACACAAATGCGGTATAATAAACTTAAGAGACAAATACCCAGTCCCTAGACACTTTGTAGAAGTCCATCAGGGGGACCCTGCAGGTATGAAAGTATTTGGGATTGAGTCGATTGGAAGGGAGCTGGATATAGGAAGAAGGTACCAGAGGCTTTGCAAAAGAGAAGCCTTCTGGATCTTTACCCTCGGTAGTCTCACTCCAGGAGGCCTAAATGAGGATCCAGAAGTACATAAAATAGTATAAACAATATTGGCAATAAGTGTTGTTGACTGTCCCTCCCCCCCCCCCCCCCCATACTATATCTCGTTCACCGATTTTATACTAAAATAACCTCTGGGCTATTGCCCTGATATACAAAACCACTATAGGAATGTCTATATGAGGTGATAGCAACAAAATCCTTCCTTCCCCCCCCCCCCCCCTTCCCCCTCCCCTCTCTCTCTTTTTAGAATAGACAGGCAAGGTACATAGTCCGTTGTACTTATACACGGATTTTTAACAAAAAATTTCTTTTTATATATAAAAAAAGATTTGTCTTTTTCAATAATCACCATATGCACATATATGGATATGCGATGGATGTGTATAAGGCTTTTACTTTCTATATATATGTGTATACATATATTTATAACATTTTATAGAAGGTTTATTATATGTATTTTATTACCATTTATTTTAAACACAATGTAAGTGGGTCTCCTGCTGGCTTCCAAATACACATGTTTTGAGCATTGCTATTTTAACTATTGTTCTAGACCAGATTCCACCACTCCCCTCCCTTGGTCCCCCTTGAATTTCCCTGCTATCATTGCATACTATTGCTCACTACTATTTATTGTTGTCATTTATCTAGTTACACATTTCTAAACATTTCCATTCCTTCTAGTTGAAGTCAGACGCTATCAGTCTGACTTTGACCTCTATCTGTGTCTACAGCAAGATGGAGGCCACTGTTTACTCTATTGTGTCACATCCCAGGCGCCGCACGGCGCACGGGATGTGACATCACGACCGCACTTCCGCCCTGTGGACCGCAACCCGGAAGTTAATCGGCGGCGTGCGTTCCACCCAGTTCTATGGGGCACAGGAGCGAACGTGTCAGCAATGGCAGCCCACACAGACACAGCCCCTGCAGAAGACAAACGCACTCGAGCAGAGGAGATGGCATTAGATCTACAGATGATAAGGTACACCCCCCTTTCTCATACTCCTAACCCTCTGATCACTGCACATTACTCTGTATCATCTATGTGATATAAGAATGCGAGGGTAGAAGAGCAGATTGTGTATGGGTAACTACTGGTACGACCCTATCAGCTCACCCATTATGGGTTAGACTAATTTTAATAGTGATAACAATAATCAAATGAAATCTATAAATCAATATGGTATGGCTCTTCAACAATGTTTACCTAGCCAAGATCCATAACACACCCCCCCCTCCCCTCCCCCCAGAGGACCGCCCACCAATTAAGGGAGGAGTCCCGATACCAACCTGATCAGTTTGCTTCAGCCTAACATGTGTATATAAAAAGTCGGCAGGAGACTGCCACCAATAAGGCTCTGAGGAAGAAGGTCAAACCTTTGAAACGCGTAAGCCAGCGGCGGTCCGTGTGCCTCCCTCCTGGGACCTGGACAGCTGCCTACCACTGGAACTATTGCCTTTGTGCGTTCAATATGCAATTTTACCTGCGACTTTTGTGAGTAGCTTTTTACCTTGATTTTAATTTATTAAACTTGCCAAGGATAATGCGCTAGGCTGGTGCGCTCTCTTGTTTCTTTCTTTGTTTTTCACTATTAGGATAATCCCATCCTTCGGGAGCAGCAAAGCCGAAGTCCATAGTCCTTCTTGAACTCTTTTAGCTAACACACCAGTGCGCAAGAGTACTTTTTTTTAGTTTGATGTGAGCCTGCGTCCCTGTGGGAAGATAGGGGCCTCCATCCCACATGGCTTCGTATACATGTTTCAGGGTGTCAGGGATAAAGTTGTTTGTCAATTTGAAAAATTCTGCCGTGTAACCGTCGGGGCCTGGGGCTTTGGCAGATGCCATGGATTTAATCGTATGCCGGATGTCGTCCGCAGTAATAGGAGCGCTGAGTGCCTCTAATTGTGTATTTTGAAGTTTGGGCAGACGTATCTTGGCCAGCAGAGCTTATGCCGTAGGTTGGTCATTTGGGTCAGCTCCGTATAAATTAGTGTAATACTCTGCAAGTAATTTACTAATTTCAGCAGGCGAGGTACCCAGAGAGCCGGCCGCATTTCTCAGGGTAGAGATATGAGTAGCATGGGCTTACATGTAGCCTCCTATGAGATATATATAACCTATCACCAAGCGCCTAACTGACAGCACAGATATTCATGATAGGTCAGTATATAATCTCTAGATCAGGAACTCCAGACAACATATTGTATGCATAAAACAACCATATGTCAACACACATATATTAAGTCCTGTAAGGAAACCACAAATATTTTCCCCTACATCAATACATATATATCTCTGTGTTTCAATGCAAGGATCGTGTACTATGGAGATCAAAACATATTTTTTGACAGTCCCATGTAGTTCATGCCGCAATCAGGTTGTTCACCAGGTGACTTTCGTGCATACAGCGTAGGGTAGGCTGTATGCACGAAAGTCACCTGGTGAACAACCTGATTGCGGCATGAACTACATGGGACTGTCACAAAATATGTTTTGATCTCCATAGTACACGATCCTTGCATTGAAACACAGAGATATATATGTATTGATGTAGGGGAAAATATTTGTGGTTTCCTTACAGGACTTAATATATGTGTGTTGACATATGGTTGTTTTATGCATACAATATGTTGTCTGGAGTTTCTGATCTAGAGATTATATACTGACCTATCATGAATATCTGTGCTGTCAGTTAGGCGCTTGGTGATAGGTTATATATATATCTCATAGGAGGCTACATGTAAGCCCATGCTAACTCATATCTATGTGTGTAGTCATTCTCTACTAATCCGTGACTATATCACAATTCCCCTACATATAGATAAACGTGGTCACACATATGCTCACAAAAAACGTTTCCCACTAAATGTTTCCTGTACATGCTCAGACATACAGGTTTTTGAGGTAGCGCCGTTGTATCCCTATAATATATATTTTTTAAATAGATTGGTACTAGGCAGGACACCCCTAGGAGTGTCTTTGTTTTAAGGGAGGCAGCAACCTAAACAAATATACCATATAGACTGATCCTAAGCGCGGTTTTCTTTGGTGTAATAGAGATATGAGTAGGATGTCTTGGTGCTGAACATAATTTAGCCAGCAGCCTGCCCGCCTTGTTACCAAACTTGTGAAAATGAAGAGTAGAGTAGGATGTTTTGGCCACTTCATGTTGTTCTGCCCAAAGATCAAAAATACGTTTAGCCTGTCGCCATTCTTGTATGTTATCAGATGTACGGTTTTGTGTTAGCCGCTCATGAGCCAAGCGTAGAGCTTCGCTGGCCTGCCTATATTGTTGTCTGGTCCAATTTTTAAATTGGGCGGTATATGAGATGATTTTACCCCGTAGGAAAGCTTTGCCGGCTTCCCAAAAAAGGTTCGGGTCAGAAATGTAAGCTCCATTTGTGGAGATGTATTCTTCCCAGGCTTCATACAGTGTGTGTCGGAAGTCTTCACTATCTGCCAGGTACGAAGGGAAGCGCCAGGTAGGGGAGGGAGATGAAGGTTTAGCCTGAGTTATGTGTACAGCAATAGGGCTGTGGTCTGATATTCTGGCGTCATTTATGTCTGGGGCACTTATTGTGGAGATTAGAGCAGGGGAGGCAAAAAAATAATCTATGCGAGAAAAAGTGTTATGCGGGGGCAAAAAAAAGGTATATTCTCGATCCGCAGGGTGCATTAAACGCCAAATGTCGAAGAATCGCATGGAAGCGATGGATTGTGCTAGGAGAGTAGAGCTCGGTACAGGGGGGTATAGGTACGTGGTCTATGTGTCGAGTGATACGTGCAATCTGCCAGCGTGGACATAACGGAATTAAAGTCTCCACCCACTAGGTGTAGCATCTCAGGGGCAGTTAGCACCCACTGCACCATATCTTGAAAAAAGGAGGCGTCAGGCGAGTTAGGAGCATAAATGTTGGTGACAGCAACTGCTTTGTCGCCTAAGGTCAAATGTAGGGTTATTTTGCGGCCTGTCGAATCAGCCCTGACATCTCTGACAGTGTGACGTAAGTTTTTGTGTAATAGAATAGCAACTCCCGCTTTTCGGCCTACTGCCGGTGAGCCATAGACAGAGCCCACCCACATTTTTTGAAGGCATGTTAAATCGTCTGCGGACAGGTGTGTCTCCTGGAGCAGAGCCACATCTGCCCAGAGACGCCGTAAGTGTCTAAGTATTGACATGCATTTATTTGGAGAGCGAAGCCCCTTAACATTCCACAAAACAAACTTTAGGTGAATCTCATCGGTAGATGATGACATGACTGGAAATAAACAATGTTTTGGGTTAGAGGCTTGCAATGGAGCCACTCTGTGGGTAGAGTATCAACCATTCGGGAGTCACCAAAGCGCTGTAGATCTCCTGAGAACGTAGGTATTAAATAGGTAAACATGAATTTCAAATCTTCTAGACAACAATAGAGAACAAACAGTAACAAAGCAGATTTTCGGTTAAGGAAAAACAAAATAAACATAGTGGACTTCACTTTTTTCCACATGAGGTTCAACTACCTATCATATCCCCCACCGGTCGCTAGCTCCTCACATAGGGGCAGGATGTAGGCTATGGGGAGTGGAGGGAGGGAGGAAGGAAAAGAAAGGAAAGATGGGAGGGATGGAGGGAGATGGGTAGAGGGAACAGGGAAGGGTAGTCAGCGGGGAGATAGTCAGGGAAAGAGCAACTCACATTTAGACACTAGGGTAGGCTCAGATGAGTGAAGGCTCAGCTCATGGGCCTAATCTACGTAGGTGCAGTGACTGCGATTATTGCATGGGTCTCTAGAGAGATCTTCTAAACAGACAGCATGCGGCCTGATTGGCGACTAGCGACTGGGGTAGTAGCCATAGCTATAGAGCAAATAAACGTTAAGCAACAGGCTGACATAGGCACTGCGTCAAAAAGTTCAGTCATGAAAAATTGAAAGAACAATAAAAGTACATAATAAAGAAAAAAAAGAGATAAGGGGGGGGGGGGGTAAGCACGAGTGCTGAAAGTGGGTTTCTGAAGTCCTTCAGCGATTCCCAGATCAGTCCTCTTGGTTAGTAAAGCGGCTGCGTTTATATGGAGGTTTGGTCGGGCTGCGTTGATGTTTAGGCGGTGCAGTTGAAGAAGACGGTGATGTTGATGGTGGGCTCTCTGCAGTGTTGCTGTGTTCCATCTCGGTGCTCCGGGTGGTTATGTAGTTTTCCGCCTCATCAGGTGTATTGAAGGTGAGGTGTTCTCCTTCATGCGTTTGGATGCGGAGGATAGCTGAGGAAGCTAAGGAGAACCGGATTTGTTATGTAGAGTTGAGCAGATCTGCGAAAACGCTTTACGTTGTTTCATCACCTCCACGGAATAATCTGCAAAGTGCAGCAATTTTGCGCCATCCACAGTTAAGGAGCGCGAGCGGCGAAATTTTTGCATTATGGCATTCTTGCCAGCATAGTTTAGGTATTTAACATGACGAGGTTTGGTGCGGGTTTCTGAGTATTGACCCATGCGGTGTGCACGTTCAATAGTGCAGGGTATGCGGAGGCCCAGTTGCTCTGGGATGGTTTTGCGCAAATATTCATGAGCTGGGAAATGAACACCAATTCTGGCAATCCGATTATGCGCAAATTGTTCCTTCTTGAACGATTTTCCAAATCGTCGCGTTTATCCCATATGTCCCTGTTTGTGGCAGTGATGCATGCGATCGCGGGAGATGAAGCTGTGAATTAATCCTCAGGGGATGATATTCTCTCTTCCAGATGAGTGATTCTCTGTGCCTGAGCTTTAATTTCTATATGGAGCTGCTCCAGTCCTCTGTGAACTGCTGCATCCACAGTGGCTGTTAATGTGGGGCCCAGCAGTGATACCACTGCTTGTGCGATGCCAGCAGGGGAGGTCGGATCCATACCTGCCATTTCTGGAGGAGAAGGAGGCTGTGGCTGCGTCTGCAGCAGCTCTGGTGTACCTGGGGCGGTCGCCACCTTGGCTGTGTCAGCCGCTGTCTCTCCCGTGGGGGGTATTGTGGAGGATACCGCCCATACATAGGATCGCTCCACAAAGTTATCCATGTGTGCCCACAATGAAGCAGGGATAGAGGGGGGTCTCCCCAAAGCAGTAGCCAGGTTTTCAGGTGTGAATGGGGAGCAGGTGTGTTAAATTTGGTGTTATCGCTCTCACTCTCTTCATCAGAGGAAGTCACGTGCGGTGTGACGTCACGCGTAAGGACGGGACAGGCTCTACACGCTGTGTCAGTAATACGAGCTCGCCGCTCGTCGGAGATAGGAACAAATTGCTGTTTTTTTATGTGAGTACCGAGTTTTACCTTAAATAAAGTTACTGGTTTTAGCATTATTACACTATTGGGGCTCCCCGTGTTTTTTATCCCCCCTACTACCGAGGGAACCACCCCCTGGAACTGGGACCGTGAGGATAGGGATTTACATCCCAGGAGGACCCCCCCCATAAAAGATTCTTGGTCATACACGCCTGCTCCATTGCTCCAAGGAGGACCCTGTATAAAGACCCCTGGCTATATGCTTTTGCCCTATTGCCTTAAGGTAAGGGGCCATCTCTCACAGGAGTGTTGTTACACGAAGTTGAGCACCGTGTTATTTAAGTCAAGCACCACGGAGCGACCGTTGCATGTCAGGACGCTATCACCTTTATTTTAAACATAAAAGGACTTTGCCCCACTGTCACATCTGGTGCATGCCAAATTATCCAAGTCTCACTATTTAGCACCATCGCCTGTTATAGTTCTGAACATTTTGTGAACACTTGTTTACATTTTTATTTTCACTTTGCACTTTGTCACCTTAAGTGTTACCTTGATTGCCACTTTATTTGAGTCACATATGTTTTCTTGCTATGTTAAGTGACACCATTGCTCTTTGCACATGATTACAGATATGGACTGAGTATTCACTTAATGGCATTTTTTATGTTGAGTGAAGTTGTAGCACTATATTTTCCACATTGAATTGTTTTAGCACTGTGAATTTATATTGATGAATTTGACTTTTTATGGCGGCTGCCAACACTTTAATGTTGTTTATACCACTTTTTAGTTATTTATCACCACTTTAAGGCCTCTGACAGAGGCATTCAGGATTAGCGCAGCACTACTCAATATCTGTATGTCCTTTTAAGGTTTGGTTTGCACCTGTATCCAGTGCATGCAGCTTGTCCCTATTACTATAATAGACTCTTTTTAATGTTAGCGCGGGAATAATTTCTTTATTCTACTGAAACTTGGAAACCCCAGATGTTTTGGAACTACAATTCCCATGATGCTCATGCACTCTGCAGTGTAGTGGAGCATCATGGGAAATGTAATTCCAAAACATCTGGGGTGCCAAGGTTCGCCATCACTGGCCTAGGCTATAAGAAGATTGTCAAGATCCAAACTTAGCTGCAGCACGGTGGCCAAGACCACACAGCTGTTTAACAGGACAGGTTCCACTCAGAACAGGCCTCGCCATGGTCGACCAAAGAAGTTGAGTGCATGTGCTCAGCGTCATATCCAGAGGTTGTCTTTGGGAAATAGACGTATGAGTGCTGCCAGCATCACTGCAGAGGTTGAAGGGGGGGGGGGGGGGGTGGTCAGCCTGTCAGTGCTCAGACCATACGCCGCACACTGCGTCAAATTGGTCTGCATGGCTGTCATCCCAGAAGGAAGCCTCTTCTAAAGATGATACACAAGAAAGCCATAAACAGTTTGCTGAAGACAAGCAGACTAAGGACATGGATTACTGGAAACAATGTTCTGTGGTCTGATGAGACCAAGATAAACTTATTTGGTTCAGATGGTGTCAAGCGTGTGTGGCGGCAACCAGGTGAGGAGTACAAAGACAAGTGTGTCTTGCCTACTGTCAAGCATGATGGTGGAAGTGTCATGGTCTGGGGCTGCATGAGTCCTGCCTTGCACTGGAGAGCTACAGTTCATTGAGGGCACCATGAATGCCAACATGTACTGTGACATACTGAAGCAGAGCCTAATCCCCTGCTATCGGAGATTGGGCCACAGGGCAGTATTCCAACATGATAACAACCCCAAACACACCTCCAAGATGACCATTGCCTTGCTAAAGAAGCTGAGGGTAAAGGTGATGGACTGGCCAAGCATGTCTCCCAACCTAAACCCTATTGAGCAATGAGCATCTGTGGGACATCCTCAAACAGAAGATGGAGGAGGGCAAGGTCTCTAACATCCACCAGCTCTGTGATGTCATCATGGAGGAGTGGAAGAGGACTCCAGTGACAACCTGTGAAGCTCTGGTGAACTCCATGCCCAAGAGGGTTAAGGCAGTGCTGGAAAATAATGGTGGCCACACAAAATATTGACACTTTGGGCCCAATTTGGACATTTTCACTTAGGGGTGTACTCACTTTTGTTGCCAGCAGTTCAGGCACTAATGGCTGTGTGTTGAGTTATTTTGAGGGGACAGCAAATTTACACTGTTATACAAGCTGTACACTCACTACTTTACATTGTAGCAAAGTGTCATTTCTTCAGTGTTGTCACATGAAAAGATCTAATAAAATATTGACAAAAATGTGAGGGGTGTACTCACTTTTGTGAGATACTGTAGCTAATGAGAGATCAGGGTAAAGGGTCAATCACAGCAGCCCTTTACCGTGTGATCAGCTGTGTCCAATCATATTTGTCACAATGTAAAGAACAGTTTACCGGCTATTGGCTCTTATTGGCTCTCCTTAACTCAAACAGGGACAAGGAAAAGGAGGAGGAAAGGAGAGCTGATCTGTGGCGGCACAGTGGGTACAACATTTACACTGATAATCAGTGCCTTGGTTATCAGTGCAGCTCCATCAGTGCCCATTAATGCAGCTTATCAGTGCCTTCTAATCAGTGCAGCATCGTCAGTGCTTCCTCATCAATGCCCATTAGTGCACATCAGTGCAGCCTGTAAGAAAAGGGATTGGAGATATGGGACTTTAAAGGTACATCGTATAGAGAAACACTTGAGTTTAATATAAAAATATATACATTATTTATTTCAGAAAACATTAAAAAAGTATGGAGTACAGTGTTTAATCACAGTCATAGGTATACACACACTTCCTATCTTAGACAATGAAACACTGTAATCACATACAAAATGGTATCACGTCCATATGTTTCAACATGTTTTTGCGAAGTGGCTTCATCAGGAAAAAGGACATAAGGATTTAACTACTAGGCACAAAGGAGCATGATTCACTCAACCTTAAGTGTGTACAGAAAAGAAAGAAACAAATTAATATATGACATATGAAAAAGTTAACATAGTCCATCTTGCACATACATGGCCATAAGTCACCCACAAAATGAACGAGTTGACACCCCCCCTCCCCCCACACACAAAAAAAAAAAAGCCCCAAAAGCGAAGACTCCCTACCTCATGGTTGAGCATGGGAGTAAGTGCAGTTGGAAAAACTCCTGAATGGCCTCACTAGCCTGCATCCACAACCAGTTCAAACAGTGCCAGATCTCCCGTAGGGATGGATGTAGTATCCATTGTTCAAACTGTCATACGAAAATACAATAATACCTGCAATATATGTTAAAAATATATCATTTGAGGAGGGAGAGAGCACAAGTCTATAACAGGTTCTAACAAGTGAACTGTACTCACCTCAGACCTATTAGTTAGTTGGAAAATATATACACTGGGGGCTCATGCGGACGAAAAGGGGAAAAGCATTGGCATATGTTGATATATCAACCAGTTTCACCCATCTGAAAAATTCTAAAGATATACATATATATATATATATATGTGTGTGTGTGTGTGTGTGTGTGTCAGATGCTGTTCCATAGAAACCAACCAAAATGTACCCTTGTAGCCCCGAGGGGAGCTTCTCACCTCAGTAGGTCTTGATGCTGCTGCATGGGGTACCCATTCAACGGTCACTCAGACACCAAAGCGGGAAGAAGGCATGGGAAGAAAAGAATAGCAAAAGGCCATTGGGCCAAACCTCAGAGGAAAAAAGGTGGCCAACTCCTACCTATTCATAAAACAAAACAGAGAAAGAGGCAAAGAAGCCACCGTTTGAATTCCATCAATATATAAAAGAAAGAAAGAGAATGCCATCCCACCGATCAGATAATTACCTGAAATCGTCGTCCGTGTTGTTCATGAGCTCCCAGAAAACCCAGACATGGCTTCCACCATGTGGGGTTTAAATATGCCTCCCCATGATGCCAAAATGCGGCGTGTGACGTCACGCCGCAATGACGCCCCGCGTTCGCTAACAGGAGGTCCACGAGCCATGAACTGAAAGCCGGAAACCGGAAGTGCCAGTGTACTTAAGGTACGCAATATAATATTGCATGCATACATTCAGTGCAGACACTTCTGGACTGCAGACCAATCTCCAGCCCAGGGGTGTGTGATGTGGTGATTGTGCACTATTTCCGGAGAGCCATGGAAAATAGGTTCCCTCAGGGTGGGCATGCAACCGGACAATGCCACCCATGATGGGTAGTGCACAAGTTCTATTACACAGCCTTGGGCTTCCGTACGGGGATCTATTGGCAGATGGACCAGATATAGTGCATGAAGGTCAAGTGTGCACATCAAGGGAAAAAAAAGGGAACCCCATCACCAGCTCCACTCGAATGCTTGATGAGTGTAAATATAGCCACGCACATACATTACATCTGAGAAATTCCGTCAATTTTAACAATAAATTATCCTGTATATCAAAAATTACACATATAGAGTACAGTACATTGTTTGCTATACATTTTTTCTCTTATTAGAGAAATAAATCTAGCAACCCCCTCTGAGCCTCTTCATCACTGCACATCAGTGCAACCTTCTCAGTGTCCATCAATGCACATCAGTGTAGCCTCATCAGTACACATCAGTGCAGCCTCATAAGTGCAGCCTCCTCAGTGTCCATCAATGCACATCAGTGCAGCCTCATCAGTACACATCAGTGCAGCCTCATCAGGACAGCCTCCTCAGTGTCCATCAATGCACATCAGTGCAGCCTCATCAGTACACATCAGTGCAGCCTCATCATTACACATCAGTGCAGCCTCAGCAGTGCAGCCTCATCAGTGTCCATCAGTGCACATCAGCGCAGCCTCATCAGCACAAATTAGGGATGAAGAAAAATTACTTTTTTTATTTTTTTTATAGCAGAAACCTAAATGTTTGGTCTTTTTAAGTAAAAAATAAATAAAACCCCCAATGGTGTCTAAACACCAAAAGAAAGCTATATTTGTCTCAAAAAATAATACAAAATCAATTTGTGTACAGTGTTGCATGACTGAGTAATTGTAAATGTGACAGCGCTCAAAGCTGAAAATTGGCCTGGGCAGGAAGAGGGTGAAAGTTTCCAGCATTGAAGTGGTTAAAAAATATAATTTTAAGCCTGAAGTTTACTTAAAACCACCAAAATGTTATCTATTTTCTGAAAGCAGAGACCCTAAAGATTAAAATTGTGGTAGTTCCAGATTTTTATGTCACACAAAATTAGTGTCACTTTTATTCAAGCATTCAATCGAAATAATACATTCTGGTAAACATGTGGCTGCAAGGTGGGAAAGCCCAGTCACAAATAATTGGCCTGTACAGGTGTTGGTTTTTTGGCGAGCTCACACACGTGGGTTCAGATCCTAGCTCATCACTACACACTACACTCAGAGGCAATATAGCAAACCAGACTTCTTGGTAAATTTCCCATACAGCATATGCTATAACCTGTACATGTCCAAGAACATTGTGGGCGCATGGTAAATACTATGAACATACAATTTGGCTGTCCATTCACAATCTATGCTTCATTGTACATGGATAAGTTTCTACAAATCAGACCTATTGGGTCAGCCTAAAGCCTTGTACACACGATCCGATTTCCTGACGGGAATTCTGTGATGACAGACTGTTGGCGGAAAATCCTACTGTGTGTACGCTCCATCGGACAGTTGTTGTCGGATTTTCCACGGGCACATGTTGGATTGCAGGCTTTAAAATTTTCCGCGGACAAATGTCTGTTGTCGGATTTTCCGATCGTGTGTACACAAGTCCGTCGGACAAAAGTCCAAAGTACAAACACGCATGCTCAGAAGCAAGGACAAGCCGGAAGCGATCGGTCTTGTAAACTAGCGTTCGTGATGGAGAATTAACATTCGTGACGCGGCAAATTATGAAATCTCGAAATGCAGCGCACAATTCTCTTCTTCTTTAATGGAATAATAATGAAGCTTCTTTACTGGTGATACTGATGGAGTTATTGCAAACAAATTTTCAAAGGCTTTTTTTTTCTAGTGATATCAAGAATAATATTATTAGGCTTTTTTTTTTTTTTTTTTTTGGGCAAGTTACCACAACACCATTATCCCGTAGTTTTTAGGATCAAAAGATACAACTATGTTGGTATCCCTTGTCAATTTTACATTGTATTTTTTAAAATGTAACTGCCTACTCCCAAAATGTAATTTGAAGTAAAACACAAAGCCAAGTATTATTCTCCAAAATATTTTTATTGCGCATTAAAAAAAGATAACAAATAAAATTAGACATGCTATCTGCTAATAGAACTTAACCAAAAAGTGCATTCTATGCATCCAAAAATATAGAAAATATACCAAATCAAATCATTATTATTCAACCAAAAAATAAAAATAAAAGCCTCAAATATAAAATAGAAGCCTCCTGCTTCTTAATATAGGGGGTCAACAATGCCAAGAGTTGGTAAAAGCAGGGGTCCATCATCCGGAGATAATTCCGAAAATCATCTGGATTATTCTCCTGGAGCTCCCACAGCAAAGGCATATGACATAATTGGTCACGATTAATAAAGCAACCAATTTTTGGTCCAAGAACTGCTCTTCCTCCTGTTTCTGGACTGGACTTGGGTCAAAGCAATAACTCCAAGGCCAATAACACGTTATCTCCTCCGATTCCACAACATGTCTGATTGAAGAACATTCAGAAATGACCTGAAAAGCACAAAATGAAAAGAGCGAACTGAAAAGCGTTACATGAAAAGAGTGAAATGAAAAGCACGAATTAACCCTCACCAAACTTCTACCAAAACGAAATTAACAGAAGAAGCCCAAAGGGTGGCGCTAAAGAGCTGAAAAAACACATAGTACGTCACTACGTTCGTGTTTGTTGGCCAACAATTCCTTGCCGTTTGTATGCAAGACAAAATCCAGGCACATGCCTTCGGACAAAAGTCTGAGGTTTTGTCTGCGGAAAATACGATCGTGTGTACGAGGCTTTAGAGCCAAGCAACTAGATTTTTCATAAAGGAGAGTTTAGACATAGCAGACGGTTCTCAATACTGGTTTCCTAGAAATACATAAAGTAAATTGATATATTTCCCCCAATTTATTATTTAAATAGTTTTCTGGCTGCGGGAAGCACCTCGATATATATATGATATCTTACACATCTATATGTTTAATAGATGCATCTCACATAGATTATCCAAATAAATGCTTTACTTAATAGTCTCTCCAACTCGTTCTTTGCTGGAGTGAAAACAATTCATTTATTGTCTTGGTGTAAGGCTATCCTTCTCCCCCCGTACATAGTCTCTGTGGATTTAATGGGAAATTTCCCAGAGCATTTATTTTCCTCACATGCTACGTACTTATTTAAATTCACAGTGGTTGGCAGCCCTAATATGAATTGGTAGAAATTATAAAGACATTACATATCGTAAAAAACACAAATGAAATAAAACGCATGTATTATTTCTGATACCGGCGTCAGCCGCGGTGATATTTCATGGGATTATTAAGGATTATTTATGTTGCCCTCGTTGAAAGTATTTATTGAAGGACGTTTGATTAACTTTCTCCCATTGTGGAGTGGGATTGCTGCCCGCAGGCTTCATTCAATGGCATTAAAATATATCAGGCTGGTATTTGTGGGAAATTTTTTTTTTCTCTGTTTTTAAAAAAAATACATTTGTGAGGTTTGCAATGATTAGGCTGGAAGCTTAGAGTTAACCAGTTAGTTTTTTTTTTTTTTTTAATTTATATCTCAATAACAAAAAAAATGTGTTTTTATTGGATAGAGAGGTTGTGTGGGATGAGCTTGCAGGCAGGTGCAGGCATTTTGTTTTTCTTTAGGTGGCGCTGTGCCAATGCTATTGGTAAAGAAAGTCTGTTAAGGGAATTATTCCCTTAAGGACTCCATTGGTCCCCTCTGGGAAGGTTGGTGTCCTATTTGATGCCAAATTTCCGCATAGGTGAAGACGGCCTTCTTAATGAGGGAGCCTTTAAAAAGGGGACACCATCAGGAGTCAGATTCGGTGACCAGTAGCTATAGCAGTAGAGAAAAAATTATTTCAGTGATTTAGCTCCATGGAGTGCCACATCCCTAGATAATTAAAGAAGCAAAGATTGCCATGGAGGCGGGGCTTTAAAGGCACTAGACACAAATATAGAGAAATAGATATAAAATATGTAGCACTAACTCACGGTGGAGCTGCTGATTTTTAGCGGGCTGTTACCGTCACCTTTTTCCCCTGTAATTTCACCAGTACCGGGTCTAGGGTCCCGTTGAGCTTACTGTCAGACAATGTAGGCAACAGTCACCTGAGTACTTTTCCAATGCCTTAATGGGAGATAACTGTAAGAAGTATCAGTAAAGAGGTAGAAGAAGAGTTGCAGGGAAGTTCAAATACCTTTTTTTTCTTGGGGTAGCATCAAGGAATTTAAATCTTTAGGATGGATGTATCCTCTGCTTAAGATTAAATCTTTGCCCGCCCAGATAGGTCTCTCTCACTAACCTAGCAGCACGAACAAAAAGAAAAGTCTCTGCCACAGACTTGGGTGAAACAAAACTGTACGATCCTCTGCCACAGGATGTAGTAGTTTTCGATGAACAGCAAACACAGTACCAGAACCTTTAAGCCGACCCGGCAGTACTTGTGCGGTAGTGTAGTTTAGGATATGTCCTCCAACCGAGTCACCAGGACCTTCTTAAGACCAGCCTTGCATGGTCTCTTCCAAGATGGGTCCTCCCCTGGATCTTCCCGATTTTCCGGCTTCTTCCCGCAGGACAGACAGCACAGGACCATCCCAGCTATAGCAGGCCCCAGACAGACTTCTGGGCCCACCTGCACGGCTGCAGCAACGCAACCCTGCAAGCCGGAGGGCCACGAGGTAGAACTCACTGACACATACCTCTAGGCCAGGAGGGCCACGAGGCAAGAAGACTCCCTGAAACATGGCATCTGTCCTATAAATACCCTCTCCCAGAATGCAACTCGGAGGACCACCTCCGCCGAGTTATCTCTGGGACAGAAGAGCACTCATACACTTCAGCTTGTTGCTTTTCCAACAACGGCCTATGATAACAACGACACCCACAGGCACAGTGTGGAACTGCACGCAACACAGCCAAGCTGGAACAGAGGCTAATCTAACACTAAATTGAATCTGAACTATGTACAGAACAGATGACCCACTAAATTTACCTACAAGCGGTAGATTGAAAAATCTACCAGCGCTATAAATATGTAATTTTATTAAACACACATCAATAAAAACATTTTCATGGAATGTATATAACAGAAGTGAATTAAGATACACAAACTGGTAGATGAAAAGATGACAACATAAGATGATCTCCACCCTAAGGGGTGGAGATCTTCCTTAGGGTGGAGATCATCTTATGGTGTAATCTTTTATTATTTGGATCTATAGCAGTAGAGAGAGCACCAGGATAGGTATAAAAGCAGGTCACCCTGGTGGATGACACAGGCTTACCTGAAGTTCAGGGTCTAACCAGAACTCACTGGTATTTGCTAAAGCTCCTGATGGTGGAGATGGGTTTTGTTGCGTGTTAGTACCAGGTCACAGTCCTAAGGATCACCCCACCAAGTGAGCAAGCAGGTGTCCAGTAGCAAATTTTAGCAGGTAGAGAATAAACAGAAGTGTAGTCAGTAAACAAGCTAAAGGTCAGTAACAAGTGGTTGCAGGTTGGGATCAAGCATAAGCATAGTTGAGGGACTAGTCCAAAGGTTGCTAATGAGTGGTAGCAAAGATACGGATGGCAGCAGAAATGACAAGAGCGAGATGGAGAGAGCATAATAATCTGGCAAACAAGAAGTGCAAAGGGATGGCTTAAATAAAGAACTCATGGGAGGAGCAAAGGATTCAAGGATAAAGAGAAACAAGACATAATGCAAGGTGTTGTCTATGCAATCAGGGAGGGATGCAGTCCAGCATATCATATTCAGATACCATTATACACTGCAATGCCTTTGAACTATGGCCAACAGATGTAGTAAGGCCAAGATGTAAACTTTTGGATAATCCATCCCATTCACTATTAAAGGGGGAGGGGATTAAGGACATCCATCATTTTTATTATCATTATTTTATATTGATAGGAGGTTTTAATGTTTAGGGTGCTCAAAAGAATTTACTTATTGCATTTACTTTCTTCGTTGAGGTGCTTTTCTTCTCAGAATTCCTGCTAAAATTAAATTCTCAGAATTTCAACCGAAATTGGCGAACCCTTGGCGAATAAAACCTTGGTAGATTTGCTCATCCCTAATTCTGATCACTTTTGCCACTATTAACAAAAAAACTCTCCCTCTCCCTGGTGGTCAATAAAGGTGTTTCCACTGGAGAGTGTTGATATGTGGGTTGACCCTAATTAGCCCTATCATACAAGTTAAGCCTTTCCTCCACTCTTTTAAAAAATGTAAATACATAAAAAAAAATGTGTACATTATTCATTATCCACCTCATAAGTCATTATCTAATAAATTCACTTTAAGGGTTTTAAGGGCGGTCACACTGGATAATGGATGGGGCTTGTCTTTGGGGATGAGGCTTAGCCTTAAAGGATAAGTGCACTTTAAATCAATGTGTGTGGTATCATTCTATAAGGAAAAAATATATATATTTATTTGTCTGGAATACATAGGTGGAAAACTTTGCAGAAGTTTGAAGGATATTTTAATATTTCACACACCATAACTAAACAGCACAGTTCTAATAAAACCCAACGTATCTGGCAGAGAGTGTTGTGTTACTGGAGTATTATGGCAAACTTCCACTTCTCAGCTCCTGTCTGTAGAAGATCTGAATATTTTATGCACTGTGCATTTGATGGGCTCTAATTAGCTGTTGGCACTTATCTCTTTCAATGTGTTGAGGATGAAATCTTAAATATGGCATAAGAAAGGGACAAACATAACTTTATAGCTGCCAATTATTCTATGGTACCTACGTCTAATTATTTGTGTTTAATTGTGGTAAAACGGAAGACTTTAGGAAGGTTAATACTATAGAGTGACAGAAAGACTTAATGTAGGATGGAACACTGTCAAAAGACATGTATCGGAGATTAATTTTGCCAATACTATTGTTACATGTACAGTATCTCACTAAAGTGAGTACACCCCTCACATTTTTGTAAATATTTTATTAGATCTTTTCATGTGACAACACTGAAGAAATGACACCTTGCTACAATGTAAAGTAGTGAGTCAACAGCTTGTATAACAGTGTAGATTTGCTGTCCCCTCAAAATAACTCAACACACAGCCATTAATATCTACACCGCTGGCAATAAAAATGAGTACACCCCTTAATGAAAATGTCCAAATTGGCCCCAAAGTGTCAATATTTTGTGTGGCCACCGGTATTGCCCAGCACTGCCTTAACCCTCTTGGACATGGAGTTCACCAGAGCTTCACAGGTTGCCACTGGAGTCCTCTTCCACTCCTCCATGATGACATCACAGAGCTGGTGGATGTTAGAGACCTTGCGCTCCTCCACCTTCCATTTGAGGATGCCCCACAGATGCGCAATAGGGTTTAGGTCTGGAGACATGCTTGGCCAGTCCATTTTAACCTCAGCTTCTTTAGCAAGGCAGTGGTCGTCTTGGAGGTGTGTTTGAGGTTATTATCATGTTGGAATACTGCCCTGCAGCCCAATCTCTGAAGGGAGGGGATCATGCTCTGCTTCAGTATGTCACAGTAAGAGCCCTTTCACACTGGGGCGGTTTGCAGGCGCTATTGCGCTAATAATAGCGCCTGCAAACCGACATGAAAGTGCCGCTGCTGTGTATCCAGTGTGAAAACCCCGAGGGCTTTCACACTGGAGCGATGCGCTGGCAGGACGGTAAAAAAAGTCCTGCTAGCAGCATCTTCGTAGCGGTGAAGGAGCGGTGTGTATACCGCTCCTTTACCGCTCCAGCCCATTGAAATCAATGGGACGGCGCGGCTATACCGCCGGCAAAGCGCCTCTGTAGAGGCGCTTTGCGGTGGTATTTAACCCTTTCTCGGCCGCCAGCGGGGGGGTAAAACCGCCCCACTAGCGGCCGCATACCGACGGTAAAACGCCGCTAATAATAGCGGCGTTTTACCGCCGACGCATCCCCCGCCACAGTGTGAAAGGGCTCTTAATGTTGGCATTCATGGTTCCCTCAATGAACTGTAGCTCCCTAGTTACGGCAGCACTCAAGCAGCCCCAGACCATGACACTCCCACCACCATGCTTGACTGTAGGCAAGACACATTTCTCTTCGTACTCCTCACCTGGTTTCCGCCAAACACGCTTGACACCATCTAAACCAAATAAGTTTATCTTGGTCTCATCAGACCACAGGACATGGTTCCAGTAATCCATGTCCTTAGTCTGCTTGTCTTCAGCAAACTGTTTATGGCTTTCTTGTGGATCATCTTTAGAAGAGGCTTCCTTCTGGGACGACAGCCATGCAGACCAATTTGATGTAGCGTATGGTCTGAGAACTGACAGGCTGACCCCTCACCCCTTCAACCTCTGCAACAATGCTGGCAGCACTCATACGTCTATTTCCCAAAGACAACCTCTGGATATGACACTGAACATGTGCACTCAACTTCTTTGGTTGACCATGACAAGGCCTGTACTGAGTGGAACCTGTCCTGTTAAACAGCTGTATGGTCTTGTCCATTGTGCTGCAGCTCAGTTTCAGGGTATTGCCAATCTTCTTATAGCCTAGGCCATCTTTATTTAGAGCAGCAATTGTTTTTTCAGATCCTCAGAGAGTTGCCATGCGGTGCCATTTTGAACTTCCAGTGACCAGTATGAGAGAGTGAGAGCGATAACACCAAATTTAACACACCTGCTCTTCATTTACACTTGAGACCTTGTAACACTAACGAGTCACAATGCACCGGGGAGGGAAAATGGCTAACTGGGCCCAATTTGGACATTTTCACTTAGAGGTGTACTCGCTTTTGTTGCCAGCAGTTCAGACAATAATGGCTGTGTGTTGAGTTATTTTGAGGGCACAGCAAATGTACACTGTTATACAAGCTGTACACTCACTACTTTATAATGTAGCATTTCATCAGTGTTATCACATGAAATTGTATAATAAAATATTTACAAAAATGTGAGGGGTGTACTCACTTTTGTGAGATACTGTATAAATGCTTTATGAATTATAAGTCATACGAAAGAACAAGACATGTCCTTTCCTGTCCTCTCCTCCCCTCTTCTCTTTCCACTCCTCTCCTTTCCATTTTCCTCTCCACTTTCCATCTTCCTCCCAAATTCCCCTTTCCATCTTGCTCTCCTTTCCCATTTCCCTATTTCCCTCCTTTCCCCTTTTCATCTTCCTCTCCTTTCCCCTTCCCATCTTCCTCTCTTTTCTCCTTTTCATCTTCCTCTCCTTTCTCCTTTCCATCTTTCTCTCCTTTCCCCTTTCCATTTTCCTTGCCTTTCCCATTTCCATCTTCCTCTTCTTGCCATCTTCCTTTCTTTCCCCCTTTCTATCTTCCTCTTCTTTCCTCTTTCCATCTTTCTCTCCTTTTCCCTTTAAATCTTTCTCTCCTTTCCCCTTTCCATCTTCCTCTCCTTTCTACTTTCCATACTTTCCTCTATTTTTCCCTTTCCAGCTTCCTCTCCTCTCCTTTCATTACTTTTATTTTGCTTCCCCCTTTCTATCTTGGTCTTCACTCTTTCCCTCTCCTCGCTTGTACTAAGATCACTTGACACAAGAGGTGGAGCTTGCTCTTCTTTCCGCTTTCCATCTTCCTCTCCTTTCTACTTCCCATCTTCCTCTCCTTTCCCCTTTCCCTATTCCTCTCCTTTCCCCTTTCCACTCTCCTCTCATTTCCCCTTTCCATCTTCCTCTATTTTATCCTTTCCATATTCCTCTCCTTTCCCCTTTTGATCTTCCTCTCCTTTCCCCTTGCATCTTCCTCTAGTTTCCCCTTTACATCTTCCTCTGTTTTTCCCTTTACATCTTCCTCTCCTTTTATTTTCTTTCTTTTCTTTTCCCCTTTCCATCTCCGCTCCTATCCTCCTTCCTCTCCATATTCTTCTCCTCTCAATCTTCCTCTCCTCTCCTCGTGTACTAAGACACAAAAGGTGGAGCCTGCTCTTGTCTGTAAATTAGGGAAGAGTGAAGGGAGTTTGGCCAAATAAAGATCACAGATTTAGTGATGAAATTTCAGGGACATGGAAACTCTCTATTTCCTTTGCTGAGATTCCCCTCCCTTTTCCTTTTCCTCTTTAAACCTCTACTTTCCTGTGACATGAGATAGGGAGCTTATGTGAGACAGCTCAAGGAACGATGAAGTCAGAACAAAGTCGAGCTATAGAAAACCATGTAATGGAGTGAAAGGTAGTGAGCAGTTGGTAACATCTTGAGTGATATTTTTGCTTTAGCACATGAACCTGTGTTTTTTGGAAAGGGTGAACAGAACTGAGAATGTTTATTTCCCTTACATTTCAGCAAAAACAGGAGGTTTTAACATCTTGGTGAAATTCGTTAGCCTCAATAGGAAAGGTGAAATTAAGGTGGCTTTTGTTTTTTTTAATGGGCTTTCATTGGCTACAAGAAGCTACAGAAGTGTCTTTCGTCAGTCCCAGAACAGTTCTTGTGCGAAACAAATGGCCCCTCATTAGCCTCATTAGCAGAGAAGAGCAAAACATTTAAGGAAACAATATACAAAATCTGAAAACATACAAACACAAAAAAGGTATAACTACTTGCCAACCGTAGGACCTCAATGGACCTCCTCGGTTTTTCAGTGGATATACCGGAATGATACCTACAGACATCATCTCAGTATTACATTTTTCAGCCGGCAATTCTGAATGTAACAGAAGTGATTTGAGTGGCTAAATAGCCACTCGATCAGTTCTGCGGGTGGCAGAAGGGGATCCCACCCCAACCCCCCCCCCCACCACCACCATTGCCACCTTTCCCAGGCTCCACGACTGGTGGCATCAGCTGCCCTGTACAGTCGTCGTCACTTCCGGTTCTGCCTCTTTGTTTACCTGGTCATTAGTGGCCAGGAAATCAGCCGATCAGACCAATCTGTGTCTGATCGGCTGCATTGGAGGCCATGGGAAATATTTAGGGTCTAATAGACCCCAGATCTCTCCATAAAAAGGATCTGTCATGGCCCCTGTCATCACAAGGGATTTTGTTCATCCCTTGTGAAAGCAATAAAGTTAGTCCAAAAAAAAAAGTATCAAAAAAGTTTTGTATAAAATAAATAATAAATAATACAAAAATTAAGCTCCCCATCCCCCTGTGCTTACACACACATGCGAATCAAAGTGCCAATCAGTGCCCATAAATGTGCTAATCACTGCCCATAAAATAATGCCTGTCAGTCCCCTTCAGATGCCACTCAGTAAAGCCTGTCAGTAGCTCCTTATCAGTGCCGCCTATCAGTGCCACCTATCAGTGGCCATCAGTTTTTTTTTTCAAAAATGTCGGTCTTTTTTTTATTTATTTAGCAAAAAATCAAAACCCCATAGGTGATCAAAAACCACCAAAAGAAAACTCTATTTGTGGGAAGAAAATGATAAAAATTTTGTTTGGGTACAGTGTTGCACGACCGCGCAATTGTTAAATGGAAAGTGCGACAGCACTGAAAGCTGAAAATTGTCCTGGGCAGGAAAGGGGGAAAAGTGCCCAGTATTGAAGTGGTTAAATGAGGCAGGTCACTTGAGAACACATTAAACAGAGTAAAAAGTAATAATTTATTAAACATTTCATAGTACAAAAAATGCATGAGATCGATGTCCAAATATATTACAGACATAAATACACCAGGCTGACAGGTAACATCCATGTAATAGTACAGTTCATATTATGGAGGTTGAATTATATTCCCTATTTTATTAAATTGTGTTAAAATGCAAAAATCTCAAATATATTGAAAGAGAAAAAAAAAAAAAAAGAAAAAAGGGGAGTAATCTTGCCACTTACATGTCAGCTTGAGAAATAGAACAGCTGGGATCTCAGGGGAAAGTGAGGGCGCCAAAAGGAACGCCTGGCCCGAGGCCATGGCGCAAATGAACCGCCCAGTTCAGAAAAGGGGGGAGGGGGGTAGCCGACCAAAAGCAGACCAGGACATCAAAATGCCATAATGTGAAATGTGGATCAAATTCATCAAGTAAAACATTTTTTTTTCAAAAAAAATTTTTTGTAAAAAATAATAAACCCAGCAGTGATTAAATACCACCAAAAGAAAGCTCTATTTGTGTGAAGAAAATTATAAAAATGTCATATGGGTACAGTGTAGCATGACCGCACAATTGTCATTCAAAGTGCGACAGGCTGAAAAATGGCCTGGGCAGGAAGGGGGTGTAAGTGTCCTGTAGGCAAGTGGTTAAAGTTCATGTGTGTATATAGGCAGGTGGCCCAATACTTTTGACAATATAATGTATAAAGGTCCTTGCGACTCCTCTTACTATCCCCTGCACCCCTGTAGACCTACTATACTCTGGCTAAATTTAGCCTCTAATATTCTGAGGTGGACAGAGGAGAGAAAAACATAAAGAAAATAGTTAACACAATTTGTAAAGTTTGAAGCTTGGTGCATTTTCCACCAATCCTGCTGCCCTAGGCACTGCCCCAATTGCATGTCATAGCCATCCACTGCCGCTTGATAAAGATCACCCCATCAGAACCAGTTAAGACATAATACAGAATCAATACCTACACACGATCACACCAAAGTCCAATGGATTTCGTACGCGATGACATACGACTGGGCTAAAATAAGAAAGTTGATAGCCAGTAGCCAATAGCTGCCCTAGCGTCGGTTTTCGTCCATCGGACTAGCATACAGACAAGCGAAATTTTTCGACCGGACTCGAGTCCATTGGAAAGATTTGAAACATGTCCCAAATCTAAAGTCCGTCAGATTTTCAACAGAAAAAGTCTGCTGAAGGTCCGATGAAGCCCACACACGGTCGGATTGTCTGCCGGATTCGGTCCGTCGGACCAGCCCGGGCGAAAAGTCCGCTCGTGTGTATGCGGCATTACATGCAAGTAATAAAAGGGGTAAGGAGGTCTAGGTACTGCCCTGGGGACATGTATCATTATTTTTTTTTCTTTTTTTAAATAATCCTATTTGCAGGAACAGTGATTTTAATTATACTTAAAGTGCAACAAATAAAAATGAAAAAATCCTTTAAATATAGTGCCTGGGGGGTCCCCGTAATGTGCCTGTAAAGTGGCGCATCTGTAGCATGCATAAAACATGCTGCAGTAAAAATGAAATTTCTAAAGAAAAAAAATCCCATTTAAAAAGATTTGCGGTTACAATTGCCGGCACCCTGCTATTGAAAAAAGAAAGCAAAAAATGGCGTGGGGCCCCCCTGGTCTATACCAGACACTTCGGAACTAGTATGGATTTTGAGGGGAACCCCATGCCAAAAAAATAAATAAAACGGCGTTGGGTCGCCCCCCAAAATCCATACCAGACCCTTATCAGGGCATGTAGCCTGGCAGGTCAGGAAAGGGGGGGGCAAGCATGCCCTCAACATGGGGGGAGCTTTGGTGCTTTGCTCTGCCCCCCACCCCAAAGCACCTTGTCGCCATGTTGATGGGGTCAAGGGCTTCTTCTCAATGACCCTGGGCTGTGGTTGTTGGGGTCTGCGGGCAGGGTGCTTTTCTGAATCTGGAAGCCCCCAGATCCCCCTCCCTCTATGTAAATGAGTATCAGGTTCATAGTACCCCCACCTACTCACCAAAAAAGGGTCAAAAAGTAATAAACACAAGAGACAGTTTTTGACAAATCCTTTAATAAAAAAAATAAAAAATAAAAAAATAGTGTCCCTCGATGTAAATCCATCGTCAATCACTCTGCTCACTGGACCCGAAAAATAAAATAAATGAAAAACGCTCCCGCCTCCTGGGAGGCCTTCCACCGAATGCCTCCTCTCCTCTTTGACATTTCCTTAATAGGTAAAGGGTGGAGATACCTAGCTATGTTACCCAGTGGCACAACCATGTTGAGGGCATGTGGCCTGGTTTGGTTCGGGGGGGTGTTCACTCGCCCCCCCCTTTCCTGACCTGCCAGGCTGCATGCCCGAATAAGGGTCTGGTATGGATTTTGGAGGGAACTCCACGCCATTTTTTCTTTATTTTTTGAACTGCACTTTTTTTTTATGATTTAGCTGTCTGCAGGGAAACCTATTGATAGCTGATGACTCATCGGTTGTTAGCCTCCCTGGCGGTATGATTATTTCAGATTTTTGCATCTCAAAGCGGTACAAGTATTTTGCATAGAAATTTGGCGTTTTATATTGTAGGTCTGTAATTCTTAGCAATAACACACTTAGATCTGTCCACCAAGAGTCTAGTAGATATCCCGGGTATGATGAAGTTTGAAAAACAAAATCATAAATTATAATATAATAAATAAATATAAATAATTAAAAAAAATAATAATATAATAATAATAAAATACATTTCCCCAGAATTCACTATCCCTCAATTCTGCAAGTGTTCTCATTTACTATCGCTGTTTTCTAGCTGGTCTAAAGCCACTTTTGACGTAAAGGGACACTTTTTGGTTGCTATGGACAATCTCAAGTTTCCAGGCAGAAAGAACAGTATATATATAATATAAAACTGCATGCAGGGCATGGGCCAAAGCAATGGGGACAAAAGGGAAGTGAAATGATTTCATACAGTACTGTAATCTGTAAGATTACAGTACTGTATGTGTTATGATTTTTACATTTTTTAATTTGCCGCCAGGCTCCGCCCCTGTGCATCGTGACGCTTGCAGGGAACGGACCCTGCCACAGAGAGGCTTCGGGCAGAGGACGGAGCCCGCAGACACCACGGGGGGACATCGCAGGATCCTGGGGACAAGGTAAGTAACCTGCACCAGGATCCTGAGATGTAATCCTGAGTGTGGCTCTGGGTTACCGCTAATGGTGCTGAAATTTAGCCCCAAGCCACACTCGGGAATACCATCAGGGAGACTACGGATGCCACGGCCGATCCCACTCCTTAACCATCACTCCTTAACCAACACTGTGCCCTGATTGGGCAAAGCTTTGTCCAGTCAGGGTGCAGAATGCACTGTGCATTGCAGGGTGTTCATCGGGGCGAACACCCTGCAAATTTGTGTGTTTAGCGAATGGTCCGAATTGGCAAATGTTCGGCCCGAACTGTTTGCCCATCCCTAACATCTAACAGTAACACTAATCCTAACAATAACCCTAGTGCTAACTCTACCAGTAACCCTAACTATAGCACTAACCTTAATACTAACCCCAACAATAACCTTCATCCATTGTTTATAAAAGAAGGTCATACCATCACCAAGACAATGCCACCCTGTCAATCACATAGTTTGGGGGCAGTACGCTGTAACTTACCCTCTGACAGTAGGGTGCCAGTGAAGATTCCCTATTTAGTAGAATGGCAGTTGATGTACGACATAATGTTGTCAGCAGAATAATCACATTTACATTTTTTGGGGGGAATTACTAAAACTGGAGTTTGCCAAATCTGGTGCAGCTCTACACAGAAACCAATCAGCTTCCAGGTTTCATTGTCAAACCTTAACTGAACAAGCTGAAGTTAGAAGCTGATTGGCTACCATGCACAGCTGCACCAGATTCCGAGTGATCCAGTTTTAGTAAATCTCCCCATTTGCTACACAAAACCAATACCAAAATTTAGTTTCAAGGAGATATAACAGATTCTGTAAAAGAATTGACCCTACGTCCCATTGTAACATGGAAAGGCTCTGTTTTCTGACCTGTGAGGAGGAAGGATCTCCTTGGATCAGAGAAAGCACAATCAAGGCAAGTTGTGTGAGTTCAGGATAAAGCTCCCTATTTCCAGGAGAGCGCAAAGATGGGTACTCTACTTCCCCAGGATCTTCACCAATATTTGTATGCATTAAAAGGACTGCATCAACCATCAAGAGTACATTATTGCCATTAAAGTTACGTGCCTGATTTGCTGATCAAGATGTTTTTGTGTTGCCTAGTCAGCATTAGACATGTGAATGACGAAAAAATTTGTTTTGTTTTGTTTCGTTTTGATTTGTTAATCCAGTTATTTTGTTTAGTTAAATTCAGTTGATTCATTCAATTCACTTTTCGGAATTCGTATTCGAAATTTTCGAATTTTCTTCAAACGTACCTATTTTTTTGATTCGAAACAATCGAATCGATAAATTTTCGAATCGGTCGAAACAAAAATGTTATATTGTTTTTGATTCAAATGCAGCAAAGTGAACAAACAAAAGAAAAATCTTCATCAAATGATTACAATGACTCCTTTAATACACCTTTGGCTTAACAAAAACAGCATTATTTCGAAATTTAATTTAAACACACACAAGTCTTTGATTTCAGCAATATGTGTAGTGAGAATTCGACTGGAGTTCAATGTAAAATTCTAATAAAATTTCAGTCCAAATTTCCAAAATTCAGGCAAATTTTGTTACATTATTCAGAAGCATTCAGTAAAATTTGTTTATATTGTAATTCGGGTATTCGGATATATCCGAATCTCCGAATAATGAAAAATTTGTCAAATGAATTCAACTCATAAAAACATAAAAACCTGCATACTCAGAGACATAAAATAAATAATAATAAAAAAGAAATCAAAAAAAAAAAATGAATCAGAAGTTAATTAATTTAGTGACATTAGCTTTGACTGGCATTCAGAGAGCTTTAACAAATCGTATTTAAAGCCTTGTTTTGAAGCAAGTGTAAACTAGGCTTTAGTCAATTCTATATTTCCTTGGTCAATGATTGATGTTCTGTTTATGAGAAACTTTGCTGAAAGTTTCTCATAAACAGAACATCAATCGGCCAGTAGATTGACTATTTCCCCCTGTCTAAGCCAAGAGTCAAACCAAGAGTCAACCTCGGCAGGGTTTCTGAGTATCACTGGGTCTCCACTGTTTGCAGCGGTGCTTTCAAAAGAATCTTTAGAATGAGAAGTGGAGTGCTCGTTCAGAAGACAATAAAAGATTGAACGCTGGATACCAGATAAAGGAGCTGCATAAGTGTAGACACAGCTGAAGAAGGGAAAAAGTCTTCCTTGTTCTAGGCCCTAGGAAGGAGGGAAAGAGAATTGGAATCCTGGAGGTAGTTGTGTCGGGCCTCTGGGACTGGGCTGTGAGACCCAAATGTGATGGCCAGTCCTTCTTTGTAGAGGGATGAGGTTGAGTCTCAGACACCCCTGATTACAGAAACTCATTGGGGTTTATTTACCAAAACTGGAGTGTGCAAAATCTGGTGCAGAAACCAGTCAGCTTCCATTTTTTTTTTTTGTCAAAGCTTAATTGAACAAGCTGAAATTAGAGGCTGATTGGCTACCATGCTCAGCTAGCTGTAGAAGATGTTGCGCCAGTCTTAGTAAATCAACCCCATTGAGTGCTGCAGCCTGGATCTTGGGTGCGCTTGTTAAGTGTGTGGCTCAGGAAGCTCCCAATGTTATGAAAATGGAAACGTTAATTAGGTATATGTGTGTGATGTTTCCCATTTCTCCTCAAAGTTCGACATTAAAGTGGGATTAAACTCCCATGCATAATTTTTACCTATAGGTAGTGACTTACCTATAGGTATAAGACATACCTATAGGTAGTGTAAATATCTCCTAAACGTGCACCATTTAGGAGATATTTACTCTGACGTCACCGACACATGCACCCTGAAGGAACGGCCACCCGGGCCGTTCCTTCAGGGTCCTGTGCCATAAACTGTAGCTCCCGTGTGCATGCGTGGGAGTGACGTCATCGCGGCCCCGACCACTCACAACTTGGAAGAAAGACTGGGTGGAGATAGAAGTGCCTTCAGCAATGACAGCGCGCCGCTGGAAGGCTTTGTTCTAAGGTATGTTTCTAAGGTATGCAATGCATACTAGAACATTATGGCTTTAGCTTGCAGGTTGCGAAAAAAACCACAGTGGTTTACATCCGCTTTAAAGGTCCCCCCTCTGTCAACAAGGTCATACTTAAATCCTTTACATGCCACCCTTCAATCTAAACAATAGAGAATCCCTACTGGATCTCTCACTTTCTGCCTAGAAAGCTTTTACTATAGATCAACTGAGTTATCCAGTAAGCCGTCTAAATTACTATTTTACTAGTTTACTTAGAGTCAAATTAAATTTTACACTTTTCCATCTTTTCATAGTCTTATACCCCACGTTATAATCCGTGACTGATTTTTCCATGAGAATGCCTTAAATTACCATTTTCTTTCAATAAAAAGGCTGTTTCCTGCCCTTTCATGTCAATATTCTGTGCTGGCAGAACTAAGTAACAGACACAAATCTTAGCACAAGTGTCCTCACAAAGACTTGTATTGCAGAGAAGGGGAGGGGGGCATGTCTTACAATATCTGTGTAAAGAACTGAGAGCACTGGGTCTGTTAGATTGCACAGACATATTTAGCCTCTCTGTCCAATTACTGAAACAGGAAAATGAGGGTATAACACTTTCAAAACGGAAGTTGCTTTTACAACGTCAGCTTTGAGGGCACCCACTAATATTGGTTGGGATGGGTGATGTCTTGTTCCTCTGCAGGGTTTTGCCATTCTCTTGACCAGTTGTGTTATTGCCCTCATGTGAGGTCACAACACCTGTCCTTGAGGATCTAGGTCAGTAGTTTCCAACCCCACTCCTCAAGTACCCTCCACAAGTCATGTTTTTAGGATTTCCTTTGCCTTGCACACCTATTTTATCTTAGGGAAATTCCCAGAACATGGTCTGTTGGGGGTACTTGAATACTGAGGCTGGGAACCACTAATCTAGGTGATGGACAACTATAGTAGCCGATTGTGAATGCTGCCCTCACCAGTAAGATATTTTACATGGCCACTGGAAGAATGACCCTCCATAACTGCAGAGAAGAAAGAAGAAATTTGACCAATGCTGTCACATGACTTCCATTTCAGGTAAGTATTTAGTTTCTTTAGTTTGAATTTATTCATTAAAAGTTGTTATTTATTAGTAGGTATTTAATAGTAGTAACGGGTAGTGTAGGAGGGGAAGATATAAGCTTTAGGGACAATAGTGGAGCAAGTGGACATGCCAAGCAGAGCAGACCAGACTACTTTGCCTGACCTGGCATGAATATCAGTTCTGATGGATTGATTTACTCCTCTCTAGGGAGGACATGAATCTGTAAACTCATTTAGTGGCAGGGACTGTTCTAAACGCTTTGCAGGAGGTTTTTTTTTTTTGTCACTATATGAACAAATTGAAATAAACTGACGGAAAGTTGTTCAAGCTTTTTTTTTTCTTTTTTTTGGAATTGTATTTCGTATCACAACCTTCCAAAACTGCTCATTTTGTCTTGTTCCAGCCTAGACATGCTTTAATCCCTAAAAAAAAAAAAAACATTACAAACAATTTTAAATGGGATTACAATCTGGCATAGAGACAAGCCTCCACCAGGCTTATGCCTAGTTCCAACAACATTTTTTTTCCCTTTCTTTTTTGCCAAGACATTCCCTATGATTGATGCCTGTATATCAGTTTAAATGAAAACATTCTGAAAGAAGACACAATGTTTAATTTGCTTGATTTGTTCTACACATAGAAACGTCGGTCTTCTCTTGTGTGGCAAGAGGAACACGATGGCAGGCATCCACTTTCTGGTTCCTCATGCAAGAAAAACTGCATTTTTAATATGATGCTCCTTTGATGGCTTCTAATTAGCAGCTGGCATGGAGGAAGACAAAAGCCCATCATAAAACTGACAAAAAACAGCCCAATTCCAAGAAACTGTACTCATATTTCCTGACATACGGCCTAATTCATAAGGTTAGCAGATGGCTTGAATTCACTAGAGATGGGTGAGCAAAGTCTGGTTTTAGTTCTTTTCAGTAGAAGATGGAAGTTTTAAAAAAAAAATGCACTTGGAAATGTGTACATTAAAATGCACTCCAGTCTGTCAGACATATTTTACATTTAAACGTATTTAGGTACACAGCATGCAAGGGGTGTTTACTTAATTTGGCTCCATTCTTTTCATCGTAGAGAGCAACAAAGGTCCTGTTTTATATCTGGGGAGGTCTTCTTCCAATCAAGAGTAAGGAAACACGTTGGCAGGTGATGGAGGTCTATCTGTCAACGTTCTGAAGGACAAAACAAGATAACTAGGCACCACATTTGATTGCTCAGGGGACCTCAATGTTCTAAGGGGGGGGGGGGAATATGGGTCAAGGGTCTTGTTCTCCCAGGAAACCTCAATGCTTTATGATATTGAAAGAGACAGTTGGAAAGTTGGAACGAGTTGGAAAAACAGATGCAACAACCAAAGTTTTTGTAAGGTTTTTTCTGTTGTTCCAATGTGTGCCTGATCTGCTTAACACGATGTTGTGCTCAATGTTGAGAAGTCATTGTTAAAATTCCACAGCTAAAAGGGGGCTGTTTGTGCATCTGCTGAATTCAATGGTGTTCTAGAGGTACACTGCCCCATTAGAAGCTGTGTCAAAGTTGTTTGCCACCAAAAACTGGTGTGGTAGCCACACTGAAAAAGGGTGATCATTTTCTTGGGCCCGGAGCCTGCATAAAAAGCTCCACTGTGTCTAGAGCTTATAAATAAATCCATCTCTTTATAAATCCATATACTGTTCATAGATTACCATATTAAAATATTCAGGTTAAGTGATTGCTTTTTGTGTGAAGACAAATCAGATACTTTCAATTACTTATTAAAATAAATGCAAACATGGACCATATACCAATTTTTTGAACTGATTAATAGCTATACAGGTCTGTAGATATATAATATAAGTCCATGTAAACTCTAACAAGGAATGTCTATTATTTGTCACTTTTGACCTGTTAGCACTGTAGTGCTACTACATGGGCCACTGATTTTAACTGGTTCTTATTTATCAGCTTCCCCAGCCACCTATCTGGGCACAGCACCTAAGGAATTGGCTAGGTCCTGATAAAGGTTCAGCTAGGAACTGTGGAGTTGTTGAGGTGAGTAGCCAAAGATCAATGTTGGGGGTAATGTGAGCTAGATGTCTAAACCAGAGGGTGATCAGAGGCTGGTCAATAACACAACCAAGGTCAATGCAGGTATCTTCCAGCATGGTTAGTTCATGCAAGCAACCATATCCAATATCCAACAGATCAGAGGTAGTAGTTAGTAGAATCAGGGGCAACAGGCAAAGGAGACACCAGGGTCTAAAGTCAGACAGAAACTAGAAGCCAATAAACTAGGCAACAGTATATAAGAAACAGGAACTTGACAATGACTGGGGAACTAGGAAAAATCTCTGAGGACAGATCCCCAGACAGTACAAGAAGTGAAGAGAAATCTCCCCAATGGAATACATACAGCAAAAAAAAAAAATACAGGGGCCTTTACCTACTCAAATTAAACTGAAAAAAAAAAGTTTTGTTTTCAGATATTCTTCAAGTGGTTGTAAAGCCTCAAGTTTTTTCACCTTAATGCATTCTATGCATTAAGGTGAAAAACCTTCCCTGCTGCAGCTGCCCTCCAGACCCCCCCTTTTTTTGTTGTTTATTGTACAGATTGATAGCAGCAGGAGCCATTGGCTCCCACTGCTGTCAATTAAATCCCGTGACATGGAGAAAGGGCCGAGTCTCGCTGTCTGTGTCCATGGAGTGAGCCCGCATGGGTGGCCCCAAGGAAAGCCCCAAGGAAAGCGGCTTTCCGTCGGGGGCACCCGATGACGAGGAGGGGCCTAGAGCACTGTGGTGGGACCCCAGAAGAAGAAAAGGGCTGCGCTGCGCAGAACGATTGCACAGAGCAGGTAAGTATTGGCCTGTTTGTTATTTTTATTTAAAAAAAAAATTGAAGGTTTACAAACACTTTAAAATGCAAGTTTCCTGTTTAACTGTATGCTCCTTTTTAAATAAATGTAATTCTGTCTTCCATTTTGCCAAGGTAAGTGTTGAATTCTTCCTCTCTAACAAAAATTGCTTTGTTGCATAAACAAACAGTAAAGTAGCGGAATGTTGCCATAAGCATAAAACTTTTTTTTTTTTTTTTCATCAGTATCATTTTGTAAAAATAATTATGGAAAAATGTAATCTCGTTACTAGAGAAATTTATTATAATGCTAGATCTTTTATAATTCTTTCAATTAACAGTAGACACATCTTGATTACTTTCTAATTAAATCATTTCACTCAAAGACTTTGTAATTACAACAAGAAGTTATTAAAATTAGGAGGCATTTGCAAGCTCAGGACTTTTGATTATTAAGTCTTTACCATATTATAGTCCAAATATTCTATATAGACATCTGGAGAAGTGTATATTTAAGCAAAGATTAGACAGGAACACTAGGAAAAACAGTAAAAAAAAAAAATAAAGTCATAAACTTGTAGATATAGGTACAATATTTTCATTTTATTTCCTATTTGCCTGCAAATGAAAATTAGAATAAAATTGGCTTTATTGAACTTTATTAGCACAATTTCTAAGACCTTGAACATTTCCCTTGTATGTTAACAGGGGCTAGACTTTTCTGCTGAGACTTCAGAGGGAAAGAAATCGGATTTTAAAATAAAACTGCAGCCAATTTTTTTTTTCCGCTTTTGGAGAAAGGAAAAATAAACTTTTTTTATTTATTTTTTTTTTTTAAATTTCCTCTTACTTCCAGTGCGATAACAATGCCTTATGTCTAGGGTAACCTTAAGACTGGACCAGCCTTAGTGGATAATTAACTACTTTTTACATATTTTTAAGTAATAAAAACAGCTTTAAACCAACCTTCTACTGACTTCTTTACCTGCATGTACTGTGATGTCATTTATCTTCAAATATCATTGTCCTAGATCATGTTGTTCATATGCAAAACAAGGGTGGGGATTACTAGAAATTACTAGTACCATCCGAATGCCATGGATATGTAGGCTTAAGGTGATATAAGATGCAAGTTTAATTAAAAAAAAAAAAACAGTTTTAATGAATTATTGAATTTTGCCTATTTGTTATGTCTGTTAGTATGCATTGGTGTGGGTATACTGTATATGCTTAAAAATATGCATAAAACCTTCCTCTGTGGTTTGCCATTGTGGAGCCATGCTGTCTCCTTCTCCCTGACCGCCGACCTTGGGAACTTTGTTTCTTGGCAACTTTGACGTCTCAATAGGGGACCTTTGGACTTTGCTGTTTTGACCTAAGGACATCTCAACCCACATTATCTCTTTATGCCATTGAGGGCAGTAATATCTGGCAGTTTTTGGACGCGGACAACTGGCATCCACCTAGGGTAGGCCTTCAATGGCCGACATATGGCATCCATATCTTTTGGAGGAGTGCTTCTGCTAAACATACACATTCTTTTGTTATTATTCCCTGAAGAAGATTCATAACAATATTTTTGAAATGCGTTGGATATCCCCTTCTGCAGTATTCCTTTTCCAAATCCATGATTCAAGGGAACAGCAAGTAGATGGGGATTACCACATCATGGCCAAACAGCCAAATGTGCAATGTTTACAAACATCATTTATGCAATATGCAGTGTTGATAGCACCATTCTTAC
The DNA here is from genome assembly GCA_037952835.1 of Lithobates septentrionalis. Lineage (NCBI taxonomy): Eukaryota > Metazoa > Chordata > Amphibia > Anura > Ranidae > Lithobates > Lithobates septentrionalis. The sequence goes on along the minus strand of JBBDGP010000048.1, from coordinate 1,003,267 downwards.
AATGTTTTGTATTATTAATATGAGGCTTTTTAAAACAATTTTTCTACAATAAATTACATTTTCTATATGTGAAGTTCTCTATATATATATTTTTTTTTTCAATTGCCCGTAAAATACAATTTTTCGAGGTTTATTCTAAGCCTCATTGTAGGCTTACCTACAGGTGAAAGTCAGTGATGATAGGTACCCTCCATTTTAGGAGATTAAATACCCGATCATGTTAAAATGGAAGTTAAAGTGGCTGTAATGGCTGAAAGCATAGAATGCATGAAGGTAAAAAACCTTCTCTGTGTAGCACCCCCCCCCCCCGAAACTTACCTGAGCCCCATCACCATCCAGCGATGTGGACAGGACAGCCTTGGCTCTCTGGGGACTCTTACTCCTCATTGGCAGCAGCGGGAGCCATTGGTTGTCAATCACAGCCAGTGATCCAATGTGGAGAGAAAGGGGCACACAGAGCAGCGGCTTGGCTCGGGTGCCCCCACAGCAAGCTGCTTGCCGTGGGGGCACTGGGCAGGATAGAGGGGCCAGATGCACCGGCGGGGGACCCGGGAAGAGGAGGGTGCGGGATGCTTTGTGCAAAACCAACTGCACAGAGCAGGTAAGTATAACATGTTTGTTATAAACATAAACAAAAAAGAACAACAAGCCTTTAAAAAAAGAACAAAAGAAAAAAAAAACAAAAAATGATTTTAGCATATTATAGCATCATAACATATGATTGAAGTGCACTTTGCTAACATGCTTTATTTCTTTAGTAAATCAACCCCAAAGTATCCAAAGAATTAGGTAGCCATTGTATAGCTTATCAAGGCCTAAAATAATATCCCTAATCCGGCCTGACAGCCATATTGAAAGCATCAGATCTAGTCTGCTGTTTAACCCTAACAAATGATGTCTTTCTCTTGTGCTGACAAATTGAATTTCTTGGTTATTTCGGTATTTTTTTCCCCTTATCTAATGCTGGTTTCGGCTTGAGACAATTACAAAAGTCCCTGAGCTAATGTCCATTTTTATTGAGAATAAGATTCAGCGAACATAAAAGGACCAAGGCAATGAGATTTAGATTGTGGAATGCATTTGAAATCATATTAGGAATAATGTATGTAGTCATCATTACAGCAAATGTTTACATTAGTATTCATTATAAAAAAAAAAATGGAGCTCAAGTTCTAAAATCCCATAACAGTATTATAACCATTTGAGCACTGGCTAATGGATTAAACCAAGTATGGTTTATTGCGTGTATGTATGCAGGGGAGTGACATTTGGAGCATGATAAAGTGGAACTAAAGTCATTAAAATATACAGTGCCTTGAAAAAGTATTCATATCCCTTGACATGTTCCACATTTTGTCATGTTACAACCAAAAACGTAAATGTATTTTATTGGGATTTTATTTAATAGGCCAACACAAAGTGGCACATAATTGTGAATTGGAAGGAAAATGATAAATGGTTTTCAATTTTTTTTACAAATAAATATGTGAAAAGTGTGGCGTGCATTTGTATTCAGCCCCCTTTACTCTGATACCCCTAACTAAAATCTAGTGGAACCAATTGCCTTCAGAAATCACCTAATTAGTAAAGAGAGTCCACCTGTGTGAAATTTAATCTCAGTATAAATACAGCTGTTCTGTGAAGCCCTCAGCAGTTTGTTAGAGAACCTTAGTGAACAAACAGCATAATGAAGGCCAAGGAACACACCAGACAGGTCAGGGATAAAGTTGTGGAGAAGTTTAAAGCAGGGTTAGGTTATAAGAAAAAAATCCCAAGCTTTGAACATCTCACGGAGCACTGTTCAATCCATCATCCAAATATGGAAAGAGTATGGCACAACTGCAAACCTACCAAGACATGGCCGTCCACCTAAACTGACAGGCCGGTCAAGGAGAGCATTAATCAGAGAAGCAGCCAAGAGGCCCATGGTAACTCTGGAGGAGCTACAGAGATCCACAGCTCAGGTGGGAGAATCTGTCCACAGGACAACTATTAGTCGTGCTCTCCACAAATCTGGCCTTTATAGAAGAGTGGCAAGAAGAAAGCCATTGTTGAAAGAAAGCCATAAGAAGTCCTGTTTTCAGTTTGCGAGAAGCCATGTGGGGGACACAGCAAACATGTGAAGAAGGTGCTCTGGTCAGATGAGACCAAAATTGAACTTTTGGGCCTAAAAACAAAACGCTATGTGTGATGGAAAACTAAAACTGCACATCACCCTGAACACACCATCCCCACTGTGGTGGTAGCATCTTGTTGTGGGGATGCTTTTCTTCAGCAGAGACAGGGAAGCTGGTCAGAGTTGATGGGAAGATGGATGGAGCCAAATACAGGGCAATCTTAGAAGAAAACCTGTTGGAGTCTGCAAAACACTTGAGACTGGGGCAGAGGTTCACCTTCCAGCAGGACAGCAACCCTAAACATACAGCCAGAGCTACAATGGAATGGTTTAGATCAAAGCATATTCATGTGTTAGAATGGCCCAGTCAAAGTCCAGACCTAAATCCAATTGAGAATCTGTGGCAAGACTTGAAAATTGCTGTTCACAGATGCTCTCTATCCAGTCTGATAAACCAAACCTTGAGATATTTTGCAAAGAAGAATTGGCAGCAATGTCACCCTCTAGATGTGCAAAGCTGGTAGGGACATCCCCAAAAAGACTTGCAGCTGTAATTGCAGTGACTCAGGGGGGCTGAATACAAATGCACACTACACTTTTCAGATTTGGAAAGGCACACACATGTCTATATAAGGTTCCACAGTTAACAGTGCATGTCAGAGCACAAACCAAGCCATGAAGTCCAAGAAATTATCTGTAGATCTCTGAGACAGGATTGTATCAAGGCACAGATCAGGGGAAGGGTACAGAAAGAACTCTGCAGCATTGAAGGTCCCAATGAGCACAGTGCAGGTCCCAATGAGCACAGTGCACCTCCATCATCTATAAATGAAAGAAATTGAACCACCAGGACTCTTCCTAGAGCGGGCCGCCGGCCTGGCCAAACTGAGCGATCGGGGAATAGGGCCTTAGTCAGAGAGGTGACCAGGAACCCGATGGTCACTCTGACAGAGCTCCAGCATATCTCTGTGGAGAGAGGAGAACCTTGCAGAAGAACAACCATCTCTGCAGCACTCCACCAATCAGGCCTGCATGGTAGAGAGGCCAGATGGAAGCCACTCCTCAGTAAAAGGCACATGAAAGCCCGCCTGGAGTTTGGCACCTGAAGGACTCTCAGACCATAAGAAACAAAATTCTCTGGTCTGATGAAACAAAGTTTGAACTCTTTAGCCTAAATGGCATGCATCATGTCTGGAGGAAACCAGGCACTGCTCATCACCTGGCCAATACCATCCCTACATTGAAGCATGGTGGTGGCAGCATCATGCTGTGGGGATGTTTTTCAGCGGCAGAAAATGGGAGACTACTCAGAATTGAGGAAAAGATGAATACAGCAATGTACAGAGACATCTTTGATGAAAATGTGCTCCAGAGCACTCTGAACCTCAAACTGGGGCAAATGATTTGAATTTAAAAACCTTTGCTCTTCTCCCTCTTTTCTGTGTAGCGCTTACAGGACAGGCCAGGTTGCACAAAGCAAGGTCTATAAACACATAGAGGAGCGAGTCCTGACCTCACCTTGAGTAACTAAGGGGCCAAGCCCAACCCCTGAAAAACAACCCCACACCACAATCCCCACAATCCCCCCTCCACCAAATGATTTAGACCTGTGCACAAAGCAAGGTTCATAATGACATGGATGAGCGAGTTTGGGGTGGAGGAACTTGACTGGCCTACACAGAGTCCTGACCTCAACCCAATAGAACACCTTTGGCATGAATTAGAGCGGAAACTGCGAGCCAGGCCTTCTCGTCCAACTTCTTCTGGAAGAATGGTAAAACATTCCCATAGACACACTCCTAAACCTTGTGGACAGCCTTCCCAGAAGAGTTGAAGCTCTTAGAGCTGCAAAGGGTGGGCCAACTCATTACTGAACCCTACGGACTAAGACTGGGATGCCATTAAAGTTCATGTGCGTGTAAAGGCAGGTGTCCCAATACTTTTGGTAATATAGTATATGAATGTGTATATGTGTATGTGTATGTATATGTGTGTTTGAGCTTGGGGGTGCATTCCCTAATACAATGGGCTGTAGACACCTATGTCTATGATTTCGTTAACACCAATAATTAATTTTCATTGCTTACAAAACTGTGTATGTCATTTTTTTTTTTGATCACCGATGTTTGTACCAACATGACTTGGACCTTGTTGTCTCATTGTACCTTTTTAAACTTTAATAAAAAAACTATTTGAATCAAAATCCATTTTTCAGGTCGAGTTGCTTGGGTTAGAAGTTTGGATGTGGCACGCTATACTTTCCAAAACAATTATTAAATAAAGGATATTGGCTAGACGGCCCTTATTGCGGAAAAACCAAGACTTTGAACGGTTTTGTTTACTCAACAAGTTTCACCGCTATAATTTTAAAAAGCCTCTCTTTTTTCGTAAATACAAGCCGACAGTGACATGAATCAACATGACTTAGTATTTTTTAATTAAGGTAATCAAATCCTTGAGCATTTCTTTTGTTGGACCACACGAAGAAGCCGGCTCGGTGTTTACTTGCCGTCCACTGACACCTGACAACAAAATGCTGTTTATTTTTCAAGATGGGAAAAATATTGAACGCCCTCCGGACGCTAAAGGCATTTTCTGGTGGGATTACAAGAGCAGAGATGAATTAGGTACACTTAGGATCAATATCTGTTTCTCTTCCCGGCTCAAGATAGGATTTGTCAAAATTTGAGAGCTGTTTCTATCGAGTGTCAGCCACAAATCCTTGTAGTTCTAAGTCATATTCTCAGCCCAGGGTAGGGGGATATTAATGGAAAGAGTTGAAGCCCTCTTGCATCATCTGAGGTCAGGACACTACATCACCTCCTTGCTTTCTCTTTTTAATGAGCTCGGCTATGATGAAGTGACCTTGCTAGAGACGATTTCTAGGAACCAGATAACCCTTTCGAGTACGTCTGCATTTTGTAATTACTTTTGATTGCCTTTCCGCGGCGCAAATAAATTGCTTTTAAATGAATCTGTTACTGTTGAAATAATGCCTCCGCCGGAAAGGTATACAAGCTGAAGAATTATCTGCAACGAGAAAAGTATTAGTAAACGCTCCGGAAGTGTGCAGCAACGTATAGACGTGCCGTTTTGAACCACTCATGGCCAAAGGTCATTGAAGCCTTGATGTAGGACAGTGGCTTAGTGGCTAGCCCTCTTGGGTCCTCAATTAGAATCCTGGTCAGGACATAATCTGCATGGAGTTTGCATGCTCTCCCTGTGCTTGCGTGGGTTTCCCCTTTGTACTCTGGCTTCCTCGCAGGCTCCAAAGACATGCTTGTAGGTTGTTTGGCTTCTGTCTAATTTGGCCTTAGTATTTGTGATTGTGAGATGGGGACCAGGGGCGGATCCAGAGTCTAGTCTCGGGAGGGGCACTGCCAGCAAATAAAGTATTTGCGGGCAATTTGTCACAGCAATGGCTTGTGTTGGCACTTCAATCATCCCGGCACCATGGTTGTTATGGTGTCAGGATCATTGAAGCGCATTATTTCTATTATTACATTGTAATATAAAATTAAATAGTTCAACTCACCATAATGCAGAATCAGTGGGAGCCCTGAGCGTGTCACTTGGCACCGTCGCCTGCCACCAGATGCGGATTGTCACTTGCCACATTCCCTGCCACCAGATGCAGCTTGTTACTTGCCATGTCACCTGCCTTCAGATGCTGCTGGTTACTAGCCGCGTCACCTGCTGCCAGATACGGATTCTCACTTGCCACCAGTTGCAGATATTCACTTGCCACGTCACCTGGCACCAGATGCGGATTGTCACTTGCCACCATTGCCTGCCACCAGATGCAGCTTGTCACTTGCAACGTTAATTGCCACCAGATGCAGCTTGTCACTTGCCACATTAATTGCCACCAGATGCAGCTTGTCCCTTGCCACATTAATTGCCACCAGATGCAGCTTGTCACTTGCCACGTTAATTGCCACCAGATGCAGCTTGTCACTTGCCAAGTTAATTGCCACCAGATGCAGCTTGTCACTTGCCACGTTAATTGCTACCAGATGCAGCTTGTCACTAGCCACGTCACCTGCCGCCAGATGCGGATTCTCACTTGCCACCAGTTGCAGATTGTCACTTGCCACGTCACCTGGCACCAGATGTGGATTGTCACTTGCCACCATTGCCTGCCACCAGATGCAGCTTGTCACTTGCCACGTTAATTGCCATGTAACTTGCCACCGGATACGGACTGTCACTTGCCACATTTCCTGCCACCAGATGCAGCTTGTCACTTGCCACGTTAATTGCCACCAGATGCGGATTGTCACTTGCCGCGTTAATTGTCACCAGATGCAACTTGCCACGTTAATTGCCACCAGATGCAGCTTGTCACTTGCCACCTTAATTGCCACCAGATGCAGCTTGTCACTATCCTGCAACAACAGTAACAGTAGAGAAACATGCTTCTCTCCCCCCGTTTTTCAGCACATGTGAGGACGGGCAGTGAGAGATGATATCATCTCTCTGCTCCCTCATCTGCCCGCTCACTGTGCTGCCTTCAAGTTGACCGAGTGGCCCGCTTACTGGCATGACTGCCGCCCACCCTGTTCACCCTGCTAGCCCGTTTACTGGCCTGCTCGCCCACTCCGCTCACTTTCCGGCCACCTACTGACCTCACTGCCTGCCGGCTCACCCACCGGCCACGCGGCCCACTCACTATTTTCTTGGGGGCAGTTGCCCCCCCCTGGATCCGCCCCTGATGGGAACCTACCTAATCTTGCCTTGTCCAACACTATAGCTAAGTTTTAGAGCACCTAGGAAGATGGGGACAAAGTATTACATGTACTGTACTTTATTTCATTGGGAACTGAATAATGTAAAAAAAAAGATTTCTTCATTCAGATTGGTGGTCAGGGGCCACATATCCGAATTGCCAATGTACAATGTTGAGGGGTTGGTGTTTTGCTCAAATTCTAAAGTCTACCTTTTTCAAAAAGATAGTAAAATCACATATTTCTGCTAAAAAAAGGGCATTAGTTTTGTATTAGACTGGTGATCAGTGAATGGCAGGAGCAATGTCTGGCTTCTTCAGATTCTTCCTCCAGCTTCCTGTACCAAAGTGCCGGCTTTCAGTTGGAGGGCTGGAGGAAGCATCAATGGACTATGAGCATGGTAATCAATATACAGTGACTTGAAAAAAGTATTCATACCCCTTGACATTTTCCACATTTTGTCATGTTACAACCAAAAACATAAATGTATTTTATTGGGATTTTATGTGATAAACCAACACAAAGTGGCACATCGTTTTGAAGTGAAAGGAAAATAATAAATGGTTTTCAAATTTTTTTTTTACAAATAAATATGTGAAAAGTGTGGCGTGCATTTGTATGGCGCCCCCCGGAGTCAATAATTTGTAGAACCACCTTTCACTGCAATTACAGCTGCAAGTCTTTTTGGGGATGTCTCTACCAGCTTTGCACATCTAGAGAGGGACATTTTTGCCCATTCTTCTTTGCAAAATATCTTAAGCTCTGTCAGATTGGATGGAGAGAGTCTGTGAACAGCAATTTTCAATTCTTGCCATAGATTCTCAATTGGATTTAGGTCTGGACTTTGGCTGGGCCATTCTAACACATGAATATGCTATGATCTAAACCATTCCATTGTAGGTCTGGCTGTATGTTTAGGGTTGTTGTCCTGCTGGAAGGTGAACCTCAGCCCCAGTCATCCATGTGTTTATGAACCTTGCTTTGTGCACTGATCCATATCATTTGGTGGAAGGGGGATTATGGTGTGGGGTCGTTTTTCAGGGGTTGGGCTTGGCCCCTTAGTTTCAGTGAAGGGAACTCTTAAGGTGTCAGCATACCAATTTCTTTTGGACAATTTCATGCTCCCAACTTTGTGGGAACAGTTTGGGGATTACCCCTTCTTGTTCCAACAGGACTGCGCACCAGTGCACAAACAAGGTCCATAAAGACATGGATGAGTGAGTTTGGGGTGGAGGAACTTGACTGGCCTGCACAGAGTCCTGACCTCAACCCAATTTAACACCTTTGGCATGAATTAGAGTGGAGAGTGGGAGCCAGGCCTTCTTATTCAACATTAGTGCCTGACCTCACAAATGCGCTTCTGGAAGAATGATCAAACATTCCCATAGACACACTCCTAAACCTTGTGGACAGCCTTCCCAGAA